>OZ024869.1:94647098-95267098 GCA_964017185.1 Rugalucina vietnamica
AATTACTGTATATATGGTAGAATTACATGTAATACATATATCAAATAGTTTTATCTTCAAGAATATAAAATGAATGAGATGTGTGATTTTTAAATTTTTAAGAATATAAAATGAATGAGATGTGTGATTTTTAAATAGTTGGTTTTACATGACACAGTTGACATACCTGTACATATGATGTTTAGAAGAAAGATGTACATTTCATTGCTGAATCTTAAATTAACATATTATTATGTTATTTCACGTTAGATCTACATATATGTTTTTCAGCCTCTTTAGGTTGTTTAATTGTTTTGCTTGATATAAGCTGTACATGTAGTAGTTCTGTGAGGTATAGGCCTCCTGGAGAGAAAATTCAGGCCATGAGGTTATAAAACATTTTTCATGCTCAGTTAAGCTGAAAAAAAAAAATATCTTGCTCATAAATGTTAAAATGCCAACAATTATTGTAGGCATTTTAACATTTATCAGCAGGATAAATTACAGGTTTTTGTGGTCTAAACCTGAAATTTCAATTTATTTGGGCTATTTCGGCATTTATGAGCATTTTGAATTCTATGCTCAGCTGAGTTGAGCATGAAAAAAAGTTTCATAACCTCGGTACCAGGTTAGGGATTCTGCCTAGACAAGGCAAAGTGACCTATAAATGTACAAAACTATAGAACATACCCATCATAACAGACTTACTATTAACAAACTAAATATCAAATCAAAGCATTATGAAAACATGCCCATGCAATATAGATTTTTTTTCAGCTGTAAAAATTAAAAGTTTCACCAGAAAAATTTTGATATTTTTAATATGTTTGCTCAAAACATACATTAAGGGTACAGGTTAGAACGGCCGTTCTAACGAGTACCCACAATGTATGTTTTGGATCAAAAATAAGAAAATTAGATATACCCCTGCAAACCCCAGTTTTTCAAAATAAAATTGAGGTTTTAGGGGGGTACTCATTGCACGGACATATTTTCCTGATGTAAAGCATTAATTTCTACATGTTTGTCTGAAAGTCTTGTTTATACCGTATTCGTTCTAATTAGCGCACATGCTCCAATAAGCGCACACCCCGGTATTTTCCGAAAAACATATGCGTAAGCGCACACTCCTCGAATTGTATATTGGTATTTTACACCAATTCTGCACATTTATACCGCATTAGAAGCATAAAACTTAACCTTAGATGATCGAAAACTACTTTCCAACAATTTGAATACTTGAATGACATCACAATTGATAGATTTGAGATGTTTATTTCAGCATTTTGATGAGTAGCTTTCCTTCATAGTGTGCGCTAATTAGAATGATATTTTGTTACCTTAACTTATAGTTATTTTGAAAAGTTAAGCGCACTGTGCGCTAATTAGAACGAATACGGTAATAGTTAAATGAAAATACAGCCTGTAGGCTGGAAAATATGGATTTGATTAAGATTTGAGAGTTCACTTCAAAATTTCATCAAAATCTGATCAGTATCAAAAAAAGTTCAAAATTTCATCAAAAATCTGATCAGTATCAAAGGAAATGTTGTCATCTATTTTTTCCAAATTATAAACGATTCTCTTTGATGCTGAGGGTAATTTTATTTTTTATGTTTAACTTTGTTTCATTCTTCATAAAACATTTTCAGTTTTGGCAAATTTTCATATTCACAACCTGTGTGTTTATGATAAAATGACCAAACTTGAATTTTGAGTTTTTGCACAACTATAAAACCCAGCTTATATAGTCTTCTGCCATTTTCCATGAGATAAATGTATTGTTTTGCTATGTCTAGGCTTTGTCTTTGTAACTGGGAAACTCTTGTTGCATATCCCTGGAAATAAATGTACAAATGTGTTTTGTTTTTTCCTAGTTCTTCATATTGTCTATATAAGGCCAAAAATAAAAATTTGTTTGTTTGCCCTCTCCCTACCTACTCACCAAAAAAGGGGCCTACTGAAAAAATTTTATTGCCCTTTCACCAGATTTTTTTTTTTTTAAATGTTTCTGTCAGAAGATAAATTGTTTTCCCTAGAAAGTAATGTGTTTTCATTTAAACCATGACCCTCCTCACCAATTCAATATTTTGTTTTTATGTTCAAGCACTACAAAACATAAAATGCAACTGTAATTGTGAGTAGCTTTGACAAAATTGTAGCTAATTCCTTTGACCAAAAATAATGCATAATACAGGAGTTCATAAAAAAAAAAAAAAAAAAAAAGGCCTACCTACCTACCCAAATTTTCTAGACAGGGTAGGGAGAGGGCAAACAGAAATAATTTTAAATGTGGCCTAAGATGTATAATTTAACACATTTTTGACAAATGGATTCACCCAACATTATCAGTTACCGCAAGCTCAGAATTTCCCTCATTTTGAGGAAATGTAGCTTCAGCACTCTACATTTTTTTTTTGGTTTTCAATTACAGGAAGCTGTGCAGAGTTTGACCTTTTAACTGGGTCAGTTACCTATCTAAAGTGAAAGACCAACAAGTTATTAAAATGTTATTTTCATTAAACATTAGCAAATAAAATAATGGAAGAAAATTCATTATCATTAGCCCTACAAAAACAGAAATGTAGCTTGTGAGTAGAAGTATCTCTGTTTGTACCTCAAGTCAAAGCTTATTACTGATTTGTCTCACCACCTGATTACTGGGTAACCTGCTTACTGCTTAGAAGACTAGCCTGCCCCGGGAAAAGTGGGTCAGTCAAACCATCTATATATAATCGTGGGATTTCTTTGACCGTGCCGGTTGACATTTGGCATAGATACGCAACATTTGAGCTGCCTCGTGGGAAAACCAACGATGTGGCTTCCGAACAGGTCCGACGCAAACCGACCTGTACAGTCACAGAAAAGAGCTAGGAGCTTGAAATTTCGGATTTAAGTAGTAGAAGCTGATCTGCGTCTTTGTTTTCGCCTATGCAGATTGTTGGTTTTCCCATGAAGCGGCTCATTTGTTGATCGGACTGTTTTCAGCAATTTGTCTGTTATGGAAATCAAAGCATGCCCACAAGGCACTCGAAAAATGTCTAAAGCAAGTAGAAACCCCTTTTCTAGTGTTTCTAGTTGTTTTGAAAAAGTTGGAAGGGCATATTGCTTTCGGCTTGTCTGTCTGTCTGTCTGTGTGTGCGTCTGTTAACTTTTTAACCGTTAATGCTACGGTTTTGAAATTTCATATGCACATTCCTCATGAAAAAATAGTTGACCCGTATTTTTTTTCATGTCCGAGTTATGCCCCTTTTCAGAGTTATTGCCCTTTGAAAACTAAATTTGAAAATCTTGTGTGCAAGATATCTCAAAAAGCTTTTGAGCTAGAGGCTTCAAATTTTATACACTGATTGGGGCTGAGGAGTAGATTACTTGATCAACTTTTGAGAACTTCACCTCACATTTTGACAAAATTACGGAATTTTGAAATTTGGCTGATTTTTTCCACTTTTCTGAGAAATTTGAAACTTTTAAACGGTGAATGCTAGGGTTTTGAAATTTCATATGCACATTCCTCATGAAAAAATAGTTTACCCTTATTTTTTTTCATGTCTGAGTTATGTCCCTTTTCTGAGTTATGTCCCTTTGAAAACAAAATTTGAAAATCTTGTGTGCAAGATATCTCAAAAAGTATTTGAGCTAGAGCCTTCATATTTGGTATACTGGTAGGGTCTGAGTAGTAAATCACCTGATCAACTTTTGAGAACTTCACCTCACATTTTGACAAAATTACGGAATTTTGAAATTTGGCTGATTTTTTATGCCCCCAACTTTGAATAAAAGCGCTGCAGGCATGCATGATACCCTGCCACGCAAATTTAATTTAGCAAAAATGTTTGTCAATAAATTCTCAAGATAAAGAGCACAACAAAATTTTGTCATAAATGAAAGACCATAACTCTGTATCATTGATAAAATTTACCCATCTTCAATCCCAAACCACTACTTCCTGATTTGAACTTTTATACAAAGTTTGAAGAAAATTGGTTGATAAATGCACAAAACAGAGGCAGGAAACGAAATTTTAATGTAAATCATGGGCCATCACTCTGTACATATTTGATGAAATTTACCCATCTTCAATCCCAGAGCACTCCTTCCTGGTATGAACTCCTATACAAAGTTTGAAGACAATCGGTCAATAAATGCTCAAGATAGAGCCAGGAAACAAAATTTTAACGTAAATCAAGGGCCATAACTCTGTACTTATTTGACGAAATTTACCCATCTTCAATCCCAAACCACTCCTTCTTGGTATGAACTCCTATACAAAGTTTGAAGAAAATCGGTCAAATGCTCAAGATAGAGCCCGGAAACAAAAATTTTAACGTAAATCAAGGGCCATAACTCTGTACTTATTTGACGAAATTTACCCATCTTCAATCCCAGACCACTCCTTCATGGTATGAACTCCTATACAAAGTTTGAAGAAAATCGGTCAATAAGTACTCAAGACAGAGCCTGGAAACGAAATTTTAACGTAAATCAAGGGCCATAACTCTGTACTTATTTGACGAACTTTAACCCATCTTCAATCCCAGACCACTCCTTCATGGTATAAACTCCTATACAAAGTTTGAAGAAAATCGGTCAATAAATACTCAAGATAGAGCCCGGAAACGAAATTTTAACGTAAATCAAGGGCCATAACTCTGTACATTTTTGACGAAATTTACCCATCTTCAATCCCAAATCACTCCTTCCTGATATGAACTCCTATACAAAGTTTGAAGAAAATCGGTCAATGAATGCTCAAGATAGAGCCCGGAAACGAAACGCTGACGGACGGACGGACAGACAGACAGACGGACACTCGAACGCAAATTTTTTTTGGAGGGTATAACATAATACCCCGCACTTTTTTAAGTGGCGGGGTATAAAAAGTTGGAAGGGCATATTGCTTTCGGCTTGTCTGTCTGTCTGTCAGTCTGTGTGTGTGTGTGTGTGTGTGTGTGTGTGTACGTCTGTTAACTTTTGAATGGAGCATGTTAGGGATTTGAAATTTCATATATGTATTCCTCATGAAAAAATAGTTGACCCATATTTTTTTCTTGTCCGAGTATGCCCCTTTTCTAAGTTATTTCCCTTTGAAAACAAAATTTGAAAATCTTGCGTGCAAGATATCTCAAAAAGTATCTAAGCTAGAGCCTTCATATTTGGTATACTGGTTGGGGCTGATAAGTAGATGACCTGATCAACTTTTGAGAACTTTCCGTCAAATTTTGACTGAAATACAGAATTTTTAAAATTTTGATTGATTTTTTCACTTTTCGGTGAAATTTGAAACTTTTGAAGGGTGAATGCTAGGGTTTTGAAATTTCACACACAGATTCCTCACGAAAAAATAGTTGACCCATATCTTATTTCATGTCCAAGTTATGCCCCTTTTCTGAGTTATGTCCCTTTGAAAACAAATTTTGAAAATCTTGTGTGTAAGATATCTCAAAAAGTATTTGAGCTAGAGCCTTTATATTTGGTATACTGGTTGGGGCTGAGGAGTACATGACCTGACCTGATCAACATTTTAAAACTTTGTCAAATTTTGACAAAAATACAGAATTTTGAAATTTTGATTAATTTTTGCACTTTTCGGTGAAATTTGAAACTTTTGAACGGTGTATGTTAGTTATTAGGGTTTGAAATTTCATATACAGATTCCTTATGAAAAAATAGTTGACTCGTATTTTTGTTTATGTTCAAGTTATGCGCCTTTTTGGAGTTATGCCCCTTTTAAAACAAAATTTGAAAATCTTGTGTGCAAGATATCTCAAAAAGTATTTAAGCTAGAGCCTTTATATGTTGTACACTGGTTGGGGCTGAGAAGAAAATCACCTGATTAACTTTTGAGGACTTTCCGTCAAATTTTGACATAATAACTCTATTTTGAAATTTTTACTCAATTTCTAACTTATCTGCAAAAAGCTTACATTCTGTTTCTGGATCAAGGTCAAAACAGAGGCAACTGAACAGCTTCTTCAGGAAATTAAATTTCACTTCATTCAAATGAAATAAATGAATCATACAAGCTGCCAGTTTAGGGACAAGCATGCAGTTGGGGGCATAGTGTTTTACAAACACGCATTTCTAGTTTTACAATACATATGAACATTAGTTGTGTACTTTGTTATATTTTGAAGCACTTTTCGCATGCGGGCCCAATATGGCCATAGCTGTTGATAGGGACGTTACGCTGTATATCAAACAATAACAGTTAAAGGCTTGAGTTTTCTCAGAAGCATTCTGTGCGCGTACCACATCTTGATGCATTGCAGCCATAGCCAAGTGCTCCTGCTACATTAATTGCAGTTCGGGATTCGTCATCTATGTCGACATTTTAAGCACAAAGCATGACTTAAAATTAAAAGTTTCACCAGAAAAATTTTGATATTTTTAATATGTTTGCTCAAAACATACATTAAGGGTACAGGTTAGAACGGCCGTTCTAACGAGTACCCACAATGTATGTTTTGGATCAAAAATAAGAAAATTAGATATACCCCTGCAAACCCCAGTTTTTCAAAATAAAATTGAGGTTTTAGGGGGGTACTCATTGCACGGACATATTTTCCTGATGTAAAGCATTAATTTCTACATGTTTGTCTGAAAGTCTTGTTTATACCGTATTCGTTCTAATTAGCGCACATGCTCCAATAAGCGCACACCCCGGTATTTTCCGAAAAACATATGCGTAAGCGCACACTCCTCGAATTGTATATTGGTATTTTACACCAATTCTGCACATTTATACCGCATTAGAAGCATAAAACTTAACCTTAGATGATCGAAAACTACTTTCCAACAATTTGAATACTTGAATGACATCACAATTGATAGATTTGAGATGTTTATTTCAGCATTTTGATGAGTAGCTTTCCTTCATAGTGTGCGCTAATTAGAATGATATTTTGTTACCTTAACTTATAGTTATTTTGAAAAGTTAAGCGCACTGTGCGCTAATTAGAACGAATACGGTAATAGTTAAATGAAAATACAGCCTGTAGGCTGGAAAATATGGATTTGATTAAGATTTGAGAGTTCACTTCAAAATTTCATCAAAATCTGATCAGTATCAAAAAAAGTTCAAAATTTCATCAAAAATCTGATCAGTATCAAAGGAAATGTTGTCATCTATTTTTTCCAAATTATAAACGATTCTCTTTGATGCTGAGGGTAATTTTATTTTTTATGTTTAACTTTGTTTCATTCTTCATAAAACATTTTCAGTTTTGGCAAATTTTCATATTCACAACCTGTGTGTTTATGATAAAATGACCAAACTTGAATTTTGAGTTTTTGCACAACTATAAAACCCAGCTTATATAGTCTTCTGCCATTTTCCATGAGATAAATGTATTGTTTTGCTATGTCTAGGCTTTGTCTTTGTAACTGGGAAACTCTTGTTGCATATCCCTGGAAATAAATGTACAAATGTGTTTTGTTTTTTCCTAGTTCTTCATATTGTCTATATAAGGCCAAAAATAAAAATTTGTTTGTTTGCCCTCTCCCTACCTACTCACCAAAAAAGGGGCCTACTGAAAAAATTTTATTGCCCTTTCACCAGATTTTTTTTTTTTAAATGTTTCTGTCAGAAGATAAATTGTTTTCCCTAGAAAGTAATGTGTTTTCATTTAAACCATGACCCTCCTCACCAATTCAATATTTTGTTTTTATGTTCAAGCACTACAAAACATAAAATGCAACTGTAATTGTGAGTAGCTTTGACAAAATTGTAGCTAATTCCTTTGACCAAAAATAATGCATAATACAGGAGTTCATAAAAAAAAAAAAAAAAAAAAGGCCTACCTACCTACCCAAATTTTCTAGACAGGGTAGGGAGAGGGCAAACAGAAATAATTTTAAATGTGGCCTAAGATGTATAATTTAACACATTTTTGACAAATGGATTCACCCAACATTATCAGTTACCGCAAGCTCAGAATTTCCCTCATTTTGAGGAAATGTAGCTTCAGCACTCTACATTTTTTTTTTGGTTTTCAATTACAGGAAGCTGTGCAGAGTTTGACCTTTTAACTGGGTCAGTTACCTATCTAAAGTGAAAGACCAACAAGTTATTAAAATGTTATTTTCATTAAACATTAGCAAATAAAATAATGGAAGAAAATTCATTATCATTAGCCCTACAAAAACAGAAATGTAGCTTGTGAGTAGAAGTATCTCTGTTTGTACCTCAAGTCAAAGCTTATTACTGATTTGTCTCACCACCTGATTACTGGGTAACCTGCTTACTGCTTAGAAGACTAGCCTGCCCCGGGAAAAGTGGGTCAGTCAAACCATCTATATATAATCGTGGGATTTCTTTGACCGTGCCGGTTGACATTTGGCATAGATACGCAACATTTGAGCTGCCTCGTGGGAAAACCAACGATGTGGCTTCCGAACAGGTCCGACGCAAACCGACCTGTACAGTCACAGAAAAGAGCTAGAAGCTTGAAATTTCGGATTTAAGTAGTAGAAGCTGATCTGCGTCTTTGTTTTCGCCTATGCAGATTGTTGGTTTTCCCATGAAGCGGCTCATTTGTTGATCGGACTGTTTTCAGCAATTTGTCTGTTATGGAAATCAAAGCATGCCCACAAGGCACTCGAAAAATGTCTAAAGCAAGTAGAAACCCCTTTTCTAGTGTTTCTAGTTGTTTTGAAAAAGTTGGAAGGGCATATTGCTTTCGGCTTGTCTGTCTGTCTGTCTGTGTGTGCGTCTGTTAACTTTTTAACCGTTAATGCTACGGTTTTGAAATTTCATATGCACATTCCTCATGAAAAAATAGTTGACCCGTATTTTTTTTCATGTCCGAGTTATGCCCCTTTTCAGAGTTATTGCCCTTTGAAAACTTAATTTGAAAATCTTGTGTGCAAGATATCTCAAAAAGCTTTTGAGCTAGAGGCTTCAAATTTTATACACTGATTGGGGCTGAGGAGTAGATTACTTGATCAACTTTTGAGAACTTCACCTCACATTTTGACAAAATTACGGAATTTTGAAATTTGGCTGATTTTTTCCACTTTTCTGAGAAATTTGAAACTTTTAAACGGTGAATGCTAGGGTTTTGAAATTTCATATGCACATTCCTCATGAAAAAATAGTTTACCCTTATTTTTTTTCATGTCTGAGTTATGTCCCTTTTCTGAGTTATGTCCCTTTGAAAACAAAATTTGAAAATCTTGTGTGCAAGATATCTCAAAAAGTATTTGAGCTAGAGCCTTCATATTTGGTATACTGGTAGGGTCTGAGTAGTAAATCACCTGATCAACTTTTGAGAACTTCACCTCACATTTTGACAAAATTACGGAATTTTGAAATTTGGCTGATTTTTTATGCCCCCAACTTTGAATAAAAGCGCTGCAGGCATGCATGATACCCTGCCACGCAAATTTAATTTAGCAAAAATGTTTGTCAATAAATTCTCAAGATAAAGAGCACAACAAAATTTTGTCATAAATGAAAGACCATAACTCTGTATCATTGATAAAATTTACCCATCTTCAATCCCAAACCACTACTTCCTGATTTGAACTTTTATACAAAGTTTGAAGAAAATTGGTTGATAAATGCACAAAACAGAGGCAGGAAACGAAATTTTAATGTAAATCATGGGCCATCACTCTGTACATATTTGATGAAATTTACCCATCTTCAATCCCAGAGCACTCCTTCCTGGTATGAACTCCTATACAAAGTTTGAAGACAATCGGTCAATAAATGCTCAAGATAGAGCCAGGAAACAAAATTTTAACGTAAATCAAGGGCCATAACTCTGTACTTATTTGACGAAATTTACCCATCTTCAATCCCAAACCACTCCTTCTTGGTATGAACTCCTATACAAAGTTTGAAGAAAATCGGTCAAATGCTCAAGATAGAGCCCGGAAACAAAAATTTTAACGTAAATCAAGGGCCATAACTCTGTACTTATTTGACGAAATTTACCCATCTTCAATCCCAGACCACTCCTTCATGGTATGAACTCCTATACAAAGTTTGAAGAAAATCGGTCAATAAGTACTCAAGACAGAGCCTGGAAACGAAATTTTAACGTAAATCAAGGGCCATAACTCTGTACTTATTTGACGAACTTTAACCCATCTTCAATCCCAGACCACTCCTTCATGGTATAAACTCCTATACAAAGTTTGAAGAAAATCGGTCAATAAATACTCAAGATAGAGCCCGGAAACGAAATTTTAACGTAAATCAAGGGCCATAACTCTGTACATTTTTGACGAAATTTACCCATCTTCAATCCCAAATCACTCCTTCCTGATATGAACTCCTATACAAAGTTTGAAGAAAATCGGTCAATGAATGCTCAAGATAGAGCCCGGAAACGAAACGCTGACGGACGGACAGACAGACAGACGGACACTCGAACGCAAATTTTTTTTGGAGGGTATAACATAATACCCCGCACTTTTTTAAGTGGCGGGGTATAAAAAGTTGGAAGGGCATATTGCTTTCGGCTTGTCTGTCTGTCTGTCTGTCAGTCTGTGTGTGTGTGTGTGTGTGTGTGTGTGTGTGTGTGTGTGTGTACGTCTGTTAACTTTTGAATGGAGCATGTTAGGGATTTGAAATTTCATATATGTATTCCTCATGAAAAAATAGTTGACCCATATTTTTTTCTTGTCCGAGTATGCCCCTTTTCTAAGTTATTTCCCTTTGAAAACAAAATTTGAAAATCTTGCGTGCAAGATATCTCAAAAAGTATCTAAGCTAGAGCCTTCATATTTGGTATACTGGTTGGGGCTGATAAGTAGATGACCTGATCAACTTTTGAGAACTTTCCGTCAAATTTTGACTGAAATACAGAATTTTTAAAATTTTGATTGATTTTTTCACTTTTCGGTGAAATTTGAAACTTTTGAAGGGTGAATGCTAGGGTTTTGAAATTTCACACACAGATTCCTCACGAAAAAATAGTTGACCCATATCTTATTTCATGTCCAAGTTATGCCCCTTTTCTGAGTTATGTCCCTTTGAAAACAAATTTTGAAAATCTTGTGTGCAAGATATCTCAAAAAGTATTTGAGCTAGAGCCTTTATATTTGGTATACTGGTTGGGGCTGAGGAGTACATGACCTGACCTGATCAACATTTTAAAACTTTGTCAAATTTTGACAAAAATACAGAATTTTGAAATTTTAATTAATTTTTGCACTTTTCGGTGAAATTTGAAACTTTTGAACGGTGTATGTTAGTTATTAGGGTTTGAAATTTCATATACAGATTCCTTATGAAAAAATAGTTGACTCGTATTTTTGTTTATGTTCAAGTTATGCGCCTTTTTGGAGTTATGCCCCTTTTAAAACAAAATTTGAAAATCTTGTGTGCAAGATATCTCAAAAAGTATTTAAGCTAGAGCCTTTATATGTTGTACACTGGTTGGGGCTGAGAAGAAAATCACCTGATTAACTTTTGAGGACTTTCCGTCAAATTTTGACATAATAACTCTATTTTGAAATTTTTACTCAATTTCTAACTTATCTGCAAAAAGCTTACATTCTGTTTCTGGATCAAGGTCAAAACAGAGGCAACTGAACAGCTTCTTCAGGAAATTAAATTTCACTTCATTCAAATGAAATAAATGAATCATACAAGCTGCCAGTTTAGGGACAAGCATGCAGTTGGGGGCATAGTGTTTTACAAACACGCATTTCTAGTTTTACAATACATATGAACATTAGTTGTGTACTTTGTTATATTTTGAAGCACTTTTCGCATGCGGGCCCAATATGGCCATAGCTGTTGATAGGGACGTTACGCTGTATATCAAACAATAACAAGTTAAAGGCTTGAGTTTTCTCAGAAGCATTCTGTGCGCGTACCACATCTTGATGCATTGCAGCCATAGCCAAGTGCTCCTGCTACATTAATTGCAGTTCGGGATTCGTCATCTATGTCGACATTTTAAGCACAAAGCATGACTGCTTTCTGCTGGTCGACCTATTTTTCAGACTTTCATAGGAAGTCACGATTTGTTAGTCGGTAAGAAGCATTGTTCATGAAATGTGCATGTCCCAGTGTTGACTGTCTAAAGTTCTCAATGCAACTCGGTACATTCTATCCGACCTTTCACCAGACAAAATAAAAGCTGCTCGAAACCAACACAGTACTGAAATCCGCGATATCCGAAATGACTGGATCATCGTTGACTGTCCGAGAATTGAATCGTGCCCACTAGGTTCATGGCTTGGTACATTTATTCCCATTGACATTAAGTTTTCCCGTTACAACACAGAAAGCGTTGGCTCCGTCTCGACGTGACATAGATCTAAAATGTTGACCGGAACGTTATATATGAAATCGATAAACATACAAATCTTTCCACATTCCTACCATGTACACGAGAAACTCAAATCAGACCGTAAACTACACAGAGGCCAAATTGCGTGGTGAGGGCATGGCTGCAGTTTGCCACGAAAAAAATCTGTTTGTTTGTTTGTGTTGAGGTTTAGCGTCCCAGTCAACAATTTTAGTCATGTTTGGACGGCACCACATCTTCCTGGGTTTTAACCAGTACTCTGGGGACTTAAGGTGTCTTGCTCAAGGACACAACACGGTGCCGCCAGTGGGAATCGAACCCAGGACCTCTCGATTCGGAGTCCGATGCCCTACCACTACGTCACCGCGTTCCCCTTGAAAGAAAACTTTATTCAGTGGCGTCGGTATTCATTGTGAATATATATGGGCATACAAGACTGAATGGTTATTTGCTGAGACAACAAAACCTCCGCATGACCACAACTTGATTTGGGTGTTTAACACGGAGAAAGCTTCGCGAAAATAAATTGAAATATTCAAGTCAAGCTTGGCTTCCGTTTTGAGTTTTATGGTAAGCCAAGTCAATATGTTCTCGCCAGTTAATCTGAACGGCACATAATTTCACTAGCAGACGCCAATCAGGCTTCGGAAAATGCTTAATTAACCGACACGCACTCTACAGAAATCCAACAAGAGAAGCAAAAGTGTTTCTGTGCTTTATTAGATCGATAGAAAAGTGTGAAAATTGATATTGCACAACACTGAAAAGGATTTTCAATGAACTTGAAAAATTGAGACAATTCGTCTGAAGATGGTCTAGAATCATTGCTGTTTTGATTGTGTCCCTAAGAGTGAAAACGTATTAAAAAAGAAGAACTTTAAGAAAAGTGATAATGATTAGATTTATGCTGCTTCTTCATCCTCTTCGTCTTCATCGAACTCGCCCTCCTCCTCTGCCGTGGCGTCCTGGTACTGTTGGTACTCGGACACCAAGTCGTTCATGTTGGACTCCGCCTCAGTGAATTCCATCTCGTCCATACCCTCACCAGTATACCAGTGGAGGAAAGCCTTACGTCTGAACATAGCCGTGAACTGCTCGGAGATTCTCTTGAAGAGTTCCTGGATGGCAGTGCTGTTACCGATGAAAGTGGCGGACATCTTGAGACCACGTGGTGGGATGTCACAAACAGCGGTCTTCACGTTGTTCGGGATCCATTCAACGAAGTAGCTGCTGTTCTTGTTCTGGACGTTCAACATCTGTTCGTCGACCTCTTTCATGGACATACGCCCTCTGAAAATGGCAGCGACGGTTAGGTAGCGACCATGTCGTGGATCGCAGGCCGCCATCATGTTCTTGGCGTCGAACATCTGCTGCGTCAGTTCCGGTACAGTCAGGGCCCGGTACTGCTGACTTCCTCTGGATGTCAAGGGAGCAAACCCTGGCATGAAGAAATGGAGACGTGGGAAAGGCACCATGTTGACGGCCAGTTTACGGAGATCAGCGTTGAGCTGACCCGGGAAGCGGAGACACGTGGTGACACCGGACATGGTGGCTGAGACGAGGTGGTTCAAGTCACCGTATGTTGGTGTTGTCAGCTTCAGAGTTCTGAAGCAGATGTCGTACAGAGCCTCGTTGTCGATACAGTATGTCTCGTCTGTGTTCTCGACTAGCTGGTGGACTGACAGGGTGGCGTTGTAGGGTTCAACTACTGTATCTGATACCTGAAATGGAAAGAGCTAGTCTGTATACATGCATTGAGAATTTTGCTACGGCTGGCACTGTTGGATCTTTTTCTACTTTAAAGATCTTTAAAACATCTGCGATTTCATCTCGGTTATTGGGCCAGGTCGGACGCTGATTCGAGATGCCGATGGTATCAAGTTTGGGTCATCTTTTTGTCGTTGCAATAAATAATAATAATAATAATGATGAAAATAATAATAATAAAAATAATTAAGGGCCGCCGATTTTATTGCTGAAATCTGGTACCATGCACATCTAACAACTATCTTAAAGATAACATCGGCGGGGTGGGGTAGGGGTGTACTTTTATTATTATTGTTTTCTACAGATATTTGCGAGTAGGTCTATAACCAATCAAAGGAATGATGTTTTACCTTGGGTGAAGGGACGACAGAGAATGTGTTCATGATTCTATCTGGATACTCTTCTCGGATTTTTGAGATGAGGAGTGTTCCCATACCGGACCCGGTACCCCCACCTAGGGAGTGGGTCAGCTGAAATCCCTGGAGACAGTCACAACTCTCGGACTCTTTCCTCACGACGTCCAACACGGAGTCGACGAGTTCAGCGCCCTCTGTGTAGTGGCCCTTGGCCCAGTTGTTCCCGGCACCGCTCTGTCCGAAGACGAAGTTGTCCGGACGGAAAATCTGTCCGAATGGTCCCGATCTGACGGAGTCCATGGTCCCTGGTTCAAGGTCAACGAGGATGGCTCGGGGTACATATTTACCACCTGAAATGGATGCGAACTCGATAACAACAGGCTGTCATATCTTCAGATCAAGGCTGGTTAAGAAGCAGAGTATTTTATTCATTTGGACGTTTTTTTTTTCTCCTCCAGGTCTTTATTAGTCCCCCACTTTTTAACAAACCAAATGAAGCCCCCCCCCCCCACACACACACACACTTTTTTGGTGAAAATAATGAATCTCATTCATTCATAGTTCATACAATGATTGCTTCAGCTGTTGCGTGTTATGAGCTTATCAGAAAGGTTCGTACAGTAAATCTTTCATGTTATAATTAAAGCTGACATTACTATAATTTATGAGTGATACTGTTACGTTTTTCATTTGTAACATCTGTTGCGAGATGTTGAAAGCATACCTTTATTTTGCAGCTATATGCAAGGATGAGTCACTAGAGATGATGCGTGAATTGCAAAAATATGATGTAGCCCAGTCGAAAATCAACATTTATGACAAACACTTCAGGGTCATCAAATTATAACTAAAATATGTACGAGTGACTGTTTTCGTTTCGGAGGCAACTGAAGCATAGCTAATAAAATATTTAAGCACAGCCAAGAACGAGGTCGCTACAGGGTTAACAACATACTAACAGTAACAGGCGTAAATAGTAAATTGTTTCATAAACAATATAAAACAACCTAAGATGAAATTGCGAAGGGGTCGATCAAAAAATTTAGGCTTAGCTAAAATATTGTTGAAGGTACTCTGCTAGCTTTCGATACATCACACTAAAATCGCAGTAAGGATCAGTTAACGGTTGAATCTGTCATGCTGTTGGTATACACTGACTCGATTCGACACTTTCATATCAACCCTCGAATATAGTAATCGGGATGGACGGAATAAATTGTAGCTCGTGGGGTTTTCATTAAACTTTAATGTTGCCAATTCTCAGGTATGTCATTAAACTTTAGATGATAGTACGAGGGACAACCAATCAATGCATTTTAAATGAGCAGTCTATTCATGTTGCAGCACTGGACTCATCTCGGGATATAGATAATAGTGGCATTTTGACACGCAAGAAGTCCGATGTTGGCTTGTTGTCATGACAATTAATGTCAAATCTACCCTAGTCACGAGATATAGGATGACCCCTCTGATTTCCGGTGATCAAATATTTATAGGCATTGTCATCTAGTATAATTTGCAATAACATGGAATGTTTATCCTAATACCATGTGCCCATACTTTCAGGCCATGAAATACACAAATCAACACATACTGCATGATACTGACAACAAATGATTAGACACTGGGTCAAATTATATTTAAATGCAAAAACAACTATATGTAACAATAAAGTACCCTAAACAATAAAGTACGTTTTTATGTTTTGAAAAGTGGGCTTCTTACAACATCCTGAATGGACAAGCTCAAAATTTGGGTAAACAACTGAACTACTACATAGCCCAAACGGACCCCAGCATAGTATAATAGTTTATCAATACCAATACCGTCGTGAAACAATTTTAAATTTTCTGACAAATGGGATAAACGGACATTGTCCATTTGAGCACCCGCGGACAGTTCTGTTCTGTGGACATTCGACCCCCGTCAGTACGATTTCCTCTCGTCATTAAAGTTTGTCCTTAATATTCCGGCAACGAAATCAAGATACTGACCTGTGGCTTCACAGTAGTATACATTAATTCTCTCTAGCTGTAGGTCCGAGTCCCCGTGGTAGGTGCCGGTCGGGTCAATGCCGTGCTCGTCAGAAATGACCTCCCAAAACTGAAACAAAGTAAGAAAATTATGACTTGCCTGTCGCCTCAGTATAGTACACATTGATTCGTTCTAGTTGAAGGTCCGAATCCCCGTGGTAGGTACCAGTAGGGTCGATACCGTGCTCGTCAGAGATAACTTCCCAAAACTGAAATTACACAAACGCAATTTTCAGTTTTCAGAATATACAATGGGATCTTCACCCTGGTTTTAATGATAGATAAAACAATTTCGTATCGAGGTCACTGCATCAAGTAAAACATGCAAACTTGCAATTTATTCGTGTATTGGTAATTTGATAAGCTTTGATTTACATGTAGTTCTTTCTTTTACGACTTTTTCTTCCTCTTGGTGCTCAAACTATATTAACAAAACGATAGGAGGAAGTTATCACATACATTTACGATTTAGTTGTATTAAGTAGGAGGAAGTTATCACATACATTTACGATTTAGTTGTATTAAGTATAAAACAATGTGCCAAGTGGTACTTTAAGCTTAGATAATACTGTCGTCAAAACCGGTTTAAAACTTTCAAACTCTACACAACCTAACGCTATGGCTACGTTCGAGAACCCCACTTTCAACCTTAACAATAATTTCAAGTTGCCCCTAAGTACTTCGACGGTGAAAAACTGAGGACAAGTGGTGGCGGTCCGCGGCTTAAAAGCAGCCTCCCTGTTTCTGGACAAGTCAGCAACGGCAAGATCGGCCTAGAAACAGTTCCAAGACGAAATCGCCACAAACAAATTACGGTTGTGTCCACAAGGCAAGATTTATTGTGATTTGTTTCAACTGTTTGTTTGAGTTGTGGCTTAGAGACCCAGTCAACAGCTATGGTCATGTCTGGACATTGCCTCCATTTTAATACAAGACTTCGACCCAACAATATTAAGATGTCATGACACCTAAAATAAATGTATGGACGATTTTACTTAGACCACTTTTCTTGGGCAGGCTCAGACATTCTGATCTCCGGCCCGTCTCATTATATTAGAGCCGCATCGTGAGAAAACCGGATTTTTGCCTATGCGAAAACAAAAGCGCAGATCAGCTTCGCAGTAACTGCGAAGCTGATCAGTGCCTTTGTTTTCGCTACACGGATAGTACCATTCCTCTACTTTCTAAATCCGAAATTTCAAGCTTCTAGCCTGCTTCTGAGACTGTACAGGCCGGTTTGCGTCACACCTGGTCGGAAACCCCGAAGACCGTTTTTCTCGCGTCGCGGCTCATTAATTTAATTTATTAAGGTCTAGTGAAGGCACTGTGATTGTAAAGTCAAACCCAGACACTGTTTTCATAATTTTGTGATAAATGTTACTAAGTAGGACAGGGGGTGAGCTTTGCCATAAATACGTATTATTCATGCATTAATGACTCATTTTGAAGCCTTCCACGTGGCATGTTCTGTGCCAGCACGTCTAGAATATATATGAGCCAAATATACAGGAAAATGTCAGTTAAACCCGGCAAAATCAGCATTCCAGCAAGTCTAATCAGCACGTTTTGGCAACCGATTATTTTGGTTCTTTCTAACTACACACAGGCTAGTTGTGCGCTCCCCGAAACTTCGGAACTTGTGACCTACTGAGACCTTGTCTGATGAGAATAACATTAGCCTAGGTCTAGTCGAATGACTAATCAATGGAAGTTGGCAGTCGCGGCTGTTCGGAATATTACTGGCTTTGTTTAATTCTACCTTGTCGCGAGAAATCTGAATTTCTAAAGCCTACCAGCCCATACGACCATGCGGACGTTAAGTCAGCGCCGAAGCGACCAAGCAACGCTATAATAAACACATGCAGTTTTCGTTTTCTATTTGAGCCGCATCGTGAGAAAACCGGATTTTTGCCTAGGCGAAAACAAAGGCGCAGATCAGCTTCGCGGTAACCTAGAAGCTGATCAGCGCCTTTGTTTTCGCTACACGGATAGTATATTTCCTCTTCTTCTTAAATCCGAAATTTCAAGCTTCTAGCCTGCTTCTGAGCTTGTACAGCCCGGTTTGTGTCGGACCTGGTCGGAAATCCCGCAGACCGGTTTTCTCGCGTCGCGGCTCATTTCATTCTTGAAATTATTTCTACTGCCGATCCCTGGCGTTTTCAACAACCCTCATGCTCAGGAATTTCCCAGCTTTTAGTACATCAATTAGTACACGTGGCTTTAAACGTAAAACTATAAACACCAGAATGACACTTACTTTGGACCCGATTTGATTTCCGCATTGTCCGGCTTGAAGGTGCACAATTTCCCTCATTTTTTCTCGTTTTTAAATCTACACGCTAGCAACTCCTAGTTGATAATGGCGATGACTAATAAAATTTGACCTAGGTTGCCACGGAAATGATGCGCAACGATTGGCTGGATTCTGCGAATTCATTTGCTACTTCCCGGTCTCATTTAAAAGATGTACAACCGGGAGCCAGTTTATCATCATATTTGAAACTAGCTCACGTAAACGCGCGGGTTTTCTCGACATCAACATGATCAATGAATCAAACTGAGCCAGAACCAAATAAAATCCCTACTTTTTCGTCTTTCATCGGCATTTAGAGGTCGTTCATTTGCGCCAAAGTTTTCCGAGTTTGGTGAAAAGCTATATCGTTTGTCAGATTTAACGATTTGGGACAGAATTCGGCGTTACCGACACGCTAAACACGCCGCTTGTAGGTTTAGCCGACGTCGATCTTAAATATCAACTGGTATACTAACTTGTAAATTATACTAAATTATTCACAAGGTTCAATTTGTTACCACGGTAACACAGAAGTGAAGACACATGCGTAATAAAATGCAATAGGTGCAGTCGATGCAACCAGAAATTACTCGATTGAACCAAAATTACACTACGCATTGAAGGACTGAGGGATGACTATTAAAACGTTGACTTTTTCACTAGTCATAACCAAGCTGACTCTGTTACATTAGAAATAAGCACGGTCGATCACGGGTACTTCCAGTGACCTAAGATGTTGCCAGTGCGTAATACCATTAACACCATAACAATCATAAGCCATTTTCAATCATAATCACGGAAATAGAGTACATTTCAAACAGTGATTTAAGGCATTTGAAATCCGACAATCTGACATAACCAGAGCCCAGACTGAGTGCATGGTACATTTCAATGAAAGTAATTACATCACAAGCTAGTTTTCCCCCATCCTATCAGCTACTATAAACGCAAAGGCTACGGATGGTTGGGAGGGC
Organism: Rugalucina vietnamica; assembly: GCA_964017185.1. NCBI lineage: Eukaryota > Metazoa > Mollusca > Bivalvia > Lucinida > Lucinidae > Rugalucina > Rugalucina vietnamica. The sequence continues at coordinate 94,666,773 of OZ024869.1, forward strand.
TATAGGAAAGCGGCACTTTCGTAACAATAAAAGACATACAGAATCCCGCCTAATCAAAATTGCAGAGCATGCCAGAGATTTTTTTTCTGCCGATTTCTCTTCTGGCCTTAGGAGTGCATGTACCTGGAGACAGGGAGCGAGGATGACATTGAAATCTCCAGCAATAATTAGCAAACTTCTTGTTCTCTGGTACAAGTTTGAAAGTTCAAATATTATACTTTTAAATCAACAAAATAAATAAGTTTGAAAATATATGAAAATTTAGTCTTACTTTAGCTCCGATCTGGTTGCCGCATTGTCCTGCCTGAAGGTGAACTATTTCTCTCATTTTGTCAGTTTTCTTTCCTTTCGAAAATACCACAATTTATTTAATGTCGTCCCCGCTCTAGAAGCTCGCAAAGTGAAAGGAAATGTAGCGAAGCGCTAACTAAATAGACAGTAAGTGATGAGGGACGATCAAAAAGTTCGAAGGTAGAATGTGAGAAGCAACATTGATCAACATTGTTTGCTATATATTGCGTCAACAGAAAATCTGGATTAAAGGTTTAGCTTGCACAGATAGAAAAATATGAACACCAGGTATGAATGATGCTTAAATACATCTACAGTACGAGCAAAACGTATGTAGAACCAGTGTGCTACGCAGGCTAGTTTCGTCACTCATGACAAGACACCATGCAGTGTCGCCACCATCACTTCTGAAATGTTTAGTCGAGGTGTTGTGACCTCGACTAAACATTTCATAAGTATTCTGAATCTATTTTCTGGATTTGAAAAAATATCATTTTGTTTGGGGTAAGATTTTTTGAGACTGAATGTGTGCGGGCGAAGCGGCAGAAATGAGTGCACGGCAGTCAAACCCTAAACATACACGTTTCCCAGTTGCTCGGGGTGTATTGGATACAACCGCGTCCGACCATGACCCATTCACAGATCCCCATTGGCACAATATTTCGGAAGGTCTGAGCCTGCACAGAAAATGTGGTTCAAGTCACCATCCTTACACAAAGGCCTTTTTGGTTTATGACATCCTAATGTTGGTTGGAAGTCCCATAAAACAGAGGCGACCTCCCTACATGACCACAGCTGTTGACTGTGACGTAAAGCATCAATCCAACTCAACAGTCATGCATATCATATACGATCCAAATAGTACAATCATTCTCATTCACTGAAACACCAAAATGGCTATACATTAGAGCCACCTCATGGGAAAACCAACAATCTGCATAGGCGAAAACAAAGGCGCTGATCAGCTTCGAGGTTACCGCCTTTGTTTTCGCTACTCGGATAGTACATTTCCTCTTCTACTTAAATCCGAAATTTCAAGCTTCTAGCTCTTTTCTGTGCTTGTACAGGTCGGTTTGTGTCGGACCTGCTCAAAAACCACATTGTTGGTTTTCCCACGAGGTGGCTCATTATAAGCATTTCGAGTCAAAGTGGGCCGTTGGAGAAACGATCATTATTGGGTACACAATGGGAAATACAGACTTTGAATATGCATTATGTTCGGGTTCGTTGATGGCGACCAGAAACGAATAATCAATGAATCGAAACTGAAAATTTATCCATTCATTATGCGAAAATTTAGCATATACATTTATCATGTTTATCTGAAACTTGTTTGGGTTGTCAGTCTCACTTCCAACTTTTGTTTTTCTGTCATATAATGACGTCCAGTTGCATGTATGCATTCAATTCTTCAATGGTAAGGTGTCAGGTCCAAAGACACTTTGCTTGATACAGCTGGGTGATCTGCTGATCAGTCCTAGGCGATGTGTCTTTTCAATCCAAGTGTGAAGCAAAGCGGGGAGCAACTAGAACCATTTGAGCTGCGACGCGAGAAAACCGGTCTTCTGGATTTCTGAACAGGTCTCACACAAACCGAGCTGTATAAACATACAAGATGGATAAAGGCTAGAAATTTTGGATTTAGAAAGTATCCATCTAGCGAAACCAAAGGCACTGATCAGCTGTGCAGTTACTGCACAGCTGATTTGCGCCTTTGTTTTCGCATAGTGCAAAATCCGCTTTTCTCATTTCCTATAATCTGATACACGCATAATTAGTAAAACTCCAGCTATTTTTCCCGGCTATACTGGCGGGAAGTTAAAACCCCGGCACATCCCGGCACTGCTGGGACACATCGCAGGTTAAACCCCAGCACTTAAGCCCCGCTATCCCCCGTCCCGTGGGCCGGCGATACATATGTACCCAAGTAAAGTACATCATTCACATAAAACAGTGTAGACCTAAAACAGAATACAAAACTTTGGTTTTACCCATTCTAGATGAACGTTTTGAGAGCTCTGAACACTTTTGTGCAGCTTTCGTGTTAAACGTGTTAAATAATTTAACAAGTGCCTATTCAAACTAGAAAAAGTGCCTTGAGAGGCACATATACACCCGGCTGGTAGCTCCCCCCCCCCCCACACACACACACTAGGCGCACCGCCCCCAACCCAGACAGGCTCACTGACACAAAGAACCTGCATTCCCGAATAAAAGAGAGCAACCTCAACAAGTACTGTCTTATAAATTTGTATGTGCAAAAAGCACTGTCTAAACCATTGCAAGGGGGAAGTGTAGTAGAATGACAGATCTATTTAAAACAGTATACAGAGCTGACTTGTATACTCAAACTAGGACTTGATCGCGGACATTGAGGGTCAGGTCCTCGGTCCTAGATGGAAAATAGAATGTCATTCTTCAATGATTTTTTTTTTTTTGATTCAGTTTAACGTCCCTTTCAAGATTATTTCAGCTCATATGAGACAATCCAATCAGTAGGTGGGGCGAAAACGGGAGAACCCCGAGAAAAACCACCTGACACACCCGCAAGCAGAACTTGGCTTGTCTCACTGACACATGTGGCCAGAGCGGGGCTCGAACCCACACCAGTCACAGCGGTGAGATGATCGAATGGTTAAGTGCGGTAATGAAATATCAGCGCTCTTAACCACTCGGCCACGGGGGCCGCCCATTCTTCAATGATATTAATAAGAAAAAAAAAAAATAAGATGTCCTAGATCTTGACCTCTAACCCCACCCTGGGTATGGACCCTAGAGTCTAATGTCATTAGGCATAAGGCAAACCTTATAGAGTACCTATGGTGCAAGTATAAATGATTTCTAAACATGGTGGTGAAGAAAAGAACGGAAAATAAAATTTTTAAAAAAGTTCTAGATTTTGACCTCTAGCCCCACCCCTCACACATGGACCCTAGAGTCTGCACCTTACATGGTACCTATGGTCTAAGTATGAATGCTTATGACAAGACTTTGTGGATGTCAAGAAAATAGACTTACAGAAAATTTATCATGGTATCTATCATATTAAAAATGTGTCCTAGATTTTGACCTCTAGATAGGGTACCCATGGTCCAAATATGAATTGTTTCTGACCACTGGTTCATGAGATATACACCTCTAGAGAAACTTTAACCAAAACTTTGACGTAAATTCTACAAACGTTCCGGAATTACGAACGTACAAACGAACTAACTAACTAACATACGAACGGAAAAGCGAAAATTATATACCCGTCGGCATAAATGCAGGGGGTATAAATAGCAATTATTGACTGGGGCATTAAACCTCAATACAAGCAAACAACAAAACATTGTAAGGATTTTATGGCCTAATCCACAGAGAGACGATCATACCGGAGTTGTTTGTTTGCATTGAGGTTCAACATCCCAGCTAACAATTTTTCAGTAATGTCGGGATGGAGCCACCACTTCCTGTGTATAAAGCAGCACTGTAGGGAGTTAATGTGTCTTGCTTAATGGCACAACATGGCGCCCCATGTGTGGATCGATCCCAGGACCTCTTGATTAACCCAGGACTTCTCGATTCAGACTGGCCATCATGCTTCCCTAATGATCAGAAATTGATCCACTCAGTATATACAGTTGATCTGCAAAAATTCAAGAATGGCATCAGCTAGTGATAAACAGAATGTTCTCCGTACTCATAAACTAGAAAAAGTGCCTTGAGAGGCACGTATACCCCCGGCTGGTAGCTCCCTCCAAAGCCCCCACCCCTCAGCCCACCGCCCCCAATCCAGACATGCTCACTGACAGTGACACATTAAACGTCAATTCCTGATGAAAGAGAGCGTCACATGCGCGGATCCAGAAAATTTTCTCAGGGGGGGGGGGGGGGGGGGGGTCAAATTCCCAGAAGGGGTCTGAGTCACCGTCTGACGGAAATTTTCAACATGGCAAAAATTAATAATCTGGCAATTCCAGGGGGCGTCTGGACCCCCTGTCCCCCCCCCTCTGGATCCGCCCATGGCAGCGCCCTCAACAAGTAAATCTTATAAACTTGTATTTGCAAAAAACACTGTCTAACAGATCTATTTTAGAGCAGTATACAGAGCTGACTTGTATACTCAATCTAGGACTTGATTGCGGACATTGAGGGTCAGGTCCTCGGTCCTAGATGTAAAGTAGAATGTCATTCTTCAAAAAAAAAGATTCCTAGATTTTGACCTCTAGCCCCACCCTCAGGGCACGGACCCTAGAGTCTTATGTCATTAGGAACAAGGCAAACCTTATAGAGTACCTTTGGTGCAAGTACGAATCATTTCTAAACATGGTGGTAAAGAAAAGTAAAGAAATACATTTTTTTACAGAAGTTCTAGATTTTGACCTCTAGCCCCACCCCCCGCACATGGACCCTAGTGTCTGAACCTTACATGGTACCTATGGTCTAAGTATGAATGCTTTCTGATAAAACTTTGTGGATGTCAAGAAAACAGACTTACAGAAAATTTATCATGATATTTATCATATTATAAATAAGTCCTAGATTTTGACCTCTAGCCCCACCCCCTGGAGATGGTACCGAGCATGGAGTATGAAAGCAAACCCTATAGGGTATCTATGAACTGAATAAGAATACATCCCTATGATTGTTTGTTAAGATATGGACTTATAGAAGAAACATTAAAATTGTAAACAGCATATTTTAAAGGTGACCTAGATTTTGACCTCCAGCCCTACCCCCGGGCATGGGCCCAGAGGTCCGAACTCATGGAAACAAAGCAAACCCTATAGGGTACCCATGGTCCAAATATGAATGGTTTCTGACCATTAGTTCATGAGATATAAACCTCTAGAGAAACTTTAACCAAAACTTTGAAGTAAATTCCACGAACGTTCTGGAATTACGAACGAAGAAACTAACTAACTAACTAACTAACATACGAACGGAAAAGCGAAAGCTATATACCCGTCGGCATAAATGCCGGGGGTATAACTACTGACTATGTGGTCTATGTTTTGCAAGATTAACTGGAATAAACATGGAATGAAATATGACCAAGGTGGTGTGAAAACAAAACAAAACAATAATAATTACGGTACCAAAAACTTGTGTTGTTAAAGATATACACTACAATTCAGTATCAAAATACAATTTTAGATGGTAATGAAAATGGCTTGAGGTTCTAAGGCTTATGAAAATGAGAATGTACATGAATATTTAAATAGCCAGAATTATTGGAACTGTTAAGTTCTAATCGTTAAACATGCTAATACATGTACGTTCAAATGAACAAGAAAAACACACATGCACAAAAATGAAGAAAAAAAAATTTCTTTGGCAGTAAAAACATATCATGAGGTAGATGATATATTGCAATTGAAAGTAAACACATACAAAGTAAAAGTATCGACTCATCAGGAAAACATATCCATGCAATGAATACCCCCTTAAACCCCACTTTTATGCAGTAAAACTGGGGTTTGCAGGTGTATACCTAATTTTCTTATTCTTGATCCAAAACATACATTGTGGGTACTTGTTAGTGCCGGTTCTAACATGTACCCACAATGTATCTTTTGAGCAAAAATATTAAAAATATCAAAATTTTTCTGGTGAAATTTTCAATTTTTACAGCTGAAAAAAAAATCTCTGTATATTGCATAGGCGAGTTTTCTTAATGTGAAGGGGCATTTCAATGTCATAAGTGAGTTTATAAGTGTTTGTCATATCAATAGCTACAGTCAAATCTAGCTTAGACCATTGTCTCTGAAACCTGTTGGAACTGATACACCTCAACCTCTTTATAACACTATTGCTAGGGTCCAAGCCAATTTCCGTGTTAGCTATCCAATCCGTGTTATACTGATACACCTCAACCTCTTTATAACACTATTGCTCGGGTCCAAGCCAATTTCCGTGTTAGCTATCCAATCCGTGTTATAACGAGAGTAATATGTATAGACATATAGTAAAACAGCCCAACTGGGGTCCAACAATGATCAGTGCTATATCCAAAACCGTGTTGTAACGAACCGTGTTATAAAGTGGTTTACAAGGCAATGCTCTTGGGAGATTCATTTAAAATAATTGGATATATACATGTACAAAAATAAAACAAAAAAATGTCCTGGCACAACAAATAATTATCAACTGACCCTTTTCTAATTTTGTTGCACTTTCAACTTCACATTTTCAACAAATCAATACAGGGAAAATATGTTTATCAGGAAGAAGTCATCAACTTTCAATATGACCCATAACATGAGAAAACCAGCATTTGAGCCACCTCGTGAGAAAACAAACAATCTGCATATGCGAAAACAAAGACGCAGATCAGCTTCGCGGTAACCATGAAGCTGATCATCGCCTTTGTTTTCGCTTCATGGATAGTACACTTCCTCTTCTTCTTAAATCCAAAATTTCAAACGTCTAACTCTTTTCTGTGCTTGTACAGGTCAGTTTGTGTCGGACCTGTTCGCAAACCACATTGTTGGTTTTCCCACGAGGTGGCTCAAATGCAGATCAGATACAGAGCAATTATCAGAACAATTTTCACTAGTTAATATAGAGATCCCCTTATATATGAAATCTAAGGCCATTAGCCTAATTCTATGACTGCATCATATGAGCCACCTCATGGGAAAACCAACAATCTGCATAGGCGAAAACAAAGGCGCAGATCAGCTTCGCGGTAACCGCGAAGCTGATCAGTGCCTTTGTTTTCGCTACTGGGACAGTACAATTCCTCCTCCACGTAACCCCAAAGTTTCAAGCTTCTAGCCTGCTTCTGTGCTTGTACAGGCCGGTTTGTGTCGGACCTGTTCGGAAACCACATTGTTGGTTTTCCCACGAGATGGCTCATATGGTTTGTATGGAACCTAGTAGGAAACCTTTAAAATGCATGTACATTCTAGATCTATTTTCTTATTATGATGATTTCATATTTGACGTAATGCCAAGTGTTTGCTTCATAGTATCTACTATAATTCAATATAGGAATAATCATAGTAGAATAAGTTAAGTTCCGTATTATCCAAAAATACAGCAGCCGTTATACCAACATTTACCTTCCAACAATTGTAGCACAAACATCCCATGTATTGCAATATACCCAGCGGGCACATGACATCAGAACGATGTCAAATCAACGTCGATGCGACGTCATGACGTCGCATCGACGTTGATTTGACGTCATTGTGATGTCATGTGCCTGCTGGGTAGTAACCCCCAAGTAAACAGCAATGACATACTTATATGTATGGATGGTCTCCAAGACACAGACTTCTATCACCAATTTACTTGGATAAGCTCAGGCCTTTTATGAGCTTGCTCCTGGTTTGTGACTGAAGCAGGCAGTCTTTGTCAAAATCGTACTTAGTTGAGCTGTGTTATGAGAAAAATGGCCGTTTGTCTATGTAAAAAACAAAGGCGCAGATCAGCCGTGCATTAACAGCAAAGCTGTTTACTGCACAGCTGATCAGCATCTTTGTTTTCGCTACATGGTTTGTACAGTTTCTCTTCTTTGTAAATCCAAAATTTCAAGCTTCCAGCCTTCTTCAGTGACTGCACACAAAGGTTTACGTCGGACCTGGTCGGAAACCCCAAAGACCGGTTTTCTTGCGTCGCGGCTCATTTGGCTTTGTTCTGCTTGAATAGTCATTATCTCCAAACTGCTCGTAAACCTATCTCTAACAATTTTTTATGGTGTCCATTGTATCGTAGCCTAGTGCCCATTCAAAGAACTTGCACTGTTTATTCTTTGGCATTTTACAAGCAAAGAACTTTCTGCCATTGTTAGGCCCCAGCTTGAGCACTGTTCGTATTGTACAAGGCTTCCCATGGTCAGGACACAGAGGGAACTTTGTGTCTGCCCACTGAAACATAAGATGAAGTTCATTATTATTTTTTTCTGTGGTGGTGGAGGGGTTATGGCTTAATGTCCCAGTCAACACTTTTTAAGTCATGTCTGGGTGACACCACCACTTTCTGGGCATTTAGCCAGTCATGGTTCATACAGACTTTCCAAACATTAATTTAAGGCCTTTTTAGGGCTTTTTCAAGCAAATTTAAGGACACATAATACATGCTTCTCCTGCGCAAATAAAAGCGCTGCAGGCATGTATGATACACCGCCACGCAAATTTAATTTAGCAAAAATGTTTGTCAATAAATTCTCAAGATAAAGATCAGAACAAAATTTTGTCATAAATGAAGGACCATAACTCTGTATACATTGATAAAATTTACCCATCTTCAATCCCAAACCACTACTTCCTGATTTGAACTTTTATACAAAGTTTGAAGAAAATTGGTTGATAAATGCACAAAACAGAGGCAGGAAACGAAATTTTAATGTAAATCATGGGCCTTAACTCTGTACTTATTTAACGAAATTTATTCATTTTCAATCCCAAACCACTCCTTCCTGATATGAACTCCTATACAAAGTTTGAAGAAAATCGGTCAATAAATGCTCAAGATAAGAGTCGGGAAACAAAATTTTAACGTAAATCAAGGGCCATAACTCTGCACTCATTTGACAAAATTTACCCATCTTCAATCCCAAATCACTCCTTCTTAATATGAACTCGTATACAAAGTTTGAAGAAAATCGGTCAATAAATGCACAAGGTAGAATCCGGAAACAAAATTTTAACGTAAATCAAGGGCCATAACTCTGTACTTATTTGACGAATTTTACCCATCTTCAATCCCAGACCACTGCTTCTTAATATGAACTCCTATACTAAGTTTGAAGAAAATCGGTCAATAAATGCTCAAGATAGAGCCCGGAAACAAAATTTTAACGTAAATCAAGGGCCATAACTCTGTACATATTTGATGAAATTTACCCATCTTCAATCCCAGACCACTCCTTCCTGGTATGAACTCCTATACAAAGTTTGAAGAAAATCTGTCAATAAATGCTCAAGACAGAGCCCGGAAACAAAATTTTAACGTAAATCAAGGGCCATAACTCTGTAATTATTTGACGAAATTTATCCATCTTCAATCCCAGACCACTCCTTCATGATATGAACTCCTGTACAAAGTTTGAAGAAAATCGGTCAATGAATACTCAAGATAGAGCCCGGAAACAAAATTTTAACGTAAATCAAGGGCCATAACTCTGTACTTATTTGACGAAATTTACCCATCTTCAATCCCAAACCACTCCTTCCTGATATGAACTCCTATACAAAGTTTGAAGAAAATCGGTCAATAAATGCTCAAGATAGAGACGCTGACGGACAGACAGACGGACGGACGGACGACCGGACGGACACTTGAACGCAAATTTTTTTTGAGGGTATAACATAATACCCCGCACTTTTTTAAGTGGCCGGGTATAAAAAGCACAATGGTGTCGTTTTATGGTAGATATTGCATAAAAATGACAATTTGCATGACTAACGTGTAGGTATTACTACTTACCGAAAACAGAATAGAATAGAATATTTTGTCAAAAAATAGATTCGGAGAATGGCTACTGATTTCCATGGGGAAAAAATCAAATTTTTGGAGAGAACACAGACCAAATCAGCAGAGAATTAGATTAAAGGCCCAAACATTTTGGTTTCAAGGCTCTCAGATGAAATTTAAGGGCTTTTCGGGGCCTCCCATGCAATTCAAGGCCTTTTCAAGACTGTATGAACCTTGCCAGTACTATGGGAAGCTTAAAAAGTCTTGCTCAAGGACACTAAATTGCGAGGGAGGTATCAAACTAAGATCTGTCACTCCTTAGTGCTGTAATCTACTATACTATGCCACTGCCTTTCCTTCCTTTTTTGGTAATGACAGACTATTTCAACCATGAAATGCTGTAAAACATGTCACTGCACATTTACAGTTACCATAAAAAGTTCATAGGCTTCATTATTTCAATTAAGTGAAGACCAGCAGTAGACACAATGTCTTCTATACAAAATAAAATGTCCATTTTCCGAAATGACATTGTTGGGGACATTAATGAGTGTTTTAATCTGGATAGCAATAAATGGCTATCATAATTCTGTTTTAGGAAAGACAATATAAATCTTAAAAGGAATCCGTAGTGTTTTGTGATTTAGTTGCGGTGCAACCTCTTTGAGTCTAAGTGAATTATCCATTTTTTTAAGTTAAAGATAAAGTGTCTGACAATTATCCCTAAAATCAAAGGGAGGTAACTCACCTCAAAGAAGTTACAGTTCCTGAGAACACACGAAAAGAACCATCTCCCCTTGTTTGTCCCCTCTTTCCTCACCTCCTTCATATTACATCTCTTCTTGTGGGTGGGGCAGGCGGGGATCTTACTGGGAACTACCTCGGTGTCATTGTTCCCTTGTTTCTGACTCACAGACTGGCTGCTTCTTGTTGTTGATGTAGCAGATACTGCCTGACATTTGGAGTTATTTCCCTTTTGTGTACTACATGTAGCATTAAGAGACTGACTTTTCATATTAATGGTATTTATCCCATTTGCAGGAATATTTCCAGTGTTTCGTGCTGGTGTCAAACTTGGAGAGCTTATGCCAGTACCTTTAAAAATGAACATCTTTTTAGCAGGCTGAGGACTGGACTCCTCAAGTTGTCTTTTGACACCCTTACAGAGAGAAACAATATTATTGCCACCCTGAACAGGTGAATCGTCAATGCAAATAACATCCTCTACGTTGCCTGAAGCACTTGAAGCTGTCGAGGACCCAGTTGTACCCCTGGGTGTATGACAGACAGTACAACTAGTCTGTGATGCAGGGTTCAGTAGAGTACATGCTGAGCAAGACCATTCTGTGGCAAGGTCATCAGTTTTTTCAGAGCTGGATTTTACCCAACCCAGCAGGCTGTTTTTCTTGGGTAGTGTCCTGCAAAAGGAGAATCGTAAATGTGCATTTACAAATAATAAAGATGGCTAAGACACATTAAGGAACAGTCCAGAATTTGTATTGTAGTTGCTTTAAGCCATCTGGCTCAAGTCTAAAGGAATTGAAAGTGAAGTTATATTCAGCATTCCTTTGTATTAAACAAATGGAAAGTAGACTTACATCCCATTTTGATGGTAAAGAAAGATCTTTCCACAACTAAATTTCTTTTACATATTTAGGACTTTGTACCCAAAACATGAGCATAAAACACCTACATCTTGGTAAAAATGAATTTTTCAAACATTTTTGATTCCCATCATACATCATTATGTTTGCTCAGTGGTATAGTTCATTATACTACCTTTTGCATTTTTTGAGATCATTTGTCTGGCAGTTCTCACAGTAGTAGGTCACTCTGGCACTGTCGTCACCGAGTCGTGTTATTGTGACCTTGCCTTCACACTGCTTACATTTTCTCTTACTATAGATCTTGTAGTAGGGGTACAGAGGCTTCCCATCTCGCCGACACTGAAACACACCTAAGGTTCATGTTATGAAATTCTGTCTCTATAAACCAATTTAGAGAATTTAGCCAAGCATGGTGGACTAGTGATATAGTACAGGGCAGGGATTTTTTCAGCAATTTTGGGAAGGGGCCCTAGTGCCTTTCTGATTGGGAAATTTAGCGGCGTAAATCCTGAATTTGGGAAATTTTCAAAACATTCATAGTTGATAATATTTTCAAATGTGACCTAGTTTATTAGGGTATTTCATTTAGAATCATTAAATAATTAAATAATAACTTATAATCGAAGTTAAACACCATTTCAAACATCAAAGTTTGAATTTTACAATGTATGGAAATGTTAAAAATTATTTTCAGCTCTGATTGGGAATTTTTTTCTTCAAATTGGGAAAAATGTCACCTAAATTGCATTGGGAATGGGGCCTTATTTCTGCCCCTGAGACACCCGAAAAAAATCCCTGCAGGGGTCTTTGGTTTCTATACCTGCCTCTGTCATTTGACACCTTATTTAAAGTTTCCAATGAAACTGGTTCATACCATGAAGCTGTGGCTAACACGGTCTTTCTGTCACACTACTTATATGCCTGGGGTTTTCATGAAAGTACAACAACACCTCTTTATAAAACATTATTCGGGACCAAACAAATTTCTGTGTTAGCTATCCAGTCCATGCTATAATGAGAGGAAAATTATAGATACATGTACATATATAGCAAAATTAGTCTAAAATGACCATTTTGGGTCCACTGATGGCATGTGTTATAACCAAAACAGTGCTTTAACGAACCATGTTTTTAACGAGGTTGAGGTGTATTTGCTTGTTTATAGGAATTGATGTTTTACTTCCAAATGAACAATTTTTCAGTTATATCAGTATGGAGCAAATGCTTCTTTAGGGAAGGTTAAATTCTGACACTCTAGAGTCTACCATTGAGTTATTTTCTTGAAAGCAAACAAAGAGAGAAGGCTGTGTATATCTCTTTTCAGCAGGGTTAAAATTTTCTCTCAAATGTGTCACAGTCTGCCCAAATTTCATCATTGTTCTGTGTAGCATATTCGAAAGATATAAAATACCTTAAAAATTAATGTTGACACTTTTCTACAATAAGGTTTTATGCATAACTTTTAAGTAAATGTAAGATCTAAACAATTTATTCAATTTCCCCTCAAGCCAACATTGGGATATTTTACAACAGAGTCAAGGGAACAAAATCTTACCACGTAGAAAATATTTGTGAAGTCTCTTGTCATTTTGACCAGATGAGTTATGTGCTCTTCCTTTAATTCTTCCACCTGAAGGTATAAGGGAAATAACTGTTGAATGTCCAGAGCAATGGTATGTCAGAATTATGTATCTTGTCTATTCAAGGTACATGTAAGTATAGGAATGTCTCAATAAAAATTATACAAAATGGTTATGTATGTGAACTCTTCATTTTGTATATGACAATCCTGAGTGAGTGGATTGTGATGCAAGCTTTAATCAAGCTGAAGGCCCTGGAAAATAAGACCCGAATTTTCTTCTTCCCTCATCAAACACACCAATAAAGTACTCAAACTGGGAACATATATGAGCCACCTCATGGGAAAACCAATAATTTGCATATGCGAAAACAAAGGCGCAGATCAGCTTTGCGGTAACCGCGAAGCTGATCAGCGCCTTTGTTTTCGCTACACGGATAGTACAATCCCTCTACTTCCTAAAATAGAAATTTCATGCTTCTAGCTGTCTTCTGTGACTGTACAGGTCGGTTTGTGTCAGACCTGGTCAGAAACCACATTGTTGGTTTTCTCACCAGATGGCTCATATACAATATGCCTGTAATTTCCAAATCTTTCAACTATTCCATGCTTCTGTTAGTCTCAACATGTTGGTTAATGTCTTAAACTTTGGTCTAAACCATCTAGACAGAAGTCATAGCTTACCTTTGAGCTTGGTCTGATTCCACTGTCAAACAACGCCTGAAACATAATGAGCTGCCACATGAGAAACCCAACAACATGCAAATAGGCGAAAACAAAGACACAGATCAGCTGTGCAGTAAATGCACAACTGATCTGCGTCTTTGTATTCGTTACAATGATATTACCTCTCTTCTTATGAAATCCAAAATTTCAAGATAGTAGCCAGCTGCTGTGGCTTAAAGGCCGGTTTGTGTTGGACCAGGTTGGAAACCCAAATTGTTGGTTCTAATGTAATGGCTCATATACAACCTTGTGATAAAAAGGAACTAAGGCTGTAAAGAGCAGTGACTAATGTGCAATTTATTTCTTTTCTAAAAAAATGACTGAGGGTTAGAGCAGAAAAAAGGCCAAATGCAAAATGGGCACACTGCCTGCCTGGCATTAGAGCCTTTCACATTCCTACTTGTTCCTAATCTGAAATACATATTCATCAATAAGGCAGGTTTTAAATCTCTTCTTTCCTACAAAAGACAGTTCCTTATTATCTAACACATATGAGCCACCTCGTGGGAAAACCAACAATGTGGTTTCCGAACAGGTCCGACATAAACCGGCCTGTACAGTCACAGAAGACAGCTAGAAGCTTGAAATTTTGGATTTAAGTAGAAGAGGAATTGTACTATCCGAGTAGCGAAAACAAAGGCGCTGATCAGCTTCGCGGTTACCGCGAAGCTGATCTGCGTCTTTGTTTTCGCATATGCAGATTGTTGGTTTTCCCAGGGGGCGGCTCATATTTCCATAGAGCATAATAATGGATAAACATTGGTCATTTTAGATCAAATTTGCTATTCATGTATCTTTACATTTGACGCAGTATAATGTTGTTGAATGGGTAGTTTACACGGAAATTGCCTCAGACCTTAACAATAGTGTTATAAATATACTATCACAGCTTGCTTTGTACCTGAATGTCAGATACCAAGCAAAATGCTTTCAACACAACAATACTCACTTCGTTCTTGATGATGTTTCCTACACCGGGTAATATGAGCTGATCCAGCAAGACATCACACACTTGTCTCCCCTGCTGCTCCATCACCATGGCAATGGCTCTCTTGAAGTTGAACACCGGAGAACAAATGTCAAGGTTATTCAGATCCTGGTACTTCTGCTTACAAATGGCTGCAGGTCTAGAAATAGAGAATGTAATTAGCAATGAACAGAAAATTATACCTCTATAAGCAGGGACGAATAACATTTGTTTTTACCTGAAATCTTAAAGCCTAGAAATAAATGAGTATGTGTTTGTAAGTAATGATATTAAAAGCACTATTTCTGTACAACAATCAAACAGTGAATCAAACACTAGTAACAGAAACTTTACATTTTATTAATTTTAGCCCTTTTCGTTTGGACAAGGTACCTGCCAAGACAGTCAGCGAGGGTGTATGGCAGTATGAGAAAACTAGATAGGTACCTGATATCAGCAGCACTATTCCTGAAGGTGAGAAGATCTCTAGACATCTGTAGCTCCAGTGAGGCAGTTTGTGCCTTACCCCACTGTCATCACTGCCAATCAATCAATCAATCAATCAATCAATCAATCAATCAATCAATCAATCGATCAATCAATTGATCAATCAATCGATCAATCAATTGATCAATCAATCAATCAATTGATCAATCAATCAATTGATCAATAAATCAATCAATCTACCTCATATCAGCAGCACTATTCCTGAAGGTGAGAAGATCTCTAGACATCTGTAGCTCCAGTGAGGCAGTTTCTGCCTTACCCCCACTGTCATTGTCCACCTTCATATTGTTGATGAATGACTGGCCTGCCATTAAAAAGTGAACCCTAAAAAGAACATAAACTTAGTTGAACATAAACTTAGTTTAAAACCTTGCCTCTGATAATTGTTACGTGCCAGGCGTAACTAGAAGATTAAGGAAACCAACAAGTTGGTTAGCCAGCAACAAGCTTTGTTTAAAATTTAACAAATCTATTTAGAAGTGATTTAACCAGTAATTACATGTGAAACAATCAAAAGCATATATACAATCAAACAAAAATGAATGTACAATACCTTTCAAGATGTTAATTCCCTTAAAGAATGTCTGAATGTCCCTCAGAATTTTTAACACAAGTCTGTATCAGTTTCTGATCCCAAGAATTAACGTTTGTTTCAAAATAGCACTATGTCCCAATCCAGAATCGAATATCACAAAGTAATCCAAGAATAAGTTTAAATTCCAGTAAGATAGATTTTGACTTCTTAATAGTAACAGTACCCAAAGATTCTCCTTATGAAAATTTGTAGCCCTTATATAGCACTGAGGAACATTCAGGATTCTTCCAGCAAATTCTATGATATCATATACTAAAAATAACAAGTTGTTTACCAAAATTTAATGTTCTGGAATATTCTAGAGAGGCCATTATCCTTCCAGAAAATTCCACAATATTCTTTTGACATAAAAAAAGATTTTTCTAGAAGATTCTACATCTTTCCAGGTTCTTCCAGATTTTTCCGGACTTTTCCGTCAAAGAACAATTTGAAATTTCTAGAAAATTCTGAAGTAAACAACCTGTTTATG
This sequence comes from Rugalucina vietnamica, assembly GCA_964017185.1. Lineage (NCBI taxonomy): Eukaryota > Metazoa > Mollusca > Bivalvia > Lucinida > Lucinidae > Rugalucina > Rugalucina vietnamica. The sequence goes on from OZ024869.1 coordinate 94,682,919, forward strand.
TCCAATATCTGGGACACTAAAAGTAAATAATTGCTAAGGACAACAAGTAAACATCATATGTATAACATCATACTTTCCTGGGCATACTCCCTTGGGAAGTTTACCAGTACTGAATGCACATCTTTCAACAAGTAACTGTCATACATAACATAATGTATTTTTTTTGCAGAAAATTTTTGTGTGGCGAACGATAGGAAAATTATTTTCATGTCAAAATCTTGAACGTAGTATGACCCAATAGGGCCTGCAAAAATTTAAAATTGGTCAGCAGATACAGTTTAAAGGGCCAAAATTAATTTTGAATAGGGATTTTGCATTGGTAAGTGAGGTAATATGGATACTTTTCGAAAATTTTTATTTGATCACAAGGATTTTGTCTCGGGTAAGTCATTTTATAATAATTTTGAGCTATCATGATAAAATTAAAAGAATTAAAAATTTTTGCACCAAAATATTTACCTCCCTTCCATGAGATTTCTGTACAGAAAATCCCTATTCAAAACTGTTTTTGATGAGAACGTTTTTATTTGTCAACCAATTCTCACAATGTTTGCTGCATAATTTGCGACAAACTAAATGCTCACATGTGCCAAGAAAATATTTCATTTATAATTAAACATTTGCAAAATATCTGCCAAAAACCTTTATCAGACGCTAGATATCACACTTTTTTTTATGTAATTAGTTTACAAAGCCCAGGATGTTACCATTCAACTTATTTTATGTCAGACAATCAAAGCCCTAGCTAGCTAGCTCAGTTTGTATCAGACTCATCAGAAACACTCAAAGCTTTTTCAGCAATGTTGGTCATATCACATTGACATGTATGACTAAAGCCCCGTTTACACATTCACCATTTTCTCTACGATTCACCACGATTCACCCCGATTTCTCATGGTCAGAAAAATTGTGATGGATCGGGATGAATCGTGGCGAAAAGTGGAAATATACAGCGTCACTACGATTCCAGTAAGAATGTCCATGATATTAGTACGGTGTCTGTAAGGTATCGCTACGAATCAATGACGATTCATGACGGCAACGCTACGCTGAATGAGGATTAACCACGGTGGCACAAGGAATGCTCACGGTGCTTGTAAGGTTCGATGCGGTACTAGTACGATTCACGGCGGTAGCCGTCGTGGCCAATCGTGGAGCTCAGTCTTCACGAAAAGTGTCGGTCTCTCGGTCATTTCCGACATATTTTGAAATTGACCGGCGATTTCTGTCATGTTCCCGGTCGATCCGTCCGACGAGAAAAAGGCCAGTTCATACTATAAAATTGTCATCTCACCTTTTCAGCGACGAATGATAAAATAAATCAACTTTGTTCCGATTGTTTTCTGCAGTTTGTTGAGATGCGTGCGGGCGACAATGTTGGTTTCATGTTTACAATTTTGATTGGTCAGCCAAGAATTTCAGCCAATCGAATACATTCGTACAGAAATATTCGGTCAGGTATGAAACCTTCGACCGCACTGCGCCTGCCATGCTGGGAATGCCGAACCTAGAATGACCATTTAAAGTGTGAAAATAATACACGGTTACAATATAACTAACGCGGTTTATATGAGTCTATTATTTTGATATATTGATACACACGGAATTTGTAAAATCGTTTTATTTCGTGAAAATACACGAATATTATAGCTGGTTCGGAAGAGCAGGTACTGCGTGGTCATGGCTTTCATACCTGACCCAAAGAGAAGGGAAATAACTCTTAAAGCACTGGCCTTGACCTTTCTCCGATCGAAATTGCATAATTTTGTTGTGAAATTCTTGAATAATTTGAGCGCTGCCATAATTTCCCTACAGGTAATTCGAACGCCCTAAAAAGAGGTTCAAACGATATTGTTCAAGGAGTAGTAAACAGGAAAACGAATAATTCTTTTGCTCATTCGTGGAAAACAACGAACTTACGAAGCTTTTTTTTTGGGTCATTTTTTCTGTCAAACAAATTTTTTTTCTGACCAGCAAAAATTTTCAGTCTGTTAGACAGCTGTCCAGCAGCTGTTTTGAAGTTTTTGCGAAGACTGGGAGCTCCGTAGCGAAACCGTGGATGATTCGTAGGACAACTGTACACAAGGCGTGGTGAATCGTGAGAGTTTGTGGTGTGAAAGATTCCACGGTTTCTCTACGTAGCGCCACGATTGACTACGATCTCTCACGAATAGCCGCGAATATAGCTACGGTATCTGTACGAATAAGCACGATTCCGCTACGAATTAGGCCACGCCCAATAACCACCACGATTCGCCACGATACACCATGAATGTTTTAAACAGTTTAAAACTTCCGTAGCACTACCGTGGAGTTTCCCCGAAATCATCACGAATCATCAAGATTCACCACGATTCAAAGCGGTTCTACGACGAATCACCAGGGTATACCACGGTACACGACTATTTTACAAATCGTGGCGAATCGTAGCAGCACTGTAGCCAAAAATCGTGAATGTGTAAACGGGTCTTAAGGTTTGTGTCTGTCAGACTTGATAAGAAACACCCAAAGTTTTATTTAGCTCATACCAAAGAATATGAGCCGCCCATAAGAAAACCAACACGCATGGGTGAAAACAGTGATGCAGATCAGCTGTGCAGTAACTGCACAGCTGATCTGCATCACTGTTTCCACTACACAGATAGCACAATCCCTCTCCTTCATACATCTGAAATTTGGAGCTTCTAGCCTGCTTCTGTGACAATACAGGTTGGTTTGTGTCAGACCTGATTGGAAACCCAAATTGTTGGTTTACTCATGCAGCGGCTCATATCATGTTACTGTATGTCATTAGGTAGGCCCTAACCTGAGACAGAGGTCACCAAAGTACATGAACAATTCCTTGCCCAGTGTCTGTACATCGTCTAACTCTCGACCAATCAGCTGGTGAAATGTGGACACACCCTCAGAATTCTTCTTCTTGGTTTCCTGAAATATGTGCAATAGGGTAGAGTAAAGGGACATGATTGCACACACTTTTAAAGCTTTTCTTGATGTCACTTTATGATATAGGAAATGATACTATATCTTGGCATTTGATTTTGATGGTATAACATGGTGCGAAAAATGCAGCTAGATGATAAAATTGGGCACGTTTCAGTTTATTTCAGGGCTTTAGATAAGCTTGCGTACTGCGTAAATTACGAAAATATTTGGAAGGATATGCATTTTTTTAAATTCTTATGCGTATCAAGTACGAAAATCAAATTAGCGTTACGCATTTAATATTTTTCCCGAGTGTAATGTCCATTTTTTTTTTATTGTTTTCCCGAAATAAGAAGAGATCCCAGTGAATCGTAAGTAGCGCCCCTTTATTCCGGGCTCGTTTGGTTGACATCGAAAAAATTCGACTTGATGAGGAACCAGTGGCGCGCTTTGCGTCTTTAGTGCTGGTTTGGAACGAGACGACTCAGTAGAATACAATACAATCAGTGTAAGCCGTTTTCTATGTGGCGCACACCGACTCCATTATAGCAAACACACATGTGTGTTTGCTTTAGGATAAACGTACGTAAGAAATTTAGAATAAAAAATCTACATACCTTACCGAACAAAACCGACGGTTAGGCGGCCATTAATGTTAGGCGCAGACATTTTTGTCGGCATGCGCAGACAATGTGTCGTTCAGATGTCGGGAAATTTGTACTTTCTTTTTCTTTTTTCGGCTGAACATTTTTCTTTGTCAAACATATTTCCATATATCCTATTTCAGATCATATTTGTCTCCAAAATGTAAAAATATAAGATAAATACACAATTTACAAATGCAGACGACGATGAAGATTGGTTTTTCGAAATCCTCGTATTATAGCAAACCAGTCAACAAGGCAATATAAACGCTCGAAAAAAACAAGCATCTGCCAGGTGTACCTAAAGCAGGTAACCGGCGAAATTATCGAGACGTTTCGAACAGACGGAAATTACGCCGTGAATAGCGTGCCTGGTTATTTTTGGGGGACAATATTTGAGGTTTGAAGGAACAGAAGGAAAACATTTAAGGGAGCTACCTACCTAGGTCTACCTAAAAACCTAACTAGGTCTACCTAACTACCAAGGTCTACCTGCCTACCAAGGTCTACCTACCTAACTAGGTCTACCAACCTAGGTCTACCTACCTAGGTCTACTTTCCAAGGTCTACCTACCTAAGTCTACTAACCAAGGTTTATCTACCTGGGTCTACTTACCAAGGTTCCCTTTCCTAGGTTTACTTACCTATGTCTTAGTCTACCTATCTAGGTCTACCTTCCAAGATCTACTTATCTAGGTCTACTTACCAAGGTCAAGTTACCAAGGTCTACATACCTAGGTCTACTTCCAATGTCTACATACCTAGGTCTACTTACCAAGGTTTATCTACCTAGGTCTACTTACCTTAGTCTATCGAACTAGGTCTACTTACCAAGGTCTCACTTTTGGGGTCTACTTACCAAGGTCTGTTTACCAAGGTCTACCTTCTATGGTCTACTTACCAAGTCTACTTACCAAGGTCTACCCACCTAGGTCGACTTACCAAAGTCTACCTACTAGGTCTATTAACCAATATCTACCTACCAAGGTCTACCTACCAAAACCTACATACTAAGTCTACTTCCAATGTCTACTAACCTATTTCTACCTACCAAGGTCTAACTATCTAAGTCTGCTTACCAAGGTTTACTTACTTAGGTCTACCTACCTAGGTCTACTTACCAATGTATACATACCTATCTATGTCTACTTACCAAAGTCTACTTACCTAGGTCTACCTACCTAGGTCTACTTCCCAAGGTCTACCTACCTAGGTCTACTTACCTGGGTCTACCTACTATGTCTACTTACCAAGGTCTACGTCTGGGGTCTACTTACCTAGGTCTACTTACCTAGGTCTACGTACCAAGGTCTACTTACCAAGATCTACCTACCTAGGTTTAGTTTGGGTAAAAGTATTCGCTAATAAAACCGCACATTTTGTTGCAAGCTGGTATAGGCCGCCCCATAGTGATGAAAACTTGACACCTTTGGAAGACCTACAGAAATTTGATACTTTGTTCAGAGAGCAGCTTAACAAAATTAGGGATAAACATAAAGGAAATAAACCCCCCTCAGTTCACGTTCTAGGGGATTTCAACTTTGGAGATATTGTTTGGCCGGACAGACACAATAAATGTGGGTCACCATTGAGTAGGATTGAAGGTCAAATTTTGGTTGACATTATTAATGATCATGGATTTGATCAATTAGTCCACTTCCCTACCAGAGAAAGAAATACTTTGGACTTGATTATCACTTCTCTTCCCAATCAGTTTGTAGACATTCACTCCCCAGATTGTCTCAGTGATCATGATATTGTTTCTGGAACGCTGAAGACTGTTATTCCCCCCATTAAGAAACCTCGGAGGAAGGTGTATCGGTACCAGAAAGGTGATTATGAATCTATGAGGGCAGAAACATTAAAATTTGCAAAGGAAAAGTATTTCAATGGCTACTCGGATACCCGTTCGGTTCAGGAAAATTTCAATCTTATTACATCTTTCATTCAGGACTCGGCAGATAAGCATATCCCATCAAAAACAAGTCGCTCTGTCTCTTCTGTCCCATGGATAACTCCTGAGATAAGGTGGAAGATTCGCAGGAAAAATATAACTCATGCAAAAGCTAAGAAAACTGGAAGTGCAAAAATTAGATCTAAATTTGAAAACTTAAGAAGGGAAATCAAAGCTGATATAAGGAAGCAGCATGACCTTTATGTCAATAACTTGGTAGGGGACGTTAAGGCTAATCCCAGGGATTTTTATAGGTATATCAATAGTCAGAGGAAAGATAGCCAAGGCATTCCCCCTTTGAAAAAGAAAAATGGAAGTGGTATTGCTCAATCAGATTTCGAAAAAGCAGAAGAATTTAATGGACAGTTCACAGATGTATTCACCAAAACGGTACACAACCAAGTCCCACTTCTGGATAGGTCGGCCCCATTCATGGATGAAATTGTTGTAACAAAGGAAGGAGTAACAAAACTCCTTAAAGGTCTGAACCCATCTAAAGCCTTAGGACCTGATGAACTCCATCCTAGAGTCCTTAAAGAATTGGCAAAAGAATTAGGACCTGTATTTGCACATCTCTTCCAGCAGTCAATCAATACGGGTGAAATCCCCAAGGAATGGTCCCTTGCTAATATTTGTCCACTTTTCAAGAAAGGTGACAGGTCCCTTGCTTGTAATTACCGCCCAGTTTCTTTGACTTGTATTCCTTGCAAACTTCTAGAACATATTGTCTGCTCAAATATCATGGGTCATCTTGACCAGTATAATCTTTTGTCGGACAAACAGCATGCATTCAGGAAATGGCATAGTTGTGAAACTCAGTTAATTACAGTGATAAATGATTGGGCAAAAATATTGGACAAAAAGGGTCAGGTTGACACTTTTATTTTGGACTTTGAAAAAGCTTTTGACACCCCTCCACATGAACGTCTTAAAAGCAAATTGTTTAGTTATGGTATAGGTGGAAAGACATTGGAATGGATAAATGCTTTTTTGTGCTTCAGGCAGCAAAGGGTAGTAGTTAATGGTGTTAAATCTGACTGGGCCCCTGTTGTGTCTGGTGTCCCTCAGGGCACCGTTCTCGGTCCATTGTTGTTCTCCTTGTACATAAATGACATACCCGTTGGCATTGACTCTTAAATCAGGCTTTTTGCTGATGACTGTGTTTGTTACCGTGAAATTAAAACAGTAGAAGATACATTGAAACTTCAGAAAGACATTGACCTTTTAGGGAGCTGGGCCCGAAAATGGGGCATGAGATTTCAACCTGTCAAATGCAACATGATGCAGCTGACAAATAAGCGGATAAATAAAATTGAGGCCTCGTACACCCTCGAGGGAACGGTTTTGGAAAATGTTGATAGCATTAAATATCTAGGTGTAACAATTACAAATGACCTCAAGTGGAATACCCATATCAATAATATCTGTACTAAAGCCAACAGAACACTTGGATTCTTGAGGAGAAACTTATTTTCTTGCCCCCAAGATGTTAAAGAAGCAGCTTATAAAGGACTGGTGTGCCCAGTCCTGGAATATGGAAGTTCTGTTTGGGATCCTCATACTAAATGCCTCCAGGAGGAATTGGAGAAGGTTCAGAATCGTGCCGCTAGATTTGTAACTAGGAATTATACTTTCGAGGAAGGTAGTATGACTGGCATTCTTGAACAACTCAGATGGGAATCTCTCAAGAAAAGGAGGACGGATAATCGACTTATATTACTATACAAAGGTCTGAAGGGTAAAGCCAGAATACCTACAGATGACCTTATCCCAAAGACTAGGCGTTGTAGAAATAGCCACTCCAAGGCATTTCAGCTTCCATCTGCTAGTATAGAGGCCTATAAATGTAGTTTCTTTCCCAAGACTATCAGGGACTGGAATGACCTCCCTGACTCTCTGACCCCATCCCATCCGAACCCCCTGGTGAAATAATGTCATTTGGCGTGTCACCAGTAAACTATTCTGATTCTGATTCTGACCTACAAGGTCTACTTACTCAGGTCTACTAAAATGGATAGCTGGATACACTTATTGACAAAAAAATCCCAGCATACGGTTTTCCGTGTGTGTTTGCAGATAAGGCAGCGTGCCTTTATTTCATATTAATCAATACGACCTATTGTAAAGTGAAAGTAAAAATGAGTGCAACTTATTAGGCTTAAGGCGTTATGCAACTTTTTGAAGGGATATTTTCAAGGTCTAAAAACAATGTTTTCGTGCTGATGTAAACAATATGTATCGGATTTTAAATAAACCTTTTGAACGGCATTTCCTTCAACAGCATGAACAGTTTGCCCTCTAAGCTTTGCTTTAATTTTAATGCCCTTTAGTTTACACCCTGGACCTTCGACCATCTTCAGATTTCCCGCAATTTTTTACCGGAACTGGTTAAAGCGGTGTAGAGGTTAAAACTTGGTTCCAGGTCGTTTCGGCCTAAACTGGCATACCAACCAGTCAACCACACCTGTGACCGAGACACCATCTACATGTACCTTTCTAGACAAACAAAGCTGTCTTTACTGGCCCATTACCATAGAGAGAAACGTTTGTATGAAATACGAAAATTTTACCTGAATTGTATTATGTATTTATCTATCTATATATATATATATATAGTATCAGAAATGATCTTGGTAGGAATAGCTGTTGAAGTTTGTATATCTTTGATATGAAAATATTATTTCCAAGCTTTGGCATCCTATCCATAGGATCCAGTTATTCCATGTATATAGACGAGTGTGCTTGCACAACGAAAAATAGTAACCTATCAGACGGGTTATGCAGGGAAATCGCCTCTAAACCTGAGCTATGATAACTCCTTTTTTAAGGAGCGTAGTAGCGCAGTCGGTAGAGGGGATGGCCCTGTATAGCTAGGCGCCGAAGCCGAAGTCTGCGGGTTCGAAACCTACCTTCGCCAATTTAGTACATCTTTATTTCTCTACTATATATATATATATATATATATATATATATATATATATATATATATATATATATATATATATATATAGAGAGAGAGAGAGAGAGAGAGAGAGAGAGCAACACCCTCTTGCGAGGATTATGTGCAGGCTCTCTATCTCTTTGTTTTTTTTCTTTCTTTTATTTATTTTTTTTTGAGAGAGAGAGTGAGAGAAGAGAAGCCTGTGCTTGCCTTATGAATGCTGAGCGCCAAGCCAGGTAGCCACTGGTACCATTTTTAACGTCTTTGGTATGACGCGGCCCGGGTTCGAACCCGCGCCTCCCGCTTCCGAAGCGGGCGCTCTAACCATTACGCTATCGGGAGTATGTAAAGATGTATCTGTATGTAACCAGAGTCACATACAGATACATCTTTATCTCAGGTATAACCGGAGTGTACAATGTACACCTCCCAAGAATAATCAGAAATTGATTGATGAGAGTATATTACAAGAAACCAAAACAAAACTTACAAGTTTCAATCATTCAATAACTGCACGTAAGTTGTTAGTTAGTGACAGTTACCCTCGAATGGGCAAATGATCTTCTTTCCAAGATAAGCCACCATAACAATCAGTACCATCTGAAACTTCATCGATCTTCATCTGGCGGCCCCCGTGGCCGAGCGGTTAAGAGCGCTGTTTCTTAACCACTCGATCATCTCACCGCTGTGTATGGTCACAGGTGTGTGTTCGAGCCCCGGCGCACCGGCCACATGTGAGACAAGCCAAGGTCTGCTTGCGGGTGTGCCAGGTGGTTTTTCTCGGGGTTCTCCCGTTTTCGCCCCACCTACCGATCAGCTGAAATAATCTTGAAAGGGACGTAAAATTGGGAAAAAGAAAAAAAACAACAAAAAACAAAACTCTTCATCTGCACAACTTAGACACCTTTCTATTGGTGCACATGATTTTTTCCCCCTTAGATTACCAATTATGAATCCCTCTACCAACGTTCTGGATGATTTGAGCCGCGACGTGAGAAAACCGGTCTTCGGGGTTTCCGACCAGGTCTGGCACAAACCGGCCTGTACAGTCACTAAAAAAGGCTAAAATTAAGCTTGAGATTTTGGATTTAAGAAGAAGAGGAATTATAGTGAAAACAAAGGCGCCGATCAGCTTCGCGGTTACCGCGAAGCTGAACTACGCCTTTGTTTTCGCACTGGCAAAAAATCGGTTTTCTCATGCCGCGGCTCATTTGATTTCTCTTGTGAGTGGTAAGGGATAGATAATTCATTTCGGCCTCTTGTCAGGGATTGTAAATTTTAGTCTTTTATTTTGCAATTGGGCAGTCAACATGGTCGTTCGTCTCTCACTCATGAGAAAGACCATTTCTTGATAACTTCAATGAAATGCTTTCTCATAGAAATGTCATTTCGGCATGCTCATAGCAATCTCATTATGAAAACTTGCTCATGCAGTATATGGAGATTTTTCAGCTGTAAAAAATAAAAATTTCATTTGAAAAAAATTGATATTTTTTAATATTTTTGCTAAAAACATTGATTGTGGGTACACGTTAGAACCGCCTCTAACTGAGCTGTCACGCAGCATGCTATAGGTATTGCCATATTTTTTGTCAGAAGATGGTTATAGCGAACCTAATTATATGTGGTCGTCACACTTTTTATGGCGAGGCGGGTCTAACGTGTACCCCAAAATTATCATACTTTTTCCGATTAAAATTTCAATTTTTGCTTCTGAAAAATATCTCTGCACATGGAATGCGCAAGTTTTCGTTGTGGTTGCGGACGCCATCTTGGACTGACTTGGAACATTTAATGTTAGCTCTCACGCACCCATACAACTGGGGCTTCTGAAAAGACTTTTGGAAATGGTTGACAGACAGGCGATTGAGCATGGATATACTAGTACTATAAGCTCACCTTGTGAGCCTGAAGTCTATAAAGATGAAATGGCCTCAGAGTCTAAATAACGCAGAAATGTCACAAAGTATGTGTCCAGGATTTCTATATCGCAAAATGTGTTTGATTTGTTTGTTTGTTTGTTTGTTTCCATTGAGGTGTAACGTCCCAGTCAACAATTTTTTCAGTCATGTAGGAATGGAACCACCGCTGCCTGGGTATTAACCAAATACATTAGGGAGTATTGTGCCTTGCTCAAGGACACAACACGCTGCCGCCAGTGATGATCGAACCAAGGGCCTCTCGATTCGGAGTACGATGCTAGATACCATTACGCCACCGCGTTCCCGCAGTGTTTGAATGTTATGTTGAAAATAAAACGAAGACAGTATTTATCTATGTCCCCTTTAATATTTACAGAATGATATATTAATATAACATACAAAATAAGAATACGGCATGTGAATAATAAACACACTGAATCTATAATTAAGAATACATAATGTATGATATTATAGCACATGTAATTGCAAAATTGAGCCGCTGCATAAGAAAACCAACATTCTGCATATGCCAAAACAAAGACGCAGATCAGTTGTGCAGTAACTGCACAGCTGATAAGCGCCTTTGTTTTCGCAACATGGATAATACAATCCCTCTTCTACTTTTATCCAAAGTTTCAAGCTTCTAGCTTTTTTTCTATGACTGTACAGGCCGATTTGTGTCGGACCTGGTCGGAATCCCAAATTGTTGGTTTTCCGATGCAGCGGTTCAAAAATATAACTGAGAAATTTAAGTACAAGTGTTTCCACTACTGTACAGCTGTCTCCTACGAGAAGAATTTCATGCAATATGTATATATAATGCACGTATAATACAAGGTGAAATCAAAATTTATGTGTAGGAGAAATAAAGTCATATCGGTATGATAATATACAGTTCAATCGCGCAGTATTAACAAACTACAAGAACTTTACCAATGATGTACAAAAAGTCAGCCAACCACATAGAATATGAGCCGCCTCGTGGGAAAACCAACAATGTGGTTTCCGAACAGGTCCGACACAAACGGCCTGTACAAGCACAGAAAAGAGCTAGAAGCTTGAAATTTCGGATTAAAGTAGAAGAGGAATCGTACTATCCGAGAAGCGAAAACAAAGGCGCTGATCAGCTTCGCGGTTACCGCGAAGCTGATCTGCGTCTTTTGTTTTCGCCTATGCAGATTGTTGGTTTTCCCATGAGGCGGCTCATATATTGACAGTCATAATTATGTCTCCCTCCTGTACATTTTACGAATAGCAGTCTTTCAACATGTTATGTACAATATTCACATTTTTGAATCACTGATTCAGAATGTCAAAGTTTATGTAAGATCGTCAGATCATCACTTCTGCGGTTTGATGGCGTCCAAAACTTGGGTGATGTTTCCATTCTTGGCTTCCACAAGGCGGGCTAGCCAGCCACCATCATTGTTAAACCCCATAGCTAGCAGGTGATTTAGGGCATCTGAAAGGAATATAGAAGTTGAAATACGTAAACTGAAAGGAACTGAAGTTGAAATACGTAAAAAAAATCTGTCTTTAATGTTGTCATGGAATACCGAATGTTTTTGCTTTTTACTTTAATTTTCAATTTAACACAGTTTAAAGTATGAACAATATCATCTTTAATGTTGTGGATACGGCGTCCTTTCTTTCTTTAAGGCTAACTTTCCCGGCCTGTAATACATGTGGGACCACGACAAAATATATTTTTCTTCACTGAGTATTTTCTTCCAGAAAAATCATGCAGAAATGTGCGGTCATATTATTATCATTATTATTATTATTATTATTATTATTATTATTATTATTATTATTATTATAGAACAGTTCAGCGTTGATAGATCCTCAATTCCGAGCACCGCTAAATGACTGTAGACGCTCACCTGTATATTGTTCAGTGACGGGTGGGGCTGAGGGGATCTCTGGGTACAGCCTGAGGACTGGGGGAGCCGGTATCTCCTGTGGTGCAGGGTCCAGGATCATCACCGTATCCTCGCTGTTCTCGGGGCACTTCTCGACAGACCGGCGCTTCTCACGCTTGTCCTTGAAAATAAAATATGAAATATTTATATTTATCTATACATAATTATGTTGAAAACATGAACAAATCACTGGGCTTGTAAATGTTTTTAAAACGTAATAGCCATTTTGTGTTTTCATTTAAGAACTTAAGATTGTTTTAGACATTTGTTTCGTTAAGTACGGCACACTGTTTCTTTCTTACATTTTAGTTTGGTTTTCAAAGTTTGATAGTAGCATAAGTTGATATTTCTCGAATGGTAAAAACGTGTAATTGCTACTGTACCTTCTTCTGTTGTTTCTTAGCAGCCTTCTTCCCATCACTTTCTGAGTCACTGCTTGATTTTCGCTCTTTCGAAGATTCTCTCTCCTGTCTGCACTTCTTGTTCCATTTCTTACAGAATTTCTTTCCCCAGACCCCTTCAGGGTGTCCCTCCTCTGAACTGTCCCGTTCCTTTCCGCATCTCTTCATCCATTTCTTGAAACATCGGTTCCCACAGGCCCCTTCCATCTTATCTTCTTTTCCGCACTTCTTGCTCCACTTTTTCCAGCATTTCTTACTACACTGTCCCTCGACAGCTGGACACTCGCCCCCTCCCATTCCTGCCTGCCACATAGCCCAAGGACCGTACTGATATGGACCATGTCTCCAAGGACCCCACATGGCGGCCATCATTCTACGACCTCTGCCTCCACCACCGTGTTTCCAGTGACCATGACCATGCATCCTGTGACCATGATGTTTTCTACCATGGTCGTGTATATTCCAGGTTACGTTCTTTTCCTTGGCCTTGGCGTCGTCACCCTTTTCGGCAGAATTATCATCGGATTCCAAACCTAGAAAACACAAAATTGAATGGATTTGATAACCATTATTCATGATTATGCCCTTTAAATCAGCGTTTGGACTAATATGGAAATGGATATGACTTTCAGTGTATTCAGCTGTTCAAAATCGGGCTTGCTTAAAAATCAGGCTTGCTGTGCTGCATTACTGTAACTTTTAAAGTTCTTGCATGCATGCATGTTTCTTAAATCATCATTTAATTATACTAAGAAATGAAACTTCAACTTACCGACATGGCACATCATCTCCGCCATGTGTGCATCAGGGTCGACAATCAGTGGGATATCCATCTCCTCTCCGCTGCTCTCGGTGCACTCCCCTGTCTCTCCATTCGGCTCCATCTGCCCCGGCATCCCCTTCTCCACATTCTCCCCAGTTTGCCCTTCGCCGTCGGTGTTTACCACCTCCTCTCCCGAGGAGTTCCACTCCGGGGCGTGACGTTTGTGCCAGCGTCTCATGTACCTGTGCATCCAGTGGCGGAATGGTGGAGGAGGAGGGCCAAAATGATGCTGAAAATAGTTGAAGAACTTAATTATTAAGTGTGTAGGTGTACACTAAGTTTAAACCATACGCTAGATGTAATTATTTTAGCGATTGTAAGTCAGTTTCAATATTTCGAAAGTCTTAAAACAGTATAAAGCAGTTTTATTCTGAACCCATAGAACCTCCACTAGGCCTTGTCACAACGCAAAATGTTAAAATGTTATAATAACATTTTAACATTTTGCGTAGACCAGTCACAACGCATTATGTTAAAATTGTTGTAATAACATTTTTAACATTTTGCGTAGATCAGTCACAACGCAATATGTTAAAAATGTTAAAACTTCATCCTCGATCTTTGACTATAAATAAGACAAAACTATACCCTCTTTGAACCATTTCCTGCTTTTCTGATACCTGAGATAATAAAAATTTTAACTTTTTGGCATTTCGAGACCCTAATTCTACCTTTTAAAGCCGCGTGTGCCTAATTTCAGCATTCACGCAGACTTTCAGGAGTCAGGTGCCAATGTACATCAACTCTGTTTTTACCTTCAAATACCCTCAAAAGACCCTTTGGATCGTTCTGCAATACTATCTGACCATTCTCAGACTTCCAGAATAAGTTTTTGAGTTTTTAACATTTTTATAACATTTTGCGTTGATCGCTGGCAACGCAAAATGTTAAAATGTTAAAACTATTTGCCTAGCTGGATCTTTATGACTATCTGGATACCTGAGGTGATACAATTTTAACTTATTGGTATTCTGATACCCTAATTTTACCTTTTGGAGCCGTCTGTGACTTATTTTAACATTCTCGCAGACTTTCAGGATTCCGGTGCCAATGAGAAAAACTCTGTTTTTACCTTTTCATACCCCCAAAAGACCTTTTGGATCGATCTGCAATACTTTCTGACCATTCTCAGACTTCCAGAATAAGTTTAGGAATTTTTAACATTTTTATAACATTTTGCGTTGATCACTGGCAACGCAAAATGTTAAAATGTTAAAACTTTCTTTTTTGCCTAGCTGGATCTTTATGACTATCTGGATACCTGAGATGATAAAATTTTAACTTTTTGGCAATCTGAGACCCTATAAAGATCCAGCTAAGCAAAAAAAAAGTTTTAACATTTTGCTTTGCCAGCGATCAACGCAAAATGTTAAAATGTTAAAACTTTTTTTTTTTTTGCATAACTGGATCTTTATGACTATCTGGATACCTGAGATGATAAAATTTTAACTTTCTGACATTCTGAGACCCTAATTCTACCTTTTGGAGCCGTCTGTGACTTATTTTAGCATTCTCGCAGACTTTCAGAATTCCGGTGCCAATGTACAAAATCTCTGTTTTTACCTTTAATACCCCCTGAAGACCCTAGGAGTTTTTAACATTTTTATAACATTTTGCGTTGATCGCTGGCAACGCAAAATGTTAAAATGTTAAAACTTTTTTTGTTTTGCCGAGCTGGATCTTTATGACTATCAGGATACATGAAAAAATAAAATTTTAACTTTTTGATATTCTGAGACCATAATTCTACCTTTTGAAGCCGTCTTTGACTTATTTTAGCATTCTCGCAGACTTTCAGAATTCGGGTGCCAATGTACAAAATCTCTGTTTTTAACTTTTAATACCCCCAAAAGACCTTTTGGATCGATTTGCAATACTTTCTGACCATTCGCAGACTTCCAGAATAAGTTTAGGAGTTTTTAACATTTTTATAACATTTTGCGTTGATCGCTGGCAACGCAAAATGTTAAAATGTTAAAACTTTTTTTTGCATAGCTGGATCTTTATGACTATCTGGATACCTGAGATGATAAAATTTTAACATTTTGACATTCTGAGACCCTAAATCTACCTTTTGGAGCCGTCTGTGACTTATTTTAGCATTCTCGCAGACTTTCAGAATTCCGGTGCCAATGTACAACCAGAGGACCAATGGTCCTGTAAACGCTCACCTGAGACCTGAGATATATAGCTGTACCAATAAACTTGTTAGACTAGAAAGGTACAATGCATGTATATCACCCTAGCGCAGGGTCAGAATAACTCCTGGAGTCAATGTCTTTTTCAAATCATAAAAATTCAGTCCATTTGCCAATTAACTGCAAGTTTTGTCCTTCAAATGACATTTAAACAATTTTCTCCATTCAAATGCATGGGCGATCTAAAATGACCTTGCTGTGAAATAGGTCAAGGTCATCCCAGTGTCATGATTTATACAAATGTTGTAGACATCCGTTCCTTAATGCTTCATGCCTAGTTTCAAAATCATAGGCCTTCTGGTTCTGAAGAAGAAGATTTTTATTTTTTTTTTTTTTTTTGCAATTTATAGCCATGGCGGCCATCTTGGTCATGTGACCTTGACCATTTATATAAACTTTCATTTCCTCTTCCTAAGGATGCTCCCCATAAACTTTGGCTTTGATTAGCTAAGCAGTTTCTGAGAAAAAGCAGTTTGAATATTATGGTCATCTACATGTATATAGCTCCGGGGCAGGGGCAGACAACCCCTGGGCCTAAAATATTTTCATAAGCATAAATCTTTTGTCCATTTGCTCATTCCTAGCAAGTTTTCTGCCATTACATGACATTTTCCTATTTTTTTCCCATTCAAATGCATGGGCGACCTAAGTTGGCCTTGCCGTAAAATAGGTCAAGGTCATCCCAGGGTCATGATTTATATAAACTTTGTAGAGCATCATTCCTAGATGCTTCATACCAAGTTTCAAAATCATCGGCCTTCTGGTTCTGAAGAAGAAGAATTTTAAACGTTTATGCTATTTATAACCATGGCAGCCATCTTGGTCATGTGACCTTGACCATTTATACAAACTTTCATTCCCTCTTCCTAAGGATGCTCCACAAAAAGTTTGGCTTTGATTGGCCTAGCGGTTTCAGAGAAGAAGATGTTTCAATATTATGGTCATATACATGTATATAGCCCCGAGGCAGGGGCAGACAATCCCCTGGGCCCAAAATATTTTCTTAAACATAAATCTTCTATCCATTTGCTCATTTCTAGCAAGTTTTCTGCCATTTAATTACATTTTCCTATTTTTCCCCATTCCAATGCATGGGAGACCTAAGTTGACCTTGTCATAAAATAGGTCAAGGTCATCCCAGGGTCATGATTTATAAAAACTTTGTAGAGCTCCATTCCCTAATGCTTCACACCAAGTTTCAAAATCATAGGCCTTCTGATTTTGAAGAAGAAGATTTTTTGTGAAATAGGTCAAGGTCATCCCAGTGTCATGATTTATACAAATGTTGTAGACATCCGTTCCTTAATGCTTCATGCCTAGTTTCAAAATCATAGGCCTTCTGGTTCTGAAGAAGAAGATTTTTATTTTTTTTTTGCAATTTATAGCCATGGCGGCCATCTTGGTCATGTGACCTTGACCATTTATATAAACTTTCATTCCCCCTTCCCAAGGATGCTCCACATGAAATTTGGCTTTGATTGGCCCAGCAGTTTCAGAGAAGAAGATGTTTGAATATTATGGTCATATACATGTATATAGCCCTGGGGTAGGGGCAGACAACCACCCAGGGGCTAAAATTGTCCATTAACATTAATCTTCTGTCCATTTGCCTATTCCCAGTAAGTTTTACCCATTAAATAGCATTTTACCATTTTTTCCCATTCAAATGCATTGGCGACCTAAGTTGACCTTGCCGTAAAATAGGTCATGGTCATCCTATGGTCATGATTTATATAAACTATGATGGGCCTGCATCCCCAATGCTACATATCAAGTTTCGTGGAAATCGGCCCACTGGTTCTGGAAAAGAAGATTTTCAAAGGTTTTTGCTATTTATAGCCATGGCGGCCATCTTGGTCATGTGACCTGGACCATTTATATAAACTTTCGTTCCCTCTTCCTAAGGATGCTCCACATGAAGTTTGGCTTTGATTGGCCTAGCGGTTTCACAGGAGAAGATCTTTGAAATTGTGGACAACGGACGGACGGACGGACGACGACGGACGGACGCCAGAGCATGGGTATACTATAAGCTCACCTGTGAGCCTTCGGCTCAGTTGAGCTAAAAACTCTTGTTTTTACCTTTTAATACCCCAAAAGACCTTTTGGATCGATTTGCAATACTTTCTGACCATTCGCAGACTTCCAGAATAAGTTAAGGAGTTTTTAACATTTTTATTATAACATTTTGCGTTGATCGCTGGCAACGCAAAATGTTAAAATGTTAAAACTTTTTTTTTTTTTGTTTTTTGCCTAGCTGGATTTTTATGACTATCAGGATACATGAAAAAAATAAAAATTTTAACTTTTTGACATTCTGAGACCATAATTCTACCTTTTGGAGCCATCTCTGACTTATTTTAGCATTCTCGCAGACTTTCAGAATTCCGGTGCCAATGTACAAAATCTCTGTTTTTACCTTTTAATACCCCCAAAAGACCTTTTGGATCGATTTGCAATACTTTCTGACCATTCGCAGACTTCCAGAATAAGTTTAGGAGTTTTTAACATTTTTATAACATTTTGCGTTGATCGCTGGCAACGCAAAATGTTAAAATGTTATTTTTTTTTTTTGCATAGCTGGATCTTTATGACTATCTGGATACCTGAGATGATAAAATTTTAACTTTTTGACATTCTGAGACCCTAAGTCTACCTTTTGGAGCCGTCTGTGACTTATTTTAGCATTCTCGCAGACTTTCAGAATTCCGGTGCCCATGTACAAAAACTCTTGTTTTTACCTTTTAATACCCCCAAAAGACCTTTTGGATCGATTTGCAATACTTTCTGACCATTCGCAGACTTTCAGAATAAGTTTAGGAGTTTTTCAACATTTTTATAACATTTTGCGTTGATCGCTGGCAACGCAAAATAGTAAAATGTTAAAACTTATTTTTTGCCTAGCTGGATCTATATGACTATCTGGATACCTGAGATAATAAAATTTTAACTTTTTGACATTCTGAGACTCTAATTCTACCTTTTGGAGCCGCCTGTGACTTATTTTAGCATTCTCGCAGACTTTCAGAATTCCGGTGCCAATGTGCAAAAACTCTGTTTTTACCTTTTAATACCATCAAAAGACCTTTTGGATCGATCTGCAATACTTTCTGACAATTCTCAGACTTCCAGAATACGATTAGGAGTTTTTAACATTTTTATAACATTTTGCGTTGGTCGCTGGCAACGCAAAATGTTAAAATGTTAAAACTTTTTTTTTGCCTAGCTGGATCTTTATGACTATCTGGATACCTGAGATGATACAATTTTAACTTTTTGGCATTCTGATACCCTAATTCTACCTTTTGGAGCCGTCTGTGGCTTATTTTAGCATTCTCGCAGACTTTCAGAATTCCGGTGCCAATGTACAAAACCTCTTGTTTTTACCTTTTGATACCCCCAAAAGACTTTTTGGATCGATTTGCAATACTTTCTGACTATTCGAAGACTTCCAGAATCAGTTTAGGAGTTTTTGACATTTTTATAACATTTTGCGTTGATCGCTGGCAACGCAAAATGTTAAAATGTTAAAACTGTTTTTTATTTTTTGCCCAGCTGGAGCTTTATGACTATCTGCACAGGGTTTTAGGTCCTTCACAGTGCGGGATGATTCTTTATGATATCAGCTACTGATTCTTTATGATAACGCTACAGATTATTTATGATTTTCATTGCTTATCTATTGGTAGGTGATGAGAAACCGGCGTTTCTAAGGTTTTTGATTCCGGAAATGACCTTTTTGGTACCCATACATACTATATATGAGCCAGAAACTGTTATCTGTCAATTTTAGCAATGATGGTATACAGGTTGAAAGTTAATGGGTGATTATATTCTTAAAATGGTTATTTAAGTAAGGAAAATCGAAAATGAATATCAAAATTCACAACACATCAAAACATTTTATCAAGCGTTTAGAAATTTAACTAATTATCAATGAACTTACACTTTCCCATGCATGTAAATCTTCAAAGGAGTTGTTTTGCAGACTTTTAATTTTCAAGCATCAAAAATATCATAACGAATCTGTAACAAAATTTTGTCTCGGATTCAGTATGATACTAAATGACGGGTAACGGATTCTTTATGATATGTTACAGATTCTTTATGAAAACAAAACCTACTATCAACCACTCTTTTATCGAGATAGATACCAATTATTAATGTCTCTGAACAACAAAGCAGGTTCGAACTAAATGGTTCGGTCTAACAAGGCATCATTTTATCAGTCATGTCGAGATTTGAGCATTTATTCTCATTTTTTATGATATGGTTTAGTTTAGTTATGGCCAAACGCCTCAGTCAACAAGTTTTAAGTCATGTCGGACCGGAGTGTGACAGAGCACGTTTTATTCGTTAGTTTTATAGAAACATGAAATAGCATTCATCTGAAAATTGTATTTTCAGTGAAAACCAGTCGCTTTTTAGTGGTGACAGAGCATATGTTTAATTCGTTCTCTTTGCATAAATGTAGTCTGCCACTACATCAAACCTGCTATATAATGTAGTACTTACTTGGGTGATTTATCTTATCACAACTCCTGAGATAGATAGATAGATAGATAGATAGATAGATAGATAGATAGATAGATAGATAGATAGATAATCAACTGATTTTTGCTTCAAGAGTAGTGTTTTGTAAATAATACCACACTTTCAACTTTCATCATGACCTCACGAGCCGAAGGCGAGTGAAAAGGTCATGATGAAAGCTCAAAGTGTGGTATTATTTAAAAAAAACACTGCTCTTGAAGCAAAATCAGTTGATTATCTGATTTATCCTATTGGCTGTATAAGATCCTGGTCAGCTTTCTGATACAATTGTGCAGTTGATCAGTGTCTTTTTCTTACAGTACAAATAGTACTATAAATTAATGCAGGTTTTGTTGTGTCACAGCTCATTTCCAAATTTAAATCACCTGACAATAGTACACTGAGTGCAGTGACCTAAAATCAACAGACACTGTCTAGACCAGCCTGTTACTATATGACCTTGGGATTTGCAAGTGAGATACTTTTGTCCTATAGACTGTAAGATCAGCTTGTTACAACTGTGCAGTTGACCAGTGTCTTTGCCTTGCTGTAACTGTAGAAGTAGTACTGTTCATAAGACAAGTTTTGTTGTGACACAGCTTTTGTTTTCCAAATTTTGACACTTCTTAATGTTATTGAGTACAGTAATAAGCCACATCATGGAAAAGGTGTACATTTGTAATGTGATCAGCATGCACAACCCTGCACTTGAAGCCAAAATCAGTTGATTTTCTGTCTTATCCTTTAAGCTGCATGATTCAGACCAGCTTGTTAAGAATGTGCAGTTTATCAGTGTTTTTTTTCTCTTACTGTGACTGTTTAAATTGTACTGTTCATTAAAAAAAACATTTTGTTGTGACACAGCTGTTTCCAAAATTTCAGCCACTCTTTTTATAAGCTACATCATGAAAAAAAATCTGTAAATCTTTTATGTGTATAATGTGATCAGCACTCAGCACTGCAAATTAATTAGCGGTAACATGATTTTTAGTACAAAATAAAGATTGAGATCAGCTTGGTGATAACAGCGCAGCTTATCTATGTCTGTTTTCATTGTATGGAAAGTACGGCCACTAAAGATAGACTTTATTGTGCCATGGCACTTATGAATAGCACTAGTGTACTGAAGACAAGAGAACAGATATATTTAAATGAGATGCTCAATGATTGGTCTAAAAAGTGTTGGTTAACTCAATGTAAACAAATAATTAACCAATATTGGTTAATTTTCGTTATCTGATTTAATCATAGTTTTGTCTCCATAGGCTCTGTACTATGCCTAAAGGATAGATAGATTAGATAGATAGATAGATAGATAAGATAGATAGATAGATAGATAGATAGATAGATAGATAGATAGATAGATAGATAGATAGATAGATAGATAGATAGATAGATAGATAGATAGATAGATAGATAGATTGTTTCTCTTTTATTTCAAGATTATTTCAGCTTATATGAGACGCACCAATGAAGTAGGTGGGGCGAAAACGGGAGACACCTGGCACACCCGCGGGTGCGGGGCTCGAACCCACACCAGACACAGCGGTGAGATGATCAAGTGATTAAGAGATATTATTTTCTTATATAAAAATTAGATATCTATTATGTTTTTTTCTAAATAAGATGTCTTAATTAGCATATGAGATATCTAAAATAGTATAATAGATATCTATATAGATATATATTTAACATATCTATTTAACATAGAAGATTTCACAAATAAGCTATCTCCTTTAGCATATTAGATATCTTAATTACAATCACAAATAACATATCTAATATGCTAAAGTAAATATCTTATTTGACCATTAAGATATCGTATATACAGAATATATATCTTATACCCTATATTAGATATCTTATTTAGTTTAACAAATAATATATCTTATCTAGTATATAAGAACTCTTATTTATTTTACCTAATCACAACTGTTTCTTTACTTTTATAAGATATCTTCTATGTCAAAACAGATGTCTTATTTACAGCCTTATTTAAGATATCTTATATATTAATAAAGATATCTGAATCATTGAATAGATATCTAATTTCCTATTTAAGATGCCTAATTTACTAAATAAGTTATCTTATTTACCACTATAAATAAGATATCTTTATTACCAATTTCGATATCTAATTTGCTACATAAGATATCTTCTTTTTTAATTAAGATATCTGGTTTATCAATTAAGATTTCTTGAAAAGTAAATAAGATATCTTAATTAGGATATAAGATATCTTATTTAGAAATAAAGATATCTATTTTATCAAATGAGATATCTTATATCCATAATAAGATATCTTATATAGTAAAGAAGATATCTAAGATGCTAAATAAGATTACTTATTTAATCCCACAATTAAGATGTCTTAAATAGTATACTATAGGATATCTTATATGATAATTTAGATATATAATTATTTAGATATCTACTATACCTAAATAAGATGTCTTCTTTACAAGATTTATCAAAATATCTACTTTAGTAAACAAGATATCTATATTGCTAAACTAGATATCTTACTTAGCAAATAAGATATCTAAATTGGTAATTAATAAGATATCTTATTTACAGTGGTAAATTGGTAATAAATAAGATCTTATTTACAGTGGTAAATTAGGTATCCTAATTAGGACATGAGATATCTCAATTAATAATTCAGCTGTCTGAATTAATATATAAAATATCTTAATTAGGGCTATAAAAAAGATATCTGTAATGACATGTTAGATATCTTATATGAGTAAATGAAATCGGTTGTGATTGGGTAAAATAAATTATCATTTAAGATGTCTCATTTGTCAATTTATAAGATGTCTTATTTAGCTAAAATGATATTTTATATACTATACAAGATATCTAAATTAACATTTAAGATATCTAATATAATAAAAAGGATACCTTTTTTGCTATATAAGATACCTTTATAATAGATATCTAATAAAGTTACGTAGATATTTATTAAACAAGATATCTAATATAGTAAAACAGATATCTGTTTTCTTGAAGAAATAGTAAAACGGCTTGTCATAGAAATGAGTTCCTGTAACAGCGGTGCAAGGAATGTGGATCTTTCGAATAATCAATTCTTGTTAGTGGCCTTGAATATTTGTATTTCCTGAAATCTAGTCTCCTATCATAAGTGGCACCAAAAATGAAATGTTGCAATAAGAAATTCCCACTCCAAAAACCGAGGTGGGAAAATTACATTGACAATAAGGTACTTATTACATTAAGGGGAACATTTTGTAACGCGAGTGAGCAGCTATTTCCCAATAGGAGGTCACTCAGCTACCCGAACATAACTTAACATATGAAAACATACATACGGTGAAATATCGAAGAGATAAGGTGGCTAGAGATAGGATCAATGTCCATGCTTGTGAGACCCAAAACAGAAAAAAATGTAAAACTGTACACACATGAATGCTACTTTCAAGATTGTCGGTGTAATCCTTCCATTGTTGATTGTCACCTCTACGTGACCAACTTTGTCCCGTTTACCTGTTAAAGTGACCTTTGCCAAGACATGTTTACAAAATGGGATTATATCACTAATATCAAAGATAAATAAAAGAGTTTTGTGATATAAACAATAACGGAACATGAATCACAATTATTAATCGGTTTGTTATAAATCTGATCGAATTTTACAATGCACGTCATATTTCTTGCAGTGTGGAGTTGATCAAAACACAGTTCATTGGTGAACAATGGGTCCAACTCTGCATTTTAAGTTGTAGATCATCATAAACTTGCGTTAAATCATAAAGAATCTGTAACATATATCATAAAGAATCTGTAACATTTATCATAAATAATCTATAACACACATTTTGTTATCATACAGAATCTGTAACGTATCATCAACAATCCGTAACATGCAAAAATATGAGAAAAGGTTATTATGCAGGGTAAGGTAGAATTTGATGGTCCATATATCACTTTTATTATCTATTTCATTGTTTCAAAGCATGTTTGCATTAGAAATTCTCATAATTTTACAGAATTACCATGTTTTTCATATCTGCTGATGTTATCTAATCGGCTAAAATAAGTCACAGACGGCACCAAAAGGTAGAATTAGGGTCTCGAAATGTCAAAAAGTTAAAATTTCATCATCTCAGGTATCCAGATAGTCATGAAGATCCAGCTAGGCAAAAAAAAGAGTTTTAACATTTTAACATATTGCGTTGCCAGCGATCAATGCAAAATGTTATAAAAATGTTAAAAACTCCTAAACTTATTCTGGAAGTCTGAGAATAGTCAGAAAGTATTGCAAATCGATCTAAAAGGTCTTTTTGGGGGTATTGAAATAGAAAATCAGAGTTTTTGTACAATGGCACCGGAATTCTGAAAGTCTGCGAGAATGCTAAAATAAGTCACAGACGGCTCCAAAAGGTAGAATTAGGGTATCAGAATGCCAAAAAGTTCAAATTGTATCATCTCAGGTATCCAGATAGGCATAAAGATCCAGCTAGGAAAAAAAAAAGTTTTAACATTTTAACATTTTGCGTTGCCAGCGATCAACGCAAAATGTTATAAAAATGTTAAAAACTCCTAAACTTATTCTGGAAGTCTGCGAATGGTCAGAAAGTATTGCAAATCGATCCAAAAGGTCTTTTGGGGTATTAAAAGGTAAAAACAGAGATTTTGTACATTGGCACCGGAATTCTGAAAGTCTGCGAGAATGCTAAAATAAGACACAGACGGCTCCAAAAGGTAGAATTAGGGTATCAGAATGTCAAAAAGTTAAAATTTTATCATCTCGGGTATCCAAATAGTCATAAAGATCCAGCTAGGCAAAAAAAAAGTTTTAACATTTTAACATATTGCGTTGCCAGCGATCAACGCAAAATGTTATAAAAATGTTAAAAACTCCTAAACTTATTCTGGAAGTCTGCGAATGGTCAGAAAGTATTGCAAATCGATCCAAAAGGTTTTTTGGGGGTATTAAAAGGTAAAAACAGAGTTTTTGTACATTGGCACCGGAATTCTGAAAGTCTGCGAGAATGCTAAAATCAGTCACAGACGGCTCCAAAAGGTAGAATTAGGGTCTCAGAATGTCAAAAAGTTAAAATTTTATCATCTCAGGTATCCAGATAGTCATAAAGATCCAGCTAGGCAAAAAAAAAATAGTTTTAACATTTTTACATATTGCGTTGCCAGCGATCAACGCAAAATGTTATAAAAATGTTAAAAACTCCTAAACTTATTGTGGAAGTCTCAGAATGGTCAGAAAGTATTGCAAATCGATCCAAAAGGTCTTTTGGGGATATGAAAAGGTAAAAACAGAGTTTTTGTACATTGGCACCGGAATTCTGAAAGTCTACGAGAATGCTAAAATAAGTCACAGACGGCTCCAAAAGGTAGAATTAGGGTATCAGAATGCCAAAAAGTTAAAATTGTATCATCTCAGGTATCCAGATAGTCATAAAGATCCAGCTAGGCAAAAAAAAAAAGTTTTAACATTTTAACATTTTAACATTTTGCGTTGCCAGCGATCAACGCAAAATGTTATAAAAATATTAAAAACTCCTAAACTTATTCTGGAAGTCTGACAATTGTCAGAAAGTATTGCAGATCGATCCAAGAGGTCTTTTGAAGGTATAAAAAGGTAAAAACAGAGTTTTTGTACATTGGCACCGGAATTCTGAAAGTCTGCGAGAATGCTAAAATAAGACACAGACGGCTCCAAAAGGTAGAATTAGGGTCTCAGAATGCGAAAAAGTTAACATTTTATCATCTCAGGTATCCAGATAGTCATAAAGATCCAGCTAGGCAAAAAAAAAAGTTTTAACATTTTAACATTTTGCGTTGCCAGCGACCAACGCAAAATGTTATAAAAATGTTAAAAACTCCTAAACTTATTCTGGAAGTCTGCGAATGGTCAGAAAGTATTGCAGATCGACCCAAAAGGTCTTTTCGGGGTATTAAAAGGTAAAAACAGAGTTTTTGTACATTGGCACCGGAATTCTAAAAGTCTGCGAGAATGCTAAAATCAGTCACAGACGGCTCCAAAAGGTAGAATTAGGGTCTCAGAATGCCAAAAAAGTTAAAATTTTATCATCTCAGGTATCCAGATAGTCATAAAGATCCAGCTAGGCAAAAAAAAGTTTTAACATTTTAACATTTTGCGTTGCCAGCTATCAACGCAAAATGTTATAAAAATGTTAAAAACTCCTAAACTTATTCTGGAAGTCTGCGAATGGTCAGAAAGTATTGCAAATCGATCCAAAAGGTCTTTTGGGGGTATTAAAAGGTAAAAACAGAGATTTTGTACATTGGCACCGGAATTCTGAAAGTCTGCGAGAATGCTAAAATAAGTCACAGACGGCTCCAAAAGGTAGAACTAGGGTCTCAGAATATCAAAAAGTTAAAATTTTATCATCGCAGGTATCCAGATAGTCATAAAGATCCAGCTAGGCAAAAAAAAAAAAAAAAGTTTTAACATTTTAACATTTTGCGTTGCCAGCGATCAACGCAAAATGTTATAAAAATGTTAAAAACTCCTAAACTTATTCTGGAAGTCAGAGAATGATCAGAAAGTATTGCAAATCGATCCAAAAGGTCTTTTGGGGGTATTGAAAGGTAAAAATAGAGTTTTTGTACATTGGCACCGGAATTCTGAAAGTCTGCGAGAATGCTAAAATAAGTCACAGACGGCTCCAAAAGGTAGAATTAGGGTATCAGAATGCCAAAAAATTAAAATTGTATCATCTCAGGTATCCAGATAATCATAAGATCCAGCTAGGCAAAAAAAAAAAAGTTTTAACATTTTAACATTTTGCGTTGCCAGCGATTAACGCAAAATGTTATAAAAATGTTAAAAACTCCTAAACTTATTCTGGAAGTCTGAGAATGATCAGAAAGTATTGCAAATCGATCCAAAAGGTCTTTTGGGGGTATTGAAAGGTAAAAATAGAGTTTTTGTACATTGGCACCGGAATTCTGAAAGTCTGCGAGAATGCTAAAATAAGTCACAGACGGCTCCAAAAGGTAGAATTAGGGTATCAGAATGCCAAAAAATTAAAATTGTATCATCTCAGGTATCCAGATAGTCATAAGATCCAGCTAGGCAAAAAAAAAAGTTTTAACATTTTAACATTTTGCGTTGCCAGCGATTAACGCAAAATGTTATAAAAATGTTAAAAACTCCTAAACTTATTCTGGAAGTCTGCGAATGGTCAGAAAGTATTGCAGATCGATCCAAAAGGTCTTTTGGGGGTATTAATAGGTAAAACAGTGTTTTTGTACATTGGCACCGGAATTCTGAAAGTCTACGAGAATGCTAAAATAAGTCACAGACGGCTCCAAAATGTAGAATTAGGGTCTCAGAATGTCAAAAAGTTAAAATTTTATCATCTCAGGTATCCAGATCATCATAAAGATCCAGCTAGGCAAAACAAAAAGTTTTAACATTTTAACATTTTGCGTTGCCAGCGCTCAACGCAAAATGTTATAAAAATGCTAAAAACTCCTAAACTTATTCTGGAAGTCTGAGAATGGCCAGATAGTATTGCAGAATGATCCAAAAGGTCTTTTGAGGGTATTTGAAGGTAAAACAGAGTTTATGTACATTGGCACCTGAATCCTGAAAGTCTGCGTGAATGATGAAATAAGGCACAAACGGCTTTAAAAGGTAGAATTAGGGTCTCGGAATTCCAAAAAGTTAAAATTTTTATTATCTCAGGTATCAGAAAAGCAGGAAATGGTTCAGAGAGGGTATAGTTTTGTCTTATTTATAGTCAAAGATCGAGGATGAAGTTTTAACATTTTTAACATATTGCGTTGTGACTGATCTACGCAAAATGTTAAAAATGTTATTACAACATTTTTAACATATTGCGTTGTGACTGGTCTACGCAAAATGTTAAAATGTTATTACAACATTTTAACATTTTGCGTCTTGACAAGGCCTACATTTAACGTTTCTTGTTGACATCTTTGGCTGATTATAAGTATTCGAATTTTGCAATTCTCCTCTTTGATGTATATCAACTTTTCTTGGTCGCCATACGATTATTTGTGACAAAGAGCTTTAATTTTGTTAATATAAAACCGACTTGACAATGGATCTTTAAACAAAAATTCTAATAAATGAGCACCTACCCCGTGCGGGCCATGACGTCCTCTACCTCTGGGACCAACCCCCTTGGGACCGTGGGGTCCAAATGGCATCATGGGGAATACTGGCAGCCCCGGGGCAGCGATCTTCATCTTGTTGTGCTCAGAATGCAGACCCTTCTTCTCACATGCCTTGCACAGATCGAAGTCGGGACACACCAGGCATTTGTACCTAGGACCACTGATAGGACCGTCACAACCGTCACAGACAACACCTGGGTGTAACTTGTGACCACTCTCATTTTCTGTAAAGGGATAAATGAATTTTTAATAGCATAGGATAGGCAACAAATGATATCAGTTAAGTTAAATATGATGATGATTTTCAATAAATTAGATCTATTGATGTAAATATTTGTTTGCCATTATTAGGAATCGCAGAGAACAATTAACGATTCATCATCTCAAACTTTGAAGGATGTCAAGCTGTATAATATGTAACCCTTGGAACAATCATAGGCATTAAAATGGCTACCTCGGACCACGTTTCATAAAGTGCGTAATCATTAAATTTCAAGCATTTTCAGCAAAAAGTTACTAACCTTGTGACGCTACGTTGATCTTTAAGATTCCATTGGTCACGTGACCCAGCGCCTCGGCGAGCTCATCGTCAGTAGAGAAAGATACGGCATCACCGTCATTATCTGCAAAATAAATAATTAAATCATTTTATTATCGCCAAAACCACAAAGCAAAGATATATTCAAATAAAATAGAATAAAAGTATAGTGACTGTTAGTCGAACTAGTCCGGTACCCGACTCCTTCACTGTCGTTTTCGGAACCCGTATGTGACTGGAACCAGGCCGATATATATTCCCCCAGGAAGAGTTGTCGCCATTCCGGCTTGACTGAAAATGTTGGCTGGCACGTTACTGCTAGATTATTTCAAAGTGTTACAAAAAAGGACAATACATTATAATCTTGTATTGCTAGATCCTCGTCTATTATTACGCGTTCAATAAATATGTGGGCCACAATACATATGTGGGCCACGTTGATTATTCATAATTTTTACATCAGTTCAAAGCATAATTTTTCTACACTACTACCATTGAAAAGTCAATTAGGAGAAACCTCAAAAGAGACGCGTTGTTAAAACTGATCTTGGACCATCTTGTGTCGGAAATTTCTAACATGGAGCAACATGCCGTTGATATTTAAACCTTCAACGAAGCTCACGAATTATTGTATATATAGATATACTCGCGGATATAGCTTCAGCATATCAATATTTTTTAATACAAGAACATTGCCACAAATGATACATCCCAGTTTATGTACACTTTACTTTTTCAAGTCCCTCTCTAGCATCGGTGATTTTCATGAGATTGAAATCTTGAAAGTATTCAAACTCAAATAGATATTTAAATACTCATTCAAAAATAAATAACAAATAAACAAAAGTGACCTTACCTTTCCAGAACATTGTCACATTTCTCTCTTTCAGAGATGGAAACATCTCACAGACTTTCTTCCTCAAGTAGGCATAACTGGTCGACGCCTCCGCCGGGATCTGGAACCGACGGATCTCTGCGTCCTCCTGCCCATCCAGGGCTAGAAATGCTTTCACTGTCACAGCAGACATCTTCTCTTGTCAAGTATTTGCTTTTATTAACAGTCAATGTTATCTTTAATTTTCTTCACAAAAACCTTAAAATCGCGCACGCACTGTTAATGTTTCGTATAGTTCAGCTTCTATTCAATATTGTAGAAGGTCTGGTGTTCACAGCGAGAACACTTCGGCTTAAATACCTTGTGAACATGTGATCATCGTATGACGCTGAGTCATTAAACAGAACACTATATTTCATCAGAACACTCATTGAACACGTGTTCCGATAGTGTTCAATCCGCCAATAAGAGAACGTGTTTAGAGGTTAAACACCTTGAAAACGTCACTTGCTAAAATTAGACGCACTATGTCATTGACAAATATAGTATAGTAACTGATGACATAGGCGAAATACTTGCGAAATACCAATATATCATTTACTGAGGTAGAGCATGAATAAAATATATTTTGCGCCAAAATGTAAGCCTTTTTTTAATATCTACATGTACGACAACAGCATATGACCATAAAATCGTGATGGAAATTGTAATATTAGAAATTGTTAAACTGCCCAACACCACGAAGCTGCTGTTTATACCATAGGCGACCGAACATCAGTTTTGTAAAGCTTACACCATACCAAGCTGTCACACTGAGATATTGAACGTACAATATTTTCAATTTTAAATATTTGAAGCATTTAAATAAGTATTTTTACATTTTATCTGGAAAGGAGTTTCGGCAAATGTCATACCATGGGTGGGGAGTGGGCGTCAATGAGGCCGTAACACGCGGGGGGGGGGGGGGGTCTTAGCTCCCTGCTCTCTGATAGAAGAATGGCCTGTCTCCCCAGATCCCTAAAATGTTATCCTCAGATCCCTTAAAGCCCCAAAATTATTGCATGCTTCCCGAATCCCTGAAAATAAATGTCCCTTAAAACCCCTGGTAGGGCTCCGTTCTTTGAATACGTTAGAAAACCAGTTTAATGCTCGGGAAACCAGAAACATGCAGTTTCCACAGTTATCAGCACGTGCTGGCTTCTGTTGCCAAGTAGTCAGATTTGAATCTTTCATGATGGTTGGGGGTTTCTTGTGAGATATGCAACACTTGAAATCCACTGAACTTTCGTTTAATCAAAATTATCGTTATTTTCGGTTTCGTTTTCTCGGAGTCCAAAATCCCATTTGAAATTACACCACACTGTATTGATTAAACTTACAGAAGACGCAAAACACTTTAAACTACAATACAATGGGTAAGCATCTTTTCTATTGTGTTTAGACATATAATGTTTTTTTCTCCAGTCCGTCGGATGGGACTATAAACCGAGGTCCCGTCTCCATATGACCTTAGTTGTTGGTGGGACGTTAAACCCCAATCAACCAACCATATAATGTTTTGTGTAACTCAAGCAGAGATTGACAAAACCTTTGAATTTAATATAGGATCATATTTATAGGAAATAAGTCCATGTCCCCACCCCATTTGTAAATGACATATTATATCAAAATGCCATGTTTGGGCAAGGTGGGGTGGGGGGGGGGGGGGTAACTGCGAAGCTGATCAGCGCCTTTGTTTTCTCTACACAGTACAATCCCTCTTCTTCTTAAATCCGAAATTTCAAGCTCTTAGCCTGCTTTAGTGACTGCACAGAACGGTTCGTGTCAGACCTGGTCGGAAACCAAGAAGACCGGTTTTATCGCGTCACGGTTCATTATAGACACACTCAGTCCTCCGCTCATCATCTTGTTTTCAGCTAATTCCAGCGACACAGAGAAAACATGTGACAAAGTATTACGATGTGGACACTCTTGTTTTGGTTACAAAGGAGAAGATTCCTGTCCCCCTTGTCTGTACCCCACCTGTTGTGTGTATGAAGTAAAGCAAAGAGCGTCAGATGTTTGTACAATATGTCATACAGAAACACTCGCAGAGGAGCCAGTGATCATGGTTAGTAGACTGTACCAAACTCTCATGAAACAATCGCTGACAATTTTGCCTTGGAATAATTTCTGACAACTTTGCCATGAAGCAATCTCTGACAGTTTTGCCATGACACAAACTCTGACAACTTTCATAATACCACGAAAATAAAAATCTCGTATTTCGCTCTTCTGCAAATAATATCGTTTCACCTAGGTATTTGTATGCAGGATCCAGTGTTGCCGAATAATTTTATAGAGTTTTAATAATAATGCCATTGTTTCAAGAGGTCCAGCCTATAATAATATGCGTAGGACTCAGCTGTATAAAATATGTTGTACGAAGTAAAGAAAAGAGCGTCAGATTGTGTCTATAATGTCTAAATAGATATATACTCGGGATCTTAACACACACTTCAATGATCTGTACCAATGATTAACTGTTTGTCCTCTGCTCTGTTCCCATCACATGATGATTATGTTTGCATCCATAGATAATTTGTACATTATACGACCTAGGTGTATTTGTCGTGGGTACAGATCCGAGAGGGGGTACAGATGAGGGGTCGATTATAGGTCTGAGCTCTACATATGTACATACAAAACAGGCTCTCTAAACCTTACTATTTTTGTCCTTTTTCAGCTCCAGTGTAAACATGTGTACCATCTTCACTGTGTGGTGGCTGTCCTACACAACAGATGGGTGGGGCCCGTCATCTCGTTCAGCTTTATGTTGTGTCCAATATGCCAGGTATGGTGAAAGCAAATTTGTGGATGCATTGATTAGTAGGCCACACCAGAGTGCAGAAAATAAGTCGAGTTCGCGATGCTTGCAGAACGCATAAAATTCACAAAATGTGTTATAACATGTTTTTCATTGCGATAGTATTCTGTAGCTTATTAGACAATATTTGGAGAAAGACATCTTTCCCTCTTCACTGCGTGGCGGTGTGTGTTCTTATTCATTTGCTGGCTATGCACGTTATACTTTGGGAGATGGTGGTTATGAGGAACTATTTTGGTTTGGAAGGTCTAGTCCCTGGTCACTGTTTTTACTTGGACTGTTACAGGTACCCATAACGCATAGCTACCTAGACGATATAATGAAACCACTCAAAGAACTTCAAGATGATGTGACAAGAAAGGCGCTGACAAGACTGACTTTTGAAAATTTACACCATCACGAAGACATCACAAGACCTGGAGCTACATTTTACAGCAATCCAGAAGGTTTTGCCATGTCAAGATACTGTTACTACCAGTGCTACAAATGTCACAAGGTGATGTTATGCAATGGCTAGCACAATGCCAAAAAAAATTAAAACACAACAACATAAGCTTATAAATGCATTTTTAATAACACACGCAGTACACTATGTCACGCAAATAACGATGTAATTCTATCTAAATTTTAATAAACAGCACATCACCATATCTATATGAATTTTAAAATTCCATGCATTACCGAAACTACTACCGAATTATTTTTCTTACACATTCTGACTTTAAGGCATACTTTGGAGGACTAGCCGAGTGTTTGGGAGACTTGAATGACCATGATCCTAGAGAGCTGGTATGTGGAGGGTGCAGTGCAAAGGAAAGGGTACAGGTATGTGTTCTTAACCCATTAGTACCGAATGGACTTTTCCATCTCATTGTTATCATTTGGGTGAGACCGCTTTCGTTTTTAGGGTTGTAAGCAAATAGAATAGCCCCAGATGGGACGCCGCGTTCCATATGCAGGTTTCTCAGTGAAAACGATAATATAATCCTTTTTTTATTTATGGGAAATGAGAAAAAAATTGTAACAACAATATTCACTGGTTACGTTAAGCCCGAAGGCCACTTGTCCCTGTAGGTAGCAAACTAAACAAAATTGGTGGTACATGTATCTGTTGACATAATTTTATCTTGTTTTTCAGAACTGCAAGACTCATGGTACCGACTACATCGAGTTCAAATGTCGATACTGTTGCTCCATCGCCGTTTTTTACTGTTTTGGTACCACCCACTTTTGTGTCAAGTGTCATCAAAATCATATGATGTTTAGAAAAGAACTGACGCTCCCCAAGTGCCCGGCAGGGCCCTGTGGCACACAGCTTACTGGACAATGTCCTCTAAAGATCGACCATCCACCGACCGGCGAGGAATTCTCACTTGGTTGTGGAATATGCGCTAATACTGAGACATTCTGAATGAGACTACTGGCACCTCATGGTTACTTAATTTAATTCCCATTACGAAAACACGCCCATGTAATAAACAGATTTTTCTTAAGTTTTAAAAATTGAAAATTTTCTGTAGATTTTTTTTTTATTTTTTTTTTTTTTTTATTTTTCTAATTTTTGCTCAAAACATAGATTGTGGGTACACGTTAGAACCGCCTCGCCGAGTTTTGCTACATAAAAGTGGAGTATAAGGGGGTATAAACTACACGGACTTGTTATCCTGATGCATGAACAGCATCTCCCCACAGTATTATATTTGCGACACTTCTACACATTGATACCAATCTTCAGTAATTATTTATCATCATAAAGACATTTTTGTTTATATTTTCAAATAAAAACATGATGAAACGTGTTATTCCTCAAATTTGTTAGATACCATATACATAGAAATAGATGGACTGCTTGTGCCTCCAGACAATGACTGACCATTTAACTCACGTTTGACGGCCTGTCCAGGAAAAGTGGTTCAGGTCAAACCATCCATACGTGTACACGTATGGATGGTTTGACCTGAACCACTTTTTGCTCGTTTAGTTGGGTGGTTATATATGAAGCACTTTTCAGATGTCATGACATCCTAATTTTGGGTACAAGTCCCATAAAATGGAGGCAACGTCCCGACATGACCATAGCTGTTGACTTGGACGTAAAGCATTAATTCAAACAAACAAAATGAAAATTAGACACATCAGTAGGACAACTGAGCATTGTAACAGTTCCGTTCCATTACACAGTTCACCATTACAGGCACAGGATTGACCAGAGGAGATCCGCGTACGGTGGGTAATACAGTTGTCTTGCATAGGTTCTGGAGAGCACAGGCGTACGAAATCTGAAAATAAATAAATAAATAAATAAATAAATAAATAAATAAATAAATAAATAAATAAATAAATAAAATAGATTAATATATAAAATAAAGAAATTTTTACCGCTATGTAGATACATGTAAATGATTTCAGGGAAACAATTCAATCATCTCACACTCTCACTGACACACAGAGTAATCTATCCCTATGTACGAGGGATGATCGGAAAGTACGTATAAAACTGTTGTCATTTCTTTCGCTTTTGTTATTTCGAGATGAAATTTCAGCAAACAATGCAGCAATATATATGCTGTTATTCCATTGCAATTACGCATGCATAATACGCACACGTGCGTTGCATCTGTCGTTATGGAAACACCGCCTAACGTTATGCGGCGCAACGTAACGTCGAAGTGTTATTCTTATTTCAAAATACTTCTTAGTTCAAAGAATTGTCACACCCGTTTTGATAGCGTATGCCCACATTAACTGCAACGTACACGGCTTATGTTTGTAAAGTTACGAGGATGTTTATCGAATGGATTTGTCTCTAGAGTCTTGCAAATACCGACTCTGTCAAATAGAAAAAAAAAACTGTTAAAATTTTCGAAAATGTTGCAATTTCGGAAAGTCATTTTTTAAAAAATATACACTGTAAAGTTTACTGCAAGCTCGAAACATGTATATTCTTGACATTGTCTCTACTAGTTATAGTTTATGCCATTCTTTTTATCATTTCGTTAAACATCGGCCAGAAAACAAGGTATTGAATTAAAGTTTACAAAATGAAATCTACGTTCTCGAATATTTCACGCTAACCTGTTGAATTCAATTTCACCGTATTAGTATATATAAAGCACCAAAATGCCGTATGTTTTCGAAAACTGGTCAATTAATGTTAGAAAATTATTTTTCATTTGAAAATGTCGACCAACTTTCCCAACCCCCCCCCCCCCCCCCAATACACTGACAAAATCAACCCAGGGGTACAGGTGCGCCAGGTCACGTAAAGTGACGTCATTACGCTGTCTCGTGCATGAACGTCTGATGTCATTGTTTTAAAATGACAATGGCATTTAATAACAAAAGGATCGATGTTTATTCGTACAAAATTTCATATCAATCGGTTGACGCAAACTTATTTTACATAATTTTTATACGTACTTTCCGATCACCCCTCGTACTTCTAAATAACCTTGATAAATGAAACGATAAAGATTGATAATTATATAGAGATTATCACATGGGCATTTTGGTTATCGCCCGCAGTATCAACCCGAGACTCCATTATCAAGCCCGAGAGCTTTAGCTCGAGGGCTGATAATGGTCGAGGGTTGATACGAAGGGCGATGACCCAAATGCCCATGTTATAATCTTCTTAATCCTCTATTCCAAAGATTTGTGTTTAGAAATGCGAAAAACTTTTATTTCTGCGTTGAAAAAGAAAATGGCACCATAAAAATGACGTGACGTCACATATACCGTGGCGCGACAACGTCGCATGCGGGCATTATAACCTCTATCCGTTCAAAATGCATGATTTCCAGTTATCAGCCCGCCCATGCTGATAACCAGAGGGCGGGAAATGCAAACTTGAGGTTATCGGTGGAAATATAAGTCTGTGATAAATGAAATGATAACACTGATGAATGAAAAGATAATATTCAAAACTTCACCAGTCCAAAATTCAAATTGAGAATGTGGTGCTTTACATCTGTGATATGTGTTGAAATAAATCAATGACGAATTGCAATTCGAGAGTTCTACGTATTGTGCACAGTGATTTAGAACAAACCAGCTCGTCAGTCTGAGACAGTGTTCCACTTACTGCCGTTATGGCTGAGTTTCTCACATGACCCAGTACAGTTGACGACATTAGCCTCCCAGGTCTGGAACGGATCATTACAGAAGTTACACTGATAGCACTGGAGACAAACACTGGAACACAAAAAACACGATTCCAAACGTTATTACTTAATGCGTATCTAGGGATCATTACACGCACACATGCACCATGGGCGGATCCAGAGGGGGGGGGGACAGGGGGTCCGGACCCCACCCCCCGGAATTGCCAGATTATTGATTTTTGCCATGCTGAAATTTTCCGTCAGACCCCTTCTGAGAATTTGGACCCCCCGCACCCTCCCCCCCCCCCCCCCGAGAAAATTTTCTGGATCCCCGCATGCGCACATACACACAGGCAGACAGACAGGCCTACAGACGGACGGACGGACGGACGGAGAGATATACTTAATTCACGGATCAATACATAAACCGTTTTATTGGTAAATCTGTTTTTCATGTCCGTCGTTTAACTACACGCAATTTTTTTTAAATCTGTGAATTGTGAATTAAAATGCTATTTTGAGTCCGGGTGTTTTATGTTTTTTTCCCCTTCACTTTTCACAGCATATATCATCAAGTACTTGTACATGTATTATAAAGTTTTTCATCATACAGTGAGAGCTAAAATCTGCATTTCAAGGACGTAGGGCAATAGTCTTCTTTTTCAGTATGACAAGTAGAGGATAAAAAGGCAATGGTCAGAATCTATCACATCAAGGGACAATCAAGATAACAAAAGGGAATCACATTTGAGCCACCTCGTGGGAAAACCAACAATGTGGTTTCCGAACAGGTACGACACAAACCGGCCTGTACAGTCCCAGAAGATGGCTAAAAGCTTGAAATTTTGGAGTTAAGTAGAGGAGGAATTGTTCTATCCGAGTAGCGAAAACAAAGGCGCTGATCAGCTTCGCGGTTACCGCGAAGCTGATCTGCGCCTTTGTTTTCGCATATGCAGATTGTTGGTTTTCCCATGAGGCGGCTCATTTATTGATATAATTTCAAATAAGTATATTGATTTAGAAGAACTTAATCAAATGACAACGAACAATGCATGTGCAAAACAAAAGGCATTAAAAACGTAAAAGTTAAAATGGTAAAGATTCTAACAAAATGAAGGTTCATTGTTGTTGTTTTTTTTTTCAACCTTCCTCATGCATACATAAATTTTCATATGTTTATTATGTATATTGGTTTTTGTTTAGACATCATACTTAATGGGAAGGATGTTACTTACAAAAGGGAGCATGCATGTGAAATTATTGCCTAACTATATTTCATCATGACCATGATTAAATATTCTTTAGTACTCATCCATGGCTCCTTTTGTATAGTGACTTGATAGTGTAACCATATACATTATACAAATTATCATAACATAATATAGATATTGTGTGTATTGATTGAAATGCTGTTAAATTAAAAAAAAAAAAAAAAAGATTCTAACAAAATCAGTTATCTGTGAAGAACCACATAGAATGCGAAACCTTCAAGACACAAAGAATTATGCTAGTCCAAGAAATGTTTGTCAGTGAGGCCGAGTTACACAGGTCTGTATTACAAACACAACCGTAGATATCATGGTCGCCCTCTGTCGATTGAACCCTGACACAGTCGGGATTGGGATGCCCGGGGGTACAGAATCTGTCAACATGCCCAGCTGAAAACGTCAATGAAAGGTGTGAGACTCAACAGTTCCAAAAATTAAGTCTTAATCACAAAAACCTGCAGTTTATCCTGCTAATAAATGTTAAAACGTAAACATTTATGAGCATGATAAATTTTAGTCACAGCTGAGTTGATCTTGCCTCTGATTATTAAATTTCGCTCCTTTTTCAACTTTGCAATTTTGCATGGAAGGTGGAGAAGAAACCTCGTAATCATATAAATGTTTTGTTTCTCTAAAGTATTTAATATTCTGTTTTAAAAGTTTAAAGATACGTACTGCTGTCGTAGTAGCGTTTTGTTTTGGCACACGATCCAGAGCAGTTTTGGACTGTCACGTTCTTACCGGTAAACCAATCACTGCACCCAGTTTGAAAATCAGAGCAAACGTAGCATCTCAAAGTTAAACTGAAAGCATTCAGAAGAAGAACCCTTCAACAAAAAGAACACCCAGGTAATTTTCGGTCAGTTTCTTTGTAACAATACGTCCAATCTAAAGATTCCAAAACAAGATTCCGTATGATTCGTTCCATGGAAAGCTAGGAGTTACATTCAACCCCGTCCGTCCGTTCATCTGGATGCGAATTTTATTTTTTCTTTGCGGACGATTCGAATATTGACAAGAACAGTCGCAACCGCGTTGCAGCCTGTCTTGTATGCAATAGCTAGTCGCCCAGACCCCAGAAAAGCTCCAAGACACACTTCAAATACCCCTGTTTCGTGTCAGCCTTAAATGACGGCATCAATCCCAGCAGGCACATGACGTCAGAATGACGTCATATTCTGACGTCATATCAACGTCGATGCGACGTCATCATGACGTCAGGATGACGTCATGTCGACGTCGATGCGACGTCATCAAGACGTCGCTTCGACGTTGATATGACGTCATTCTGACGTCATGTGCCCGCTGGGATACCATGAAACATGCAAAGGAACATAGGTGGACGAATGATATGTTAGCGAATGGGCGAAAGCAATCATGGTGTGCCGCCTGGATTATGGACTAATTATTGATTTAACATGTTTTCGTATTAGTCATGAACAGCTGTACGTCTTGTAAGCGTACAGTAATGGTTAGAAGTAAAAAAGTACCTTTCGTCCATTGACAATATTAAGAAAAGTCCAAAAAAGCATCCTTTCAACATTTTTATTTTGTAATTTTCTTTCTTTTCTCTTCATCTTGTTTTATATACCACTTTCATATGACTACAAGCTAAATTTGTGTTACCTTATTTTGAAATACGAAGAAGAATCAATTACCCATATTCATGAGAATCAATATCATGTAAATATATAGACCGGTGGTGATATGTTAACAAATGAAACATAAACGTGTCGTATCGAAGAACATGCAAACGCATTTTGTAACAAATCATGAATGATCCGCGACGCGAGAAAACAAGTCTTCGGGGTTTCCGACTAGGTCTGACACAAACCGGCCTGGAGAGGAGGCTAGAAGCTTAAAATTGGCGCTGAGCTGATCTTCGCGTTTGTTTTCGCAAAGGCGAATATCCGGTTTTCTCATGGCGCGGCTCAAAATGATACTTATTTCAGAATGATATGATGCTTGAACATGTCCATAACGCTTCCCAGCGGGCACATGACGACAAAATGACGTCACATCAACGTCGATGCGACGTCATGACGTCGCATAGACGTCGATCTGACGTCATGTGCCTGCTGGGTTAGGACGACGAAGGGACGCTGGAGCCTGGGTACGCTACGAGCTCACAGTGTGAGCCTCATCAGTGGACCGGGTGAGCTAATATCCTAATAAGCATGGTGCTGTCAACAAGTAACAGAGTGCTATGCAACGGCTTACAGTGGCGGCATTGTTTGTAGTCGCCTCCTCGTGACCAGTATTGTCCCGTTTTTTAAACTGTTTAGAGTGCGGAACACGGAACCAAAATGACCTTTGCCACGACATGTTTACAAAATGGCATTATAGTGCGTATTAGATACATGTACTCTCGTTCATGTCCAGCATTGTTAGTACGGTACATGAAACTGAAACTTGGCCATAAAATGCACCCGTAAGGGGAAAGGACAAACTTGGTCTCAAATAAAAGCTTATTACCCCTGCTATTGATTCCCGGTTGTCGTAGCTTTCCAAAAGTGTAGCGTCATATTAGAAAAAGGGGAGATAACTCCCTACTATAACAAAGCAAGTTTCGACAGACAGTTGTTTCCGTTATAAAAAGTCATTGAATTATTCATGGAACAACGTTACTTTTCAAGTTATATAATACAAACATGTATTTTGCGGCGATTGGTTGCTGTTTAGGTTCCTTGAACGTCAAGGCGATGTTATTACGTAATATTACGTAATATACTCATAAAATCGATGTAAATGAATATTTTCAATTTAATTTGCGCAACTCATTTACATAATTTTGAAACGAATTTTCTTTTTTCGTATAGAGAATTTCATAAGCTTTTCAGCCATACACACTACGTTTCTGTGCAATTTTTTTTAATTGAGTTACATCCCTTTGAAGTATGGCATTCCTCTTTAAAAACGTGCACATTTTGGTGAATAGATAATGGAGGTACTTAAAGAAAATGGACCATATCTCAGCTGTTTTGTATCCTAGATCACATAACTTGGTCTCATTTTAAAGCGGAGACATATTTCTGATATCGTATGATAAAATATGTAAATAAATTAGTAAAATTACCTAATTTGCATATTCATGACTTTTAATTAATTCATCAAAATGACAGTACAAATCATAAAAACAATAAATGAACTTATTCTATACATAAACTATTGCTATGACACATTGTTATTGCACCAATAATACCATTTGACAAAATTGTTGATGTCATTTTCCGCAAAGAAAATTATATTGTTAGCATTTTCATGAATATTAATGAAAATTTCAACAATCAGGAAAAACTATGGAAAAATATTTTGCCATTGACGACTTTGGGGCGGGTAATTTGATCTACCTTGCACTCTTAGACACCTTTTCATGGCGGACAGTTTTGTCAGAAGAATACCAGAATGGCCAAATGTGTTGCCTTCAACACTGAAAACATTTATATTATGAAAATTTTATAGTTTTCCCAACCCATCCCGAATGCCAACCCACCCAGAATGTAATCATAAATAATCGGGGTGTACTTACTCATATACCATCAACAGCATTCTCTTGAAGATTATAGATTTTGCAATAGTAATACACGGACATAAAACTTTTACATTAATACATGTACATATTAATGTTCAAATCATTGATTTTGCATTTTCATGAACTTAATAAAGCATAAGAAAATCGGCACAATATGGGGGAATAGTTACAAAATCACTCGAATCTGAGCTGTTTATAAACACAGAACACTTAAAGTGGTATCAAATGAATGCTATGACAATGATAGATCACCCTCATGTCTGATATAAGACTCATCTGATTTTCTTTTTCATGAATATTAATGAAAACTTGAAATTGGAGATAAAAATAAAATAAAATAAACGGGAATATCTATAAAATGACTTGTTTCTCAGCAACCCAAAGTCATAAAGTGCTGAAATTGGTATCAAACGATTGCTATAGCAAAATTATATCACTCTATTCTACAATATCTTAGTCATTTAATTTTTGTTTTTAATTAAATCTATAGAAATTGAAGAAAAATGCAGAAAAAAGAAGGGGGTATACCTATATTACCACACCCATCTGGGCTACTGATATACTCAGAGAGCTGAAATTGGAATAAATTGTTTGCTAGTACACTGAACCAAATACTAAGAAATATAAATCGGCTGACTAAAGTATTGTTCAATTGTTAAAAAAACAGTAACTTATGAGTGTATTTTGAAAATTCACTGAAAAATGAAGTGTATATCAACAAAAACGCTTATATCTCAGCTAGTAAAGACTTTAGATTTTTGTGAATGGTACCAAATGATTGCTATGACATTTTGCTATAACCATGTAATAAGATATGTTGATCAGCTGAAATTCGTGTTGTTTTTATTAGCTCGCCTGCACGAAGTGCACAGAGCTATTGTTGTCACCTCGGTCGTCCCCGCTTACGTTTGCGTTTACGTTTACGTGTACGTCCTCGTCACACTTTCGGTTAAAGTTTTTAGAAGTCTATATCTCTTGAACATGTAGATGTATCAAGTTGATACTTTGCATATTGGTAGATATTGGTCTGAAGTTTTATGCAGTACCATCATGACCCATCCTGGGTGACCTTGAGGTCAAGGTCACAGACTTAGAATTTTATGTTAAACTTTTTCATTAAAGTTTTTAGATGTCTATATCTCTTGAACATGTTGACGGATCAAGTTGATACTTTGCATGTTGGTAGATATTGGTCTGAAGTTTTATGCAGTACCATCGTGGTCTACCAAGGGTGACCTTGAGGTCAATGTCACGGACTTAGAAATTTTATGTTAAAGTTTTTCATTAAAGATTTAAGAAGTCTATATCTCTTGAACATGTTGATGGATCAAGTTGATACTTTGCACGTTTGAAGATATTGGTTTGAAGTTTTATGGAGTACCATCATGACCCACCCTGGGTGACCGTGAGGTCAAGGTCACAGATTTAGATTTTTTTTGTTGAAATTTTTCGTTAAAGTTGTTAGAAGTCTTTATCTCTTGAACATGTTGATAGATCAAGTTGATACTTTGCATGTTTATAGATATTGGTCTGAAATTTTATGCTTTTACGACCCACCTGAGCGACCTTGAGGTCAAGGTCATGGGTCATAGATTTTGATAAATTTAGTGGCAAAGCACAAGTCAGGCGAGCTACGCTGTCCTGCGACAGCTCTTATTTGAATAAGAAATATAGATACGAGGGGGTTTCAAAAAGTTCGCGGAAAAGTGCCATCATATTCTTATTTTGTAAATCAGGTGAATTAAACTAATACATTTATACAGACCAACATGATTTGTACTTATACAGCAAATTTTGCTGCTCTGGCATGAACACAATGCTAACAGTGGTTGCTATGGAAACCGTACATCACGATTACCGGCCCACTTTTGTTCATTTTTGCAAAATGTCGATGTCTAATGATGAGGTTGCATTTGATAATTAACCATGCTTTTTTCACCAAACTTTGTATGAGCAAAGTTCAATATGTTTGCGATGAGCACATTACGTCATATAAGTCTGTGACGTCATTTTGGCATTAAGCGCCCATTTTGTTTAGTGGGTATGCCTAAAATGCGAAGGGAACAACGTTATTCGATAAATTGTGTGTTTGGAAAGGACTATAAATGAAAGAAACACTGCTTAGAGCAGAAAGCGCATATGGCAACAAGAAAATTAAGAAAACGGCAATCAACAAGTAGTATGCATGATTTCTACACAACCAGAAATGCGTCCATGTCGACTCGCACAGTGTAACGTCAAATTACGTCATACTGTCTAAAATGATCGTCGTGATAGAAAAGACTAGAATTCGTGAAATACACAACATATCGAATTGTAGTTTCGGCACATTTACCGCATTACACACACAGAACTGACAATCAGACGCCAATATGCCAGGTTGGTTCCGAAAATGCTTAAGAGCTAGCCAACAGCGGCATGAATGCGTGTAGCATGACGTTGTTGTGACGTTGGGCCGGTTTTACTGTTGTTACCTTAGAAACGCACGTGATTTAATGCCTAATTTTCATCCGATTTTATTCAAATTCTGTGCATATGTTAACTATATGTTAATTTACAAAATGCACAGAGAACGTAAATTTCCGAAGACAATTACAAATTTGGCAGCACTTTTCCTCGAACTTTTTGAACCCCCCTCGTATTAGAGACAAATCACAGAAAAATGAAGGGAGTGTACCAACCAAATCGCTTATATCTCAGCTACCAAACGCTATAGAGTGTTGAAAATGGCACCAAGTACTTCCTAGGACAATGTGCAATAATCATGTAATAAGATATGTAAGCAATTTGACTTTCTTCATGTTCGAACATTAACGAAAACTAAATAGATATCAGAGAAAAAACGCAGAAAAATGAAGGGCGTTTACCAACAAAATCAC
Source organism: Rugalucina vietnamica (assembly GCA_964017185.1). Taxonomy (NCBI): domain Eukaryota; kingdom Metazoa; phylum Mollusca; class Bivalvia; order Lucinida; family Lucinidae; genus Rugalucina; species Rugalucina vietnamica. The sequence goes on from OZ024869.1 coordinate 94,727,354, forward strand.
AAATATCTCAGCTATCCAATGCCATAGCGTTTGAATCAATGTACTATATCCATGCTATAAGATATATAAATCATCTGACTCTTTGTTGTTCGAATATTAATTGGAACATTAGAAATTTAAGTAATCATCACCAGAAATAAAGGGACTATACCAACGAAATCCCTTATATCTCAACTAGCAAAGCCCTTAGAGTGTTATAAATGGTACCAAAGACTTTCTAAAGCGATGCACTATTGCCTTGCAGTATGATATATTAACCACTTTTGATAGCGTTTAGTGAGTGTTACGTAAAACTTCAAAGAATGTAAACATAACAGAAAAAATAGAGTTGTGCTCAAACAAAATAATTTCAAGTCGATACTTCTGTAGTGGTTCTTTTTGTTTTATGTCTTGGTGTTTAATTTTTTTTTTGTGCTGTTGGCGCCTTATGTATGTTTTCATATTTTTAGTTAAGTTAAGGTAACTGAGTGGCCACCTATTGGGAAAATAGCTGCTCATTTGGCTTACGATATGTTTCATGGTATAAGTACCTGATTGTTATTTTTTTTTTGGGAATCTTTTTCTGATTGCGCCTTTTCCTGATCTTTGCCTACTTGTACCTGTTCATTTGCTTTAACTAATTGATATTGTAAATCTGGCCATATAACAAAGACTAGTAGTCGTAGAAATTATTTGATGCAATTTTGAATAATTTGTGGATGTTTACAACTGATAAACAGGTGATTTTGTTGGTATACCCCTTTAATTTTGCTCGAATTTTTTACATATTTTGTGGTTTTCTTGAAAATGCATGAAGCAAACATTCATATGATCATCAATAAGATTAAATGTGTATAGTGCATTGTCGTAGCTATTATCTTATACAAAGTCTAATTCTCCAGGGTTATTACTAGCTATGATACGTGTGGTTTTATAGGTATACCGCCTTTTTCTGCAATATTTCTCCATTTTCTTAAGAGTTTATTCATAGTCATAAAACGAATACAGTCAAATGACATTGTGCAGGGTGTATCATATTGTCTAAGTAATATTTTTTACACCCATTTCAGTACATCAGAACCTTTGATTGCTGAGATACAAGTCATCTTTTAGGTATACCCATTTAATTTTCAAGTCTATTCTCACCAATTTCTATTTTTCATTAATATTCATGAAATTGAAAATCAGGTAAGGCTTATATATTATCATAGCATGTATTTGATACTATCTTCAGTGTTGTATGTTTGTGTACAGCCCAGGTAAAAGTGTCAGGTCCAAGTATTAATATAATACCAATCTAAGTAATTTTGTCAATTGTTAATGGAGAAATAGCGATTCAGTAGGTTCACGCCGTTTTAAAGAACCATATTATTGGTAGAAAATAAGGAAAACTTGTAAATTTATGTCATACCAACGTTTCGCTGCCAGGGCAATATTTTTTTTGCATTTTGGTGGTCCCTCTGAACAATTTGATATATATGAGGAATCGATCAACAGTTATAAGGTAGATCTTAAATCTATATACCACCCCAATCTCTTTAGTGACAGATTTTCCATTACTTTCCCTGATCAGTGGTGTCTTGATAAATATTAATGGATATGTAAATAAGATTATTTTATTCAGGACCATGTTATTAGCAAATGTGTCGAATGGTATCACTGATACAATAGCAATGTGCCACAATAATGGTTTGGGTCCGATATATTTGGGGTTTGAATGCTTTTCTTTCATTATTGATATTTTATTGATGTTTCATGAATATGCATTAGATTAGTTGACTTAACCAGATGGAAAACTATATTTAAGCTCTGAACTGGTCTGGGATTACTAGCAGTGGCAATAATATTGATTTAATATTTTACACTCAAAACAAAAAATACATACAAAATATCGTATTTCTAAGTGTTATGGTATAGTGTTATCTCCCCCAATTAACGATATGACGGTACACATTCCGGACACGGCAATAAGGAATAACAGAAAGGAGGGACGATAATCTTTAATATGACATACTTTTTAGCACTCTGTTGCTATTTCTAGCCGAGATGCAAGTCATTTTTGTAAGTATACTGTTTAGTTTTTTCCGCCTTTTTCTGCATTTTGATGTTTTCATTAATATTCATGAAACTAAAATCTCATGATTGTATACCTGACTTTTTGTGCAAAAGTTCATTGTCTGAGCATTCTTTGGAAAGTTACTCTCAAAACCCTATGTCTAACAACAACCCAGGTACATGTGTTTTATAGGTATAGTCCCTCAATTTTTGTATGATTTATCTCGGATACCAATAAAATTTAATCATGCATATGCAAATGAGACGATTTTCCGACTGGTACATGACATAACAGAAGCTGTCAAATTATATTATATCTACCAGTGCAATAAAAATTCGCAACAATGATGATTTTGGTCTTAAATGATTTATTTTTTTTATCATTTTAAATGATTATGAAACATGCTTTTTTATGACATTTTAATGATTTTATCAATAATCATGAATATGCAAATTAGATAATTTGCATAACTTACCTGTAGATGAAAGGGGGATGTCTATGCTTAAGAATGAGACCAAGTTTAGTCATCTGAGATAACTAACAGTGGAGATATGGACGATTTAGCATTATGCACCCTTTAGAATATTGCATTTTATAAGATTTTAGTGCAGAGTTATCTCCCCATTTTACAATATGACGCTACACTTTTCGGACACTACGACAACCGGCAAATGAAAGAAAAGATGATAAGCTTTAATTTGAGACTAATTTCAACCTTTCCCTACAAAGGTGCATTTTTCGTTCGATTTAAGCGTCATACAGGATTCATGTACCGCACTATGTGGTTTGTCAAACGGTATAAATGGACAATAACGAGCTCTAAGATTTCAGCAATTTATTATTAGTAAAAGAATTATAACCTTCGTACGGTTTAAAACATTTTTGTATGGTTGGAAATGATATATTCAAATTGTCTTGTATTGAAACGAATATTAGACTATGTTTTTGTGTGTTTTACAATGCCGAACGACAGTTCATTTCTATATTTTTATTCGTATGTCACTGAAAAGTTCATCTCGGTTGTGTTAAGCAGATACGAAATGATTGGAGATGTTCATAATTGTTTTAAGCACATTTATTTTTTCACGTAGATACTCTTCTTGTTATCGCACTGAACACAGTTGCATGCTACACGTTTCCTTGGTCCCTGCTGCACGTACTGGACGTTGTAGGATTCCGTCTTTTTCTGGCATTTCATACAAAATACTAGCGGCATGGTACTTCTCTGAAAACAGACGGAAGGTGTTTGGATCTCCCAATCACGATGGTATTTTTGTTGGAATGTTTAGAATGGGGTGAGTTGCAAAAAAGCAGGTAGGAAGTAAAACTAAAAGTCATCATATACTGTGGATTGTTTGACAATTTCAGATAAAAGAGGCTCTGGTTAAATAACATTCGAAGAGTGGCACTGATTGGAAAATATAATAATCTAAAAACTTGCCTCTGATAATGTTTTTTCGAAGAAAACTTGATTTTTGTATGGGAGACGACAGCAAATATTTTGAAAATCGGTTGACAAATTAAAAAGTTCGGGTCAAAACATTTTTGAATAGGGATTTCCTGTACAAAAATCTCATGGAGGGGAGGTAAATATTTTCCCGCAAAAATTTTAAATTCCAACTATTTAATCATGACTGCTCAAAATTATTATAAATTGACACAAATGACATACCTGAGACAAAATCTTCTTGATCAGGTAAAAATTCTCGAAAACTATGCATTTTCACGATCATCGATTATCTCCCTTGCCAATGCAAAATTCCTATGCAAAATTCATTTTGGCCATAACTTTATTTGTTCACCGATTTTCAAAATTTTTGCAGGTCCTATTAGGACAAACTAAGATCAAGATTTTGACATCAAGATAATTTTTCTGTCCTCCCGCATACAAAACTTTTCTGCGAAAAACCATTATCAGAGGCAAGTTTTTAGACTTTAGAGTCACTTCACGAGAACACTACGGCCAACAACCAACCAAACAAAAGTCACCCTATAGAATAGTAATTAATATACCATGTAATGCCTCGGAAACGGAATTTTGTGTATTACAGATACTTTGTTTTGTTGAAGGTCTATTCTTCGTTAGTCTGGCGGGTCAGCCGTCAAAATGAATTTTTGATGACTGATTTATCATTTTGACGTTTCAAAATTTCCCAAGTTCTATTTTAAAATATCTCTGCAAGCTGTTTTTAGACATTGATTTTATGGGAATTCCTAATCTGATTGGTTGAGGTCATGCACTCTCTTAGAGCCAATCAGAAGCTCGCAGTTAGAATTGTCTCCCCTCTCGAGATGACTTTTTGAAGAAAAACATGTCAGCCATGTTGAATGGATTCTTTAAAAAAAAAATCATCAAAATAAACAAAATTTGGATATGTTTTATGAATTTTCAAATGGTGGTTTGTTTATTATTTTGTTTTACAGTGTTTTACACCATTTGTTTTGCATAAAAACATATTATTCTGTAAATAATGGTTATCACCCAAAAGTGGCTGACAGCTTGGCTTTTTGATAATTTGCTGGAGTCAGACGGCAAAATGAACCACTGGGTATGATACTTCACTGATTTTGACGGTTGACCAGTCAGACTAATTCTTCGTAAGAAGGTTTTATCATTTTACTTTTTATGATTTCTAAATGAATTTGTTTCACAAATATAATAGGTTAATTTTATAAATATATGCTTACTTTATTATAACTAGAGCTTTACCGATGGTTAGTGCGATTTTCTTTTTCGCTTCAAATCTCTCAAGTTCAGCCTCTCCGACTGGGCAATGGCGTCGTTTGGTCTGGTATCTTAGCACCGACTGACGTTTTCAACGTCATGGCAAAAAGTAGCGGCGTAACGTATTGATAACGTCCGAAAGTAGCCGAAGTAAACGCGTCAAAGCTAAAAATATCTGGGCCAAGTTGTTCAAAATAATTTGAATAAATATGTTTAAACCAACTAATGACATCGTTAATTATTAACGATGTCATTAGTTGGTTTAAACATATTTATTCAAATTATAACAGTTACTACAGCATATGACAATAATGTAAAGAAGGGATTCAGAAAAAAGCCCTGTGGCTGATACTAATCTGTCTCCTGATACATAAAATGTCATTAGTTAAGGGGTGCTCACACCACAGCGTATAGCGCCAACGTATGCCGACGTATGAGATATTTTTTCAATACGTTGGTGTACGTTGTATACGTTCGGCATAAGTTTTGCATAAGTTAGGGGCACGCTACAATACGCTGGCATACGTTGTCGTACGTCGTGTACGCCGAGAAATTTTGTGCATGCACAAAATTTCCAACGTATGCCGACGTACTGATAATACGTTACTCGTAAGTTAGGCGTACGCAACGAATACGTTATGCATAAGTTCATGAACGTTACATGTAAGTTACTCATACGTTCGCATACGTTGTCGTACGCTAAAACTCACCTGGATTTTTGTTTAGCGTATGAGAAGCGTATGCATAACGCATTACCAACGTACGAGCCGCGTGCTCGGAACGTATGCAGCGTATGTTAAACGTGTGAAGAGCGTATGCACGACTTACGCGTAGCGCATTGGTCAGCGTTCGGGATTTTATGTCACAGTAAAAAATGGAAGGGAGGGAGTGCGGTGGTGTAGTGGTAGAGCGTTGGACTCCGAATCGAGAGGTCCTGGGTTCGATCCCCTCAGGCGTCACCGTGGTGTGTCCTTGAGCAAGACGCATTAACTCCCTACAGTTAAACCTAGGAAGAGTTGGCTCCGTCCCGACAAGACTGAAAAATTTTTGACTGGGACGTTAAACCTCAATAAAAAATGGAAGGAATAGGGACTGTGTTCATGATTAAATAGCCACGCGGAACCATCAAAATAATATACTCAGCCAACAACAACTGGATGTACGGCTAAATTGTATTCACTGTTATATTATCGCTTGTCCAGAGAATATTTTTTGTAAGAACTGGGTGCCTTCAAAGCTCATATTCGATGACCCTTTATAAAATTGTCGACATATAAAGTGAATATTAATATTGTTGAATATTAAAGCCACCTTTTCAAATATGCTTATTACCAAATCGAATATCAAAGGTAAATAAAAATTTAAGCAGGTAGATTCCACAATATGCTGGTTATTTTCAGTTTATCGAATGATTACAGTTTGTAGAAACTAAAAGTTATTGAGAAATTGTTATGGGAGACTTCCATAGCTGTGAGAAGTGTTAAGATTTAAACAGAAACAGACGCGAATTTAAAAAAAAATGTTACCCATCACAATATCTGTTTCTACTAGGTCTACTCAAGTAAAACAATAATATTGGCAGTGTCAATTTGTTTGTTTCAGCATGGAACCTCAAGCACTAAAATACATGTATCGAATACGATGATCTATTGCACAATTTAGTATATTTTATGTGTTATAATGCAAGTTTTCAGCTCCAATTATTTGCCATTATTGATGATTTTGTCACTTTTGATATAAGAAATCCACAAACTGCACCCGAAGAATCAGGTGTGTAGATTACTTTGGTCATTTGAATTTCCTTTTATTTATTTATTTATTTATTTTTACTGGATATATGTTTGACTCCCTTTTTTGAAGAACGTCAAGTTCGTTAGAAGCACGCTGTGCATACGTTTGGAATACGTCAGACGTACGTTGTACATACGTTCCTTATAAGTCACGAACGCCATGCTAACGCTGGGCGTACGCTGTTATACGCTGTTATAAGTCATGATACGCCAGGGATACGTTATGAATAAGCTACTCATACGTTAGACATACGTTCCGTGCGCTAAGCATACGCTTTGTATACGTTCAGAGAGAGCATTTTCCGGATTTTTAGCATAGAATGAACAGCGTATGACAACGTTCAACAACGTACTGGATGTTTTTTTCATACGCTGCTCATACGTTGGATAATACGTTGTGGTCTGAGCGGGCCTTTAACGATTCGTTGAAATTTCAAACATGAATGTTACAAAAACACTATCATTTTTTTGTGATAAAATATAAAGGATTCTCACATTTTACCAACAAAAAAAAAATGATATAGTCGGTATTTACTTAACGGGTTGAGGTCTTAACGATGGCGTTAAGCTGTTCGAAATTTTGAACAACTGTTCCCTGCATGTCGAAATACATGTATGCGATCAGGGCCCAGTTGTTCATGATTAACGATGTCGTTAGTTAACGATTCATCAAAATTTAAAACATGAATATTACAAATACACTGTTATTTGTTGATAAAATGTGAGAATCATTTATATTGCATTTTATCAACAAACATAACAGTGTATTTGCTTATGTAGTCGGCATTAACTTAAACGAGTTGAGGTAACGTTAAGCTAAGTTTTGAACAATTGGCCCCAGTTATTCTGTCCGGATTTGTAGTAAAATCATTACGAGTTTGTTACAATGTAACCCCGCCAGTTCGTGTGTATGAATGTCAGGTCAATAAAAAGAACTACAGTACAAATGGTTGGGCCGACCTAGTTACAATGTTACCAATGCTCATGAAATGGCATATTCGTGTCTCCCGGAAAGCGCACAGAAATCGCGCTGTTTCTCGCAATTCAGAATCAGAACAGTTTACTGGTGAAATGCCAAATTGACAATACCATACCACACCAGGGGGGTGGGGCTTTACCGAAGGGGATTCTCTCACTCGGATGGTACAATTGTTCCTCTTCTTAAATCCGAAATTTCAAGCTTCTGGCCATCTTCTGTGGCCTAACAGGCTATTTTTTGTCAGACCATGTCGGAAACTCGCGTCGCTGCTCATATGGAAGGTTATCTGAATAGAACATACAGAAGGTATGAAATGCGGTGTGTGAAACATTGCTATAACCACACAACAGAAACAAGATCAATTCTGGAAGGGGCCCTGTGCTAAAAGGCCAATAATTTTTAAGGACCCTTTTCACACTGTAACTGTATAGGGAGCTGTTGTCTTGGCCCAAAAATGCCAATGGAATTTGTCAAAAAGGCCCATCATGTTTGCTGGCCAGAGTTATCCCTGAAATAACCAGCTCGCATACCATACCACAAGCTGTTTGACGAGTACCAATGTATATATATAAAAGTAGAGAAATAAAGATAGGTTTCGAACCCGCAGACCGGCTTCGGCGCCTAGCTAAACAGGGCCATCCCCTCTGCCGACTGCGCTACTACGCTCCTTACTAAAAAAGGAATTATCATAGCTCAGCTTTAGCGACGATTTCCCTGCATAATCCTTCTGATAGATTACTAGTTTTCGTTGTGCAAGCACACTCGTCTATATACATGGAATAATTGGATCCTGTGGATGCCAAAGCTTGGAAATAATATTTTCATATCAGAGATATACAAACTTCTACAGCTATTCCTACCAAGATCATTTCTGATACAAGTTCATCGGAAAAATCCATATATATTTATATGCTTGGGAATTAGGCGTAAAATAAAAATAGCCTTGTTTCCGCTAACATGCCGAAGACGGGGTAGAGTCGGTCGGTCGGAAAATCTTTTTATTTTTTGTGTATTTTTTTTTTTTCTTGAAAATGGGTAAAAAGGTAGAAACGTGCTAAAATTAATCATACAGTGGACTCGAAACAAACATGCGATGAAGATTAAAACCAGTAGGAAGCTGAATGCGAGTTGACCTAGTATTGTTGAAATTATAGCAGTTTTTAAATCATTGTCTGTTTTCCACTTCAAATGTTGAGGGTCGGTCTGCATGAAAATATTTCTATCAATGAAAACTGCAGGGTCGGCGCAAAAACTCAGAGTCGGTCGGGTTAGCGGAAACACAGCTATTTTTTGTTTAGGCCTTAAGTATTGCCTACTTTGTGTTACTGATCGTTCCAAGTCGATACTTCTGTAGTGGTTCTTTTTGTTTTATGTCTTGGTGTTTAAAATTTTTTGTGCTGTTGGCGCCTTATGTATGTTTTCATATTTTTAGTTAAGTTAAGGTAACTGAGTGGCCACCTATTGGGAAAATAGCTGCTCATTCGGCTTACGATATGTTTCATGGTATAAGTACCTGATTGTTAGTTTGGTTTTTTCCCACCTCGGTTTTTGGAGTGGGAATCTTTTTCTGATTGCGCCTTTTCCTGATCTTTGCCTACTTGTACCTTTTTTTTCAAACGTACCGTCCAACATAGGACTATCGAAACCGACAACCCCCTGATAGAACAAAACGTATATATGTTTTATTGCGCTGCGAGGTAAAGTCAAAACCAGAATTAGGCAACTTTGTATATTATGCACATCAACATCGTCTAGATTGGGATTGTCTCCTCTAAACCGCTTGTCCAGTCAAAGCCAAATTTTATATGAAACATCTATGGGGTAGGGAAACCAATGTGTATCTAAAATAAACAGACACATGACCAAGATGGCCGCCATGCCCATACATGGTAAACTGACCCCTTCACAAATCTTCTCCGGAACTGCTGAACCTATTGAAAGTAAACTTGATATGTAGCATTGGGGACCAGAATGCTACAGTGTGTTTATAAAACATCACCCTATGATGATCTTGACTTATTTTACGGCAAGGTCAACTTATAGGTCACATATAAAGAAAACTGTCAAAATATGTTGATGATATCATTATAACGTTTTGCTTACTAGAGCTACCGAAAGGTAATTTTGACTCGTAACTTCATTTTTAAATGTCTAACTTGCTTATGAATGGCAGCTTAGATTCATGATATGCAAATTAAGAACGTTTTATGACCGTTTTTATAAAATGGCAAAGCATATTAAAGATAAAAAACATAGATGATACATAAAATTAAGCTGACAATCTTGTTTACTGCACGATAATTAGCACTGAAGCTATTGGAATGCACAATTTATGCGTTATATTACCATAAGAGTATGCTGTATCTTATTGTCTGAAAGGTCGTAGTTTCCATACTGGCAGTTTCAAATTCTATTTCCTTCTACTTAACGTGCTTAAGATTGTATCCACTTGACAATCTGGCACATGTACGGTAGGCCATATGATTAAATTTCACTACCTCTTCATTGATGAATACCTTGAAATTGGCAGCATTTTCCTTCACTATTTTCTGTCGCATGTTAATTGTGTGTTTCTGTGTATGTAAAGTGGGTCGTTTCAGCCCATAAACATTTCGGCCCATGCCCATTTTGGCCCATAACAATTTCGACCCATTCCATTTTGGCCAATAACCTTTTAGGCCCATAATCTTTATTTTTATGAATATATAGGGACTTTTATGTGTCCTAGTTTTGCCTATATAATATTTTGCTACATTTAATTGGAAAATAAGAAAATATTGGAGGTCTAATGGATGTAAGGTATGTCGATAATTATGAAAACTAGATCGTAAGGAATTTCACTATTTTTGTTATTATCTTAGTGCTTCTTAATCTATTATTCTTGAAATCTCCAAAGGAAATCCAAATATACGAGGGTCATTCAGGAATTAGTGACAATGATTCAATAAAATTTTATTATTTACGCTTGTGTGATTCTCATAAACCATCAACCAAAATTTGAAGATGTATGCTATTCAATCGTTCCCCCAAAAGATTTCTAAGATGTCAGTTCTGTGGTTGCCAAGCAACTAAAGAATGCAAAGTAAATGACCTTGGACGCGACATTTTGATGTTTATAAAAGCTAGTACTTGCCTGGATGGAAGACTTGTATTTTGAATCAGTTAACAGCATTTCATGAATATGTGTTTGTTCTAAGCATTACTGTCAATGATGTTGTTCACAGTGTCACTGTACACAGAGTTTTATAATGAATCAGCACCGTCTCATGTTCAAATTCTAGCTAGTCTTTTTTAAAATGTAATACTTGTTCCATAGCAGTCTCAGATTTTTTTTTGTTAACAAGCCATCTGAATACTTTTAAGAATAAACATATCATTTGCTGTTTTAATCTTTTTGATTTTCTCATTATTTGGCTAAGACACACTGAAAGGCTCAGCATGGGTTTATTTTGTTCTGTTGTTGCTTAGCAACCACGCATGTTGCAAATCAGGAATTTGACATGAATGGAACTGTTGCTCTTGTTGGCCTCTGGTGCTATCATTTATCATCAAAAATCACTGATAAGACTTTCTAAACAACTATTCTACACGTTTTACTTACCCTACCCCCATACAAAAATGTGTAAAACTTGACTTTTTCGCGTCCATGGACACTTCATGGGTCATATTTAAATCTCGGGGGTGGGGGGTGGGGGGTAACTACCTATATAAAGATTCAAAGATTCAAAATTTAATCTGCATTCAATCCAAAACATACAGGATTATGACAGAAACATATAACATACATACAAGATGAAAAATGACAACTCCATGTACACTACATTTACAGTACATTTGCATTCTACGATGTACAAAACTATACTATGAATATGACTTATGTAAGTGTGACATACCATTACATTTGGCAGTGCAGCCGTAACAGTGTATAAATGTACCATAAAATGTCAAATAAAACTAGTTGAAAACTAATGTACCTGAATGTTGACTGGAGTCCTGATATTGTTGCCTAATCTTTAAACAATTATCTACATACAGGACACCAATTGGTATCATGTCCAGTTCACTAACTGACATAATATATAAAAACTTATCATAAAGACAAAAATTGTCAAAATTAGGAACTATGGATGACATATCTTTGAACAACTGTTTTCTCAAATCGTCATATGCTTTACAGATGCAAATAAAATGAAACTCGTCTTCTATGGCTTTCAAGTTGCATGTTTTACAAAGCCTTAACTGTTTTGCTGTTCTAGCATATCTTCCAACTTCTACCTCTAGTCTATGATTAGATATGCGAAGTTTCGTAATTTTTGCGAGTATAGATCTATCAACATTTGCCGATAAATAATTTTCAAAGCAGATTTTCTTCTTGAATTCACTGTATGTTAATAACTTATTGTTAGTCTTAACTCTTGTAGAAGTACCTGATATGACGGAATTAAAATATGCTTCGTATCTGTCAAGTAAAATTCGCTTAATAGCATATATTAACTTATTAACAGACATTGTTCCTTTATTATGCCAAACATGGTTAAAGCCGAGATATTTCAGTAGACAACCTATTTGATGGTTAAATGAGCCAAATGCTTCACCATCATTATACGTTAGCGATAAATATGAAAATCTTGTTGCTTTTTCAAATGGGTTTTGTAACAAATATAACCAATATTTAATTGACTGTAATAATGCAGAGATAGCGATAGGAAAACGACCTAATTCAGCTTTAGGAGCCATGTTACAAGCATACTTGCCCACCCCTAGTATGTACTTACAGTATCGCGTGTGTATCTTTTCTGGTAGAAAGGAATCGAAAGTTTTCTCAAGAGCACACTCTTGTTCACCTGATAACTTTTTCGAAAGATTCAAATTAAATACCGACCATAGTTCGCTTCCATATAAGAGTACAGGCTTGACACATGCATCAAACAGTTTCAATAATAATTTTGCATTCACTTCAGACGTATGAAATCTACTTCTTATCATATATACCACCTTTAAAGCTTTATTAGATAAATGGCATATTCCACTATTAAAATTACCAGATGCTTTTATAATTACCCCTAAATATTTGTATTCTTGTACGTTTTTCAATAAATCATTGCCAATGAATTATCCTTTATAAGTTGCCCCCCTCCATTAAATGTAATTACTTGAGCTTTTTCTGTATTTACTTTTAGTTTCCATTTCTCGGCATATGCATATAGGGAATTCAAACAATTCTGAAGCCCTTCCCTAGAAGTAGACAACAGTATCACATCATCAGCATACATTAAACAGTTAACTTTATTTGTCCCAATAAACACAGGGTTGTTCTCATTAGATCCTAAACATTCCGGAAGGTCATTAAGAAAAAGATTAAATAAAAGCGGACTTAAAATACATCCCTGTTTCACTCCAACATTTGATGACAGTGATTTAGTCAATCCAGTAGACAGTTTGACAGAGTATTCTACTGTAGAGTACATACTTTTGATTACTTTATGCAATTTATGCAATTTCCCATTAATTCCATATTTCAACATCTTAGCAAACATTGCATTTCTCCAAACTGTGTCAAAAGCTTTACGCAGATCAACGAAACATGCATAAACATGTTGTTTAGATCTAAGATACTTGTCTATAATGGATTTTAAAGTGAATATGTGGTCAGTTGTTCTGTAAGACTTTCTAAATCCGATTTGACATTCACTTAAAATGTTATTCTCACAAACAAACTTATCCATTCTATTATATAGGATTCTAGAAAACAACTTGCTCAAACAGCTTGATATTGCTATACCTCTATAGTTACTAGGATCACATTCATCACCTGCTTTAAATATAGGTTTTATGATGCTTTCAGTCCATTTAGCTGGGTAAATACCTGATTCATATATAAGATTGAATAGTTTGCAGATACATTTCAACATATTTGTACTGCAATTTTTTAGCATTTCATTACTTATGGTATCAAAACCAACACATGTATTATTCCTTAGTGTCCGAATTGCATTAGTAACTTCCTTGACAGTAATATGTTCATCAAAATTATTTTCAATGTAGCTATGCCAATTTCATAATCACATTCTTCTACCCTTACGCTTAAGAGATTATTAAAATAGCTATGCCATTCATCAGGAGAGATATTTGAGCTAGGGTCATTCTGTTCGGCTTCTCCATTTTTGAATTTATTAATCACATTCCAAAAGGTTTTAGAATCTTTAATCTCTAGATCTACCAGAGATGACAAGAGTTTAGATTTATATTGACGTTGTTTTTTTCTTATTAATTGTTTATAGCTTTTGCGGAGTTTGTAATAATTCTTCAGCTTGTTTGTATCATTACAGTTGCTAGTAAGAGAACGGGCAGTTGATTTTAAGTTTCTATACAGAGTATCACAATCTTGGTCAAACCATTTTTTATGTTTGCGCACTGTTTTTCGTTTCTTGGTATGTTGCAATGCTAACTTTGAGTGGGTGTTAATATCTGAACTGATTTGTTTAAATATAAGTGAAAGTTCTGATGCTGCTTCATTTCTACCTACAGCATTATTCTCCCTAATTGTAAGTTGGAAGTTTTGTAAAAACCTTTCTATGTCTGGAGAAATAATTTTTTCTTGAAATAATTTTTCAGTAAGCTTTGACCATTTTAATCCTACTGGAGGTGGACGACCTAATTTATCCTCCTGTCTGCTTATATTTTAGTTGAGACACGTAGTTATCTGGCTATGATCAGAATGAATAGTAAACTCTTATATATGACGTAATAGGGATGTGCCGCCCGAATAGCCCCCTTTTTTCAGCCTCGCCAGATATATGAATAGGTTATCTTTTTCAAGTCAAAATATATGAATGGCCCCATTTTCCATATTTAGTCTATGAATGACCAAATTTTTCAGACCTCCATGTTTAAGAACACTTTTTTGCTGACATACACAGCTCAGAAAGTCGAAATATTTGTAAATAACCGTGTATAGGTCAAAATTTTGTACAATCAAATATATGAATGGGTCACTTTTTTCGAAGGCATGATACATATGAATGGGTCCGTTTTTTCGATAACCAGATATATGAATAGGGTATGTTTTTAAAGTATCGGAGGCCGCCGTTGTAAAATTTTAAAAATAATTAATTAAAAAGGGAAAATCGCGATTAAAGTCCACAAAACGTGAAGAAATAGCAAGATATTCATCGTATCAACGGAACAGAGTGTAAACCTTCGACGGGTGATTCTTCTGTGTGGAAAAATTGACATTTTTGTGTTAAGAGTTTTCAAGATGGACGTCGGGCGCCGCCATTAGAGCACGAAATTATGTGATTTTTGACTGTCAAAGACTAAGAAGTAAGTGAAATACATTAAAATTGAATGAACAGTTTATCTGAACGACTGATCCGTGAATAGTATACTTAATTTGTGTCACGGAATAATCTTACCATTGCCGCGTGATGGAGAATCAGGACACAGAACAAATCGCTTTGTCCAATAGCAGTGATATGGGAAGCCTTCTCGAATTCAAACAGACTGTTCTTGAAGTTGATAGCGACCTGAATAGCACCATTTCAACAATGTCCCCTGATACATCGATGACGCAGGAATCTGAATATTTGGATGATCAGTTTGAAGGGACATTTTATAAAACAAAAAAAGAAGCGTCACATATCTCCGTGAGCTTTGTTTCAAATCTTTTCTACAGTGCATTTCAAAGCAAGTTTCTAGCAGATTTCTCAAGCAGCATAGAAAAAGACAATTCACAATCTATTTACACATGCACAACGCATATCCAGAGCCTCAAATGCGGTCTCCAGCTTGACAATAATAGTAAAATTGTCAAAATTACAGGTGCAGGTCGGTTTGTATCGAGAAGGGATAATTTTCCCAAGATTACCAGGTCGATATTCAAACAATACGTAGTTTTATCAGAGAAAGCTAATGACTCATGTGAAAAGCAAATGAAAGAAAGCAGTGAAAATACGGTTGTTACAAGTACACCATTTATTCGAAGAACAGACACAGTTCAAGAACCAAACTTTCACAGCACACCGATACTTCAAAGTGGACAAGCTAGGGTCGTAGATGGTATTTCTAACTACAGTACACAAGCTACACCGGGACCGGGGCCTCAGGTAATCAGCAGTACGCATCAGTCCGCGTTTGGGTTCACGCCGATGGTTCAAATGACAATGCCGCCAAATGTTATTATGCATCAACCAGCTTTCGGTTACGATTCAACTCTACACCATACTGTTTCCCAGATTGATGCCAATCCACCCGTTGGAACTGACATGCAGATACCCAATGACTGTAGTGTGTTTCCACAGTTTGTTGGTAACGGTTATTTACTACCCCATGAACAAATGATGAGAAATGGACCAGTACTCAGGGACTTACAAAATACTAATCAGAACACTCAACTTAGTACTAGAAATACGACAGAACAGGGATCACCAGAATTTACCTGTCAGCCTTTACCTATAACAGAGTCGCATACCATAACGGAAAATCAGCAGCCAGTAATGCAACAGATAGCACCTGAGGGAAACAACCCAGTGTTGAATGAAGAAACTCTGTTAAATATCATCAAAAGTATTAAGAATTTGGAGTCGTTACTTAAAGACATGAAAAGTTCCATTCTAACATCTGTCGAGTCCAAACTTCAGGAAATGAAAACCACTTTAGTCAGTGCTTTTGATAATTCAAAGACATATTCTGAAGCTGTCCAGAAATCACCAATTGTCATAGATACCAGCAGTGCTGACGAAGGATATTTTAACAACACAACTGATACAACAGCAGATGCTAACTCTTCTCAGACGATTCCAAAGACTGTGTATCCCATTGTTAGACGTACAACTTCAACTGAAAGGCAGATTCCCACACCTAAGCATATTCCTGTGCATGTATCTGACATGCATACAGCGACAATAGAGCGGCGTAATACGGGATCACAAGACAGACCTAGACAGCTCAATTTCAACAAGAATAGTGTCCCTTCCTCAGCAGCCTCGTCAAAGAAGAGAACATTATTAATCGGTGACTCGATCTTAAACCCAATTAATCCGAAAGGTATTGAAAGGGGAATACTGAAGCATTCAAAAAGTGGAGCGAAAATCTCTAATGTAGTAGATGACATTGGAACATACAACTTGAAATCGTTCGACGCTGTAGTCGTGTCTGTTGGTGGGAATGATGCGAGCAGTAAAACTGATATAGAACTGTTTGAGGAGAAATACGACCAATTTATAAGTATAGTGAAAGCAGAGAATCCAGATTGTGAACTGTATCTATGCTACATATCTCCTCGCGGCGACACCGATGTTCGAAACTACAATGAGTGCATCAGTCAACTAGGAAAATACTGGGAGAAACATAAAGTAACATTAATTACAGAAACGGAAACCTTCTTCTACGGCAAAGATGAACTACCCACATCCCGTTATTTTGGAAATGATGGAATACATTTGTCGGGTTCTGGTGTAAAGCGACTACTGCACGCGATTGATTGTAAAATACACATCGTTGCAGATTTTGACTTGTGTACCTTCAAGTCAAGTGGATCGGGGAACAGGCGAGACTACACATCACGACGTCCAGATACATCCCTAGTAGCTGGTGGGCGTCAACGCCGATTTGTTCCTGTAGCAAACAGAAGGAATCAAAACGGTCGAAGCGGTTGGTACCATGGACAAAGAGGACACAACGCGTACGACGGGAGGTCTAAACGAAGGTGTTTCGCATGTGGAATGGTTGGCCATCTACAAAAAGACTGTTGGAACTCTGTATAGGGACTCGGCATTACTGCCAAAACCGAAACAGGTGCCTTTTTGAAGAGTAACAATGTATTTAGTGTTTTAAACAATATATGTAGTAAATGGAATTATCTTCAATGCGCCTGTATAGAAACTGATTTACAAGACATTTCTAGTGTTATAACGTGTTCTCAATATTTGCATACAGAGACTTCTCATCAATTTTGTGATTTTAGTGAAGAAATGAGCAATGCAAAAGTATCCGTTCAAAATAGAGTTTATAGTAATGTAAATGATCATTCAACAATAGAGTCTAATATTAGTAATGCTGAACAAAGCCAAAGTTTAGATCACATGCTTCCTCCTTTTACATGTAATATTTTGTCTGCAAATAGTGTGCAAGAGTCCGATACGCAATCGTTGGACAATAACGAGGGTCAATCTACTTTTAATTGCAGATTAAGTGAAAGTCAGTCTTTTATAAATAATTCTAATTCTAGTAATTCTGAAGAAACTGTAGTGAATTTAGGAATGAGAAAGAAAGGCTTGAATATGGGCTTTTTAAATGCTCAAGGGATATCTTCAAAATTTTCAGAAATTGAAATTCTTTTAACAGCTAAAAATAATGAGAATGTGCACGTTTTCAGCATGTGTGAAACAAAATTAAACAGTAGGAAATTAACTAGTGCTTTTAAAATACCAGGGTTTCATTTGCCATTTCGAAAAGATAACAACACAAATGGCGGTGGAGGCATACTTGTTTACGTTAAAGATCATATAATAGCAAAACGCAGAGAGGATCTTGAGTTAAATGACATTGCATGTTTATGGTTGGAAATTTCGCCAAATAAGGGAAAATCCTTTTTACTCGGGTCTCTTTATCGAAATCCTACAGAAAGGGTTGAATGGTTGGACCGATTTGAGCAATTTTGTGAACATGCATTAAACGAAGGAAAGGAAATAATCATACTAGGTGACTTTAATAAAGATCTGTTAAATTCAAATGCTAATAGGGAATGGTTAATTATGACTGAATCTTTAGGTCTGAGTCAGTTAGTTACTGTAAATTCGGAAATTTTCGCGTGACTTTTATTTCGCGAATTTTCTATTTCTGAATTATTAGCGAGTTCTTGAATTCGCGAGTGAGTGTCCCTGTATTCTATAAAGTTAATTGTGGCTCTTAATTAGCGAGAACTTTGAATTCGCGAGGCAACCAATTCGCGAATATTAGCGAAAATTAAGTTCTCGCGAATATTTCCGGATTTACAGTACTCAACCGACAAGGGTTACAAATAATACAAGCACACTGATTGATCATATTTACTCTACTCACGAAGAAAATTTATCTAAAGTTGATGTCTGTAAAATAGGAATAAGTGATCATTATGCGGTCTTTTGCAATAGAAAATTAAACTGTAGTTATAAACGTAATGCTCATAAATCTATTACTTACAGGTCTTTTAGACATTTTGCAGAAAGTGACTTTTTAAATGATTTGTCTATTCTGCCTTGGGGTATTATTGATAGCTGCTCAAATATTGACGATGCTCTTGGGGTTTGGTATTCTCTTTTCATTGAAACTGTTAACAAACATGCGCCTATAAAACAGCACAGAATCAAGAAAGATATTCAACCAGAATGGTTAACTTCTGAGATTCTTGACAGTTTGAAAGAAAGAGATAAGCTTAAAAAACAAGGCCGTGTTGAAGAATATAAAGTATTGCGTAATAGAATATCATATTTAATTGAGGAGTCAAAGTCAGCTACTTACAAAAATAAAATTGAAAATGGTAAAGACGACCCAAAGTCAATTTGGAAGATATTTAAAGAATTTGGTGCCTCTAATAAAAAGAGTGATGATAACAATATTTTAGGTTTGCGTATTAATGATAAGATAGTGTCAGACAACACTGAATTAGCGGAAATTTTCAATGATTACTTCATAAATATTGCAGCTAATTTAAAAGAACCTATAGAAAATATAGATTTGAGTAAACTTAAAAGTTTTGTAAGTTCAAAGGTTCCAGATGACGCATATTTTAATTTACCGGATATTGATGAGAATTTTGTATATAATTTTCTGTCAACTCTTGATATATCTAAAGCTACTGGTTTGGACGGTGTTGGTCCGAGACTTTTGAAATTGTCATCTGGTGTTATAACTTAGAGTTTAACAACCCTTGCAAATAAATGTTTGTCTAGCGGAAGTTTTCCAGCCATCTGGAAACAAGCTAAGGTTAGTCCGCTCCATAAAGGAGGTACTAAAGAAGAACTTAATAGCTATAGACCAATTTCTATATTGCCAACATTGTCAAAATTACTTGAAAAGTTTATACAAAAACACTTCATGGAGTATTTAAATTCATTCGATTTGATTCACAAATCCCAAAGTGGCTTTCGGGCGGGTCATTCAACTGAAAGTGCTTTATTATTGATGACAGAGCGTTGGCTTAAAGCAATAAATGAAGGGAAGGTGGTCGGGTCAGTCATGGTTGATTTTAGAAAGGCGTTTGACCTAGTTGACCATGCATTACTTTTAGAAAAACTCTCATGTTATAAAGTTAGTGATACATTTTTCCAATTAATGAAGCCTTACTTAAATAATAGAACACAGGTAGTATCTATTAACAATGAAATATCTAACGAAGACAGCGTGAAATGTGGTGTTCCCCAGGGTTCCATTTTGGGACCAATATTATTTTTGATATTTATAAACGACCTGCCTCTATTCCTATCTGACACTGTTTCTTCTACGGATTTATATGCCGATGACACTACGATTTATGATGCTCAATATGATCTCGATAAGTTAAAGAAAAACTTACAAAAGTCTCTTATAGCTCTCCATATTTGGTGCAAGAAAAATGGAATGTTACTTAACACTGATAAAACAAAAGTCATGATTATAACTACTAGACAAAAAAGATTACACCTAGATGAAAACATACTCACACTATTGTACAATGATACAGAACTTCAAATAACAACAGGAGACAAAATACTCGGGGTGAACATTGACGAAAACTTAACGTGGAATAATCACTATCAATTCGTATGTCGGAAAATATCTTCCTACATTTGGCTTTTGTCTAGAATTAGTCGTTTCCTTAGTAATGAGCATAGACTAGACTGCTATATTACAAGTCATATATACAACCTCATTTTAATTATTGCAATGTCATCTGGGGCAATGCATCTAATTCTAATGTCACTAGAATGAATAGACTTCAAAAAAGGGCATGTAAGTTAATACTAGGAAATGAATATGATGATTTTGAAAGTGCAAAGGCTACATTAAATATACTTTCATTTGAGCAAAGTGTATTTGTAAGTAAAGCTAAGATTATGTATAAAGTAGCTAATGGATTAGTTCCACAATATATTTGTGATTTGTTTACTCGAAGGTCAGAAGTTGCGCACGGCACATCCCTTAGATCCATAACAAACCAGAATTTTGCGATTCCAAAACCTAAGTTAACATTATACAAAGAAAGTATCTCTTATTCAGGTCCAGTTATCTGGAACAATATACCAAATGATATACGATATTTATCGAATGTTTCTTCTTTTAGTAAAAATGTATCAAACTGGATAACGAGTATGTAAGACAATTATATTTGAATACGTTTCCTTATTTTGCTAGAACATCATCTGAACAAGCTTACAAGTACAATGTATGCCTTCACCTCCAAATTTGTCATACCCATTTATTGTTCTATATGTTTCTATACATAATATGTTCATATTGTTGTTGATTTATATGTATTTGAGGGCCCCATGGAAGATTGGATATATCCAAATGGGTCACCCTCGTAAAATAAAGAAGTTACTTACTTACTTACTTTACTTACTTATCGGGCGGCACGTCCGTACCAAAATTACCTCCGAGTTACCCCCCGAGATTTAAATTAGCATAGCGTCAAATCTATCTCTATCTATCTATCTATCTCTATATACTGCCATACGCCCTCGCGAACATTCTAGGCAGGGTTGCGCATGGTCTGTTAGTATCAGACAGTTTAAAAGGATGAAAACAATGAAACACCTGACTTAATTGACCTTTACCAGCACAACTCCCGAGCATATTGGCTTGAAGAATAGACCCCGTGACTATGTTGACAATGTTAGTATTTGAGCCGCCTCGTGGGAAAACCAACAATCTGCATATGCGAAAACAAAGGCGCAGATCAGCTTCACGGTAACCGCGAAGCTGATCAGCGCCTTTGTTTTCGCTACACGGATAGTACAATTCCTCTACTTTCTAAATCCAAAATTTCCAGTCTCTAGCCATCTTCTGTGCTTGTACAGCCCGGTTTGTGTCGGACCTGTTCTGAAACCACATTGTTGGTTTTCCCACGAGTCGGCTCAATTTTAAGAATAAGCTGCTGCTGGGATATGAGTAATTACTTTTTCTAAGGAGGTCCCTCATAAAGCTTCAGTGATATACTTCCCGAAGTACGTAAAGAAGATATAAATATCACAAGCCAACCCATAAAGGAATACGAGTCGACTCTGTTCAAAAACCACATCGTTGGTTTACTCATGACGTGGCTCATATGAAATGGAATTTTAAAATCATACCTGAAACCCCATAAAATTAAAGTGGACTCACCCAAATCATAATGATGGGTGAGTCCATTCGTCATATATGGGTTAAAGTGTGTCCAAGGAAGTGTTCCATAATTAAGTAGACCTATGTTTAATGTTGTTCTTCGCAAATGCAAAACTAGATTTTTGTCCTGAATAGTCTCATTAATCTTGTTAATATTCATTTGAGTCTGGCTTTTTAAGTAATGTCAGAGTGACATCCTCTTTTTTCACCTGTAATGACGTATACTGTTCGTATTTTGCTATGCACTTCTGTTGCATTCCACCTTTTACTACTATACAAGCGACCAATGCTTCCACAATATGCCCAGCAGTACGGCTTTTCTCAAACGGCTTTTAGTGATTCGTTTTATGTTCATTAATTTTGTATACTGAACAGTTGACATTCTGCAAGAGAAAGTAGCATTGTTAAACAAAGATGCGTTGTGATTGAAGGTTGGTGTATAAAAAATCGGTCTCAGAATGTTAAGCTAAAATTTAATCGGTTTAATCAAATTTCAAACGTAGCATGCGTTTCCTTATGATTATAAACCTTTTATGTAAAAATGTAACATACTAATTCATTCGTCTTGCACCCATTTGTGATATATTGAATGAACTTGATGAAGCAAACACACATATACAGGGTTGACTCTTTATCAGTTACTGGGCGATTGTTTGAAATAATATGTAAAAATGTAGGCGTTTAAATGGATTTCACCTGCTGTTTGATATTAACCCATATCTGACAAAGGGATTCTCCCATCGTTATCATTTGGGCGAGTCCACTTTCGTTTTAGGGGCTTTAGGTGTGATTTTAAATTTTTATCTAATTTTTCGATGAAATTTCTCTAAGCAAACAGAATAGCCCCAGATGGGACGCCGCGTTCTGCGGCGTCACATCTGGGGCTATACTGTTTGCCTATGTCCCACAAAAGGGACGCCAGGCTTAAATGAGTTAAAATAACTGTTAAATTTCAATTTATTACAATCCATTTCAGTAAGTGCATGTTACTAGAAACGTGCATTTTTTGCATATACATAAAGACATCTAGTCATCAAATTGGAATATATACAGTCAGACATAAGTTAAGCATCACCCTAACATTTTTCTAAATGTATTTTTTCATTAAAATAACTTCAAAACCACAATAGATTAGTAAGGGTCTTTAAGTCACGTCTATCCCTGACTGTTTAGGTCTGTCCGAATGGCTTTTTACCATGTCGCTCAAGTTATATGGTGTACTGAATACACATACCCCTATTTTGTGGGGTTGCCATTAAAAGTTGTATTAATGTCCCCTATATGATCGCTAATGGGTTTCTATAGGCATGGAAAGAAAGTAGTATCATGTTGTAAAAATGTCCCAAAAAAGTTTTATTCTACCAAAGGTTTAATGGCAGTTACATGCTGATTCAGGCAAACTTATTTCCTTGTTTATTAGCACGACGTTTTCACTATGTAACATGCCATTCTTTAAACGCCCATAACTGTTGATGTTTTAGAGATATTTATCTGAAATTTTCAGACTGATAATGGTTTTGAAATTGTAACAAAATGGCATTATCTTTTTACGCTGTTTGGCGGTTTAAAAAAAAAAGCATTTTTTTTTTCTGGTGGCCATCTTGGATTTATGCAAATTGCAAGAATTGTCCAAAGTTGACAGCATGTCATTCAAGCCAGATTGGTTCTATGACACCCGTAAAGGACAGAGAAGCAAAGAACTCCATAGCAATAAACATTTCGAGGTCAAAGTTAAAGCCTTTTAGCAGCGTCATATGGACTAGGAAACAGCGATTTTTGGCCATGTGGGGGTGTGTCTGCTCAACAACGCCTACATGTAACCTCATCTGCGTTTGCTTTAATTTATTACAAATATAACAAATATCACAAATATTAAAAGAAAATATTTCTGTATTGAAGGTTTTACTGATTATTTCGGAAAATATTCAAGTGATGCTCAACTCTTGTCCGACTGTATATATATTCCAATTATATATAAATATAATCGCAGCAACTAGAAAACACGGCCGAAATTTTTTACCTTTTATTATGGTTTTGCTGCTTTGATACACACTTGCATGGGGGCTAACATCGAGTCTTAACTCACAAAAATGCCGTCATTCAGTATGATAACATAGTCTTCTGACCCGTCTGCCCCAGACTGACAATGAGCGCATGTCTATCACGGAATCGAACATGGTGAAGCTATACTATACCAAAATCAATGAAAGAGGGCCATACCCCGATTCGCATACAAGAAGACATGTGAGGAAGCTAAGAGGCATGGGTAAATATATAGCGTAAGAAGAAATATGACATGGATCCGGTGATCTCATCTTGCACAAAAGTGTCTAGCTTGGCAAAAATGCTAGAGGACAAATAACAGCCATGTCCACTTTAAAAGACAACAAGGCTTATTCCTGACATTGCTATATACAAGGTCAAAAAGGAGAACATCTAATAACCAAACCTGTTACACTGTAATATTCTCCTTCGTTTTATCGAATTGTTGGTCCAGATGAAAAAGTCATTTAGTATTCCAACACCAGACAGAATAAGACAAGTGCAAGAAATGAGCCGCCGCATGGGAAAACCAACAATCTGCATAGGCGAAAACAAAGGCGCAGATCAGCTTCGCAGTAACTGCGAAGCTGATCAGCGCCTTTGTTTTCGCTACACGGATAGTACAATTCCTCTACTTTCTAAATCCAAAAGTGAATATGGTGAATATTAAACACCACTTAGACAGTCATTTACTTCAGGGTTCGTCTGTCCAGTTATAAAGATATTGTTTTAAAGTTTTAATGATAAATAGGGGCCTAAATAAATTAATTTAGCCCTTTGACAATATATCGACATCATGAAAAATGAATGTGACCACGAATTTTACTACAAGGGGAAAAACTCAACAAGACAATCAAAAGTCAAGAAAAGTTTTTACAAAAAGAGGGAATACTCCTATATGTAGGCCTATGCAGTAAACAATAATTATTCGATCATCAGGAAAAGATGTCCGCTAAAGGTATGAACTTATATAAAATAAAACTGGGGTTTACAGGCGTATATATTTTTCTTACTTTTGCTCGGACACATAGATTGTGCGTACTCGTTATATATGATCATATATACTGTATATTGTATGAAAACCGTGATATAGCCGCTTTTCGAGGACCGCATCTAAAGATTGAGAAAGAAGGTGACCTTTGATCTGTTATCATCTTCTAAATAAATAAATAAATAAATAAATAAATAAATAAATAAATAAATAAATAAATAAATAAATAAAATAAATAAATTAAAAACGGACAAAAACATATGACATAGGGCACCCCATTTTATGCAATTGAACACTGTAGCCTACCTGCGTGCGACGACTGATGGGTTGCCTACAATACTTGCTTTCAAAATGATTAATTTTTTACGCCATTCCGGCGAGACGCTATCTGAAACCTGCACAGCGATGACTTAGATGAGACTGCGTAGATTATAGGAATTATTTTGCTAACCGCAATTATTTTGATTACGGAATGGTTGCCGTGTCCCTGTACATGTCCGCGCAACCGAGTCTTTCATAATTTAGAAACGTGACAACAGCTAGAATTATAAGAACGTTTAAACTATCCTCATATTCTCCATTTTATTAATAAATTGTACGGATGTGGGTGTGAACATGTATGAGAGCGTCGTAAGTTCAACGGTAATCAGGAAACATTGCCAAAATCGACAGAAAAATACATGGTTCTTCTGTTGGGGAACTTCCGTGTCCCGGGGCACTTTTAAAGGCGGGTAGGGCTTATCGATCAGGGTGCTGGCGATCATCTCACGCCAACTGCAAGCATTTCGCCAAAGTCTTGATTCCTCGCAGACACTTTAGTATCGGTTATTGTGCCGAATCACAAATGAACCTTCGTAACGTCTATGACGTTAACATTTACACCATACATTACGTTATTTTACGTCGCAAAAAATGGATAGGGGTATGTCTCATTGTAACCCCGTATCTCTAACAATTTAAGTGCAATTTCAATAAAAAAAATCATTTTTCTCCATCAAAATGATCCCCTTAATACATATTAAGAAAGCATGCATTTCTGAAACAAGGCCGATTTCAATGGTTCCTGCACCTAGGCCTTTCCAGCCTCTAACCATCGTCTGTGACTGTACAGGCTGGTTTGTGTCGGACCTGGTCGGAACCCAAATTGTTGGTTTTGTCACGCACAGGCTCAAATGTAAACAGAGTCTGAAGAGGACGATCAAGGTGTATCGACTTTTATAACAGTCAGTAGCAAGCTCATACTGGATTGTTTCATTCATACAAGTGGGCTCTAGTTTTCCAGTGAGTCTTAATCGTCCCATATGTTTCCTTATGCTTAGGTCCTTATTTTGTGATGAAAAAATACAAGTAGGCAATGATCAGAAAATGGCACAAACCAAGGGTGGCCGGGAAAAAACTAAAATGACACTTAGGTACTTATACTAAGAAAACATATCGTAAGCCGAGTGAGCAGCTATTCCCCAATAGGCGGCCACTCAGCAAACAGGTATTTTTATTTTAAAGATGTCTTTAACAAATAATAAACATGTGTGTAATGTAGGATATGGCTTGCTTAAACGTTCATTTTAGCTCTTGTGAAGAACACAGCCGTATGATTTATGGATGTACTAATTCCATAAATCAGATCATTCTTAATGCTGCATTTTAGTACAAGAATAGCTTTTTGGGTTTGATCCCTTGATAAAAAAATATGCTGTTATCCTGCTATCAGTGATCATCAAGTGGCTACAAATCAAACGATCCATGTACCATAATGGTTTTTTCATCGTCACAGATGTGAATTATTTGCATATATGAATGCAGGTTCGAAAGGCCAACCGTTTGTGGAACTCGACTAATAGTTTCATCTTGAAATGTTTCTTTTAAGTTTTTGGCTGTTCGTGTGTGGTACATTTGCAGGTGTACAGTATATGAGCCGCCTCATGGGAAAACCAACAATCTGCATATGCGAAAACAAAGACGCAGATCAGCTTCGCGGTGACCGCGAAGCTGATCAGCGTCTTTGTTTTCGCTACTCGGATAGTACAATTCCTCTTCTACTAAAATCCGAAATTTCAAGCTTCTGGCTCTTTCCTGTGCTTGTACAGGTTGGTTTGCGTCAGACCTGTTCGAAAACCACATTGTTGGTTTTCCCACGAGACGGCTCATATATTGAACATTTAGATAGTCATCTTGGGTTTTGCAATTATAGCATCAAATTGGTTAGAGACACTAAACACGAGATTATTTGACATATTGCTATTGTCTGTAATTTGTCATATGCCAAAAATGGTATTAAAAACGAGCACGCGTCACAAGATCCGCTTCAGTGGTTCGACACAAACCGAGCTGTACAAGCACAGAAGAGAGCTAGAATCTTGAAATTTCGGATTTAAGTAGAAGAGAAATTGTACTATCCGAGTGGCGAAAAAAAAGGCGCTGATCAGCTTCGCGGTTACCGCGAAGCTGATCTGCGCCTTTGTTTTCGCCTATGCAGATTGTTGGTTTTCCCATGGGGCGGCTCAAATGTAGTTCTTGAGTTTTAGTAAAACTTAGTGACTTGGTATACAAATTTAAGAAACTTATAGGAAGGAGTGATTCTTCTTTTCAGTTCAGAAAAATGATAACTTGAATGTTATGCGACAGTCTGCATGCTTAGCTTTTAACCCAATCATGGTTGATTACTATGCTGCATTATTTGATTGCACGCCAGTGGGTCGGGCGTCAGACTCTATGATGGCCCCGACATAAAGCTATTCATTTTAGTTGGTTGGGGCCGGAACTTCTTGTCTGTTGCTTGGCCCACCGGGGTTCAACTGGTGTTTTTCTTTTGCTCCGGATTTCAGTAAATTATTGGGCGCCCAGGGATCTCCATCGTCGGGTCCTCGTTTTTGATTCATCACAGTGGTTTTAATGATTTAATTGTTTGTCTTTGATGTTTCATTGACTAGTTAGAGATTCACCACGAGGACCAAACAACTAACTAAATTGATGATGTTGTGAACCATTGCAGAAGATGACGGTGAGGTTAGGCGCCTGTAAAATCGATTTAAGCCCCCAGTAATTTTATCCAAGGCGATACTTCTGTTTTGGTTCCATTTGTTTAATGTTTTAGAGTCGAATTTTTGTGCTGTTTGAACCCTATGTACGTTTTTCATATTTTTATTTAAGGATGTTCGCTGCCAATGAAAAAGTATTTAAACTTTTTTTCTAACCACTCTTTTTTGATTCCAAAATATACAACACAAGACATTTGAAAACAAAATAAATATAGGGTAGTGTGCATTTTTTCAAGCTACAGACCTCTGAATGAAACCCCTGAGCACCATGTTTTAAATTTGGTAAAATTAATCTAATTTTTAATTCTTTGAAATATACCTGTCTTGAACAAACATACACCTAGAATGCTTTCAAAAGTCATAATATTTACGTAACGTAGACTATTTTGGACCAAAAACATAGAAAAATTTGCAACTTGGAGTGGATGACAAAATTTTACGATTCCTTTTTCAACCCTACCCCCATCCTTGAAAAGTTGGAAACAATCAATATTTTGAAATGTGCCAAATTCATATTTGTTGATTCAAACTTTTTCTTGTATTTTCACACAACATAGAACTTGGTAATATTGTTCGAATAAAAGAAAGAAATATATAGGGTAGTGAGCATATAAGAGAGAACCAACAACTTGAAAATCGCCATTTCCAGCCTTTCTTCGGCTGTTTTGTTTCTAAAAGCCCATTTCATAAAACCACCTGAAATTTTAAAACCAGCACACTAAAGACACAAAGACTGACTTAGAAGACCATGTACACAAAAACTGCTGCTAAAATAAACATCGAACTAGTGCAATTAGTTTTAAGATGTGTAATATTCAAGTTTAATCTACCCTACCCCCTAAATTTTACTGACAACTAAAACTTTCTGATTATAAGTACCTAATTGTCGATTTCGTTATTCTCACCTCGGTTTTATATCTTATACTGCGAACGTTTCGTCTCTCCCGTATACTAATGAACCTTTCGTAAATGCCTTTTGTGCGATAACTTCAATGAAAGTGCTCGATATTAGCCTGACAATAGTGTCTGGGGTATTAAATGAAAATTAAAACTGAGATCCTTTAAGAGCAGCAAATATGTTAGAAGAAATGGGATGAGCCATACCGCGGTTTTGGCTATTAAAGCCTCTTAAATGACAACATAAAGCGAATTACTGTAATATGATGATGATGATGATGATGATGATGATGATGATGATGATGATGATGATGACGACGACGACGACGACGACGACGACGACGACGACGACGATGATGATGATGATGATGATGATGATGATGATGATGATGATGATGATGATGATGATGATGATGATGATGACGACGACGACGGCGATACATATGTTGATGATAATGATTTCGGCCTATAAAAAACTAAAATCAATGCATAGAAGGGACAATACTCGTCAATCAAATGAGCCGCCTCGTGGGAAATCCAACAATGTGGTTTCCGAACAGGTCCGACACAAACCGGGCTGTACAAATACAGAAGCAGGCTAGAAGCTTGAAATTTTGGATTTAGGTAGAGGAGGAATTCTACTATCCGAGTAGCGCAAACAAAGGCGCTATCAGCTTCGCGGTTACCGCGAAGCTGATCTGCGCCTTTGTTTTCGCCTATGTAGATTGTTGGTTTTCCCATGGGGCGGCTCCAAAATTTTTAAAATCATACGCTATGAGGTATAACCAAGAGTTTGTCACCAGCTACTTCGCTTTGTTGAACACGCAACCATATTTGTTCGATCGAGCAAAAATATAAGAATACAAGAAAAACTATAACATGTGCTACATGTTATATACGGCCTTGTTTCATTTTAGTTAATGCTAATATTGAGTGGCCGATCAAACATGCCTTTTCATGCATTTACGTTTGAAGAAGTGGATTGTACTCGAAGCCGCCATGCTTCTCGATATACTCTCGACATAATCTCGACATGTTGTAGCAATGTAACATTTGTAACAAAACATATGAAACATAATGTAACATATGTGACATAATACAACATATATAAAATTGTACTACATAACATAATATGCACGCCATGCAACATATGTAATATATATATATATATATATATATATATATATATATATATATATATATATATATATATATATATATATATATATATATATATATATATATATATATATATATATATATATATATATATATATATATATATATAGAAAAAATAATAACATCTGGATTTTTACATTATTTAATTACCGCGACCGGTTTCGTTATACTCATCAGGCGGATTTAACATAGTAACATAGCAACGTTATTAACGTTTACACATAATAACGCGACGTAAAACGTCGCAACGTTCATGACATCAGCAAGTTCTGTTAAGTTTAGGGTTGAATATATTTAAGAAATATTTTTCTTTTGACAACCTAGCTGAAACATCATTGACGTGAAATTTATAGAAAGGAAAAATAGAATATTTAGGATCAGTAGAACAACAGCGGTCTACATGCGCAGAGACGGGTAGTTGTCTTGTTGAAGGGATTCTAATTTGCTGGTCGTGAACTGTCCGTCTATTTCTCAGTTTGTCGCCCGTCTGTCCGATGTAAAATTCTTTGCAGCCGTTGCAGATTAAAACATAAAGAACATTTTGCACGGCACAGTCCATGTCTTCTTTGACGTGAAAAGTTTTGTTCTGCAAAGTTATGGTTGATCCTTCAATTAAGTGTTTACAAAGCCCACACCGGGGCTCATTACATCGGGTGACCTTTGCAGACGTTCTTGATTCATTAAATTCAGATTTTGTTAGGAGGCGCTTAAGGTTTGGGAGTTGTCGTTTGCATTTAACTATTTTTGTTTCACTTAAGATTTTTGACATGGTTTCGTCTGAAGTCAGAACATCCATGTTGTTTTTGATAATACCGAATACCTCTTTGTTTTTAGGATTGTGGGTAGAAATAAAAGGCAGTATATCTTCCCTTTCCTTACTTTTCACTTCTAAGAGTTTGTATCTCGGGATAGACATCGCTTTTTGGATGCCTGCGTTAATGACTTCAGTTGGATATTTTCTTTGAATAAGTGTATGAGACAATTCTTTCAGGCGTATTAGTAGTACACTTTTATCAGATACAATGGTACATAGTCTTCTAGCTAAAGAAAACGGTATGTTGATTTTGGTGTGTTTTGGGTGACAAGAATTAAAAATGAGATATTGCTGGGAATCAGTTACTTTATGAAAAATATCCGTAGAAATTAATGTTCCAGATTTCAACACCAGTACATCTAGAAAAGGTATTTGTGTAGATTTGATCAGAGGTTTGAATTGGATGTCTTTGTGTAAGCTATTCAGTACATTTTCGAAGTAATTAAGATCCTGACCAGAAAATGGCCAAATTGAAAAACAATCATCTAAAAATCTTTTCCAGTTTTCCATTATATATTGTCCAAAATTGTGACCCTTTTCTATTGTAATTCTTTCATACATGAGGTCTTCTAAGTAGCCTAAAACCAGAGTAGCGTAAGTTGGTGATACCTTTGCCCCCATTGTACAGCCTTTCCGCTGGTTAAAGAACGAATCATTGAATGAAAAATTGTTGTTTTCAAGAATAATACTTAAGCCTTCAAGAATAAATTCCTTTGAAAACCGGCTGAGTATAAGATCTGGGTGTCTATCTAACCAAAATTCTATTGCTTTCCGACCTAGATCATGGGGTATATATATATGTACGTATGTTACGTACATTACAAACGTAACATATAACGTATTATATGTAATATATGCAACATTACAAAACATATGTAACATAGCATGTTACAAAGTTAATCATATGTTACATACTGTAACAGTTGTAACATAACGCAGTGTATGTAACATATTTGTGCGTGTAAGATTTAAAGAGTAAACATACTTTCTGAAGTGTTTGAAGAAAAGACGTCTTTAATATCAGGTTTCATTGATTTTGAAATGACCATTATCTATACTAGTTATTTTTATCGTTGTCGACGAATCGTATGATATATTCTCGACATTGCGCATAGTTAATCAATGTAAATATCATGCAACATATGTTACATATGTACGTATGTTACGTATGTTACATACGTAAATATATAAAACGTAACATGTGTAACATATGTAACATAACAAAGCATATATAACATAGCATGTAACAAAGTTTATCATATGTTACATAGAGTAAAATATGTAACATAACGCAATGTATGTAACATATTTGTGTGTGTAAGACCTTTAGGAGTAAACATAATTTTGAAAAATAAACATTAGATAGCCCTCCCCCAAATAAATTAACATAGCTAGCTATTTATGGCATAATGGTGTAAACAATTAATTCAATATTAAAACAATACATGTTTCACTTATATATATGCACTCTCTCATGCTCTCATTCACATATGTGGTGTCGTTGCATCTTAAGAATTTTCATACATTCTGAAATAGCGTAGCTCATCAAAGATACACACAAAACAGACAGTGTTGTTATAGTCAAATCTATGATAGCTTGATAAATCTCAGTATTGAATACATTATAAACGGAAGTAACGTATGTGACATAACGTGTGTGACATAAGTTATGTAATGTATGTAACATAATGTATCAAAACGCAACATATGTAACAACATGAATGAATCAGCACCCGTTATGCAACATAGCGTTATGTTTGTAGCAAAACACGTAACATAATGCATCTTATATAACGCATGTACCATAACGTTACATATGTAACATAAAATTACATATGTAACATAATATATGCAACATAACATAACGCCACATATGTGAAATAACATGTCACAGAACACAGTGCATGTAACTGAACATAACATAGCATTTAATATGATACATACATAATGTACGTACAACAATACAGACACGACTACCTGGAAGAGTCAAACTCAACAGTGCCACCAAGCAGTCACAATCAAACAGACTACCAGACAAAGTCACAATCAAAATGACTACAAGGGAGAGCGTTAACGTTGTCAGCAGTTTAAGTGTGTGTTTTATACATTGTATTTTTTCTGTGACAGTGTGTTTACCCTTCATTTTCATTAAGTTTATGTTGAATAGACACAGAATGGTTCAATAGTAGCATGTATTGACTCTTTGTACGTATAACTGTTGGTTAATAATTCAAAAAAATGATAATTGATCTGTCGTAAATGCTCATCACAGAAATAAGGCTAAACTGTACTATATGAATTATAAGTTTACTAGTTGGTTATTCTGAATATCTAAATGCCCAGTCTGCACATCGAAAATGAAGTTTCTGAATTTACAGTGCCAATTCCACATTAATGTCAGGTTGAGCGCAATAAATAGTAGTGGGCAAGTTAATCGTCAGGACGACAGAAACGCATGCAACACGGACTGTAGAGTTGTTTCATTGTTGTCATAAAAATAACCAAAAACTCTTGGGTAAAAAAAAAAAAAAAAAAAAAAGCGGAGACATCGTCGACGCATTCAAATTAAAGTGACATAAGCTACAGCGCCGAGATATAACCCTATTAACCCTATTAGTACCATGACGCATGTAGGTCAGCGGTTAATAGCGGTCAACTTTAATTTTCATGCGTTCTAACATTTTCAACAATCAATGACTTTAGAGACATCATTCGAACTGGACGTGATTTGTTATTTTGGATTTGGCCTCTATCAACTGTCACACCATTTCTCAAACACGGAGTAAGGCAACCGTTAAAAAGTGTTAAGAGCTTTTCGTTTGTTCAGTGCATGTCTGTTTATTTAGTCACTCACATGTAACTGTATGAACGTAGCTATATGGAGTACAATAATACACACTTGTGCATTTATTTGATTTGATACCAAACGCAACAGCTATGGTTATGTCGGGACTGGGTCACCATTTCTGAATTACAACAACAAAATGCCCGCAATATACATGTTTAGGCGTCAAGAAGCTCGTCTTTTTCTTACGACCTTATGGTCAATGAAGATGTAATATTTATTTAATTATAGCTAAAAAGACCCCATTTGCGGATCCATGGGCGATGCCGCATATTTCGGTCTACGTTTGGCGATTCATGATTTATTCATTATTATTTATTTAATTCAACTTTTTTTTTTATTCAGAAATCTTAACCTTAGGACGATGTGACTCTTACTAATTGATGTATTTTACCCTATTTAAGACGACGCACTCAAAATCTTAGTTATGGTGTTCTGGAAGGGTCCAAATGGCATAACGTACAGATGTAACATAATATTACATATGTAACCTAACATTATATATGCAACATAACAAAACGCCACATATGTGAAATGATATATCACATACACAGTGCATGTAACTGAACATAACATAGTATTTAATATGATACATACATAATATATTTATTATACCAACGTACAACAAAACAGACACGACTCACACTCAACACTCAACAGTGCCACCAAGCAGTCACAATCAAACGGACTACCAGACAAATCACAATCTATGACGGTGTACCGGCATTCTAGGGGTTAACCTCTATCTTAAAATAGGGGTGAACCTCTAAATATGTGGGTGCACCCCTATATTTGCGGGTGCATGTCTATTTCGAAATAGGCATGGACAGTTCGGTCATTTTGACCCTTCCAGTACACCATACTTGGTGATGTATTTTACCCAAATTGCTAGGAAGACAATCTATTTTTGGAATATTGGATTTGCCCATTCTATTGACTTACAGGTATAATAAGAAAACAAACTAAATTACATATAGTTCTACATACTAAATGCTAGATTTTTTCACAAGTTGTCTTTGAAAAGACATTTTCTCGTGATTGGAGATTAATGAACATGAGTTATAAAATAGAAAGCAACGGAAGCATGCGGAAGCATTTGTTTACACCCCTGTGCAGCAAATGGAACAACCCTTCATTGATAATTGGCAGTAAGTGTGCTGGAAGTTTGGATTAGTCTATTATAGTGAATAACACGTTTTACAGGTATGTCAAGTGAATAAAACAATTAATCATTCAATTTCTACATTCTAAGTACTAGATTTTGTTCATTATAATTTCAAAATGACCAATTTGGACCTTCCTTGTAAAATTTATTATACACAGTTATGAAACAGAAAGCAGTGAATCATGTACACCCCGTTTCGATTGAAGGCAATGTTGTAACGGTCTCACATGGACCAGCCCATATTGATTTAATGTCAACCAAAATAATAAAACTAGTTGCGTTGACACTATATTCTATGTAGCAATGCTTTGATAATAGATTACGTTTCATCCTAATACAATGATTATTAGGATACAGCATGAATAACTCCTGAAATATGATCACTAAATATAAATCTATGAATGAAACTGCTTCATGAAAGGACGCCATTATTAAATTAATGAAACTGCTTCCTGACTTATGACGTATTTCGAAGTTGGTAGTCCAAGGGTGATTCAGGTACTTCTTAACCAAATTTCGAAAAGCAAAAACTCACTGTATAGACAAATGAGTACCTTTTAATTTTTACAGAGACCACATAATAACAAAACATCAGCTTTTGAAACTCGTCAAAATTCAATAAATACACGTTTTTGCAATAATTCATAAGTGAGCACACCCACTTCGGAATAGTCCATTTCAAAACTGGTTTTAAGTATAGGCCTATAAAGGTATTAACTCAAGAATAACTAGAAAGAGATTCTTGTTTCAATAATACACTAAGGCCGTAGAAAAAAGGCAATGTTACAATTAAAGATGATAATGATAGCCGCTATGAAGTCTAGCTAAGTGTTCACCGTGCTGTCATAGCTGAACACCGTATGACATCATATTGATTGTGGGCTATGTTTGCACTGAAAAAACGTTTTTGCTTGATATCATTTACTGGGCTTCATCTTACCGATCGTAAGAGAGTAATTAATGTGCCAAAAAGGATGTCGGAACTTGTGTTTCATGCATCTAATCAGATTTCTTATTCAAAAATGTTATTTATTTGTTATGTCCAACTGTTATTTACGTGTTTACTGTTTTAATTTATTTTAGTAATCTAATATCTTAAGTCAGAGTCAAAGCATGATTTAAAGGGTTCACCACTTCATATGTAGGAGGTACATGTAGTAAAGGGTGCATGTTTCTACATTAAATTAAAAAAAATGAAATAAAGAATAAACTCTATGTTTATGATAACAGTAGAATAACCTTTTTCTTAGTACTATCTTATGTTACAACGTTGTAAAACATTATTTCTAATACCAGAGACCTGCCCGCAGCTTGTGTGTCTGTATAGCAATGTGTCTGTTAAGTTTTATCAGAATCAATTCTTCCAATATCTAGAAACTTTTTTGCCACTTTAGCAAAAAATAATTTCTACATATATCGAAAGATATGATTTTGAATTAATTTTGTATTTATTAGTCTCTGTCATCTTCCTTCCTGAATAACGTAATCCGTTTAACCAAAATATATTGAATGAAATTTCAATTTTAAACGTAGCATGTGTTTCTTTATATAACAAAATGCGTATGTCATAATGTTATATACGAAGTCATCTATTTTGCTCCCATTTGTGATGTATTGACAAAACTTGATGAGGCAATATGACATTTCCAACTTAATAGATAAATCCGTTACTAGATGGATTTTCGGAATAATAAGTAAAAGCACAGGCGTGAAAATCTTTTTTCCTGCTGTTCAAAAATTATATAACTGTTAAAATTGGATTTATTATTTTTTTATTCAATTTTAACGCGTCGCGAACTAGCAGGCATCTACATTTTTAATTATTTGAAGATGAAAATTACATTTTATTTTGTTTACGATTGCGCATACAAGCAATTTAGAATAAAAAAAAAATTAGTACAAAAATTCCAGTTGTAAAATTTGCATTTGGACCTCTGTTAAGTGGTTTGTTACGTGGTTAGTTAAATATAGTAAAGGTACAAGTAGGCAATGATCAGGAAATGGCGCAATCAGAATTCTGTGGTGGTTCTATTTGTTTTATGTCTTGGTGTTTAAAATTTCTTCAAGTGTGCTGTTGGCGCCTTATGTATGTCATCATATTTTTAGTTAAGTTTAGGTAACTGAGTGGCCACCTATTGCGAAAACAGCTGCCCATTCGGCTTACGATATGTTTTCATAGTATAAGTACCTGATTGTCAATTTAGTTTTTCCCACCTCGGTTTTTGGAATGGGAATCTTTTTCTGATTGCGCCTTTTCCTGATTGCGCCTTTTCCTGATCGTTGCCTACTTGTACCTTTTTCATTTATTGATAAGACATCGCTGAAATGTAAGAACATTGAGTCTACAACAACTATGGCAACGTAAAACACATGAAATAAATATAAATTTCGATCTGATTTTGAAGGTAGATGTTATTCAAAACTTTTCCCTCAAGTTTTGTTTTGATTGTTACAGCATGTTCAGTTTTATCAGACAAAAGTTTATTCACGAGGTATAGGAAAGAAGTTTCCAGCGAATGGCATAATTGCAACCGACGGACAGCGTAATTAATTATATCAAAAAAATAATATGGCTTTTGAACTTTTTGTTGTTTCTTTTTTCACCAAATCATTATTTATCTGTCAGCACTATATAACTTACGCAGAAGCCAAACAATGATTGATCAAAATGTAAGAATGAACTCACGATGTCCCCATATGCATTGTCAAAGATTTTATGAGGCTATTCAGATGATGCATAGCACTTAACGCGGGCATTCTGCATCACAAGGCAGCATACTTATTAGGAATACCATACATGCCAATACTTACTTGTGTTAGCACACCAATCTTAGTTACATTGACAAGAACAGACAGCAGCACACAAATGCGTCTTATTATGAAACAATGTGTACAAGTCTACCGTTTGTTCTTCACATAGCAAATACACATTTTTTACTGTCTGCAAGTTTGAAACAAAATACGTTTTATTGTTAATGTAAGCAGAGAAAACATAATTGAGTGAGGTTATCTATAAATTTCTATGCTGTACACCGAGCAAGAAAGAGAAAGTGATAAAAAAGATAGTATCACAATGTTATCGGAATGTTTTGTCGTTTTTCATGACAATTCAGATGACATATCTTTGATTCTGAAGTATTAAATGTACTGTCAGCCGGTGCACTATATTTCATGTTTTCTAAATGTACAAAGGGCAGCAGTTTTATGAAACTAACACCTCATCATCATCATCAACTTTATTTCCTCCAAAGGAGATTTACATGATAATAATACAATTTGAATATAATACAAACATGTGTACAACATACAAATGACAAACAAAACAGTTAATGAAAATACATTTACATATTTCAGAAAATGTTCAAAAATATGTTTAGCAAATCAGAAGAACTGCACTTCGCAGTAAACTACTACCCAATCAGGGCATCAAAACTTCAGTCTATCTTTTAGTATAGTGAAAGACCATGTGTTAGCTGTTTTAGAAAACGGAAACAAGCAACTCCTAGATGGACCATGTCATCCTGGTGAATTACTGTTGTGAATGACAACCCTAAGAGTTTCACAAGAAGGTCCGATATAGGCAAACTGGTTACAAGCCTATATTCAAAAGAAAATAATGCGAGTTCAGACCCAATCAAGTCCAACAATCATGTGACAACCATGACCTAAAAATTACGAAACAAGGAGATTATATAGCTGTACATTTTTTGATTGTAAAACAAAGTCAGAATGCTAAAACAATGGTTCAGGACAGTGCACCCACGCTGAAAGGTTTACCCTTCCACCTTTTGAACATGATCACTATTTGAACATACCATTACTTTCACACTCACTACAGATCATTTCACGACGCTTCATTTGCGTCATCTATTTATCTTTCCTATAACCTAAAACCCGCGTCGCATATACAATAAATTTCCAGCTTCCCGCTGAAATATTTTTTTTCCAGTAAATAAAGTGTCTGGTTTAATGTCCGCAGGTGTCATCCTAGCTTGACATAAGCTATTGTTGAATGTGGTAAACTCTTATTTCCGTTATGTCTCTCAAAATATTTTGAATCAGTTCATGCTGTTTTGACCTTACTATTGGATGAATTGAGAATCGCGAAACTCGCGTATAAAATATACACTTATTTACTTATAATCAAACATAGAATATGATAAAAATAATACAATCATTTTCCCTGGGTTCAAATCGGTTATACCCCGGGATTCTTTTTCTCAATAATTTCAGCGTTTAATTTTACAAATGTGGCGATTTTAATTCACGTTTTAACAAAAGCCTTTCTGACAGTCATTATATAGCATTTATTTATTTATTTTTATTTCTTTCAGATCTGAATCTCACTTCACCATCATAAAAACATGTCTGTGTAATGTATACCCCTTAAACCCCACCTTTATATGAGCCGCCTCGTGGGAAAACCAACAATTTGCATATGCGAAAACAAAGGCGCAGATCAGCTTCGCGGTAACCGCGAAGCTGATCAACGCCTTTGTTTTCGCTACTAGGATAGTACAATTCCTCTTCTACTTAAATCCGAAATTTCAAGCTTCCAGCTCTTTTCTGTGCTTGTACAGGCCAGTTTGTGTCGGACCTGTTCGGAAACCACATTGTTGGTTTTCCCACGAGACGGCTCATATTGTGAAATTGGGGTGTACAGCGATATATCGTGCCTAACCTTTCTTATTTTTGATCCAAAAATAGATTGTGTACCCTCAATGAATGTTTTAGCAAACATGTTGAAAATACCAAACATTTCCCAATGGAATTTTCATTTTTTGCCACTGATAACAAATTCTCTGTATATTGCATGGGCAACATTTCTTAATGCAAATCAGGTTCCTGGGTTCTGTACGTTTTACATCTACAGGTATAAGGAATTCTAAATCGCTAAGGTGTATGCAGTGAAGGGCCTGGCTTTGTTAAAAACACTAAGGACAGTACTGTTGCGATGGTTTATTATCATTCCCACTCAGCGTTTTGTACCATAGATTTGTACCGTAGATCCGTCTTTTTTTATTCTACCTTAGGTCCAAATCGAGGCATACCCTCACATCAGACTTTTAACATCGTACCTGGTACAGGATATCTAAACTGTTTTGTTAAATAAGCCGTTTTTCCATGAGAAAACACCGTTACATCCATTCACGCTGTCATGGTATTCATTGTAGGCTGCCTCAGAGAAAATGGAACGGTGATACCTTCGGGCAAAATTATATCTAGAGATAAATGCTTATAGTTTACTACAGGCTGAATATTTAGGAAAGGAAAATTGATTGATAGTCAAGGGCTCAAGACATTGAACGCAAACGAAGCTGATCACAGAATGCCAAAGTGCATGTTGATGTGCGCCAATTGCTACTTTTCTCGTGACTTGATCCAATTTTACTTGATAATAGTGATTTTTCTGAAATTGGGCAAAACTGATACATTTAACAATATAGTCAAGGATACCATTTGTACGAATTATTTGAAAGGTTAACGCTCTGTGGTCATTTAGTAGTACCCTAGCTAGGTCGAAATTATTTTTCTATAGTATAACAAGAAAAACTATAACATGTGCTACATGTTATATACGGCCTTGTTTCATTTTAGTTAATGAGTTATTGAGTGGCCGATCAAACATGCCTTTTCATGCATTTACGTTTGAAGAAGTGGATTGTACTCGAAGCCACCATGCTTCTCGATATACTCTCGACATGATCTCGACATGTTGTAGCAATGTAACATTTGTAACAAAACATATGAAAATATAATGTAACGTATGTGACATAATACAACATATATAACATTGTACTACATAACATAATATGCACGCCATGCAACATATGTAATATATATATATGTACGTATGTTACGTACATTACAAACGTAACATATAACGTATTATATGTAATATATGCAACATTACAAAACATATGTAACATAGCATGTTACAAAGTTAATCATATGTTAGATACTGTAAAAGTTGTAACATAACGCAGTGTATGTAACATATTTGTGCGTGTAAGATTTAAAGAGTAAACCTACTTTCTGAAGTGTTTGAAGAAAATACGTCTTTAATATCAGGTTTCCATTGATTTTGAAATGACCTCACGATTTTTACAATTTATTTTCATTATCTATACTAGTTATTTTTATCATTGTCGACGAATCGTATGATATATTCTCGACATTGCGCATAGTTAATCAATGTAAATATCATGCAACATATGTTACATATGTACGTATGTTACGTATGTTACATACGTAACATATATAACGTAACATATGTAACATATGCCACATTACAAAACATATATAACATAGCATGTAACAAAGTTTATCATATGTTACATAGTGTAAAATATGTAACATAACGCAATGTATGTAACATATTTGTGCGTGTAAGATATTTAGGAGTAAACATAATTTTGCAAAAATAAAAATTAGATAGCCCTCCCCCAAATAAATTAACATAGCTAGCTATTTATGGCATAATGGTGTAAACAATTAGTTCAATATTAAAACAATACATGTTTCACTCATATAATTATATGCACTCTCTCATGCTCTCATTCACATATGTGGTGTCGTTGCATCTTAAGAATTTTCATACATTCTGAAATAGCGTAGCTCATCAAAGATACACACAAAACAGACAGTGTTGTTATAGCCAAATATATGATATCTTGATAAATCTCAGTACTGAATACATTATAAACGGAAGTAACGTATGTGACATAACGTGTGTGACATAAGTTATGTAATGTATGTAACATAATGTATCAAAACGCAACATATGTAACAACATGAATGAATCAGCACCCGTTATGCAACATAGCGTTATGTTTGTAGCAAAACACGTAACATAATGCATCTTATATAACGCATGTACCATAACGTTACAGATGTAACATAAAATTACATATGTAACATAATATATGCAACATAACATAACGCCACATATGTGAAATAACATGTCACAGAACACAGTGCATGTAACTGAACATAACATAGCATTTAATATGATACATATATAATGTATTTCTTATACCAACGTACAACAATACAGACACGACTACCTGGAAGAGTCACACTCAACAGTGCCACCAAGCAGTCACAATCAAACGGACTACCAGACAAAGTCACAATCAAAATGACTACAAGGGAGAGCGTTAACGTTGTCAGCAGTTTAAGTGTGTGTTTTATACATTGTATTTTTTCTGTGACAGTGTGTATGCACAAGTGTGTATTATTGTACTCCATATAGCTACGTTCATTTTCATTAAGTTTCATTTTCAATAAGTTTATGTTGAATAGACACAGAATGGTTCAATAGTAGCATGTATTGACTCTTTGTACGTATAACTGTTGGTTAATAATTCAAAAAAATGATAATTGATCTGTCGTAAATGCTCATCACAGAAATAAGGCTAAACTGTACTATATGAATTATAAGTTTACGAGTTGGTTATGTGAATATCTAAATGCCCAGTCTGCACATCGAAAATGAAGTTTCTGAATTTACAGTGCCAATACATAGTTCCTGCATGATGTCACAACATGCATATTTGACACACAAGATGGCTGATTTTCCAGGGCAAACCAGTTATGTACAGTTATGATTATCTGATCAAGTGAGTTGTTCTCAAACAATTAAGAGGTTGACAATAGAATAGCTGCACATAATTTCGTTCAAGCTTAACCTTACTGTATCCAGAAATACAGTTAACCCCATGTATGCAAACAAAATCGGCCATTTTGTGTGGCAGAAAACTAGATATCTGTCATGCAGGAACTATCTATTCCACATTAATGTCAGGTTGAGCGCAATAAATAGAAGTGGGCAAGTTAATCGTCAGGACGACAGAAACGCATGCAACACGGACTGTAGAGTTGTTTCAATGTTGTCATAAAAATAACCATAAACTCTTGGGTACAAAAAAAAAAGAAAAAAAAAAAAAAAAAAAAAAAAAGCGGAGACATCGTCGACGCATTCAAATTAAAGTGACATAAGCTACAGCGCCGAGATATAACCCTATTAGTACCATTACGCATGTAGGTCAGCGGTTAATAGCGGTCAACTTTAATTTTCATGCGTTCTAACATTTTCAACAATCAATGACTTTAGAGACATCATTCGAAACTGGACGTGATTTGTTATTTTGGATTTGGCCTCTATCAACTGTCACACCATTTCTCAAACACGGAGTAAGGCAACCGTTAAAAAGTGTTAAGAGCTTTTTGTTTGTTCAGTGCATGTCTGTTTATTTGGTCACTCACATGTAACTGTATGAACGTAGCTATATGGAGTACAATAATACACACTTATGCATTTATTTGATTTGATACCAAACGCAACAGCATTTATTTGATTTGATACCAAACGCAACAGTTATGGTTATGTCGGGACTGGGTCACAATTTCTGAATTACAACAACAAAATGCCCGCAATATACGTGTTTAGGCGTCAAGAAGCTCGTCTTTTTCTTACGACCTTATGGTCAATGAAGATGTAATATTTATTTAGTTAAAGCTAAAAAGACCCCATTTGCGGATCCATGGGCGATGCCGCATATTTCGGTCAACGTTTGGCGATTCATGATTTATTCATTAATTATTATTTATTTAATTCAACTTTTTTATTCAGAAATCTTAACCTTAGGACGAAGTGACTCATACTAATTGATGTATTTTACCCTATTTAAGACCTTAGTTATGGTGTTCTGGAAGGGTCAAAATGGCATAACGTACAGATGTAACATAATATTACATATGTAACCTAACATTATATATGCAACATAACATAACGCCACATATGTGAAATAACATGTCACATACACAGTGCATGTAACTGAACATAACATAGTATTTAATATGATACATACATAATATATTTATTATACCAACGTACAACTACCTGGAAGAGTCACACTCAACAGTGCCACCAAGCAGTCACAATCAAACGGACTACCAGACAAAATCACAATCTATGACGGTGTACCGGCATTCTAGGGGTTAACCTCTATCTTAAAATAGGGGTGAACCTCTAAATATGTGGGTGCATCCCTATATTTGCGGGAGTATGTCTATTTCGAAATAGGCATGGACAGTTCGGTTTACCACTTCGGTCATTTTGACCCTTCCAGTACACCATACTTGGTGATGTATTTTACCCAAATTGCTAGGAAGACAATCTATTTTTGGAATATTGGATTTGCCCATTCCATTGACTTACATGTATAATAAAACAAACTAAATTACATATAGTTCTACATACTAATTGCTAGATTTTTTTCACAAGTTGTCTTTGAAAAGACATTTTCTCGTGATTGGAGATTAATGAACGTGAGTTATAAAATAGAAAGCAACGGAAGCATGCGGAAGCATTTGTTTACACCCCTGTGCAGCAAATGGAACAACCCTTCATTGATAATTGGTAAGTTTGGATTAGTCTATTATAGTGAATAACACGTTTTACAGGTATGTCAAGTGAATAAAACAATTAATCATTCAATTTCTACATTCTAAGTACTAGATTTTGTTCATTATAATTTCAAAATGACCAATTTGGACCTTCCTTGTAAGATTTATTATACACAGTTATGAAACAGAAAGCAGTGAATCATGTTCATTCTTTTCTTTACACCCCGTTTCGATTGAAGGCAATGTTGTAACGGTCTCACATGGACCAGCCCATATTGATTTAATGTCAACCATAATAATAAAACTAGTTGCTTTGACACTATATTCTATGTAGCAATGCTTTGATAATAGAATACGTTTCATCCTAATACAATGATTATTAGGATACAGCATGAATAACTCCTGAAATATGATCACTAAATATAAATCTATGAATGAAACTGCTTCATGAAAGGACGCCATTATTAAATTAATGGAACT
Organism: Rugalucina vietnamica; assembly: GCA_964017185.1. NCBI lineage: Eukaryota > Metazoa > Mollusca > Bivalvia > Lucinida > Lucinidae > Rugalucina > Rugalucina vietnamica. Next base: position 94,772,086 of record OZ024869.1, read on the forward strand.
GCTTCCTGACTTATGACGTATTTCGAAGTTGGTAGTCCAAGGGTGATTCAGGTACTTCTTAACCAAATTTCGAAAAGCAAAAACTCACTGTATAGACAAATGAGTACCTTTTAATTTTTACAGAGACCACATAATATCAAAACATCAGCTTTTGAAACTCGTCAAAATTCAATAAATACACTTTTTTGCAATAATTCAGAAGTGAGCACACCCACTTCGGAATAGTCCATTTCAAAACTGGTTTTAAGTATAGGCCTATAAAGGTATTAACTCAAGAATAACTAGAAAGAGATTCTTGTTTCAATAATACACTAAGGCCGTAGAAAATACGACTGCGAATCAGCGACAAGTTCCATAAATGTTTAAGATTGTCCCAAAGAACATAGCGCCATATTAATCCAACATAGCACCAACGTAGGGTTGTTTATTTAAGATGGCAGTTTCTATGATTACGGTAATTATGTCATTAGGTTGATGAAATTGGTCTAGGTCATATAGATCGTTCCAAGGCGATACTTCTGTTGTGGTTCTAATTGTTTTGTGTTTTGGAGCCGAGTTTTTTTGCTGTTTGAGCCTTATGTACGTTTTCATTTTTTTTAGGTCAGTTCGGGTAACTGATTGGTCGCATATTGGGAAAAAGCTGCTCACTCGGCTTACGATATGTTTTCTTGGTATACGTACCTAAGTGTCATTTTAGTTTTTCCCACCCCTCGGTTTATGGAGTGGGAATATCTTTCTGATTGTGCCATTTCCTGATCATTGCCTATTTGTACCTTTTTATGTAGTCTACCGAATACAGCTTCTCTGCTATAATTGTAAGACTATATAGGAACAATACATTGTAACAAGAAAACAGTAGCTTCTTGTGAAAATATTTTACAACAGTTATATAAACACAGACGTTGTCATTGTCCAAAAGGACAACGGGGATGCGGAAATGACATGCAAATTGCTTTTAATCGCATATGCAAAAGTGACTTTTTGTGTGCAAAGGCTCATGAATAGTAATGTTGGTTTAGCCTTTTTAAATAGTGTCAAAGTGACATTCGTTTTTTTTTTCACTTGTATATCGCGTATACTGTTCGTACTTTGTTATGCACTTCTGTTGCATTCGTCCTTTATACACAAGCGACCAATGCTTCAGCAGTATGCCCAACCGTAGTTTCTCTCCAGTTAGTACCTTGGCACGGCGGTCGGTGGTTCATTTTCAATTCATTTGGACAATCTACAAGAGAAAATGTCTTTGTAAATCAAAGTTGTGTTGTAATTTAAAGTTAGTTTACAAAAATTTGGTCTCCGAATTTCAAACCATCAGGAAAACATGTCCGTAACAAGTATACCCCCTTGAACCCCAATTTTACATAGCAAAACTGGGGTATGCAGGGGTATACATATTTTTCTTATTTTTGCTCCAAAACATAGATTGTGGGTACTCGTTAGAACCGCCTCGGCGAGGCGGTTCTAACGTGTACCCACAATCTATGTTTTGAGCAAATATAAGAAAAATATCAAAAATTTTCCTCTGAAAATTATCGATTTTTGATCTGAAAACATTACTGTATATCATATGGGCATGTTTTCGTAATGTATATTTCAATCGGTTTACTTAAATTTCAAACGAAGCATGCATTTCTTAAATCATTAGAAACTTTTTATGTCAAGATGTAACATACTTATTCATTGGTCTTGCACCCATTGGTGCTGTATTGAATGCGCTTGATGAAGCAATCTAACATATCTAGGGTTGTCTCTTTATCCGTTAGTGGGCGATTGTTTGAAATAACATGTAAAAAAAAATAGGCATTTAAATGAATTTCACCTGCTGTTTGATATTAAAATAACTGTTAAAATTCAATTTATTTTAGAGTTAAGCCATTTAGGTAATCATTGAAAGCTATATGAAACTTTATAAAGTGCATGTTACTGGAAACATTTATTTTCTTGCATATTCGTATCGAAGTTTAGTCTTCAAAACATAGCGATGCTAGAGTATTATTCTACAAACAGACATAAAATAAAAAATAAGATATAAAAGCTTGATCCTTTGGGAGCAGTGGAAACGTTCAAAGGGAGGTAGTATGGGCCATATTTCGGGTACTGAACCCTCATCAGTGACCCTTTATAAACCGGCGACGATAGCAAGATAAATATACTGCAATTTCAAAAATTTACAAAAAGTTAAGTCTAAATCAAAAGCACATGCCTAAACGGGATCAAATAACTAAAACAATATGTAGAAGAAGGCTCTAAACGTATATTTTTAGTACTCTGAATATTCTAACTGATCTCAAAGGACCGAAAGAAATAATATAATCTGCACTATGGATGATATACGGGAAGACTTTTTAGGACAGACACACGACACAACGCCTGGTGCAGTAATAGCAAATAAAATTTAAAAGCTTGATTCTTTGGAAGCAGTAGAAACCTTCAAAGGGGTTTAGTATGGGCCATATTGTGCAATTTCGGGTACTGAACCCTCATCAGTGACCCTTTATAAATCGGCGACCGGCTCTAAACGTACATTTTAGTACTCTGAATATTCTAACTGATCTCAAAGGACCGAACGAAATAATATAATCTGCACTATGGATGATGTACGGGGAGACTTTTAAGGGCCGCTATGTTTTCTATGTTTGATTAATCAAACTTTACACGAACCAACGGTTTAGCCGTTTGGTTACAATGAATCAACTTTATCTACTATTTACATCACACTCAAATAAGAAAATGGATTCATACTTATAAGGTTTGAATGGCATGATGGTACAGATTCTAGTACAATGAAATAAATCATAAGTGAAACATAATACAACATCAGCGTTATCAACGTATCTTGCCATTTTTGTCTCTTTAAAAATGAAAGCTGTCATTGTGCAAAAGAAAATTGATTTTGTATGTTGTATACTTCGTACAGTTAGTTTTAGGTAGTGCTGTGACTGACGGTAACGAAGCCTTCAGAGCAGAATTATTTGACATAAATATTTTGAATTTCTCGCCTATAGAACTTTAATGCTTCGATTAAGGGTAAACATTACTATTGTTTATGAGCACACTGTTTGCGAAACGTCGGCGTTTAGAATGTGCATGTTACGCGTAGTTTTCAACGTCGTTTTGTTTGATTTCTCAATGACGTTGCAAGATGTAGAATCTTATTCTGTTTGTTTCTGCATAATAAAGTCCTAAAGCGGGTATACATATTGTTTACTTTTATTTTAAAAGAAGTTCTGTGGCAATTTATATATTCAAATTCGTGTATAAGATTAATTATATGTGAAAACATTCATTTCGCTGTTGATGACGTCGCATAAATATATGCGACGTCAGTGCAACGTCTGGCGTTAAAACGAAAAAGGCGGGAGTATTGAACCTTTATTTCTCTTTATCTTCCAACTCAATCCGGTGACCCCAACTTTTTATTTGAACTTTTAAATGGTTTCCACGTTTTCTATTTGTTGGTGTAATTTAATCAAAATCATATGCGCAGTTTATGAAATATCACAAAAATACGTACTTTTTCCAGGTTTGAAAAGATGGCGGGAAAGTTACTTTTACATGTAATCTCCTCAGTTTAAGAGCAAATAGTATAAAAATGTAAGAAAATAACACTCATCGTGTAATTAAGTTGTTTTTGCAGTAATAACATATATATTAAAACACATGTCCGCTACGTGTGCCGTTTTCTGAAATTCACGAGAAACATCCAAAAAGTTCTGATACCATGGAAACGAGGCCGGTGACTCCCAACTTAATTGTATTTCGATTTTACTCCAAGGATGCAATTATCTTGAAGCATAGGAAGTTTCATGAAAATCATATGCGGGAATTAAATAGTAATGTTTCCCTTTAAGTGGACCGTCACTGAGAAATTCCACTTTGTCTGCTCTTGTGCCAGGTTTGAATTTGTGACGGATAATTATACTCTTATTAACCACTGTTGTCAACGATGGCTTGCAGCTTTGTCCGACAACAACTGTACCAACAGTTACAGTAGTGGCAAACAGAATTTGGACACATACGCTCTTTCTAGATTTCGTACAGAGCATTAATCCACTTTAAACTATTTGCCATTCTGTTACTAAAGCTTTAGTTTTTGCATATTAAACTTATCAGGACACCTGTACAGATGTTGTCCAAGAGAGCTGTATCCAGGAGATACATCCCCTATTGCAGATGAACAGCTTTTTCAAATTCCTCAAGACTATAGAGAGGCACAATTCGAAGATCACAACCGTTTCATTATCAGTTGTTTCCTCGAGAATACATAATTTTAACGATGGCAATGACTGAAGGAAAGTAAGCCGTCAAAACAAGTGGGTGGTAAGCCAGAGATAAAGCAAGATTTATAGTGGGTATACTAAAACAGGGGTACTTATACAGGTGTACCTTACTAAAACCGGTTTACACCGCGGTATGGCCCATCCCTTTTCTCATTAATAAACGCACTGCTCTTAAAGGATCAATTTAATTTTTATTTGCTATTACTGCAGCTGGTGTTGTGCCGTGTGGCGGCCCTAAAATGTATCCCCGTACATTATCCATGGTGCAGGTTGTATTTTCCTTTGGCTCCTTTGAGATCAGCGAGGGTATTCTGAGAAATCAGAAATTCATTATTTGTTTAGATTTATTTTCTAACCGACGTTTAATATGTTTGGCTCTGTTTGGATAATATTAGTCTTCGTATCGACTATCGGGTTGAAAGTATTTCTCTTTGGCTCCATTTTGCCAAATCTTAAGGGTCACTGAACAGGCTTAAGTAGCCGAAACCGTGGTATGGCACATCCCTTTTCTCATTAATATACTCACTGCTCTTAAGGATCTGTTTTATGTAGTAATTACCCGCTGAGCGACAGGTGGGTATGATATTTTCCTGACCTGTCCAGCCAAAAGCATGCACCTCGAGCCCTTGATATTTTCCTGACCTGTCCAGCCAAAAGCTGCATGCTTTTGGCTGGACAGGTCAGGAAAATATCATGCCCACCTGTCGCGAAGCGGGTAATTAACTTACCTTATGACCCCACTGAGTGAAATTTTAGTTTCCGCCCGACCTACACAACGACAAATCAAACACTGGTTACTTTAGATCTGCTCGGAGCTTTTACGGAACATTACAAAAACGAATGACCGAAACATTTTGTCCATTAAAATTTCTTTTTCTCGCGACGCAACTGTTTACCGAACACTGCACGTGCAAAACGAGGAATCTTGTCAACGATCTGTCTTCGCTAGTGTCAAAAATAGATCAGAATTGAGTATCTTCCCTTGTACGTTTTAAACGTTTTGAAACACATTTTTATTTTGTAATAGTCAGCATTTATTTCTCAATTTTTCTAATCAACATTAGGAATTATCTTTTATCAAAACAGTTAACAGACTGGGCGAGCAAATAAAAAATATTTCTTTTTATATGTAAACCGTAGCACCATTTCGTTTTGAGTTTCAAATAAGTATATATAGCGTGTGTTGGATTGTAATGCAGGGTTTGAAACCTACGGACCTAACTTTCTAAAATCCCCATAGTAAGTTAGGGGACCAGTGTACAAATGCCCAGCTGTATTTAAGGGATACAGTTGGCCGTTTATGATATACGCAATTAAAAACTGTGTGAATTTGGTTTCTCATTCATTGTTCTTGCACTTTAACAGCAATAACACACTAACAATAATACAAGAATCAGAAACCAACTTCCAACTCGAGAAGATACTCATCTCAATGCAACAGCCCAAGCCGATCAGTGCACTGCAATCGATATTCATGCACACTGGGCAAATCCTTAATTCAGTACTACTCAAAGAAGGATTTAAAAGCAGTTACATTGGGATGGAAGCCCGAGTGGAAATGACATGGCCACGCTTAAGTGGAGCTTTTATCAGCTGTCGGAAAGTAGGAACGTCACTTGTATGGGGAGTAAGGAAAGTCACTTTCCTTACCTCCAGCCAGGTGTGAAAGTACTTTCTTTGCCTCCAGACAGGTGTGGAAGTATTTTCTATACTGCCCTAAACACTGCACGTGCAGTAAGGTATGAAAAATACCCCCCATGATTAACATTGCAGTCATAAGGTAATTTTATTTACAGTATGTTCAATTTGTATCGGTAGCAATTTTCTATTTTTTGTTGTTTTCCACCTGAGGTTTGGGGGCGGCTATGATTCTAACTGCAACGGTCCCTAGTCGATAAAATAATCGATCACAAGGAACTATAACAAATATAAATAATGTCTTTGAACTCAAACGAAATAACAATTACAAAACTTTGTATAAATATTTCACTATGATTGGCATGATCACTACTTACAATCACGTGGTATTGTTTACATACAAACCGATAACTGATCAGTGACGCACAATGTAATTCTGCCCGAAGTTGAGATGAGAAATTCGAGTTTTCTCCTATAATGTTTACTCTATCGACTAATAGATAGGCGTAGTCCATGCATAAATTGAACATTTATGGAATGAACGTAACATAAGGAATCCCGGTTATGTTGTTTTCGCAAACACTTCCGCCCCATGAACATATAATGCTTCCATCACAATAACATTGAAGTGTTTGCGAAAACGAAATAACCGGGATTTCTTGTGTTACCATCTTTCAATGAATGTTCAATTTCTGCATTGATTCCACCTATCTAGCAGTCAGTAGAGTAAACGCTATAGGAGATAACTCTAATTTCTCATCTCAACTTCGGATAGAATTGCAGTGTGGTTCACCGATCATTTAACGGTTTGTATGTATACAATACCACGTGATTGTCAGTAGTGATGACTAACACTTACATCACAACGCGACCAAACTTTTCCTCCAAGCCAGTCAAGAAGCAAATTATATAAAGAGAAAAATAAAAGAGAAATGTTTGAATTCATGATGATGATGGTGATAATAACGATGATGATGGTGATGATGATGACAATGACGAGACGACGACGACGTCGATAAAAAGGATAATAATTTCGGCCTTTAAAGAACAACAATCACGGAATAGTAGGGGCGATACTCGTATAACAAATACTTAATTAACCGTGATGAGGTATAACCAAGAACTTGTTATCAGCTACTTTGCGTTGTTGCATACGCAATTTTGTTCGATCGAAAACAAAAAAATAAAAATAAAAAGGCAAGGTTACAATGAAAGATGATGATAACCACTATAGGGCCTAGCCAAGAGTTTACCGTGCTGTCATAGCTAAACACTATATGACGTCATTGGAAAGGTCCTCAGACCTTTCCACTGTGTTCACCTTAAACACAGTAACTTTTGAGCTGGTTCTATTTATTTTACATCTAAATTGGCCATCGCTGACGTCGAAAAAAGATCGATACAAGAAACCCGTCCAAATTCACTGTACAGAATCCAATACGCAGCAATACAAGACAGTTCACCAACAAGCCGCACCACCGACCCAAAGGCAATGTTATAATGAAAGATGATGATAACCGCTATAGGGCCTAGCCAAGAGTTTACCGTGCTGTCATAGCTAAACACTATATGACATCATATTAATTGTGGGCATCGTTTGCATTGAAAGAAAAAAAACTGATTTGCTTCATATCAGCTACTGGGTTTCATTTTACACCATTCCTAAGAGAGCAATTAATGTGCCAAAGGAGATGTTAGTACTTGTGTTACACGTATCTAGTCAGGTTTCTTATTCAAAAGTTTTATTTATCTGTTATGCCCAACGGTTATTTACGCGTTTACAGTTTAAATTGATTCCAGTAATTTAATAATTTAAGTTTTGGCCAAAGCATGATTTAAAGGTTTCACCATTTCTAATGTATAAAATACACAAAGTAAAGGGTGTATGTTCCAAAACCTGCTGTATGTTTATGATTACCCTGTTTCTAAGCTCTGTCTTGTTTTACATCAGGAAAACATGTCCGTGCAATGAATACCCCCTTAAACCCCACTTTTATATAGTAAAAAGGTACAAGTAGGCAAAGATTAGGATTAGGCGCAATCAGAAAAAGATTCCCACTCCAAAAACCGAGGTGGGAAAAAAACAAACTAACAATCAGGTACTTATACCATGAAAACATTTCGTAAGCCGAATGAGCAGCTATTTTCCCAATAGGTGGCCACTCCAAATCTATGTTTTGAGCAAAAATAAGAAAAATATCAAACTTTTTCAGCGGATAATTTTCATTTTTACAACTTTAAAAATCTCTTTATATTGCATGGACAATTTTCGTAATGCGACGTTGGAAAGCATTATTGCGAATTCCAGGGAACTGACAGTAGCTTGTGATTTTGTATAGCAATGTGTCTGATCGGCATCGAAGTTGCAGTTTTACCAGAATCAGTTGTTCAAGCCTCATTAGAAACGATCTTTGCTACATATATCGTAAGATATGATTTTGAATTAATTCCGTATTTATTTCTCTCTGTCATCTTCCTTCATGCAATAACGTAATCCGTTTTACCAAAATACATTGTATATTGAATGAAATTTCAATTTTAAAAGTAGCATGTGTTTCTTTATATGACAAAATGCGTATGTCATAATGTTATATACGAAGTCCTCCATTTTGCTCTCGGCATTTGTGATACGTATTGAGAAAATTTGATGAAGCAATATGACATTTCCAACTCGATAGATAAATCCGTTACTAGATGGGTACTCGGAATAACAAGTAAAAGCGCAGGCGTGAAAATATTTTTTTCCTGCTGTTCAAAAATTTAATAACTGTTAAAATTGGATTTATCTTTTTATTACTATTATTTTTTATTCAATTTCGACGCGTCGCGAACTAGCAGGCATGTAAATTTTAATTTTAAAATACAAAATTGCATTTTGTTTTACTTACGATTGCGCATACAAGCAATTCAGTAAAAAAAACAAAACATTTTATTACAAAAATGCCAGTTGTAAAAAATAAAAAAATAATTTGCATTTGGACCTCTGTTCTTTCGTATAAGTGGACCGTTACGTGATTAGTTAAATGTAATACTTGGTTTATTGATAAGACAGCGCTGAAATTTAAGAATCTTGAGTCTACAACAACTATGGCAAAGTAAAAGACATGATGAAATAAACATTAATTTCGACCTGTTGATCCAAAACGTTTCCCTTCAAGTTTTGGTTTGACGGTTACAGTAAGTTCAAGACAAAAGTTTTCTTTTAAACTGTTCATTTCACGAGTTATAGGAAAGAAGTTTCCAGCGAATGGTATAATTAATTATATATGAAAGCTAATATGGCTTTTTAACTTTTTGTTGTTTGTTTATTCACCAAATCATTATTTCATTATCTGCACCGTGTAACTTACGTAGAAAATAAAAATAAAACTGAGATCCTTTGAGAGCAGTGAGCATATTAATGGGAGAGGGGAAGCCAAACGATGATTGATCAAAATGTTAAAATCAACTCACGATGTTCCCGTACGCAGTGTCATAGGAACACCATATATGTCAGTACTTACTTGTGATGGCACACCAATCTCAGTAACATTGACAAGATAACAGACAGAAGCACACAAATGCGTCTTATATGAAACAACATGCACAAGTATACCGTTTGTTCTTTACTTAGCAAATACACATACTTATTTTGTTACTTTCTGCAATTAAGGATTGAAGTTCAGATTTTTAGCTTTCACTGGATGATGAAAAACATTAGGCTGTTTTAATGTCTGTGAAGCCCGAAGGGCTTCTCGGAGACATTAAAACAGCTAATGTTTTTCATCATCCAGTGAAAGCTAAAATCTGAATTTCAATACTTATATTTACATTTTATATTATCAGTCAAGCATTAGATTTTTAATTGCGCATATCACCGTTCATTTTCATGTTATTTGACATAAAATCCGACTTAACGTAATTTTGGAACAGCCAAAATGTCAACTTTTCGCGCCTAACGTCATGGCGATACGCGGCCAACGTCACGTCAACAAGAGTAAACAAACAACGTCAGTGGATGAGTTTTGACGTCAGCCCACCCATAGGCGTGGCCTCTAGACCACGTGGCATAATGTTTTTCATTGGGAAATGAAGAACATCAAGAAAGATACTTTCATCTAGGGCGATTGCAATAAAAATGTAAATATGTTTGACACAAAATACGTTTTATTGTTAAAATAAGCAGAGAAAACATTATTGAGTGAGGCAATCTATATATGTCTATGCTGTACACCGAACAAGAAAGAGAAAGTGATGAAACAGATAGTATCACAATGTCATCGCAATATTTTATCGTTTTTCATGACAATTCAGATGACATATTAGGTCCGTACAAACAGGCTCTTTGATTCTGAAGTATTAAATGTACTGTCAACCGGTGCAACTATATTTCATGTTTTCTAAATGTACAAAGGGCATAAGGTTTATGAAACTAACACCTTGAAGTGTCTATTCAGGGTTAAAATGACAGTCGGAAGTAACGGCGTAAAACGTTTCAAATTATGATAATAGGTATAAAGTTTCCCAAATATCTATATGGGAATTTTCACAGTGTGGAATGATTTGAAATATTCGATAAAAATATGAAACGAAAATTGATAAATGTTTTATTCGAACTACGATGCTGTTTTCAAAACTTACCGCTATTATGGCAAAATGGTTACAGGCATATATTCAGAAGAAAAAGAATTTAAGATAGGACCCAATACTGCAAAAGGATCCGGACCGAGTCCAACAATCTTGTGACAACTATGACCTAAAAAGTACGAAGCAATGAGATTATGTAGCTGTATATTAATTAATTGAAACACAGTCAGAATGCTAAAGCAACGTTGTAAGTACAGGGCAATCACCCTGAAATGTTTATCCTTTCGCTATCGGAACATATCGCTACTTTGACAATCACTACAGATCTTTTCACGACGCTTCATTTGCGCCATCTATTTATCTTTCCTATCACCTAAAACCCGCGTCGCATATACAATAAATTTCCAGCTTCCCGCTGAAATATTTGTTCAGTAAATAAAGTGTCTGGTTTAATGGCCGCTGATGTCACCCTCGCTTGACATAAGCTATTGTTGAATGTGGTAAACTCTTATTTCCGTTATGTCTCTCAAAACATTTTGAACCAATTCACGCTGTTTTGACTGCATTGAAAACCGCGAAACTGTAAAAAAGTACATTCACTTTTGATGGAGTAGAGGAAAATGTATTAATGTGCATACATCATGTATTATGTATGGTCATTTTTCTGGAAGATAAGTTTTACTGGCATATTGCCAAAGTTGAAATTAAAAATAATAATTCAGATGCTCTATTGTTCTCTTCATGTCAGTGCTTCAGGAAAACATGTCCATGAAATACCCCCAAAAACCCGATTTTATATAGTTAAACTGCGGGTATGTCATTTTACTTATTTTTGGTCCAAAACATTGATTGTGTATACTCGAAACATACCCTCACATTAGCCTTTTAACATCGTACCAGGTACAGGATCCCCAAACAGTTTTGTTAAATGGTTCGTTTTGCCATGAGGAAACTCCGTTACATCTATTCACGCAATCACACCTTTCAATTGTCAGCTGCCTCCTGAGAAAATGTAACAAAGGTACTTTCCGACAAAATAATCAGTCAACCACCCTTCTGGACTATTATTAAAATAAATTTTCACAGAATAAATATGTTTGAATTAGAAAAAATCGATATCAGTCTAAGACCTTACATAGTGCCTAACATAGCGACCATTAAAGAAGCTGATAATATGTATATTATGAGTATAATAATATGCGCCATATGAGATTTTTTCGTGACTTGATTAAATATGAATAATACAATAATTATAGTGGTTTCTCGAAAATTGGACAAAATTGATACATTTAGCATAACAGATAGATAGGTGCCAAGGGTTTTACCGGTATTTGTACGAATTATTTGAAAGGTTAACGCTCTATGGTCATTCATTACTACCCTGAGACGAAAATGCTTTGCTAATGTACATGTACGATTTGCGAATCAGCATCCGATTTCATCATATTTTTGCGAATGTCAACAACATTGAGTTAACAAGGCAGTGAGTGTACCATAATCATGTTGGCCATGTTTCATCGTTGTTTTTTTTTTTTCGCATATGCAAAACTTGATTTTTGTCATAAAAAGACTCATTAATATTTGAGTTTGACTTTTTGTAAGTAATGTCAAAATGATATTCGTTTTTTTTTTTTTTTTTTTTTTTTTTTTTGCTTTTCTTCATATACTATTCCTATTTTGCTATGCACTTCTCTTGCATTCCGCCTTCGACTACGCAAGCGACCAATTTTTCAGTAGTATGTCCAACAGTAGTTTCTCTCCAGTTAGTACATTGGTACGACTTTTGGAAGTTCATTTTTAATTCATTTGTATACTGAACAGTTGGCATTCTACAAGAGCAAATATCATTGTTAAATAAAGTTGCGTTGTAATTTAAAGTTAGTGTATAAAAATTCGGTCTCAGAATTTTAAACTATATTTTAATCGGTTTTACTTAAATTTCAAAAGCATACATTTCTTTAAAATGATTAGAAACGTTTAATGACAAGATGTTTCATACATATAAATTCGTCTTGCACCCATTTGTTATGTATTAAGTGCGCTTGATGAAGCAATCTAACATATCTAGGGTTGTCTCTATATCCGTTAATGGATGATAGTTTGAAAAAATATATAAAAAAGTAGGCATTTAAATGGATTTCACCAGCTGTTTGATATTAAAATAACTGTTAAATTTCAATTTATTTTAGAGTTAAGCCATTTAGGTAATCACTGAAAGCTATATCAGACAGCCGACTTTCTCCAATTTGACTTATCTAGAGCTCTACACTTCTCTGCAAGATTGTTTTGATAAACTGGTCATATATCATGACATCCGCAGTACTTTGTTTATATGTAACTACAGGATAGTTAAAGCATGATGTTAAAACCTGTCTTATTAGTAGGTTTAAACTGAAGCTTATTTATAACTGCACGAGCTGCTGAGATAAAATGAAAATCAGTGGGATTTGAGAACCCCAAAATTGGGGGAGATTGGTGGAGAAAGTCGACAGTCTGATATGAAACTTAAAGGTTCTCAGTTTTAATTTTTATTTATAAAGTACATAATACTAGAAGCATTCATTTTCTTGCATATATATATATATATCGAAGTTTAGTCTTCAAAGTGTAGTAGAACAATACAAAACTTATTTTGGAAGAAAAAATATTATATAGAATTTATTCATAACAAGTGTGTGTTTTATGAGTGAATATTTTTGCTATATTAAAGTTCTATTTCTCGAAATACTTAGACAGGCACAATCAGTATTGACACTTATTAAGAAAAAAGAAGAGCCCTTAAGTTTTAAATGATAGTGTCTTTACAGTGAAGCACAAGAGACCACTGAAAAAAGATACTAATAAACATTGCGAAGCTAAAGTATTATTGTACAAACAGACATAAAATTAAAAGTTTGCTATGTTTGATTAGTCAAACTTAAGACCATATTTGTCATACATGAACTAAAGGTTTAGCCGTTTGGTTACAATGTATCAACTTTATCTACTATTTCCATCACATTCAAATAAGAAAAATGGATTCATACTTAAAACGTTTGAATGATCTAGTACAATGAAATAAATCATAAGTGAAACATAATACAACATCAGCGTTATCAACGTATCTTGCCATTTTTTGTCTCTTTAAAAATGAAAACTGTCCTTGTGCAAAAGACAACTGATTTTGTAGGTTGTATACTCCGTACAATTAGTTTTAGGCAGTGCTGTAACCAACGATTACGAAGTCTTCAGAGCAGAATTATTCGACATACATATTTTTAATTTCTCGCCTTTTAATGCTTAAATTACGTGGACCGTCACTGAGAAATTCCACCGTCTTCTCTTGTGCCAGATTTGAAGTTGTGACGGATAATTATACTCTTACACATTTGTAAACCACTGTTGTCAACGACGGCTTGCAGCTTTGTCCGACTACAAATGTACAAACAGTTACAGTAGTGCCAATCATAATTTGGACACAGACGCACTTTCTAGATTTCGTAAAGAGCATACCACATAATCCACTTTAGACTGTTTGTCATAATTTAAACGGAGGCGCTGACTGAAGGAAAGCAAGCCGTCAACACAAGTGGATGGTAAGCCAGAGATAAAGCAAATTTAACAGTGGACTGTTAGAAGTGCAGTCTGAAAAATAAGGCCATTCTGTACAGGAGAGCCACCGAAGAGAATTTAGAAGATTGAACCTACCACAGACACTGATGGACCGTATCTTCCAGGCCTACCAGGACATCAATCAAGGTCGAGACAAGACGTCATCCCACATCAGTAGGCGTTTTGCCTCGTATGGACTGGGTGACTATTTCAAATAAAGGATTCAGCCATGTAGTCGCTGTATAGAAAGGAAAAGTGCGCCAGCAACCGTCGTCGAAACGGTACATATATTATTTTCTGTACCAATTACATTATCTAAATATGGAATAGAGAACATACTTGCTTGCAATAACGGACTACTACATCAGATAGGCGCTGATCACAGCAACTAAAAACAAACAGCGTTCACCACTGCCGAATATTTTACCTATTATTATGGTTTTGCTGCTATGATACACAGTTGCATGGCGGTTAATATCGAATCTTAAAGACAGGGCTGGACTATATAAAGGGGATTAGCATTCAGTTGTCACTTCAGACCATTCACATCAAATTTCAGCCAATAAATGATATATAGTCCTAAATACAGTAATGTGATTGGCTTATTCCTGTCACCAAAAACATCAATAATTGATTACCTGTGTTTTACCTGTATTTTGACCCCCCCCCCCCCGGCACAGAAACTCTGTCTTTAACTCACAAAAATGCCATCATTCAGTATGATAACTTATTCTATCAACCCTCCTGCCCCAGACTGGCAATTAGCGCATGTATATTTCAGAATCGAACAAGGTGAAGCTATACTATATTAGAATCATTGAAAGAGGGACAGACAAGAAGACAAGTGAGGAAGCTAAGAGGCATGGAAACATTTATATCGTAAGAAGAAATATGACATGGATCCGGGGGTCTGGTCTTGCACAAAAGTTTCGAGCTTGGCAAAAACGCTAGAGGACAAATATCAGTCATATCCACTTTTAAAGAGAACAAAGCTTATTCCTGACATTGCCAAATAGAATATCAAAAAGGAGAACATCCCTATTAACCAAAACTGTTACCCTGTAATATGCTCCTTCGTTTTATCGGATTCTCAGGTCCAGATGGAGACCATTAGTATTCCACCACCAGACAGACTAAGAAACTAGCAAGAAATGTGAACAGAGTCTGAAGAAGATGATCAAGGTGTATCGACATTTATGACAGTCAGTAGCAGGCTCATATTGGATTGTTTCATTCCTTCAGGTGGGTTCTACTTTTTCAGTGGTCTTAATCGTCCTCTTTGTTTTCTCATGCTTAGGTCCTTATTTTATGATGTAAACAGGAGTATTTATTTTAAAAAAATATCTGTAACAAACAATATACGCATATGTAATGTAGGATATGGCTTGCTTAAATGTCCATTTTAGTTCTTGTGGTGAAGAAATAAAACTAAAACTGAGATCCTTTAAGAGCAGTGACAATATTCATACGAAAATGGATTGGGTCATACCGCGGTTTCGGCTACTCAAGCCTCATCAGTGACCCTTTGGATTTGGCAACATGTAGTCAAAGAGAATTACAGTAAATTCGATGCCTATTGTATCAGTAGCTATTTTCAAAGTTTTGCTGTCTTCCATCTGCGTTTCGGGGGCGGCTATGATTCAAACTACAACGGTTCCTAGTCGATAAAAAATAATCGATCACAAGGAACTGTAACAAATATCAATAATTACATGTCCAACGTCGTAAAGCACGTCTAGCTGGTGTTTTTGTATAGCAATGTGTGTTTGGTATCGAAGTTGCAGTTTTACCAGAATCAATTGTTCAAATTTCACTTATTTTGCCTCCTTAAAATCGATCTTTGCTGCATATATCGTAAGATATATTTATGAATTAATTCCGTATTTATTAGTCTGTGTCATCTTCCTTCATGCAATAACGTAATCCGTTTTACCAAAATATATTGAATGAAATTTCAATTTTAAACGTAGCATGTGATTCTTTATATAACAAAATGCGTATGTCATAATGTTATATACGAAGTCATCCATTTTGCTCCCATTTGTGATGTATTGACAAAATTTAATGAGGCAATATGACATTTCCAACTTAATAGATAAATCCGTTACTAGATGGATTTTCGGAATAAAAAGTAAAAGCATAGGCGTGAAAATCGTTTTTCCTGCTGTTCAAAAATTTAATGACTGTTAAAATTGGATTTATCTTTTTTTTTTTTTTTTTTTTTTTTTTTTTTTTTTTTTTTTTTTTTAACTTTTATTCAATTTTGACGCGTCGCGAACTAGCAGGCATTTACATTTTTATCTTTAAAATAAAAATTGATACAAAATACAAAATATATGCAATCATTATTTGCATTTAGACCTCTGTTCTTTCGTATAAGTGGTTCGTTACGTGATAAGTTAATATACTTGGTTTATTGATAAGCGAACGCTGAAATTTAAGAATCTTGAGTCTACAACATCTATGGCAACGTAAAAGACATGAAATAAACATTAATTTCGATCTGTTTTGAAGGCAGATCTGATCCAAAACTTTTCCCTTCAAGTTTTGGTTTGACGGTTACAGTATGTTGAATTTTATCAGACAAAAGTTTTCTTTTAAACTGTTCATTTTCCGAGTTATAGGATAGAAGTTTCCAGCGAATGGCATAATTGCAACCGACGGACAGCGTAATTAATTATATCTGAAATCTAATATGGCTTTTGAACTTTTTGTTGTTTCTTTATTCATCAAATCATTATTTATCTATCTGCACCGTATAACTTACGCGGAAGCCAAACAGTTATTGTTCAAAATGTTAAAATCAACTCACGATGTCCCCATATGCAGTGCCACAGGAACACCATACATGTCAGTACTTACTTGTGATGACACACCAATCTCAGTAACATTGACAAAAACAGACAACAGCACACAAATGTTTGTTATATGAAACAACATGTACAAAGGTACAAGTAGGCAAAGATCAGGAAATGGCGCAATCAGCAAAAGATTCCCACTCCAAAATCCCGAGGTGGGAAAAAACCAAACTAACAATCAGGTACCTATACCATGAAAACATTTCGTAAGCCGAATGAGCAGCTATTTTCCCAATAGGTGGCCACTCAGTTACCCTAACTTAACTAAAAATATGAAAACATACATAAGGCGCCAACAGCACAAAAATATTAAACACCAAGACATGAAACAAAAAGAACCACCACAGAAGTATCGACTTGGAACGATCAGTAAAAAAAAGTTACTGGCGGGCTTAAATCGATTTTACACGGCCGTAACCTCACCCTCAGCTTCTGCAGTGGTTCATAACATTTAGTTAGTTCTTCGGTCCTCGTGGTGAATCTCTAACTAGTCAATGAATCATCAAGAACAAACAAATAAATCATGATAAACATCCTGATGAATAAAAAACCAGGACTCACAGATTCAGTAAGCTGCCCGACGATGGAGATCCCTGGGCGCCGAATAACCTACTAACTCCGGAGCAAAAGAAAAACATCAGTTGGACCCCGGTGGGCCAAGCAACAGACAAGAAGCTCCGGCCCCAACCAACTAAATCTACCGTTTGTTCTTCACATTGCAAATACACATACTAATTTTGTTACTGTATGCAAGTTTGACACAAAATACGTTTTATTGTTAAAATACGCACAGAAAACATTATTGAGTGAGGTAATCTATAAATGTCTATGCTGTTCACCGAACAAGAAAGAGAAAGTGATGAAACAGATAGTATCACAATGTTATCGCAATATTTTGTCGTTTTTCATGGCAATTCAGATGACATATTAGGTCCGTACACACAGGCTTTTTGATTCTGAAGTATTAAATGTACTGTCAACCGGTGCAACTATATTTCATGTTTTCAAAATGCACAAAGGGCATCATTTTTTAAGAAACTAACACCTTGAAGTGTCTATTCAGGGTTAAAATGACAGTGAAAAGTAACGGCGTAAAACGTTTCAAATTATGATAATAGGTATAAAATTTCCCAAATATCTGTAAGGGAATTTTCACAGTGTAGAATGATTTGAAGTATTCGCTAAGAATATGAAACGAAAATTAATAAATCTTCGACGAACTATGATGCTGTTTTCAAAACGTACCGCTGTCATGGCAAATGGTTACAAGCCTATATTCAGAAGAAAAAGAATGTTAGCTAGGACTCAAAACTGCAAAATGTTCTGGACCACATATGAACAATCATGTGAACTATGATCTAAAGAGTACGAAACAAGGAGATTATATAGCTGTATATTAATTGATTGAAAAAAAGGTACAAGTAGGCAAAGATCAGGAAAAGGCGCAATCAGAAAAAGATTCCTACTCCAAAAACTGAGGTGGGAAAAAACCAAACTAACAATCAGGTACTTATACCATGAAACATATCGTAAGCCGAATGAGCAGCTATTTTCCCAATAGGTGGCCATTCAGTTACTTTAACTGAACTAAAACTATGAAAACACACATGAGGCGCCAACAGCACAAAAAAATTTTAAACACCAAGACATAAAACCAAAAGAACCACCACAGAAGTATCGCCTTGGAACGATCAGAAACACAAAGTTACTGGCGGACCCCGGTGGGCCAAGCAACAGACAAGAAGCTCTGGCCCCAACCAACTAAAATGAATAGCTTTAAGTCGGGGCCATCATAGAGTATGACGCCTGACCAACCGGCGTGCAATTAAAGAAGGCAGTATAGATATCAACCATGATTGGGTTAAAAACTAAGCATGCAGACTGTCGCATAACATTCAAGTTATAACCTATACGTCTGTAACGTGTTATGATTGTTTTCTGAATTGAAAAGAAAAATCATTAATTCCTATAAGTTTCTTAAATTTGTAAACCAAGTCACCATAAAATTCAGGTTCCGAAAGGCCCTCACTTAAAAGCGTCTTTAACCCAACATTATATTTGGAAATCAATTCATAGTGTCTACGATAAAATTTAGAAAAGGTTTTTCGAAGTTTATGATACCGATAGCCCTGTTGGAGAAGTGTCGCCGTTAAACATTTATTTCTAGCGTTGAAGTCTGTAACATGATTGCAGACTCTAGCAAACCTAATAAGTTGCGAAATGTATACACCATAAGAAGCACGACGAGGAACGTCACCATCCAAAAACGGAAAATTTACTTTAACCCAAGCGTCTTTAACCCAACATTATATTTGGAAATCAATTCATAGTGTCTACGATAAAATTTAGAAAAGGTTTTTCGAAGTTTATGATACCGATAGCCCTGTTGGAGAAGTTTCGCCGTTAAACATTTATTTCGAGCGTTGAAGTCTGTAACATGATTGCAGACTCTAGCAAACCTAATAAGTTGCGAAATGTATACACCATAAGAAGCACGACGAGGAACGTCACCATCCAAAAACGGAAAATTTACTATATCAAAATCAAAGTCATCGCGCTTATCAGAATGCTAAAGCAATGTTGTAAGTACAGGGCTGTTTATCCTTTCGCTATTTGAACATACCGTTACTTTGACGCTCACTACAGATCTTTTCACGACGCTTAATCTGCGCCATCTATTTATCTTTCCTATCACCTAAAACCCGCGTCGCATATACAATAAATTTCCAGCTTCCCGCTGAAGTATTTTTAAGTAAATAAAGCGTCTGGTTTAATGGCCGCTGGTGTCACCCTCGCTTGACATAAGCTATTGTTGAATGTGGTAAACTCTTATTTCCGTTATGTCTCTCAAAACATTTTGAATCAATTCACGCTGTTTTGCCCTTTCTATTGGATGCAAACTGTACAAAAGCACATTCACTATATTAATGATGAAGTAGAGAAAAATGTATCGAGGTTTATAGACCGTGTATTATTTACCGTGATTTTTCTGGAAGATGAGTTCTAGAGACACCATGCCAAATCTGAAAATAAAACTGATCATCAAGTAAGCCCTGACGATCAATTTTATTTCCAGCTATGGCAATGTGTCTGTAGAACTATTCTTCCTGAAAAACTTGGTCTTGGTAGCAAGATACAGTCATAGAGACAGCTATATCTGAAACATAAAAGCAATTAAAATCCGCGGTTTTAAACGCGCTTTAATTGATAGTTTTTTCTAGTGTAAAAAATTCGCGCATTTGATATATCGATCCGCGCTTTCATAAAACCTTTACGTTTGGCCCAGTTTGAGCCATTTCCTGGTCACTGCTTATTTGTTTGCTTTTCTGTGATTGTCTAGAGTTTCGTTATTGCATATTGCACCCCTGCACCTCACATGTCATCAATACATGCTCTAGTTCACTGAATTCAGTTATGTCGTATCTCAGACCTTAGATAAATATCTTCAAACGGTTGACACGCCTTGAAGTGACAGTTGCGTAAGACATTTAACATCCCTGCATTGTTGGATTTCAGTGCTGCTAAAAAGTAAACATGATTCTTTCACTTGATAATTTTAACGTTTAATTTTACAATAACTGTGAGTTTAATTAAAGTATCCTCAAACGCCTTTCTGTTTGTCATTTCATATAACATGCATATAGTCTTTTCTCCACTTTTAGAGCTGAATTGCACTTCACAAGCATAGGTCCTGCACGTTTTTATCATCATGTATAACTGAGAGGTTCTTAGTCGCTGAGGTATTGGCGCTGAATCCTGTTGTTTTCTTTTCATTACGAAAACTTGCCCATGCAATATATAGAGATTTTTTTTCACCTGTAAAAATTGAAAATTTCATCAGAAAAATTTTGCTATTTTTCTTATTTTTGCTCAAAACATAGATTGTGGGTACACGTTAGAACCGCCTCGGTGCACGGACACGTTTTCCTGATGTTATGCGGCTTCTAACAGCCCCGAGGCGATTGCTTATAATGCCGCCATGACTTTTGTGTTTGAAAAGGTAATTTTGATCTACTTGTTGTTAGTAACATTGCTAACCAGTTAGTAATAAAGAATTAGAATTTGAATTACTCTGTGGTTATCGAAACTGATCCTTTTTTGCACCCTTTATAGCAAAAGGATAAAGAAGGACCGAAGCGGACTGAATACATCGTTCTAAGATTCGACCATCCTCTATTTTATTATTTGATTTTGTTTATCGTTTTCCTCGTGAGTGCATTTTCTTACGAACGTCAAGTTAGTTGTCGGTTGACGGTTGACTATTCAAAAAACTAAGTTATTTTTTTTCTTGCTTTTTGAAAATCTTTGAGAGCTTTATTGATAGCGATGTAGACTACCTTGTATTTCAGCATCACTGTGACCATTGATTGGACTTTGAAAGAAACCATAAACACCGTGTTTTTTTAAACTTTAATATATATTTCTCAACATTTATTAAGTAACAATAACACAACGTCCACAAAACTGCGAACATCTCTCGACTGTTAACACGGAATACATTTTAACCATAAATATAAAGATATGATAGAAGAAATCCTAACATGTATTAAAGAGATCGGTTACGGTAGTATTTGAGCCGCCTCGTGGGAAAACCAACAATGTGGTTTCCGAACAGGTCCGACACAAACCGGCCTGTACAAGCACAGAAAAGAGCTAAAAGCTTGAAATTTCGGATTTAAGTAGAAGAGGAATTGTACTATCCGAGTAGCGAAAACAAAGGCGCTGATCAGCTTCGCGGTTACCGCGAAGCTGATCTGCGCCTTTGTTTTCGCCTATGCAGATTGTTGGTTTTCCCATGAGGCGGCTCATTTGCTTCTAGTCACAAACTAATTCATTTTAGTAGCCTAAATAAGAAGGGTAATCTGTTTTTGTAACATATTGATGTTTGATCCGCCACCAAGTACCCAAATCTATGTAAAATTACAAAAAAAAGAAAAGAAAAGAAGTTGCACGATAAAATACTCCTCTGGTAATTGTCTTTTGTAGACATGAAATTTCCCTGTTGTAAGAAGGTACAGTTTATATTTTGCTAACATGCAACCTGTGCTTCCACAGTATCACCTTCTATAAACTTAAACTGTCTCTTATCATAAAATCTCAACAATATTGGACTCTGTGGATGAAAGTTCTTTAGATGTATATAGTGTTCCCCAGGCTCCAGTGTTGTGTGTCCACAATCCTCACAAACATACATTTTATCCCGCCTCTCCTTGTAGGCGTACTCGAACTTCTCCCCATGGACCTTCCTACTGTGAGATTCCAGGGAACAACGCTGTGTGAAGGCTTTGTTGCATGTGCTACATCTGTATGGACGTACACCTGAAATCAGTGGAAATAACATTCGTTATGAAAAGTATAAGGTAAGCAGAGAGACCAACCACTGACACAATTACAACAATGCTCCTCCATAAAATCTAAGGCCACAAGTAAGAAAAATAGATCGAGAAAAGATGATTGACAGGATGAGTTGCTTCTTCCAAAACGTTGGTCATTAGAAACCAAGCGGGGGCCATGTTTTATTTTGTCATTCTTAAAACACAAAGTACGACAATGCCGAATTAGAGTATGTCAACCAATGTGCGCACAATCCAACGACAATTGCAAACAAAGTACAAATCTGTGATATTTCGCATTATGCAAATGTACGTATGCAAAGTTTCAATAGTTCGAAGAAAATACCTGTATGTGTCCGTGTATGCCTTTTCAGATCAAAGGTATCATTGAAGCCTTTGGCACAGAACCTACAGAGATATCGTTTGATCTCACTGTGGCACTTCAGGTGGCGGTTGAGAAGACGCTGTAGCTGGAACGACTTGTCACATATACGACATACGTAGCTATTTTCCTCAGAGCGATAACCTAAAGAAGACAAAATAGGGACATAATGACGATAGTTATCGTTAAACTTCAAAGAATTGATTACATATGCGTCCCTTATGCGTACCAACAATCCATAATATAATCTCTTCCATTTACTGTGTCATTTCAGATGTTTGTTTATGAGTTGCTAACCCGTTATACTCCCCGGAAAGATAACCTAAAGGCTACAGATGTGCTACTAGGTGATTTTCGACAAGTTCAGATAAAAGAGACACTGACCAGCGGTGCGTATGTACTTTATTATGCGTCATATAAGAGACAACAAAACAACACTTCATCGAGAAGCTAGACCATCGATAGCTGGTAGGTTTCAATAATATAATCTTTTTTCATTTCTTTAATCGTCTTTATGTATTTTAATTTTGACATCTTTGAAACATGAGAATTACTTTGATGCTGAATAATTGCAAACTTTCGTGGAGATTTCGGATGTTTTAACATTTAAATTTTACTATCTGGCTACAAAACGAAATATGATATGATTAATCTTCACATTTATCTACGCAAGCTTTCCTTATTTACAACGCCAAAGAAATTACAATAGAAATGATACTGTATTTATTCCGTTCTAGTATCTATTGTTTTGTACATTCGTGTTTGTTTAAAAGAATCCTGTCCATTAGATAAGATCATCTAACATTCTTTAACTGAAACTTGAAATATTTAAAACAGTAAATGACTGAAAGAAACGCAACATCCGCAATTCAGATACATCTGATACCGTTTGTTTACGATCATGACAGTTGAAAATATAAAATTAATGTATCTAACCAAACAGTATTTGAGAACATCGCAAATAAATAGCGAGTCATGGTCGAAAATGCAAAGATACCATTACGAAAACTTGCTCATGCAATATACAGATATTTGTTTCCGTTGTAAAAATTGAAAATTTCATCAGAAAATGTTTGATATTTTCCTTATTTTTGCTCAAAACATAGACTGCAGGTACACGTTATAACCGCCTCGGTGAGTTGTTTCGAACGAGTACTCACAATCTATGTTTTGGAGCAAAAATAAGAAAAATAGGTATACCCCTGCATACCCCAGTTTTGCTATAAAAAGTGGGGTTCAAGGGGGTATATATTACACGTGATTGGAACCAACTAAATGCCTTTAAAGTCAAGACAGAAAATAAGTGAAATGAAAAAAGACTATAAAGACCAAACAGCTGCTCGCAGAACCAATGCTCGCCCCAAAATCTAAACTCTGATTGTTAACAAAACACGAGTACGTTATACACAGTCAAAAGTTCCTAAAACGTGGTACGTCAACTACATCCATTAAATTGAAATCATGAGTAATAGTTAAACAAACTAATGCACCACCTCTGATAATGTGTGTGTCAGTTACAGGAACAAGGAACAAACGCATTGAATGGAAAGTTAAGTAGATGACACCTTTAAACCTCAATTATCAATAAGGTAAGTTGGCCATGAAAACGAAGCCGATGAGGATGCCAACTTTAGTAAAACACACCAGTGTATATAAAATGGTTTAAAATCATAATAAATAGATGTATAAACAATTGGGTTTTATAGAGGTCAATTTTGTCAGACCTACCGAAGAGATTTTGTGGAACGGGAGCTCTGTCAGTTTGGTAGAAGATAGGATTCTTAATTCCGAAGCCTCCATTTACAAGCTCGACATTGTTCATCTGACCGCCCTGAAATAATATTAGGTATAGAAGAATAGACAGTTTAAGAAATGATACAAATAATTTTAAAATCCAATCCCGCGTTTACAACAAGCCAATCTATTCCGACTTATGCGCAGGCCGTTATAAAGTCTGTTGACTACAAAATTGAGCCGCCTCATGGGAAAACCAACAATGTCCGACACAAACCGGCCTGTACAGGTACAGAAATGAGCTAGGAGCTTGAAATTTCGGATTTAAGTAGAAGAGGAATTGTACTATCCGAGTAGCGAAAACAAAGGCGCTGATCAGCTTCGCAGTTACTGCGAAGCTGATCTGCGCCTTTGTTTTCGCCTATGCAGATTGTTGGTTTTCCCATGAGGCGGCTCAATTGTTGAAAGTTTTCAAGGCAATTTAGTAAAGATACATTTTTTTCAAGGTACGATGCACTACTAATGCAAAAATCCCAACATATACGCAGAAAGGGCTTAATGGACTTCACGAATACACAGCCCGTTCCACGCAAAGCCCAACTTCAATGTTGTATTCGTTTAAATTTCGAAATAGATAATGGTAATAATCACTACGCTTACCGGAGACAACTGTGATTGTGTTGGAACCAAGGCAGGGAGCTTGAACTCTTTTGCCTCCTTTCTGTTATTAGGTCTCGTTGTTGTATCAGTATTGTCACTAACTGTATTACAACTATTGTTGAATGAGTTATCATTGTTATTTCTCTTATGATATTGTTCAAGCATTGAAAAATCTTGAGGGTACTGTGCAAGAACAGGTAAAAATGGAACTGGTTTGTGTATACGAGTATCTTCTCGTTCTGAATGAATCTGTCTTGTGTCTTTCCAGTGTTCATTTGGTCTGGACGTCAATGGTTTAAAAGGCGAATCTTTGGAGAGAGAACTTAATGGCACATATGAAGCTACATGAGAACTTGAGACGCCACTTGTTTGACTCCATAGCACTTGGTTCCTGTTATCGTTCAACGTCAAATTATTTACCTGTATTTGCAGTTCAGATTTGTGTTTGGTGGTATTAGTTTGGTCAAGTTCGGAGGGGTGATATGTGTCATGATATGAGACCAAATTTGACAGATCATGCAGTGACGGTGTCGTTATGGAATCACAACCAGGTGAAACTATACTTCCACTTGATGAGTTTGGTGAGTCGGGAGATGCAAGCTCATTCCTTCTGAATTGATAAGAAGACACAGGCGACAGCGATAGAAACAATGCTCTACTGCAGCTAAACGGGGCGGACACTGGGTTATCCGATGATCGATCAGAGTCCCTTTCTTTCGTTGAGAAGTCAAGTGCGGGAAAAACGAATTCTTGGTTCTTTTGAGAGATGTCTTCAACGATGTCCGTGTTATTAGGAATAGGTATTGTATCATTGTGCTCTGAATGGACATTGTTATTGGTATCCTTATCTTTATACTCCCGTCCTGCTTCCTCTGTGGCACGACTTACATTACCTGGAAAATATTAATATATATTCTATATATTTTAGTGCTGATGTTTGTTCACATATATAGAGGTGGTTTAGTGCCTAACGTATCAATACTGTGAGAATAAAAAAGTTTATCTTGGAATAAAACATGCTAATGATGATATATACTTGGTAAATAAAAGACCTATTGCTCGAATCGATTTGATAAATATGTCGATTCAAAAATAAGCCCAACAACTTACTTATAGGCAACAAAAGTACAGGGAGTTACTTTCTAATGGCGTTCAAAAGGACTATGACCGCGACCTTGTAAATAGTCTCCAGGCGTTAAGCTAGTTCTCTACACAAAAATCTAGCTGGGCAGGGGGAACTCATTAGTCTTGGTTGACAGCCCTCCTAGGAGTTTACAGGTCTCTAAACAAAACCTAAGAAAGGGTAGATGGAGCTCTTCAGCTGTGGCCAGCAATTCATCTAGGAGAAGGAAACTCCAAAATCAAACCTGTGTGTCTGGATATGCCTAGTCCAGATATGCAAAGACTGTTTAGGTAGATGGAGCGGAAGAAATCATCTGATTCAACGGTTCAGAAAGCGATACAGCAACATGTTGTGGAACATGCAGAGCGTGACAAGGCACTAAAGATGTTACGGTCATCCACTGCATCCAAACCCAACTCCAGACGTCTTGACCTGTGTCTTGCCTCTGGGCGCAGCTGGGCGAGGACTAGAGAGTGAGGTTGACGTTGCGCACCTCTTCCTCACTATAATCCAATTTCATAGCGCATGTCATCTTATTTCTCAACACACAAGTACTTGCATACACAACAATTTCATCACACTTGCACCCACATACCTACAAAGTCCTGTGGCGATGGGCGAGTGGCGAAGCAGCAGGTGTAGGACACACTGGGAGCTGTAGTTGCAGACCTGCACACAGGCGGCTCAGTTCTAATGGTCGCTTTCTGTGAGGAGAAGCAGTAAGCAGAATTCGGCAGTCGGCTGAGTGACTGAGCAGACCTATTTAGGACCGCACTGCTCACCCCCGTAGCATGGGGAAGGGGCTAGAAAAGGTGCCCTAAACAATTGCCTGCTTCAAACCCCCTGGCTGGTTAACCGCGATCAGCGGGGATCCCCTTAAGCGGTCGAAATACAAAGAAAAAAGCTAGAGTAATCCCCTTACGGATTGGCGCATGGAATGTGCGCACTTTAATGGATAGTGCTGGGTCAGATAGACCACAGCGTAGAACGGCCCTTGTGGGCAGAGAACTTGGCAGGTATGATATACAGATAGCTGCATTGAGTGAGACTCGGTTCGCAGATGTTGGGGAGATCAAAGAAGTTGGTGCTGGATACACCTTCTTCTGGAGTGGACGCAAAAGTGAAGAGAGGCGTGAAGCAGGAGTTGGCTTTGCCATCAAAACAGAACTTGTTGGTAAGCTGTCAGGATTGCCAAAAGGCATTAATGACCGTCTAATGACATTGAGACTTCCTCTGTCAGGCAATAAACATGCAACTATTGTCAGTGCTTATGCACCCACAATGACCAATCCAGATGAGGTCAAGGACAAGTTCTATGATGACCTAGACAATGTTATTTCTGCAACACCCCGCACAGACAAGCTTATCCTTCTTGGCGACTTTAATGCCAGAGTGGGTACAGACCACCAGACCTGGGAAGGAGTTATAGGTCCAGAAGGGGTTGGAAAGTGCAACAGCAATGGTCTCTTGCTTCTCAGGAAGTGTGCTGAACATGATCTTCTAATCACCAACACAGTCTTCCGTCTATCTACTAGGAACAAAACATCCTGGATGCATCCCCGTTCCAAACACTGGCATCTCATAGACTATGTCATAGTGCGGAGAACAGACAGGCAGGATGTTAAAGTGACAAAGACTATGTGTGGTGCAGACTGCTGGACAGATCATAGACTGGTTGTCAGCAAACTCAACCTAAGAATACAGCCTGCGAGGCGACCTCAAGGCAAGAAAGCTCCTAAGAGACTGGATGTCTCAAAGCTGAATAAAGACAGCATGAGACAAGATTTCTTAACAGACATTTGCAACCAACTGGATGCAATGAATCTCAGTTCAGAGGACCCCGAAGAAAACTGGACAGTTTTCCATAAAACAGTTCTTTCTTCAGCTGCAAGCACCTTAGGCCATCCATCTCGCAAACATCAAGACTGGTTTGATGAGAATGATGATGAAATTCAGAGGCTTCTTGAAGAAAAGCACCGTTTGCTCAAGGCACATCAAGATGATACTAGCTCAGTATCAAAGAAAGCAGCCTACAGCAACATTTGTAAGACAGTCCAGACCAAGCTTAGGGACATGCAAGATTCCTGGCTGAGGAAGAAAACAGAAGAAATTCAGTCTTTTGCGGATAGAAAGGACATGAAGAAATTTCATGATGCACTGAAAACCATTTATGGTCCAAAGAGTTCTGGAGCCACCACATTGCTCAGTGCAGATGGAAACACTCTTCTCACAGATAAAGAAGCTATCTTAGAAAGGTGGGCAGAACACTTCAATAGTGTGCTTAATCGACCATCAAGCATCAATCAGGATGCAATCGACAGACTTCCACAGATAGAGTGCAATGTTCTGTTAGATGAATTTCCTACCGTTACGGAAACAAGAAAAGCAGTTCAACAACTATCATCTGGCAAAGCCCCAGGTGCAGATGCAATTCCTGCCGAAGTTTACAAGGCTGGGGGGCTACCCATGGCAGAGAAACTGACAGAGTTGTTTCACTGTATGTGGAGGAAGGAGGCTATCCCACAAGAATTTAAGGATGCATCCATAATCCACCTATACAAGCGGAAAGGAAATCCTCAAGTCTGTGACAATCACAGAGGCATCTCCCTCCTATCAATTGCTGGGAAGATACTTGCAAAAATTCTGTTAAATCGTCTGAATGCTCATCTTGATCAGACGGGACTTATCCCAGAAAGTCAATGTGGATTCAGAAAAGACAGAGGGACAATAGACATGATCTTCACAGCAAGACAGCTTCAGGAGAAATGCCAAGAACAGAATGTAGATCTATACATGACGTTTGTTGACCTCACCAAAGCTTTTGACACTGTTAGTCGTGATGGACTCTGGAAAATCATGGCCAAGTTTGGCTGTCCACCCAGATTCATAGCTATGGTGCGGCAGTTTCATGATGGCATGCAGGCACGTGTGCAAAATGATGGAGAGTTCTCTGAACCATTTGAAGTAACAAATGGGGTCAAACAAGGCTGTGTTCTGGCACCAACACTGTTCAGCATGTTGTTTTCTGCCATGCTTATGGATGCTTTTCAGGACAGTGACACTGGTTTTCCAATCAGGTACCGTTTTGATGGCAACATATTCAACCTCAGAAGGTTGCAAGCCAAAACTAAGGTCCAGACTGATGTGCTAGATGAGCTCCTCTATGCAGATGATATGGATAAGAATGCCAACACAGAGGCAAAAATGCAAAGAGCCATGGATCAAGTCTCACAGTCATGTGATAACTATGATCTCACAATCAGCACAAAAAAGACAGAGGTTGTACACCAACCAGCCCCCGGAAAACCATATAATGAACCAACCATCACTGTGAATGGGCAAAAACTGAAAGTTGTTGACAAGTTCACCTACCTGGGAAGCACTCTCTCCAGAGCAGTGCATATTGATGATGAGATCACTGCCAGAATTGCAAAAGCTAGTGTGGCATTCGGAAGACTCCGTGCAAATGTCTGGGAGCGAAATGGA
This sequence comes from Rugalucina vietnamica, assembly GCA_964017185.1. Classification (NCBI taxonomy): domain Eukaryota; kingdom Metazoa; phylum Mollusca; class Bivalvia; order Lucinida; family Lucinidae; genus Rugalucina; species Rugalucina vietnamica. The sequence goes on from OZ024869.1 coordinate 94,801,737, forward strand.
ATCAAGCTTGACACCAAGCTGAAAGTCTACAAGGCTGTGGTACTGCCAACCCTCTTGTATGCATGTGAGACCTGGACAGTATACCAACGCCATGCAAAGAGACTTAACCATTTCCACTTAAGCTGTTTGAGAAAGTTGTTAAAAATCAAGTGGCAGGACAAGATTCCAGACACAGAGGTCCTGAGGAAAGCAGGGATGCAAAGCATGCATACAGTCTTAAAGCTAGCACAGCTAAGATGGACTGGCCATGTTATAAGAATGCCTGATGCGCGACTTCCAAAGAAAGTTTTCTATGGAGAACTACAGGAGGGAAAGCGCTCTCAAGGTGGCCAGAAGAAACGCTACAAAGACACCCTCAAAGCCTCTCTGAAGGATTTCGAAATACCAATGGGGTCCTGGGAACAGACTGCACAGGAGCGATCAAAGTGGCGAGGTCTCATCAACAAAGGAGCAGCTCTCTATGAAAAGAAGAGAATCTGTGAAGCTGAAAGAAAGCGAAGAGAGCGCAAAGCCAAAACAAATGTGCCACCAGCAGACTCTATGACATTGACTTGCTCTACTTGCAACCGACAGTTTAGAGCCAGAATTGGCCTAGTCAGCCATCAAAGAACTCACCAACACACATCAGCACTATTCAAGAAATAATGATGGTCTTTCTCATTAGTGAGAGACGAACTATCAGTCTCCAGGCGAGAGGTCTAATTGAAGATTTTCAATAATCATCGAATTCGTTTTGATGGCGAAATCACGGTGAGGAGACAGAATTAAAAACGAATTAACACTGTCGCTCGGACAGTTTCAGCGCCTAACGACCTATGTTCGATATGAGAAAGAACAGTAAAGGTATTTTAGGCCAGCTTAATCTATAAAATTGAAGAAGAACGAAACGCGGCATACACCGAAACCACGTAACCAAGAGTGCAACAATTCTGATGTATAGGCAACCGTGGCCGACGGTTTTAATGTTCAGCGAGCAGAATTGATTTTGTAGAACATTGGAAGTAATGATTGGGCATCGATTCAACTGCGAAAGATCGTAGTTGATTTCTAGAGACAACAGTACATTGACGGCGAATCTAACAAACGACGAGAAATTAAAAGTTCTACAACTGCGTATGGATGTCATAGACGATATACATAGCAGGGAAGCATGACGGCGAATCAAACAAACGACGAGAAATTAAAAGGTCTACAACTGCGTATGGATGTCATAGACGATATACATAGCATGGAAGCTCGACGATTTTAGCAGAAAAGTACGTCGTGACGATCTGTCCACAATGTTGGAAAATGCTCACGGATATTTTTCATCCGATTTCCCATCTGAAAGCAATATCGAAAAGACTTTTGACGACCGGTCAACCCCGATGACATTATATTTGGTGCTACTTATAACCAAAACAACGAAAATAAATAGATATCATAGTAGATACTTTTGAAGCAGTGAAAACATTCAAAGGGAGATAGTATGGGCCATATTGCGCAATTTCGGATAATGAACCATCTTCAGTGACCTTTTATAAATCGGCGACGATAGCCACATAAATACTGTTTATACTGCAATTTCAAAACTTTACACAAGGAAAGTCTAAATCAAAGTCTAAATCAAAGACACGTGCTTAAACGGAGTCAAATAATTAAAATATTGTTTAGAAGATGGCTCTTAAACGGTGTAACATGTAGCCATTCTGAATCGCACAGAGAAGAAACATAACTAAACTACTAGCAGTTACTAGTTATTTATTTCGCGTAAAGGGGACTTGTTTTATGTAAATCCAGTCTGAGTGCAACGGTGATTACAATAGGGGCGGTTATTTATTGGTTCTATAGCTGCATAGCTTCATTACAAATGCGAGCACGAGCCCAAAATTAGCAATTTCAACGGTTAAAAGGGGTAATTTGGTTAAATATTACAAATAGGTGCAAAGGTTGGGCACAACAGCAATTTGAAAACGGAAAAGGATATCGGTTTGCAGCAAAGCTGTGGTTAAACTGTTTGGTATCGTGTGTCAATTAAATCTTTCGAGTTAAAGACATAAAGGGCAGGAAATATTAGATCGGCTTACAGCACTCTGATAAGAAAACATACTTAAAACTGCAAAATAGATTTTTCACCTATTGGTAGCCTTTAATAATCACTGCATTTTCCCTTTGAAAAATAAACTAAAAAATCCTAAAGGAAGTCAGCTTGAAACATATCACATTTTCACACAGTAGAGAAAACACATATTTCACTGAGAATAATACCAATGAGCAGGTATTTCGCAGATGAATATATTTACCAAACTTCATTAATTTTACCAAATGTCGAAGATAAACCTAAACACGTATTCTTCTCCTCATCATGAACTAACAGTAAGTAACAGATAACATTTGAATCAAAATGAAAAGTAACGTTCAAATATAGATTGAATTAATAATATAATGTCAACCTTAAGATAATGATTTGAAGTGTTGCACATTCATCCGAAAATGCTGAAGATGTCCTCACACTAAGTAAAATTCAATCCCTTTCACAATTAGAATCAATGCATATAATTCGAAAACTTTTAAAATCCTGTTATGAAACAAAGTGCGAAATGTTGAATTGCGCCAATGAATTAAAAAACAAAACGAAGCGTTTTGGATTTTCTCAAATGAAGTAAATGATTATAATTTGTCCCTTGAAAAAGTACATCATAGTTCTGAAATTAATTTTGTAATAGAATCGCCACTGATATTCAGTGTAAAGAAAACCTTCACATATATTTTCTACGACTGTTTGCTTTTTTCTTAAATCTTTTTATCATTTTTCAGCAAAAATGACTTTAATACGCCATGTCGTACAAAAATTATGTTTTTCATCTAAATAACAAAGATCCGGTGTTCGGTTGTTTTCCAATAACTATTAACCAATCGATAAAATGAAATCAATAAGCTTTCAAAATATCTTACCTGAATGGTGATTGGATAGTCTCTCAAATTTCTTCTCGCAGCAATATCTATCGATCGATTCTTCGCGACGGCGCTTGCTCGTGGACTTCTTGATCAGAAATGATCGCGGCATCTTTGGTCGTTTCAGTTACAACGTTTTCCTCGAATTCGCTTTTTATATCCACCAATGTTTTATTTAAACTATTTTACAAGATACGGGTATAGCTCTGTTAAAATATATCTCAACAGCAAATAATGTCTTTAAATGTACGTTTCCACAGCATCAGCATCAGCGTTATTATTATCAAGATATTTTTTATTTTATTAGGAAAAACATAAAAGTCACTTTTTAGTATTGTCAAATACAAAACTCTCTAACTTTGGTCCAACTCTAAATTACACCTTAAAGATTCTTCATATGACCACATCCTCTTAAATAGTTACTGTCAGTTAGAAAAACGCAGTGACACTCAGGGGTACCCCCATATTACGGTTGAAAAGGCGAAAGTAACGGGATGAATGGAGTCGCCTTCCGAGGAAAAGTGTCTTCGGGATATCCCGCCAGATCCGACCTAATCTCATTGTAGACACAGAAGATGGATTAACACTGACCAAGTCAGATTTCAAGACAAACATGGACACCGATCAGTTGCGTGGTAAACTAGAAGATGGTTAGAGACTCATTATTTCTCAGTTGGTCAAACAGTTTGCCTCATGACGTGTCTCAATAAATCTTTTGAATGTACCCATGTAACCGTAACGGGAAGATACTGAAGACGTTGTCAATTGCAACAGTAAACTTTCTTACAATGCTAAGTCCCGCCCTCAAACCGTTGGCTAAGATACCTATCAGCGAAGCGCGGGTAAAATTGATATAACGTGTGAAGTACCCGTAACATCAGTAAAATACCACTAGAGTTTAAAATAACATTTTCATAGTTCACAGCAACAAACCGAAGAAAATTTCTATTTGAAAAGAAAACATAATAGCAAATAGAAAGGAAATACAGAAATATGTATTTTAAAATAAAAAAAAATCTTTGCCGAAGTTAATAAATGTACACTGTGCATCATATGCGGTAACTCTGATCGAAGAGTTCTTTCTTAAAGCCTACTTAAGATAATTGACATTAGAGATTATGGCTTGGCAGACAATAACGTTATTGAACAATGACACAGAAGTCGCGCAACATTTCTAGTTTTACGGTTACATTTGCTAGAAATTCCGCTAAACATACATGTAGTGTCGTCGTTGGGGTATGTTGATAAAGTATAGCAGAAACCGACGATATTACAGTTTTTGATAGAAAATACATGTACTGGCATTTAATTAGCGTCCTTTTAATGGGACATAATTATGCAAACAGTATAGCCCAAGCTGTGACGCCGCAGATCTCGGCGTTCCATCTGGGGCTCTTCTGTTTGCTAAGACAATTTTTATTAAAGATCTATATGAACATTTAAAATCACTCCTGATGTCCATTCAATAAAAGTAGACTCACCCAAGTGATAATGAAGGGAAATCCATTTGTCAAAAATGGGTTAAAGCAAATGATAATCACGTACATGAGACTGATGTTTTCGACGTCGATTTCAACGACACGAAAACTCTGATTAGGAAAATCTATCCGGAACACCATTTAATCACAACATACCGGTTAAAAGGAATGATTAAATGTATAAATGACATAGACGGAATGGAACATGCCGAAGTTCACTGGACTTTAACGCATTGGGTTGCAAAGAGCTACAACGCAAAGAAATGACGCGGGGAGAAATAGATTTACTTATACACTCTATACAGCTGTATATTACTTGGAAATATTGCTGGACAACATCAATGAACAGGTGTAGTGTATGTCTCGACACATTTTGCTGAATTATATCTCAGAGCGATATTCATTTGATTATCTTCGATGAAACTAGACCATGGGACAGGTCGACTCTTTTATTATTTTTCTCAGATACGGAGCCCGATATTGTTATTTAACAGACAACGGCGCGCATTTCAGGGATGATTGTAAAGAGTATACCTCATAATTTAAACCGCACAGTTCTCATAGTTACACAGAGTTACTCTGAGCGACCTGTTAGTAGTGAACATTGCATGATTACGGGGACCCCTTATTGCGAGGAATATCCGAGAAGATATTGATGAGACTGCTATATCCATGAAGACATTAAAATGTTAATTATACGTGTCAGACGTCATAGGATATTGTTTTCAAAGCGCCAAATAAAAGGGCCGCGGTCCTGGTTGGATGGTATTTACGTAGATACACTGTGCAGGATTTCTTGTGTACAGGTTTAAATCTCATCATAAAACGCTACACTACAGGACACTTTTGTGATTGACGGTTTAAAATTTCGACAATTTAATGACATGAACTTTAAACCCTTTTTCCTGCAAAACATATCTTTTAGTTGCTGAGCAGAGGCTCTTTATTGTTCAGTAACGGTGTACGATTATTCAGCAGATCTTCGAACAACTGTAATTTACCAGAGTAGGGGTTCAGATATCGGACAATAGTGCAGATATGACATGTGCAAATGTTGTATTACTGGATCGAATGAATGATGAAGGAATCCTCATAGACGACGAAAAGCAACTGAATTATTGTTGCGACTGTTGCTATGTCTCGATGATGTTGTTCTTCGATCTACATTAGTTGTTTCGGCGGTAGACAGCGAAAACGCTCCACTTTGGGAATGAAACGGCAGAAGTTGTGTTGAGACTGAAAGCAAATCAGCACATTTGTCGGTTCGAACGGACACTACGTTCGTAACGGGTTGATAAACATGCTCCATTTCCCACAAGCGGTTAAAAACCTGTTATGTTAAATGACACAGAAACAGAATATAAAAAAGTTCTCTTATTTTTGATTTATGATGCTGGATAATTATACTATCATGATAAATGAAATCCGTTGTATATCTCGTCTTTCCCTTTCACATAGCTCTAAACGGAAGGGAATACCGTGCCATCGCCTGAATACATACACCTGATACTGGGCTGACATGAACAGATGACGCCCGGCTGTACCTAAACATAGCCAACTACATGGGCCATTCGCATTAAATAATGACTCAGATCAGTTTTGGCGTCTAACTAGTCTAATCAGTAGCTTCTCTCTGTGCTTACTGAACGGCACATCATCTAACTGATCCTCACTCGGAAACTGGAGATTCTAAACAAGTTAGGCGAATGCCTATGTTTGTCTGTATATCCAGTGGGCGCTGTAGTCATATTGTCGGTTTTCCTTACGCAACGTCTTACAAGTTGAGACATGAAAATGAACCTTCTACCCGTTAAAATTATTCATGTAAATGTTACATCATATGATCTTTTGAACCTGTCATTTTCACTACCCTAAATTATATGTAAAATACCACGCATTGTATTTGAAATGAGAATGCACATACCGTTTGACACTCGTTAGATGCCTGTTCCGTGGGAAAACGAGAGATATGTTGCTTCAGTACGAGTATAAACAAAAGAAAAATAGGGAGAGGGCACTTGAAACGTTAGCGGATTTAGTAGATGCAACATTAAAGATGGTAATCAAAGTAACATTGCTGCTGGATAGCCGTACAATGAACAAACTATCATTGTGTATGGCCACAAGCTGAAAGCTGTTGATAAATTCACCTTCCTAGTAAGCACTCCCTCCAGAGCAGTACACATTGATGATGAGCACATTCGCCGTTGTAGACCACGGAAGTCTCCGTCGAGATGGTAGCATATTGGAACCAGTCAGAGACACAGCCAACTCTTTTAAAATATGTGTAGCACCTGGAAATAAATACCAAAGACATGCAAAGAGATCTATTTTTTCTAGTAACGTTGCTTGAATAAACTGTTCATTGAAACGGCATAATAATAAGTCAGACACAGATGTCCTCAAGAAGGAAAAATTCTGAAAAAGATAGGCGTACCCTCAAAAGAAAAAGTAGGCAACGATCAGGAAATGGCGGAATCAAAAAGAAATTTCCATCCCAAAAACCGAGGTGGGAAAAAACTAAATTTACAATCAGATACTTATACTAAGAAAACATATAGTAAGCCGAATGGGCAGCCATTTTCCCAGTCGGTGAGCACTCAGTCACCCAAACTTAACTAACTGAATGATTTTGGATATTCCAAATAAACGTTCTGTGAATAGACTACATATTGCACATCGGAGAGCAGTTCAAAGTGAAACTGAAAGAAAACAAAAATACAAGGTCCGTCACCAGACTCCTTTGTGTCAGACATAACAACCAACAGTTTAGAACTAAAGTGGTTACTGAAAAAGCCACCATGGAAGTTCTGGACAATCCTACATCAATAATTGTAGTGCAGAAATAAGTAAAGGATGCCTTTTACTGAACTAAGAAACGACCAAAAGCGTCATCTAAAGTGCTACTGTTTACCATTCTGAACACACGCACAAATGTCTTCGTGACATATCCACAATGTGGCTACGGCAAGAGGTTGGCAGTCAAACATTTCTTACATAATCCAAAGCTCATTTACACAATTATTTATTGTCTTGATGTTGTATAAGAATATCTTGTTGCTCATTGTTTGCTAGATTTCTTCTCATATTATCTTGCTGCAAACTTTTATCATTACTCCATAATTCCCGAATTCCATCTGTCATTCTGAAAGATGATCATTCACTTACCTAGAAAATCTCTGCTTTTTTATTCTTTTCCCTTGAATATAAAAAAAAAAAATATAAATTCGGAAAAGGTCTGACTCACTTTTATTGTTTTCTTGATACTTAGAATTTATCTGGTCGTTCGTCTCCCACTAATGAGAAAGACTATCATTATTTCTTGGATAGGTTCGTGTGTGTTGGTGAGTTTTTTGATGGCTGACAAGGCCAATTCTAGCTCTAAACCGTCGGTTGCAAACAGAGCAAGTCAATGTCATGGAATCAGGTGGTGGCGCATTGGTCTTGGCTTAGCGTTCTCTGCGCTTTCTTTCAGCTTCACAGATTCTCTTTTTTCATAGAGAGCTGCTCCTTTGTTACTGAGACCTCGCCACTTTGATCGCCCCTGTACAGTCTGTTCCCAAGACCCCATTGATATGTCGAAGTCCTTCAGAGAGGTTTTGAGGGTATCTTTGTAGAATTTCTTCTGGCCACCTTGAGAGCGCTTTCCCTCCTGTAGTTCTCCATAGAAAACTTTCTTTGGCAGTCGCTCATCAGGCATTCTTATAACATGGCCAGTCCATCTTAGCTGTGCTAGCTTTAAGACTGTATGAGTGCTTTGCATCCCTTCTTTCTTCAGGACCTCTTTGTCTGGAATCTTGTCTTGCCACTTGATTTTGCTTAAGTATAAATGGTTAAACCTCTTTGCATGACGTTGGTATACTGTCCAGACCTCACATGCATACAAGAGGTTTGGCAGTGAGCAGTGCGGTCCTGAATAGGTCTGCTCAGTCGCTCAGCCGACTGCCGAACTCCGCTTACTGCGTCTCCTCACGAAAAATGATCATATAGAACTGAGCCGCCTGCGTGCAGGTCTGCAACTACAGCTCCCAGTGTGTCGCCAATCGCGAGGAAGTGAGGTGAGGAAGAGGTGCGCAGCGTCAACCTCACTCGCTCGTCCTCACCCAGCTGTTCCAAGAGGCAAGACACAAGTCAAGACGTATGGAGTTGGGTTTTGATGCAGTGGATGACCTAACATCCTGTTCTGCATGTTCCACAACATGTTGCTGTAACGCTTTCCGAACCTTTGAATCAGATGATTTCTTCCGCTCCGTCTACCGAAACAGTTTTTGCATATCTGGACTAGGCATATCCAGGCACACAGGTTTTACTTTGGTATAACCTTTTCCATGATGAATTGCTGGCCACATCTGAAGAGCTCCATCTATCCTTTCTTAGGCTTTGTTTAGAGACCTGTAAACTCCTAGAAGGACTGTCGACCAAAACTAATGAGTTACCCCTGCCCAGCTAGATAACTAGCACTCCTTGATGGGTTGCCGTCCAAGGCTACTAGAATCGCTACTTCGATTGATGGACCATTACTTTAGATTGTTTTGGATATCAACGCTCATTAGGATACCATGTCCATAAATTGTATACACTTTTAACCCCCAAGATTAAATAGTGAAACTGCTGTTCCCATATTTTTGTTCCAAAGCATAGGTACTCGTTAGAGCCGCCTCAGCAAAACCAAGAATCTTTTCAATTTTTACAGCTTGAGAAAATGTATATACATCTACGAGGCGTATAGGCGTGTTTTCATCCTGATCTGTAAAAGGTATAACCCCATTGTCAAAGGGTTGAACTCTTAAATTGTTTTCAGACCTTTGGAAATCGTATGTCTTTTCTTTTCCAGCCTTCTAGCCAAACCAGCTGTGTGTAACCCTGATGATTTCTTCGGTTCGCTTTAAATGGATGCAGTAAATAATTATCTATCTAGGATCTTGTCCAGTGGATGTACTGATTGTCCATAGCAACCATTTCCGTGGGAAGTATGCCCACGCTCTGTTTGTTACTCTGTTGGTAGTTTGTCGATATCCTTGCCTCATTTACCACCTTAATTAAGATCTACTTGCTCCTTTCATCCGAATCATGTTTACCATCGCCACATCCATTGACCTTCAAACGGTTTCATCAAAGACTATTTGGCTTCATCACGAGCAACCGTTTATTCAGATGGTGCTAACGGGTTGTTCACAGATAGATTATACAGCCACAGAAGATGGCTAGAGTCAAGGAGTTACAGAATGAGTAAGCAGGTCGAGGTTATTATTCATAATGATGTAATAAAGACACCGATTAGCTGCCTGGTCATCGCGTAGATGGTTTGGATCGTTGTTTGGGTTCTTCATAAGGCAGATTTTTCAACGTCGTTTCTCATTTTAAACCATAACGTCAAGGTAAATTGCATTTAAATTTACATCAAGTACCATTAAAATTAAATATTATTTACGGAAATCTCGCTACAAATCGGTAGGGGTCACAAATCAAGGGGCGACTTTCTTTTTTCCTTTGCATATAAATTGAAATTTCTGAACGCTGAGCCATTTATTGATGTTTACCGCTGGAATATTTATCATATTTATTCTTATAACCTAATACAAAACATTATTTTTCTTTGATATACAGAGCAACCTCAGATCAGAATACGCCGGTGATCACGTTAAAAACTTTACGATTCGTTAGCAAAGATGGAAAACTTCTGATCTGAAGACAGAGATTCTGCATCTGCACAAAACAAAACTGGAATCAGTTTGACGTTTTTCTCCGCTATGTTGATATTTTGATGATCGGGCTCATGTGCTAAAATGTATCTATCGTTTTCAATAACTTAATATTGCGCCCAGTGGCATACCGACTTTATTACTTTCTGACAACGGTATATCTAAACGGAGATGATTAAAGAAAACTCGACGCATAAAATACCGATTAAGTTTTCATATTCTGAGATTTTTCATGAATTTTATATGAGGATGGTTTTGCAACTTAAATAATGTATCCCTTAAATAATGTACAAACAATGATCAGTAGAAAATTCCAAGAAATGTCAAAAACAATCACATCAGGAAAACATGTCCGTGTAATATTTACCCCCTTATACCCCACTTTTATATAGCAAAACTGGGGTTTGCAGGGGTATACCTATTTTTCTTATTTTTGCTCCAAAACATAGATTGTGGGTACACGTTAGAACCGCCTCGGCGGTTCTAGCGTGTACCCACAATCTATGTTTTGAGCAAAAATAAGAAAAATATCAACTTTTTTCTGCTGAAAAATTTTCATTTTTTACACCTATAAAAATCTCTGTGTATTGCATGGGCAAGTTTTCGTAATGATCAGTAGGAAACAGTCGCTTTTTGAATTTACAGTGTACGAGGGGAAAGCAAAAAGTTCGTGGACTTTCTTAATAACTTTTATAATTGACGTCCGATTGTTTTCGTATTTTCACAAGTGTAATAATGGTCTATTGTCAACATTCATCTAAAATGTTATTTGTCGAATCTTATTTTGATTGGTCAAATTACATCGACAAACACGTGGGGTTTGCTACCCCGGAGCACGCCGTAAAATCTCTGTTTACGTGTTTATAAATATAAAAATATTTTAAAAAATGTCATTTCTAAGTCTCCTTAAATTATGGAAATATTGATATTGATGTAATTTGGCTTGAAATGTGAAATTGCAATTCTCGCATTCGAAGGACAACGCTACAGCGACACTTTTTGAAAGACAAGTCTAAGCAAAAGTTTAGTAAAAATGACGTTACTGGTAAATGGCAGAAACGTGCACATCGATATAATTTGTGCGAGACTTCCGAATAAAACATACAGAAACGTCTGATTTGTTACAAACAGCTGGAGACACATCAGAACTGACGCATACAACAGTGTTCAATGATGTGCAAAGTGTTAGTCACAACGAAATAGCTGTTAAATTTAACAAGTAAGCACAAACATCTACGCAAACAACTTTAACGTCATGGCATGCCCCGTATAATCCTAGCGTCTGTCGCAGAAATTGTCATAAAAACTAAATTTTTCTAGCGATTTGCCTTAAACTTTCTACTGTAATCCTTCACGGATGGGGAATAAATATATGAAAATTTGCTTGAAGTCGAATGATAAATAAAGTTTTTATAGGAACTTTTGACTCGGCCAGCGTATACCGAAAACCCGTTGGCAAATGACGTTAACGTCTTGGCGTGCTCCGGGTACCGCTAACACGCATCAACCAAATTGCCATAGAAAGCACGTTTATCAAGCGATTTGTCTGAAACTTTCTATGCTTGTTTGTATTAAATTGATTGCAAACATACAGTAATTTCAGAGAAATCGCATATGTACTTTTGATTTTATTGACAAAGTCCACAAACTTTTTGCTTTCCCCTCGTATCTATTTTTCGGTTCGTGTGAAAATGCCATGTTTTGTATCAGCCTTCGGCCTGGTGTTCAAACACCTTCCTCGTGATCCATCGAATGTTTTAACACTGAAACCCATGGTTCATCCCTATAATATTTGTAAAGGTTTTTTTTTACATGTAAATTGTGCCGTTTGTTTGTAACTAATTTTCTAAATAAAATGCCCAGAAAACAGCTTAGACAGAGCATAATATATTATGCAAAATAAATTTAGCAATTTTCATTACAGCTGCCAGACTCAGTACATAATGAATAAAAATTATTTCTTTTGAATATAGGCATAACTGGCAACCCTTCGACAAGATCTTGCAAGCAAAAACTTTCGAAAAAATCAAACGTTACAGCGATACTGACGTGACGTCAGAATTAACGAAACATGATCAAAACTGACAGGTCTGCTTTAAGTGGGAAACCGAAATCATGCTTTAGCAACTGTTTAGTCATCAAAACAAAGGAAAACAAAACAACGTATTGAAACGAAATTTTATCGTCGAGAAATAAAGATCCAAAGTTTTTAAATTTGACGTTTTTCCCTGGCTCCTTCATTATCGCCTTACAGTAACGTTTCTAAGTGGCATTTCCTGAAAAACGGCATTGAGTAAAATTGCCCGGTGCACACCAAAGTGATAAAATAAAGTGGTTTTGCAAAATTCCCTTTCTTGGCTTCAAAACGTAAGCTTTAAAGAATGCGTTAAACGTCAGCGTTATCTCACTAGCATGACGCGTTATGACTCAGAAACTTTTTAAGTTTTACTCGCCACGGTATCGGCTACATTCTGTTTTGTTTGTCTTGTTTTGTTGTTCAGAAATCCATGGAAACCAAGAAACCCGAAATTAAGACAATTTCCACCACATGGCGTCATCTTGACGTCATTTTTTCGGCGGGTAAAGTTTGTACCACCAAAGCCTTATCTCTTTTGTCACATAATCAACATCGTTGATAACGAAGAGATGAAAAAAGGGAAACAGATGGACTAAACAAAAGTCAGTTGTTTGCATTGTGATTTTGCCTTCACACCCCTTCTGTATTTCTTGGTTGTTCCAAAAGCCTCTTTAAAGGCTGACGTTTTTTTTTAATTCATCGTATCATGTGCCTAAGACCCTGTTCTTGTCACTTAAATCAAAGAAATGTCCATAGTTGCTCCAAGATGACAAAAAATATATGAAACATCAAAAATTGCTAAATTTATTTTGCATAGTATATTTAACATGAATTAGGGCATAAAACTTGCATTATCATTTTAAACGTCCTGTTGAAATTCAATGACACCCATGTTACATATCCAAGGTATCATAACCTATAGCAAAATAACAAAATTAAAGCATCCTTTAATACGGAGTAATTATTTATTTGTGACCTTTTGTGTCCAAATTCCTTTAAAATTGTGAAGAAAATATCAAATTTAAAAAATGAAACCCATTTTAAAGTGCCCTATAGACCTTTGCGGATTTTATCTATCTTTATTTCTTATTTTGTAACGTTATAATGCAAATGAGAAAATGTAACAAAAGTTTGTTGAAACACACACTTTAATTACTATAGGATAAAAACGTCAGATTATCTCTCATATATATTTTATTTCCTTTTATGGCGATTCAAATAACGCAAAACGTCTTACGGCTACGAAATTCAGGATATTAAGTTTAAAAAATTCAAAGATTGAAAAATTCAGCTCTTTTGATATTCTTCACGAAACATCCACATAAAAGGGAATATGTAAGAACATTATCACCGAAAACCACATCTTTGCTTGAATGGGCAGTTGAGACACATATCACCATAGCATCCTCAACCTCTAGGTCTGGTGCTATGAAAATCATGTCTATTGTTCCTGTTCTTCAACTCTCAATAATTTTCTGATATATTTCCATGGTTGATAGATACATTCAGGTGATTTAACAGTTATGCTTCTTTTTGGGAAGGGCTCCCTTCTCCACTCCCAACCTGAAGCGACTTTCTCTGTCAAAAGTAGCCATCCAGTATCGGCTTGCCTTGTGTCTGTATCTGGGGCTGTACCAGCTTTTTCTAGTTTCCAAGACAGGAAGTTCATCAAGCGGAATTTAATGTGTTGCGATCTGTCGACAGCAGATACTTGCTGTGGCAATTGAGCACTCTATTTGAAATACACGTACATCAGGAAAACATGTCCGTGCAATGTATACCCCCTTATACCTCACAACTGGGGTACGCAGGGGTATACCTATTTTTCTTATTTTTGCTCCAAAACATAGATTGTGGGTACTCGTTAGAACCGCCTCGGCGCGAGGCGGTTCTAACGTGTACCCACAATCTATGTTTTGAGCAAAAATAAGAAAAATATTAAAATTTTTCTACTGAAAACTTTCAGTTTTTACAACTTTAAATATCTCTGTATATTGCATGGACAAGTTTTCGTAATGTTTGGTCCTTTCCAAGACAAGAAGAGAGCATCCATCGACTCAATTAGTCTTGTGGCTACAAAACTCTTTTGGTCATAAACCGTTTACAGTGCATCGTGGAATCTCTCAATGTCTTTCCTATCTGCAAGAGACTATATATCATTTTCATTCTCAGCTAGGACCCCTGTATGTCGCATGTCCCCATGCTTTGTCTGTACTGGCTGACTTACAAATATTGTTGAAGACTGCCTTCTTTAATACTGAACTGGTAGTTTACCTGTAGTCTTGAAGTTCAATGAGTATGCATGTTTTCTTCAAACGCTTCTGAATTTGTTCATCATTCTCATCAAACAAGTGCTAATTTTTAGATGAGTGCCCTTACGTAGTTGCAGCTGAAGAATGAATGCCTTTTGATAGACCAGTAGAGTTTTTTTTTTTTTTTTTGAGCCCTCTGAACTGAGATGGCAATATAAATGTGTCTCATACTTTGAGACATCCATCTCACTGACGCTTTCTTGCTTGACACACGGACTCCAGTTTGAATGCAGTGAATAATCATAACTTCTTTTTGTGTTATCATTATCATTATGTACAATTTATCATTAATAAAATAAGGTTAACAAAATTAATTCATGGTTAACTATTTCAGGTTGCAATTTTAGTATAATGTGTTCAGTCATTGACACATTAACAATATATAGATAAAATTAAAATTGCTTAATATACTCATCTTGCGATCCTAACAATATGAAAATGCATCACGTTAACGGAAATATACAGTTACATCCTGTACTTATACAAGAAATTAATTAGTTCCACGGCCTTTCTCACGACCCCAGAGTTTTAATTCATTCATAACAGGCTGATATTGTGAGGTATTTCAGGGACTGCTTTACATTACGAAAACACACCCATGGTATGTGGCATAAGGGGACCATTGTTCGATCACAAATATCCATGTTTGATAAATTTTCGGATCAGACATGCATTGAAGAATGCAAGTTTGCGTACCACATCGAAGCTTGAACTACAATATGTTAGTTTATCACGTCATCACTCCACGTTCTCAGTGACGTAATTTTAACACGCCCACCATCATCCGGTGTGAATCAGGGTCAGGTGGACCAGTGATCGATCACATTTTCCTGAACTTGGAAGATATGTACATTTATAGAAAGAATAATTATTGTTTATCTCTAGCCACGAAACATAATTGGGAAATTTTCAGTAAGATTAAAGAAATAAAGCAGTGAAACGAGGTGGTAAAAATGCACAAACGCCCATAGAAACAATGGAAAACTGTTGAAAAAATCGCTCGAAAATCACGGAAATTGTCCATTTATCGCAACGTTGTCCTACACAATTTGGAATGTGGATCAGATTTGTTTAGTATATGCGTTGAAAAATTAGCCAGTTAGAACGAATGCTGGTCGTTTCATCTTGGAGAATTTATTGAACAATCATCGCTTTTTAGCAGAGCAACTAAGACCTCCTTCGTAAAGTGCGAGAGAATACAAGACAGAAACGCTTTCAAAATTAAATTATTTTTGTAAGGTTATATAATGCACCTTATGTTAAGACTAGCTCAGGATTTACTTCAATTAATTGCCGATACCCACTGAGTGATCGATCACTGGTCCCTGATCGATCACTGGTTGCCTTACGCTACAGACTTTTCCTAAGTTATAGAAATTGAATATTTTCAGTTGATTTTTATATATATATTTTTCTCATTCTTACTCAAAACATAGATTGTGGGTACACGTTAGGATTACCCCAGCAAGGCGGTTTTAACGAGTACCCACAATCCACGTTTTGGAACAATAATAAGAGGACAATGTATACCCCTGTATTCCAAAGTTTTACTAAAAGTGGCGTATCAGGGGGTATACATTAAACGGACATATTATCGTGATGCCTTGCAGTTACATTACCATTAAAATCCAATTTTGTACTCTGACAGGGTACAAGTGTCAGCTTTCTACTGGGCCAGGATGGTAGTGCCACGTTATTCGAGCTTTTCGAGCAACATTACAATGTACCATGTTGCGTTCGTTTCTTTAAAGTACATATACTGCTGAATCGCAGTCCTGGTTTTTTATTCATCAGGATGTTTATCATGATTTATTTGTTTGTTCTTGATGATTCATTGACTAGTTAGAGATTCACTACGAGGACCGAAGAACTAACTAAATGTTATGAACCACTGCAGAAGCTGAGGGTGAGGTTATGGCCATGTAAAATCGATTTAAACCCGCCAGTAACTTTGTGTTACTGATCGTTCCAAGTCGATACTTCTGTGGTGGTTCTTTTTGTTTTATTTCTTGGTGTTTAAAATATTTTTGTGCTGTTGGCGCCTTATGTATGTTTTCATATTTTTAGTTAAGTTAAGGTAGCTGAGTGGCCACCTATTGGGAAAATAGCTGCTCATTCGGCTTACGAAATGTTTTCATGGTATAAGTACCTGATTGTTAGTTTGGTTTTTTCCCACCTCGGTTTTTGGAGTGGGAATCTTTTTCTGATTGCGCCTTTTCCTGATCTTTGCCTACTTGTACCTTTTTTTCATCTAGACCAGACGGGACTTTTCGAAGAAAGTCAAAGTGGATTCAGAAAATACAGAGCTCGTGACACTGGTTTTCCAAGAAATATGATGGCAAGTTATTCAGTCACCTATATGATGGCAAGCTATTCAGTCACCTATATGATGGCCAGCTATTCAGTCACCTATATGATGGCAAGCTATTCAGTCACCTATATGATGGCAAGCTATTAAGTCACTTATATGATGGCCAGCTATTCAGTCACCTATATGATGGCAAGCTATTCAGTCACCTATATGATGGCCAGCTATTCAGTCACCTATATGATGGCAAGTTATTCAGTCACCTATATGATGGCCAGCTATTCAGTCACCTATATGATGGCCAGCTATTCAGTCACCTATATGATGGCAAGCTATTCAGTCACCTATATGATGGCAAGCTATTCAGTCACCTATATGATGCAAGTTATTAAGTCACCTATATGATGGCAAGTTATCCAGTCACCTATATGATGGCCAGCTATTCAGTCACCTATATGATGGCAAGCTATTCAGTCACCTATATGATGACAAGTTATTCAGTCACCTATATGATGACAAGTTATTCAGTCACCTATATGATGGCAAGTTATTAAGTCACCTATATGATGGCAAGTTATTCAGTCACCTATATGATGGCAAGTTATTCAGTCACCTATATGATGGCCAGTTATTCAGTCATCTATATGATGGCAAGTTATTCAGTCACCTATATGATGGCAAGTTATTCAGTCACCTATATGATGGCAAGTTATTCAGTCATCTATATGATGGCAAGTTATTCAGTCACCTATATGATGGCAAGTTATTCAGTCACCTATATGATGGCCAGCTATTCAGTCACCTATATGATGGCAAGCTATTCAGTCACCTATATAATGGCAAGTTATCCAGTCACCTATATGATGGCAAGTTATCCAGTCACCTATATGATGGCAAGCTATTCAGTCACCTATATGATGGCAAGCTATTCATTCACCTATATGATGGCAAGTTATTCAGTCACCTATATGATGGCAAGTTATTCAGTCACCTATATGGTGGCAAGTTATTCAGTCACCTATATGATGGCAAGTTATTCAGTCACCTATATGATGGCAAGTTATTCAGTCACCTATATGATGGCAAGTTATTCAGTCACCTATATGATGGCAAGCTATTCAGTCACCTATATGATGGCAAATTATTCAGTCACCTATATGATGGCAAGTTATTCAGTCACCTATATAATGGCAAGCTATTCAGTCACCTATATGATGGCAAGCTATTCAGTCACCTATATGATGGCAAGTTATTCAGTCACCTATATGATGGCAAGCTGTTCAGTCACCTATATGATGGCAAGCTATTCATTCACCTATATGATGGCAAGCTATTCATTCACCTATATGATGGCAAGTTATTCAGTCACCTATATGATGGCAAGTTATTCAGTCACCTATATGATGGCAAGTTATTCAGTCACCTATATGATGGCAAGTTATTCAGTCACCTATATGATGGCAAGCTATTCAGTCACCTATATGATGGCAAATTATTCAGTCACCTATATGATGGCAAGTTATTCAGTCACCTTTATGATGGCAAGCTATTCAGTCACCTATATGATGGCAAGCTATTCAGTCACCTATATGATGGCAAGTTATTCAGTCGAAGAAGGTTGAAGCCAAGACTAAGGTGCAGACAGAGTGTGCTCTATGCAGATGACATGGATGAGAATATCATTTCTGAGGCAAAAATTCAAGAGGCAATGGATCAAGTTTATGTATCACAATTATGTGATATTGACCTTACAATCAGCACAAAACGGACAGAGGCTGTACACCAACCAGCACCTGGAAAGTCGTACAGTGAATCATTGTTGAGAATGGACAAAAATAGAAGTTGTTCTTAGGAAGCACACTCTCGAGAGCAGTGCACATTTGTGATGAGATCACTGCCAGAACTACAAAAGCCGGTGTGATATTTGGAAGATTCCCTGCAAATGTACGAGAAGGAAATGAAATAACATTGACACTAAGCTTCAAGTCTGCAAGGCTGTGGTACTGCCAACCCTGTGTATGCATATGGGATCTGGACAGTATACTAACGTCATTCAAAAGAGACTTAACCATTTTTACTGAAGATGTTTGAGAAAACAGTATTCACTTTTTGCAGTGTATTTATATACACTTGGCTTTTTGACATTTCGAATTTTAATTTCTAGAACTGTTTAATAAATTGGGTCCAGTTGTTCAAAATTAACGCCATCGTTAGTTAACGATTCGTTAAAATTTCAAATTGCAATATTACAAATACGTTGTTATTTTTTGTTGAGAAAATGTGAGAATCCATTGCATTGCAAAGGATTCTCACATTTTGTCAACAAAAAATAACAGTGTATTTTGCTTATGTATAGGGCATTTACTTAAAGAGTTGAGGTCTTAACGATGACGTTTCAAGCTAACAAAGTTATGAACAACTGGGGCCAGATTTATTTCGAATGGCGAGAACAAAGAATCATATTCTTTAAATTGTCTGCAGAAAATCAGAAAACCGGAAGTTAAAATTCGAACTGACCGTTTTGAACTTTACTTCTTGATCTCAGTAAGGAGGGAACTGTAATCATTTTTTTCTCAAAAAATCAAGCAAAACAAATCCACAGATGACGAAAATGCGACCAGTTTTGGCCTCCATTTTGTGTGCTGTTTCATTTAACCTTTTAGTACCCTTACATATTGCGTTGCCATTATCCTCACAAGCTCACAATTTTGTTCAGGCATGCCGTATTTCATTGCCACATAGACACAATTAAATCTGAATATCAGAAAAAGTAACCATTTCTTCTCCCCCCTTGATGAGTAATACGAGTTTCAGTTGTTGAAACTGCAACCTGAATATGCTTAACTAAATACCAACGGTATATAATGCCAAAATTAACAAAACTGACCTAAGATACGATAGCGTCACAATGTCATCCTAACACGTGTGCTAGATGCTTTGTGCCAAGTTTTACTGATTGGTCGGCTGCTTCTAGGGTTAAGCATTTTAAGGATGTCGGCCATCTTGAGCATGTAGTCCAGACATCGTGACCATTTTTTCGTTATCCCCACCCATATATAATTTCGCATTCATATGTCGAATAGTTTCGGAGATGCTAAAGCAAGGATCACGGGTATGCTTTAAGCTCACTTTGTGAGCCTACGGCTCAGGTGAACTAAAATGTTGAGGCTATTCTAGATTTCACTGATGTGTAAGCGTGATGCCTTTCGGGAAGAGCAGTTTTGAAAATGGTGGACAGCAGACGGACAATGGGTGATGGGTGGACGCCGGTTCCGGTGTATGCTATAAGCTCTCATGGCAAGCCCCTTGCGGCTCAGGTGAGCTGCAAATTATCAGACTGTAGATCTATCCACATGGGTCACCTGCATTTAATGCCAACACTGTTTCTTTCGTGGGGATTGAAATCACAACTAGAAGAACAAATAAGACTTTAAGTGTATTTTCAAACCAGTTCCTGTTGAAGTGTACATCGATCTTACAGATGAAATGTACACTGATGGTACTTACAGGAATGTACAGTACATAAACACAAGTAGCACCGAAAATATAAAGCCATTGACTGGCCATTATATCTGGCTAGCATTTACATTTATCTAATACCAAATAATTCATAAATGTCATTTAGCTTTGGCTAGAGTTGAGGTAATCAGACATTCATGTGTAATTGTAGTCCTGTTCCACTTAATTTGTGATTAAGATAAATACAAATGCTAGTCAGATGGCAATTTCGTACATATTCTTGGATTTGCCTTATTCTAAACTAAGCAAAACTATGACTTCAACTATAAAATGTGAAACCAAAAACAAGTGCTAGACAGTATATATAAATGCAAAAAAAAAAAACAACAACCAAATACTTTCAAAATCTTGGAATAAAAATCTCAACATTCAAAATTATCAAAACAAAAGATCAAAAGAAAGAGAAAAGAGCAGGTAAAAAATCATAAGAATGTCAGCCACAAGTTAAGCCTATAAATGACATGATCAAATTTATGTATGTTTGCCAGTGTTATATATAACTAGAAAATGTGTTTATGAAGCACTATGCCCCCAACTGGTAAGTCGCTTTCAAGATGTAAAAATGTCCAAAAAATGACTAAGTTCAAATTGTAAAAAAAGTGACAAAAATTAATCTGAGGAGCATATCCCAACCACATGCATATCTTCAAAGCATGGTCACAATGTCTGCAAAGTTTCAAAAGTATCGGTATTAAATTGTAGGAGGAGTTGCGCACACAAGGTACCCTCTATCAATTCACTAAAATGCCCGAAAAAATGACTAAGTTCAAATCGTGAAAAAAATGACAAAAAATAATCCAAGGATTATATCCAAACCACATGCATATCTTCAGACCATGCCCATAACACATAAAAGTTTTAAATGAATTGGCATGAAACTGTAGGAGTTGCGCACACAAGGTACCCACTGCCCATTCACTTTCATTGTGAAAATGCCCGAAAAATGGCTAAGTTCAAATTGCGAAAAAAGTGACAAATTAAAATTAATCTGAGGATTATATCCAAACCACATGCATATCTTCAAAGCATGGTCACAACATCTGTAAAGTTTCAAGAGAATCTGAATAAAACTGTAGGAGGAGTTGCGCACACAAGGTAGCCACTATCTATTCACTTTATTAAGAATTAAAAAGGGAAATAACTCTCACATAATGGGCCCCTAGCCCCTTGAATTTACCTGAAAGAAAAAATACGGGTCCTCTTAATTTTCATATACAAACTACATACCAAATTTCAAGATCCTAGCTCTAACGGTACCTGACCCGAGTGCTCACGCATCACAGACAGACAGACAGACTGACTGTCAGACTGACTGACTGCACGGACAGACCCAAACCAATATGCTCCCTCAACTTCTTCGAAGTTGGGGGCATAAAAAGTTGCATGAATATGCAGATGAGACATTTTACCTATAGCGAGATCAAAGCAATGCCAAAAAGCAAGACTTGATAAAACAAAACAATACATACACCCTGAGTACTGTGCATTTTGAATGTACGTGTGCACCAAAAATGTGTATGAATGGCAAATGAGTTCAAATGACTAGACCATATGAGCCACCCCATGGGAAAACCATCAATCTGCATAGGCGAAAACAAAGGCGCAGATCAGCTTCGCGGTAACCGCGAAGCTGATCAGCGCCTTTGTTTTCGCTACTCGGATAGTACAATTCCTCTTCTTCTTAAATCCGAAATTTCAAGCTTCTAGCCTGCTTCTGTGACTGTACAGACTGATTTGTGTACAGCCTGATTTGTGTCCGACCTTTTCGGAAACCACATTGTTGGTTTTCCCACGAGGCGGCTCAATAATGGATCAGACAGGAACTATATCATTTGAGCCGCCACACCAGAAGTCCAACAATCTGTATATGCGAAAACAAAGACACAGATCAGCATCTTTGTTTTCGCTTCACGAACAGAACAAGCCCTCTTCCTCTTAAATCTGAAATTTCAAGCTTCTAGCTGTACAGTCTGGTTTGTGTCGGACCTGGTTGAAACCCCAAATTGCTGGTTTTCACATGAGAAGGCACATTTCCTGTTGCAATGTAACAAATGATAGTATATGTCGTTGATGCAAATAGCGAAAAATAATAAGGTTCATGATACAATATTAACAGTGCCCTTAAAAATCTAAGATAGATAGAAAGAAAAGAAAGAATGAAAGTGTAGTAGAAGCTTCTACATAATATAAAACTTGTATCAAAACAAAATAAAAATATACAACTTGCTACATGACAAAAAAAGGTTGGACAAAAATGGCAGCAACTATATGTCTGACTTTCAATAAACAGAAAAAATGGCAAAACAACATAATGGCAAGTTACTGCATGACTGTGTACACAGCTATAATACATTTTACATGAGCCACCTTGTGGGAAAACCAACAATCTGGTTTTTGAACATGTCCGACACAAACCCAGCTGCACAAACACAGAAGTATGTTAGATGCTTGAAATTTTGGATATAAGTAGAAGAGGGATTGTACTATCCGTTTAGCGAAAACAAAGGCGCTGATCAGCTTCGCGGTTACCGCGAAGCTGATCTGCGCCTTTGTTTTCGCATACGCAGATTGTTGGTTTTCTCATGAGACAGCTCACATGTCAAGTTCCAATTATTCTGTTAGAAGCGATACAGACTTGAATAGTCAAGTGGCTCATGAAGCAACTTCATTAAATATCTGTGCACAACTTTTTTAACATTTTGCACAATAGGCCCTACATCAATGGTAATGACTTCGAAAAAAGAAACATTTATATAACACAGGTCCAAGTTACTTCAGATGTTGAGTATTTTGTGTAAGGTTACCAAGCGGCTGTTTTTGAGCTAGAGTCCTGATCTCTTGTGAAATTATTTGTTTTGGTTGAACGTTTTCAACATTTTGATTCTTTTTATACACCGGTGACTCGGAGAGTCCATTTGTCTTCGATTTATAGTAATCCACCCCTCCATATTGTTTGAGTTTCTGTACCCTACGGTTCTCGATGTCATATTGTGGCACATCCTCGTAAATTCTGAAAGAATCTGTCTGCCACTGACCTAATCTAATCGGGGATTTCGTGACCTTGGATTTCTGGGGAGACTGCGTCATCTTCTTTGGGGATTTCCTCGGGGATTTCCACGGGAATTTCTGCGGGGAATACCCACTTGTTCTTTCCCTCATCATCGCTGTTTCTCTGATGTTGGGACTGTTTACTCTCAACCCACCCTGACCTGTGGCTACTGGTCTATGAACGGGCTGATGTGTAACAGTTTCTTTGCCCATTTTATTAAGTTCTGACTGTACAGACTGTATCGCCATTGATAGCTCAAGTTCAGCTTCACTGCTTGTCCCAACATCAGTTTTCTCTGACACATGTTCACTGTTTATGTCCTGAACAACTTCATTGCCTACCATTCCTCGCGAGTGATTGTCTGTAAATAAAGCTTGCTGACTCGTTTCGAGTTTGTTTTGCATTCCTACTGGATTCTGTACACTATATTCAGTATCAGCGTCATTCTGAGCACCAACTGTTGACCTGTCACTAGCATTTTCGTGGAACTTAAACTGTCGTTTATCATGACACCTCGCCAGAGCGGGGGAGAAGGGGTGGTTCTGCTGGAGATGTCGATAGTGATCCTCGGGGTCGCTGGTCGAGTGGCCACACTCCTCACACACATACACCTGGAAAAGGTAAGCAACATTGAAACTAATGTTTAGTCTTAAAACAAATGTTTCTTAGTTATTTAAAGACATTTCCTTAAATGCTGAAAGACATTTATCATGTACTTTAATTTTTAGCACATTCGTTTAGTCGTCTAAAGCCAAATAGACGTTAAAAGATTTACGGGGATTAAAGCATTGCCAATGCAAATACAAAATTTTGAGAAATGTTCATTTGTTTAGTATATCAAGTAAACTTTTTAATAACACTCTTACAGCATGAAAACAGATGACACAGCTAGTTTTATTTCATACCTTATTTCGTCGTTCCTTGTAGTTATAGGTGTACTCTAGACCGTGGACCTTCTTTGAGTGGGATTCTAGGGAGCAGCGCTGGGTGAACGCCTTGTCGCAGTGCCCGCATTTATACGGTTTCACACCTGTAAAAAAGAGAGCGGATTACGAAAACTTGCCCATGCAATATATACAGTGATTTTTAACTGTAAAAAATGAAAATTTCATTGAAAAGGGTTACGCACAACGACTTCATGATGTTAACGCCCTAATTGTATTCAGACACCTCTCACACACCACTTGTAAAATTGGAGCTAACATGGCTAAACTTTGCTTTGTTTTTCTTTTTGCTGAATAATTGAATATTAATTGTGTATGGTTCAACTGTGCACCAGTTAGTAAGCTTTTTACGCAATATTGAGAAAACGAAGGATATTTTTTTTACCAAAAATTACTTTTACAGCCATAGATGCCTAACGTGTGGTAACGTACTCATCAGGAAAACATGTCCGTGCAATATATACCCCCTTAAACCTCACTTTTATATATAAACTGGGTTATGCAAGGGTATACTTATTTTCCTTATTTTTGCTCCAAAACATAGATTGTGGGTACTCGTTAGAACCGCCTCGCTTTCTAACGTGTACCCACAATCTATGTTTTAAGCAAAAATAAAAAAAATATCAATTTTTTTCTACTGAAAATTTTCATTTTTTACAACTTTAAAAATCTCTGTATATTTCATGGGCATGTTTTCGTAATGGTGTGGCACCGTACTGTTCGCAGGTGGTGAATCATGTAAACGCACGAAAGATGAGACACACAACAGGGTGTGCACCAAATTTGTAATATTCATATTCAAATAATGCCATCACACCACACAGGGAGACAAAATTTATGGGAAAATTTACCGCAACTAGATATGATATTTTGGTATGAATTCGTAAGTGTATGAAAAGTTAATAAAAGAAAACAAAAATATTTAATGGGATTAGTAATATATACGTCATGTTTATTTGACAGAGTTATCATCCTGATTTCAATTAAGATTATCCAAGCTTCCGCTAAATCTTGATGTTTAATTATGATAAAAGATTTTTCATATTAAAAAGAATAAAGAAAATAATATACAATTTCAGATTAAATTTCAAAACAAGGGCTGTTGACAGTTATATGACCATCAGTTTTGACAAGCAGCAAAATTCGGTCTCAAGCAACAGCAAGGGTAGACGAGTAGGCTACGTTGTCTCTCAGATGCTAAGGGCTCAAAAATAGAGACAAGTCGACTTATATATAGACATTTACATGATTTTGATTTTGATTTAGATTTTTTTCGCTCTAAAAATTGAAAATTTCATCAGAATAAAAATGATATTTTTAATATATTAGCTCAAAACATTGATTGTGGGTACACGTTAGAACCGCCTCGGCGAGGCGGTTCTAACGAGTACCCACAATCTATGTTTTGGTTCAAAAATAAGAAAAATAGGTAAAACCCTGTAAACCCCATTTTCACTATATAAAAGTGGGTTATAGAGGGGTATACATTTTACGGACATGTTATGCTGATGTATGCTTCGTGGTGATCTAATTCCGGGTATTAATAAATAAATAAATAAATAAATAAATAAATAAATAAAACTTCTGATATTCGACAAAGTTTTATCAGAATGAGATATCAGCGCCGTTTACGCTGAATATGTTTGAATATGAACAGTCTCTTGTTATTCAATTTTGCCCACAAGTTTTCAAGGTATTTGAAGATGCGACAGGGCTATTCAAAGCAACTATGTTATGATCTATGGCTGTTAAGCAGGTGAGATTAGAAAGTAGCTGTATCTTACAAATTTTGACACACTCATTAAATAAATTGCCAGCTGCATGCGTATCATTGCTCTTATCTCAGATAATATATTAGATATTTCTTTTCTTCAAGTTTTAGTCAATAACGGGCAACTTGCAGTTTGATGGCATCAGATATTTTTTGAGAGAAAACTACAAAGTTTGACGCAAACGCATCTATTTAATGCAAAATTTATCACATTTGGTTGATAATTTAGCATGGTAAGTCAATATATTATACAGAAATAAGACTAGATAAGTCTAAAAATATCAACTTTTTATTTATAGGTGCAGGACTTTACGGAGCATCTTATGTCATTTCTTTTGGAAAAAAAAGTTCGAAAATAAACAATGTCAGTTTATGTTTGTATCATGTATGACACTGGAGAAATCGGTGAGAAAAATAACAGAGTACACATAAGATAAGACTCGGATGGCCTAGATTGTTGAATGGTCATTATAGCTCGAACCTACCGGTGTGTATCCGTGTATGTCTTTTCAAATCAAAGGTATCGTTGAAGCCTTTCCCACAGAACGTACACAGGTATCTCTTGACGTCGCTGTGACACTTCAGGTGACGGTTCAACAGGCGGTGCAGGGGGAACTCCTTCTTACAGAACTCGCAGACAAACTTGGCACTGCCTGTGAAAACAGAATTTTATATTTGAGCCTCCTCGTGAGAAAACCAACATTCTGCATATGCTGATTAACGCCTTTGTTTTCGCTACAAGGATAGTACACTTTCTCTTCTTCTTCTTCTTAAATCCGAAATTCCAAGCCTCTAGCCATCTTCTGTGACTGTACAACCTGATTTGTGTCAGACCTGTTCGGAAACCACATTGTTGGTTTTCTCACGAGACGGCTCATTTGTTTATTATAGGTAGAGCTATCTAAGAACATATATGCATACTTCTTGCGACTGCGGCTATCCTACTTTTATTTGGAACTTGAAATGCTCAATCTACAATCGTTGTTGCCAACCCAGTATGCTCGAAAGTGATTCTAGGGCGAGTTGTATCTGAGAAAACGCGTTCCGAAAGGCTCACAAACGGCCAAAAACTGACATTTCAAAACACGACAGCCATTTTATTAAAATGGCAGTCTTTTATTAACGACTGCAATTACTTTCCAATTTTCATTCAGATGCTGAGGTTAAAGGCGAAGACAGATGGTCAACGATTATGCAGCATAGTTGGGTCGGACTGGGTTAGTTTTTGGTGCAGGACATGTCTAACACAAATTGGAACATTCACCTTATTGCATATTGTCTTGAACGTTCTACGATTTGCTTATTGATAGTTATCACCGAAGAGTGTTTTCGCTAGTTGCAAAATTCATTTTTCCGTTCCAAAAAGCTTATCGGAAACTAGGCTAAGCAGCCCAACATAATGGCATAAATGGGCTGCATTGTTGAACAAGTGGTTTCTCTTCACGCCCCCGTACCGCTAAATTCCCTTCATTCATAAATCCACAGTACCTGCCATATGTGCGGTTAAAAATCCTTAACGGATCATCAGGCCTTTTCAAAACTGGACAAAACTGGATAAAAACTGCAGACGACAGGTAGAATTAAATGGCGACCAGCGGAAATGCCGGTTACCGAACGTAACCAATTACCGTTACACCATAATAGCCGGTATTGGTCGTGCCCGGGTCAGCGACTCGGTCCGATCAGATGGCCTTATTGTTAAACATTGTGTCGTGATCATGACCGGTGAAAAAATAATTTCGCTGACAGAAGGACATTTAAAAACTTTCTATACAATTTTAAACCTGCTTTAGGTTGTTGAGAAAAATAATTGAATTTTAACGTAGGCATATTGCTAATGGTTGGGTTTGAAAAATGACTTGCGGTTGTTTAAATTTCCGTTGGCGCAAAAGGTCACGTGCCAACCAGAATTGTATTGCGGTTTCGGGCAAAGGAGCAGGCAAATCAAGAAAATGCAACCAAAAGGAAATTTTGTTCATTTTTTTCCAAACCATAATAGTATTTTTCTGCGCCGCAATTTACACTATCAGACTCCACTACTTTCATTTGGGTATGCCTGCCTTGCAAAATTGCTTGCGCACTTACCATATCCATTTGCATCTGATAAGTCTAAATTTTGTCTACTTATTAATTCCATCACTTATTTGTTCATTTAATGAAGCAATGTTAAACAGGAAATATCCTACCATCAATTTCTGGAGTTTCTGGAGCTTTAGGTGCTGTATAGGTGGGGTTCTTGATCCCGTATCCCCCGTTGATCATCTCAACTCCGCCGGCCTTGCTCTGGCCCTGTAAATGTAGCATTTCAAGATAGTTGGGTACATGTATACAGGTTAATAAAAGCCACATTAGAATAGTCTAGCCTCATTCTTGTAAACGCTAGAGTAAAATTCATGGCAACGTAAAACCTACGTGATGATCAGGATTCTCGTCATTTCCAAACACTCATTGGATTCGCAAAGGAATACACATTAGAACTTGCTATATACCTTTATATTCAACATATCTTTCTTGATGGAAACTTTCAGGGTTTGTTTTAGAAAAGTAATTATTGTAATTAAACATGTTAAAGATTGCTATTTACCTTCATCATCAGTAGTAGTGCAGCCATTGGTATTTTGTCAGCCACGGGTACTGGGGAGAGTGGTTCCACCTGGCCTGGCATCGGGCGGTACTGGGATCCGAACGTCGGTGTAGGTGGCTTCATAGTTGGTACAGGCGTGAATGGTGACTGTCGTAGTGGTCTAACCGGGGTCGTAAACGGTCCTGGGACGTATGCTGGGGTTGTGGAACGCATCAGTGGGTCACTGGGTGGGTAATGGTGTACTGGATGCTTTGACTCAGTTGGGTAAGTTGGCTCCGTCGGTTTACGAACTGAGAACGGTTTCGGCCGGTTGTCAGGCACTGGGCTCTCTATACGTGGGTCATCATAACGCTGTCGCTGACCAAGCATTTGATTTTGGAGCACAGACACCCCCAATGGTCGACGATTCAAACTTGGCGAGTGTATATTGTTTTGCTTTTCCACGTTTGACATAAAGGCATAAGACGATACGTTTTCAATGTCGTAGCGCGGAAGAACCTCGCCGAACGCAGATTTCTGGGTATCAGAGACGATGTATTTCGGATAATCCACACGCTTGGTCTCCTCTGAGTTGGTTATCACTCTTTCTTGTAGATTTTTCAAGTTCTTATCGTACACACTTACAGGAAATTTGTTAGATGATATATACGATTTAGTGGCGTCATTTGGAATGTTTGCTTTACCACTTTCAAAGTTCAAATCTAATTTCTTGCGTACATCCTCTACTGTAGCTTCGTTACCAAAGTCTTTCTTGGTATCAGAATAGATCGAATGCATTTTATGCATGTTAAGACTAGAAGTATACACTTGGCTTGACTGAAAAGGCGCCGTAAATGTTTTGTTCATATGACTAGATGGTACACTGAATGGCAGGTATTTCCCTGCTAAATGTCTATGACTAGAAAGATAAGTGTCGGTAACAAGTCTTGTCTGTGGAGAGGGTAAAGGTGGTCTTAATGGGATGTGCATTGCACGAACCTCTTCATCCACTCGCTGTGTGTTCACTTTCTCAACATTTGAATCTTGCATTTTCGGTATTTTATTGTCACTAACATATGCGTCCGCATCTAAGAAAGGAAGTGGTCGCTTTAGACCATAAGGGTACGCATTAACGTTTGGTACATTGTCTTTGGCTTCTGTTTTAACACGTCTATTCACAATTTCGCTACCCTGACTAGAAAGATCCTGGGGGTAAATCGTATTCCTGGGAAACTGCACGAGCTGGGATGAACTTGTTTTTCCAAGATACAGATCCGAAGTGGGTTGTCTTTCTTTTGACGGTACGTTTCCTGTCACACTTGGCGGCTGTGGTTGGAACGATGGATGGAATCGTTTATTCGTAAAAGTGGCGAACGATGGCAAGACCGTCTTTCCTGAATCTGACGTTGACAATATTCCAGCAGTTGTGGAATGATGCTTGGCCCAGGACTGTATCATTGAGTCAGCAGACACCAATTGTGATCCAGACTGTAGTCCATTTCTGTTGCAGGAGATATCTGTCGTTGCTGGGTTCACCATTCTTGGCGGGCAGCTACCCGGTCTTGGAAGTTCTGCAATAGTTGTGACTGGCGCTCGGGTCGGTGCGGCGATTGGTGTTTGGTTCGGTGCGGCGGCTAGTACTTGGTTCGGTGTGGTAGATGGGACTTCATTCTGTGATGTCGCTGTAGAACCTGCTGTTTTCTCCGCTACGGTGTGTCCAAGATTATCGTGGTGTTTCTGATTTCGGAATCCCTCTGCAAGTCGTCCCATTACTGCTGATATTTTCTGACACATGTTGTCTAATTGTTCTGAAGCAGAAACCTTTGGAACATGTCCTTGATTGACATCAGATTGTTCCATAACTTTGTTATTACTCTCACTATTGTCTACATCTTTGGTCATGTGCTTGCCCAAAGCTATTTCCATTCGATCCTGTCTTGCACTAACTCCGTTAACCTTCAAGTCACTTGAAATAGTATTTTTAACCACAGATAAACTCGGGGGCCTCTTGGGAGTAGATGATAGCAATGGAAGGTGAGAATAACTGGTGATCGGAGAAGTCTCATTTGGTTTTAAATATCTAGTTCCATGACCGGCTTGCACGCCCGATAGATTACCATTTACAATCCCTGTGACCGTATCTTTTGTGTATGTGTTAATTGTACTGGGTAAACCAAATGGGTTTTCATTTTCTAAGTCAGTAATGTTCTTGCTACCATTCACTACCATACCATTACTTTGTATGTATGGCATAACTGTCTCCGCTTTACTACGTTTCTCAATTTGCCACGAATCTGTAGGATTCCTACCACCGTAATTAGCCCTAAGTAACACTGGTGACACTGTGGGAACTTTCTTTTTATCTTCCAGATCATATGGTCTGAACAAGTTTGTCTTTTTCTTCACCGGTGTTTTTGTTTTAGCTTTTCTAGGGGGTGTAACAGTATCCATATCTTGCCTAACAAGCGCATTTAGAGCTTTTGACAAAACCTTAGTGGTTGATTCACTGTTTGAATTATTCAGTTCATCTCTTACATTTTCATCAAAGGTTTTGTCAATATCTAATGGTACATTTCTGTCTTTAGGACTATCTTTGAAGTCAGTGTTTATCACATGCGGGCTAGACACTGTTTTATTGTTCTCCTTCAATATACAACGCGCTGGCGACGATTCCATCTTTCCTTCTTGTGTCATCAATGGCTCTGGTTGTTCATTTGTACTTTCTGGTGGGACAGACATGATCTGTTCAGCATCAATGTTGAATTGGATAACCTCTGAAATTACAGAAGAAAAATACCATTACGAAAACTTGCCCATGCAGTAAACAGATATTTTTTTAGCTTTAAAAATTTTCAGCTGAAAAATTTTGATATTTTTGCTCAAAACATAGATTGTGGGTACACGTTAGGACCGCCTCAGCCGAGGCGATTCTAACGAGTACCCACAATCTATGTTTTGGAGCAAAAATAAGAAAATATACGTATACCCTTGAATAACCCAGTTTTACTATATAAAAGTGGGATTCAAGGTGGTATACATTACACGGACATGTTTTCCTGATGCGTTTTCGCAAAAACATTGGCCCATTAAGATGTTATTCTTAATGTTACTTTTTTTTTTCCTTTATTTGAGTCAGTGGACCTTTTTTGGTGTCCTTTTTTCTTAAACAGAAAAAAACGTATATTCTGTTGAGAGTTGATGGTACAGTTCTCGACGACAAAGAGCTGGCAAAAAATGAGCCTCGACGCGAGAAAACCGGTCTTCGGGGTTTCCGACCAGGTCCGACATAAATCGGCCTGTACAGTTACAGAAGCAGGCTAGAAGCTTGAAATTTTGGATTTAAGAAGAAGAGAAATTTTACTATCCGTGTAGCGAAAACAAAGGCGCTGATCAGCTTCGCGGTTACCGCGAAGCTGATCTGCGCCTTTGTTTTCGCCTAGGCAAAAATCCGGTTTTCTCACGATGCGGCTCAAATGGTGTTTAGAGTTTAGATTTCGGTCGAGCTACATGCACAGCGTTACAAAGATAACTAAAAGATACAAGTTTTTGTTTTCGACACAAAAGCTAATTGATTTAAATGGCGTATTCGGCTAATCATTGAAATCTGATGTCCCGTCCTCAGCCGGTCTTCCTGCAGCAATCTTCAAACCATCTGAAGGACATTTATCAATCTAACAATGCCCTTGTCAACAAACAGCAACACATGTAACGAACAGAAAACAGTAAATCTCAGCCAAAGAATGCGCCAGACCATTCAGCAAAAAGTGAGGTTTTCAAACTGAAGACATTAGAATAATAAAAAGAGGTGCATCCTTATATTATCTCGCATTCTCGGGTGTTGGGTATCGCGAAGATAGCCCAGCTGTACACATGTTACTTATATATGTAGTCACCCCTGTCGACCCAAAAGTCGTCGACTTTGAATAAGAATGAAAAGAAAAAAGAATACTTTTCAGACACGCGCGATATAATCACAACGAAGCGTCTTCAGTTTACCATTGATACTAATGTAACGGAAGTTATTGTTCTAAAATGAGCCGCCTCGTGGGAAAACCCACAATGTGGTTTCGAACAGGTCTGACACAAACCGGCCTGTACAGCTACAGAAGCAGGCTAGAAGCTTGAAATCTTGGAGTTAAGTAGAGGAGGAATTGTACTATCCGAGTAGCGAAAACAAAGGCGCTGATCAGCTTCGCGGTTACCGCGAAGCTGATCTGCGCCTTTGTTTTCGCCTATGCAGAATTGTTTGTTTTCCCATGGGGCGGCTAAAATGTTCTAACATGTAAAAGTTGTAAACACGACCAACTTTTATATGGTCATGGTCGAAAATCACTTTATCCTCTCAGTTCACCGTGGCAAAACATGACAACATGAGAATGTAATACTGAGAACAATATTACTACAACAACAATATCTCAATTTTGAAAGACAAAAAAATGAACTCGAGACTTTAGACTAGTCATGAAATTAATGACATATAAAAGAGACAACTTAAACTTAAAATTTTAAATGGCATACATACTTATAAATACATTCCGGTTTTAATCCATGACCGTCCGTCTGCCCTTGCTCGTGTCCGTCACTCGAACTGACCTGAGTCGCAGATGACCACCAATATGAATAAAGGAAAGATCATTTCTTATGACGCAATGCCTAATTTGACAATAAAAATTATCTATTTTAAAATCAACATTTATTTTTTGGCGGGATCATAAATTTAACAAAAACGGTGAAAACAGTAAACAATATTTTGATTGACAGATTGACAGATGCTAATTACCGTTTACAAAAAGCGACTGAAGCAACACGTGTCCCATTTAAATCTTGCCCCAAGATACCCCTTTCTTCCTCCTTCCCCGCGAAAGTTTTGATGAGCTGTTAAAAAGTCACTTAAAGGCAATATAACTGAAATAATCTTATCTGAGAAATCATCTTTTTCTTTTTTTTATGTTGATTACGTGATGATACTCAAATGATAATGTTGGGTAAATGAGCCGCCCCATGGGAAAACCAACAATCTGCATAGGCGAAAACAAAGGCGCAGATCAGCTTCGCGGTTACCGCGAAGCTGATCTGCGCCTTTGTTTTCGCTACTCGGATAGCACAATTCCTCTTCTTTCTAAATCCAAAATTTCAAGCTTCTAGCTCTTTTCTGTGACTGTACAGGTCGGTTTGTGTCGGACCTGTTCGGAAACCACATTGTTGGTTTTCCCACGAGGCGGCTCAAATGTTAAGAAAGGGCAAAATGATGTCACTCAAAAACCCAGGAAATCTGCGACTCGCTTTGTCCGAGTGACAGTTAAATTCAAATGAGATGTGGCAAAATAGATCAAAATTTACATATTGCCTTTTCAGCAGTGTCACAATCAAATGCATTTGTTTTTATACATATGTGCAAATTTATTTTGTAAAACTTTGCGGACGTAAAAAAGTACGGCTTCTTTGCTTACAAGCACTTTAACATTAATGTTATTAGCATGAAAGTGATGGTTTGTGCATGCACCTTTTCCAACCAACACGATCCAGCTTAAGACCGGTCACCCCGGCTATGTACATGCACACAAATGATGTTCAGTCACTGTATTCACCATGATGTGTGCATATGCAGCATGAAAAGGCAGGCTGTTCTTCACTTTTCGCATAATAATGTTATGGTAAGCTACAGAAAATTATGAATTGGACATGTAGAAGCCAAACATTACCAACATTCTCAGCGACCAGTAGTTTATTGATAAGGTATCGAAGGAAGAGAATTTGTAAAGTGACCCTCGATTTCAGAAGAATAGTCCGTGTTTACTTTTCTCAGCATCTTCTCAATGAAACTCGAAACCAAATATCAAATGGACAATGTAAAATCAAATATTGGAGGATAATTGGAAATTAAATATCGACCTATTGTGGAATTGAAAGCCGCTAATTTCCGCGAGGACTGGGAATCTGAAAGACAGCGGAAGTGAAGATGGACAATAAAAATGAAGACCTCTTCTTTGCCGAGTGTCAGTGAAGGTTAATCTAAAGTTGGGAAATTGACAGTGATTAATATGAATAGACATGGCGGGATGTGACATCTTATTTTCATTTCTGCACAATAAGCATTCTTTTTGCCCAAAATCTTCGCATTAGTGATAATATTTTCATTCCTTTTGTCAATGAAGAAACCATATAATTGAGACACAAAAGCGCCTGTCTAAAACTTGATGAACGACCGATTTGACATGTTAATATATACAAATATATGAAAAAATGTACGCAAATATTTGTTTTTGTATATTTTATTTTAATCTATTTATCAGTCCTATTTAGCATAAAAGTTGGTATGACCTGATGTAATAATTTAATTACAAGGGAGACAAGCACTACAATATAACTGTACAGTATCAACACGATTTGCTGTTCCTTTGCGGGCTGTGATAAAGGGCCAGTCTCAGTCAACAATTTTTTTGTCATGTCGGGACGAAACTATTCCTTCATGCGTGCTGACCAGTTCTATTGATTTGTTTAAATTGATGCTTTACGTCCCAGTCAACAGCTAAGGTTATGTCGGGACGTTGCCTCCACTTTATGGGACTTTTACCCAAAATGAGGATGTCATGACATCCAACAAGTGCTAAAAATATAACCATCCAACAAAGCCACAAAGGCTTATATGTGTGGACGGTTTGACTTGAAACCACTTTTCCTGGGCAAACTCAGACCTGAGGGGTTAACCAGTAATCAGATGGGCAGTCAGCTGCGAACAAGCTTTGCCTGGAGGCACAAGCAGCCCATCTATTTCTTTAGACCCCAATGGGCGGTGGCCCCAGTTCTATTGAGAGTTTAAAGTGCCTTGTTGAAGGACACTACATTGTGGAGGTAAGTGTCGAATACTGGACCTCTCCATTCAGTCTTGTATGAGCCTCGACGCGAGAAAACCGGTCTTCGGGGTTTCCGACCAGGTCTGACACAAACCAACCGGTACAGTCACAGAAAGGAGTTTGAAGCTTGAAATTTTGGAGTTAAGTAGAGTAGGAATTGTACTATCCGAGTAGCGAAAACACAGGCGCTGATCAGCTTCGCGGTAACCGATCTGCGCCTTTGTTTTCGCATAGGCAATTATCCGGTTTTCTCGCGTCGCGGCTCGTATGTACTCTATCACTTGGCAACTGCGCTAGGCTTTCAGTCTTGAACTGCTAAGAATGAGAAAATGAAGTGAGGACTGGATCTGGGATAGGATCAAAGCCTGATAGAAACTAAGCGTAAGGGGAGGGGCTATTGCCAAAAAGACTTGATGTACACTCATTTTCAACACTACCTCAAGGACCTAAATACAAGTCAATTATAAAACCGAAACACATTTATAGGTATCCCAATCATCTTTAAAAACGCTTATTGCATTGACGTTCTTACGTGTGTATGAATGTTTCACTGGCCAACCTTTCCCCTTCATTTGAAAAACACATTAAAATTCTTCTGCGGTCAGGTTCAACGGTTTGTCATTTATTTTCTGGCCTAACTTTCACTCAATAACTGTCCGAGTTATCAAAAGAAATTCAACACCACCTGTTGGGGTCCGAGAGTCTTTGATCCCAAATAATCCCCGGACCCTTGTGTATTTTGATAGCGTATCTAAGGCAATCCAAACAGCGATCATCTAAATATTACATGAGGTCACTGTGCTCTAATTACCTGCCCCTTAGCCCGCTTTCAGGGTAATTGCTAAAATAAACAAATTTAAGCCCGTTTCTATACATTGGCTGCCAAAATAAATGGCAAGGCCGCATCCAGCGAGGAACTATATGTAGCTCAGTCTAGACACGAAAGCATGACTAAGGTCTCACCATTTTACGAAAAAGGCCAGGTTCTGAGAACGAGGTGTGGCGCCTATGAATATTTTCCCAGCACACATCATGCATACATGTTTTGCGCCTTTACTGTTCCAGAAAACATCTCACGATCCAATCTAGACAGTTACTAGAGATCACAAACAGAACACTCTCCCACCCCCACCCCCCAATATTTCAAATTTAGCTCAGACCTGAACCTGTCAAGTAATGTGCCTAGTAACGGAACGTTTTCAACTGGTCTGTTTTCAATTATCTGTAGCCAACTAAAACCAATTCATTTTCTCTGCGATTGATTTCCTCAGTAATTTCTCTTGAGAACAAAGAAATAGCCCTGACCTTTCTCAGGTGGAGTTCATTAAAACCCGGAATCAGTCTTCAGATCAGAGTTAGTCACTTCATTGTTTCTTTTGTGAAGTTCTGTTAGCAGACATCGCGTGCCAGAACATGTATAGATTTATGGAAATTAATCTGCATCAAGGCGACATAATCGATATGATCCATATGATGTAAATTGCAACAGCTGAGGGGTAGAATTTCCCGCCAAAATATTACCAAGAAATATTATTTTACAGATTACATATGTTAACAGCTGCATAAGGCGAGATAAAACGGTTTAATACATAAACATGTGCAATTCTTGTAGAAAAAATTACACTGGAAATTTACGTTTTTATTTTTAGGCCTCGGTGCGAAAATAAAAGTACAAAAATATCTTAAATAGCTTCATGAAAACTTTAAAGTTCCGCAATTGTGAATTAGCCAAATCAGCCGCATATAATGAGAAAACCAACAATCAGCGTACATATGCGACGCAGTAACTGCGAAGCTGATCAGCACCTTTGTTTTCGCTACACGGATAGTACAATTCCTGTACTTTCTAAATCCAAAATTTTCAGCCGTGTTTGTCACAGTAAAGCTCGGTTTGTGTCGGGCCTGTTGAGAAACCACATAGTTGGTTTTCTCGTGACGCGGCTCAATATAGATGAAATGAATAAATATCGTTTCGTATTGTAATCTCAGTGAAAGGCGCGACTATAAATTCATTGTTTCCGGACAATTGCACACTAAACATTGTATACGTAACTTTAGCGGATGTCCCCTTCACCCGCGGTGTCATTTCAATACCTTCTATTGTTGCTTCTACATAACGGCGAAACTGACAGGAGGGTATTGAAAGATTCACCCTCCGCGTTAATTTCAGCGTAAATGTTTGTGAAAACTGTTACACCGAAAAACTCGAGAAAGGCGACACTTTCGACAATTGACCCAATATTTGAAGCAATAAAGGGAACCGTTCGCAAACTGTTGAATAGCACAATAGGGTGTGAGAGATACGTAATTTTGGTTCGATTTTCTGTCAATTTTTAACGAAAGGGCAACTAGACGTTTTAATTGCCAGCAAAACTCGATATGCTGGACCCATGTAACATCACGACTTCCCGCCCAATGCAATATACCGATGGTAGAACTGAAAATGTCTATGTTCAGCCATAATATTTTCCATTTATTTGCACTATATCCATTTGAGACCTGGGCTATGCCCATCATGCCGTTTTCGTCAAAACCCCCCCACCCCATCCGGAAATATCGATAAAAATTGTATCTCAAACTGAAAAAAGACAACAACTGCAAAAGTTTTAAATTAAACAAAAATGATCAATATTATTGGAATAAATTTCCAGCTCTCTCTTTGTCCCGTTAGAAAATCCGTTAGACCCCTGAAAACAATGGCTAACGGTAATCAATATTGTCGCATCTGTTCTGGGGCCTCTCAGAGAATTCCTTCACAAAGGAAATCTGCATTTATAATTGAGTTCTGTTATCGATTATTTGGTAATGGAATCTTTGTCGTGATCACATCCAGCGGGCAATTCAAATTTCACTGCAACTGAAAACACATGCAAATGTTGATGAAAAAGTCCAAAGTAACTGAACAGGAAACGTAAGGCATTGAAAAAAAAATCTTGACAGATAAGCAGAAAATGATCTCTCTCTCTCTCTCTCTCTCTCTCTCTCTCTCTGCCGGTGGTCAAGCACTTAACATGCCACCGATTAAGGTCATTGTAGAAACCGTTTACTAATTTTATGTTGTTTTTATCAAGAAATTTATCGGGCATCAGGCCCAGTCAGCCCCGTCTTTATTGCCCACTATGCATTAAGATAACGATAATGACTCAAGACAATGTTTAAGTTAGTCTAAGTACTGGACGTTTGAAAACAGGCGGGCCACTGATGTAGATGGATTTAAGTGATTAGGATACGGTTAATACGATAAGTTCCTATCGTTTTAATCCATATTTGGGTTATCAATTGATAAATATAGCAGTAGATTTTCCGTTTGCGTGGAGGATTGCAAAATTTCAACACGCGGCTAAAACAATTCAATACGTGACAATACAGCAGCTTGTCAATGTAAAATGGGAGGTGGGTGACTAACGTTTTGAGCGATTTTGACTATTTGATACCAACAATCAGTCAAAATAAATTGTTTTTCGTATTGTTTGATTTAAAGCAAATCTAAATTGCTGGGGCACGTTATCTTGGGTTACATCTAACGAATTTGACAAAGGGTCCATTACCTCGGGTAACTACTTAGGGAAGTAGGGAAATATATCAAAACCATTGTAAATCGCTTTAAATGCAGCGTGTAATGTTTTTTGTAAGATCTCCTTCAATAAAGCATCTTAACTCGGCGGGTGGATGCTCCCAGCTGCCGCAGTAAAAGTTTCAAAAATCACTTGTAGGTTCGTTAAATCACACCCACTAAACGGTCAATTTGTACACCGTCGGAGTGAATCGTATATATAATTTGACCATTTCCGGAGTGAAAGTTGACCTGGTAAACAAACCGCAAAAAAGGAGAGAGAGTTAAACTAACGTAAGTTTATGTTGTTATTTTACTTTTGTTTAAAAATCCGAGAATGTCATATGATGGGTATTTGAATAAAGATCATACACGCACAAAAGCACATCCAAAAGCTTATGCATTTTGCCAAAATCATTTTCGGCGTGGAAAATACCTACGTGAAAAATGTTGCATCGAGATGAAATGCAACCTGGCATTCCAATCTAAACAGTCTGGCTAGGTTTTTATATGCCAGGGATGCCAATAATATTGGGAAATAATTATCAATCATGCAGTTTTGGAAATCATGCGTTTGTGTAATCTGCGGAGGGGCCGTATTTCCAAAGCGTACTAATTGACCAGCGGAGCCCAATTTAACTAATAGAAAAATGTGTTTGAAATGTTTAAGCGTTTTTCATGAAACATATCAAACTCCAGAACTGAAATACAGTTGAATTTTCTTGATTATTAAATATATGTTACAATTCAAATAAAAAAAAAGAAAAGAAAAATGACACGAACGTTTAAGAGAAACGTTCATTTGTACTTCCCTTTGAGACTCTGCATGTCTCTTTATGTTTATATCTGGAGGTGTCATATTTTATCAGGCAAGAAATTTGGTGAGAAAAAACGAGGGAAAAGATGCTTACCTTGCAGGAATTTATCTTTTACTTATTTGTGTACCATTTGACAGCTTGGTGTAAAATTTGACATATGGAAAAATATTATAGCCGATATGTACCTCCCAGGTTCGGATTGGCAAGTGCAGCTGGTACCACACTATTGGTGGGGGGCAAGAGCCCAATAAATACAATTGCGATAAGGAATATGAACCGTCTCGTTAGAAAACCTTTTTCAGCGTAGCTGATCAGCATATCTTTTTTCGATACAAGAAAGTCCAATTACTTCACTTTCTATAGTGTCAGACATCTAGCCCAATTAGTTTTCTTTCTATATTCATAGAAGTACTCAATATACTTCTGTGAGTGTACAACCTGATCTGGTCAAAATGCCCAAACCGCATTTTTGCTCATTTGATGAGTAACTCTCGGCACCTTGAGATATTTTTAATTAGACGTCAGAACTCTGCAAACTGTGAGTGAACGAGATGCTGAGTAACCAGAGTGTAGGTTATTAAGATATTGATACGTTGACAGGCGAATTTCCTTGGTGGCTGACGACAGCGGTGTTGATCATCGATCATCTAACCATTGTCGCTCGTTCAAACGTGGCAAAACCAAGTTCTGCTTGTGGGTGTGTCTTAAGGTTTCGCCAAACCTATACCGATTGTTTCATCTCTATATATCAGAAATAATCTTGAAAGGTACGAACTGAATAAAGAATATCTAATCGTGAAAACACTTAAATAAAAATTGCTAATTTCGAAGTACTACATACTAAATGCTGTAGTCGTAGTTTGTTCTTGTTACTATAGTGTAACGCAGTCAGTTAGGAGTAGTCAAAGGTGGCCAATAAAATCAAAACCCCACTTTAAGGCAGTGTAAATGAGAAAGAATGTCGAAGAGTGAGACACGTCAGTTATTGTGGTTGGATTTATATGAGTCAAATTGGACGCTCCACTGTCAAAATAGCACACCTATAAAATCTAAGCGTAAAGTTAAAGAATTCTAATTTCTCGCGCTTGATACCCATATTTATCGTGCATACACATCTATACTACATTGTAAATGTACTGACAACCACTTAATATTAGATACCTGGTTGTACTGACCACCATTCAGTCACTTCCATGAGTTTGCAACAGAAAAAAGCAAAAAAATCTTATGATATCTAGACGTATGAAACTGATAGTATGTAAGAATAGCAGCTTATCATAAACATACACGAAATACAACGTAGTGAAAATACTGATGACCCGAATTTAAACTAGGCCAAATAGCATTGCAAATGTCATAAGTTAAATTGTGCACCACTAGTCAATTGGTACGCTCGCCAAAATTTGGACCCATTCTCAAAACTGAGGGCAACCCTTTCAAATTTAATGCATTGAATTGAAAGAGTATTCATAAATCTTGGTATTTCGTTGCTAAGATGTTTTTGGGACTGTTAAAAAAGCTTTCCTCAGACAATTTTAGCTCGGTCTAGATTTTAAAATTAAAATATTGTATAGGCCAAAAATGATAATTACATAATCTTATGTCTTTTTTATGAAGTCTCGGTGTCTTAGAAGCCACAAATTTATAGCCCATCATATGACATTTTCGGATTTTGTATAAAACTAAAATAGAAGAAATTATCTTACTTTGATTGCGATAGTCCTGATGTTTCCGTCCTATTTATACCGGTCAACTTGTACTCCGGAACTGGTCAAATTATTTCATAATTGTACGCCTTCGGTGCACAAATTGACCGTTCACCCGGCGTGTAAATTGTTGAGGTACATTTGAGGAAAAGAAATAAAGCCGGTGGAAAAGAAAGTAACACTTCTTTCGTTTATTAACTCGACTAAACAGACAAACATGCATGTCTACAGCTACGGATGCTTATAATTTTGCTGGAGAATAGTTTTATTTTTGACCAAAGATTCAAATCTGACCACTTCAAACGTCACCTGCATTTTGCATTTGTTACCTTTTTGCGCGTTTTTACCTTTTTCTCTTGACTACTTTTTTTACGACATGTCTAAGTGTCTTAAATTATGACAACCCAAGATAAAGCAACAGGTGACAGTTAGGAAACTGTATGCAAATTCAACAAGTACCAAGTACCGATAGACAGGAAAATTGTACCCGTACAAAACAATTATACACAATCAAAAAGAAATAAAATTGTTAAATGGGGGAAAAGGAGGGTCTGGGTTCAGTACCAATGAAAAACGGTGAACCATTACTTCATAAGTCTTCGGAATCGTACATGTATGGAAAAGAAAATTTTTGTTTTCTATTTAAAAAAAAGATACCTTAAAATATTTCAGGTTTATGCAAATTATTTACATTACTGATTCGATATATCAAACCTGATTGGTTCTTAACCACAGTGCGCAGCATGATTTGACAGTTTAGCATAATGACGTTGAAAAATCTGCTGTCTCCATCTTTCTAATTATCTATGATGTATTTTAAAAATCTGTTGCGCACTAAATCATGACATTTGCGCAACATCCATGTTAACATTAGCATTTTAATATTAAACTTTTTTCTCTTGAAGACATGCACTTTATTCAAATTGTTTCTCTCGCGACATGTAATCATCACCTTGGAGACAGCTGCTGAAACTGACGGCACGTGCCACTAGGATAAAACCTGTCACCAGCACGTGGACTAAAATCAACAGGTGGTATAAAGAGACGAAAATTATTACTTTTATTATATTGATTATCATTTTTATAAACTAAATGACTCTTATGGCATAAAAATAATGATAAAAGACGGATCCTAGCCTGCTCAAATAAGAATGTAGTTTGGACCACACACTTACCTACACACACGCTCACACGTACACATACACGCACTTACACATGCAACTTCAATAGAGTGCACTAACAAGTTAAGGAAAGTTGTGTCAATTGCTACAAGTGCGTGCTCGTATATGGTCATTGCAACACAAACACTGCAGATGACCGCAAATACCACATCTGTAAGATATCGTGGCTATCATAGATAGAGACATATTATTTTCTTATCTGTCTGTACACATCATAAACCACTAGAACAACAGTGCTGTCAAAATGTCAATTATCTTGTGTTTACCTGTTACCCAAGAATTTTGTTTATGTAAATATGATGTCATTATATACACATGTGCATTATTAAGATGTGTACCTGATATTTCAGTAATGATGTCTAAACAAAAAGAAGTATGACGACCTAATTAATTCCAGTACTGAGAACATGTCCGATGCCATCGAGATTTAATTGCTTTTCTAAGACGTCATGAAATTGAGTATGTCATTTTGCCGCGCTTG
This sequence comes from Rugalucina vietnamica, assembly GCA_964017185.1. NCBI lineage: Eukaryota > Metazoa > Mollusca > Bivalvia > Lucinida > Lucinidae > Rugalucina > Rugalucina vietnamica. Next base: position 94,844,987 of record OZ024869.1, read on the forward strand.
TATTAAACGGGCTTTCATCCATAACGAGCCGAAAAAATGGGGTCAATTCAAACTGGTCAGTCGTGGTTTCATTTTAAAAGGTCACCAAATGGGCTTGAGAAACTAACAGTAACTGGTCTCAAAATTAATAAAACCGGTCATGAGCGGGAACTTTTGTCACCGTTGGGTCTTTAACCACCCAAATTTTGTCTGACCTTCAACTTTTATTTTCAAATACCTGTTGAATGCTAATAGGATTTTTTTTCTTTCTCCCAAAAGGTATTTAGTTTATCCCTTCGCCAATGAACGGTTAGAGCCTAATATCGGGGCATTCAACAGGTCCCATTGAAAACGGGATTTTATAGCCCAGTATCAATAGTCTTATCACTTTAAACTTTCTGAAATAGGTCGGTTCGGGTTTCTGAAGTATTTGAGTGACAGGTGGCCGGAAATATTCGAAAATTTACCCCCTGATTACAATAATACATTGTCAATTTCCCTTAATCCAGCTGCCGGGACAAGTGCAAGACGAGATAGCTAGAATAATGATCAACTTGTCGACAGATAAATTAAGAAAACCACTAGTTTTTTTCGGCGAAATTTATTCAATTCGAGAGTTCTAAATTTTCTTAAGATTTGAGCCACCTCGTGGGAAAACCAACAATCTGCATAGGCGAAAACAAAGGCGCAGATCAGCTTCGCGGTAACCGCGAAGCTGATCAGCGCCGTTGTTTTCGCTACTCGGATAGTACAATTCCTCCTCTACTAATCTCCAAAATTTCAAGCTTCTAGCTATTTTCTGTGACTGTACATGACGGTTTGTGTCGGACCTGTTCGGAAACCACATTGTTGGTTTTCCCACGAGGCGGCTCATTTATTTTTGTGGTGTTTAGTATCACAAATAACATCCGTCATGTCCGTCCTGTTTGATTAATGAGACAGGGTATAAAATAAGGTCGTATTTGAAAAAGAGGGATAAAGTTCACCCCTTCCCCTATTCAACCCTTTTTAATATAAAACTAGGCAAACATTACAAAAGGATAACGAACGTAGCAATGTACATGTACATGTTACACAGACTTCAAGTACACCTACGTTTTTGCATGCAAATTATAAAGAATCGACTCGAAAGACGATGATCTGGGGTCCGGGATATACATAATTATTAATATGGAAATGTAACAGAACATCGGACAATCAGGAAAAATCATATTCAAGTTTTAGGCACTTTATCTAGTGTTCAAGATATACATAAACATTAATTTGCATTTAGTATGTCTACAAGACGGCATTTCTTCAGAAAATTACATGTTTATCAAGAAATTAAAACGTACAAACACGTGTCAGTCATGTAATACACTAGTTTACATATAGAATCCGGCAGTTTTATCAGTTGCAGACATCACCAGGGGCAGATCTCAGCTGGAGCTCATTAAACATGGAAAATACCGATATTTCTCTCAGAGAACATGCTGTGTGTTCTGCAGGAAATCGTCGGGGAAATGTGTATTATCATTAACATAGGCGCCTCAACCAGAACTGTTTCTTGCTCCAACAGCCCATGATTGCAGTTTAAAACACTATCATGACTATAGAATAAAGCATACCATTTATACAGCTCATATAAACCATGCGAGTCCTGATATAGCAGAATTAATCATGTTATAACACTGTGCAAAAACGCTTTACGCTACTCTATTGTGTTCCTTGTTATACGCAGAAATAGGAAGCGTGACAGTGGTGTTGAATATTAGTATACTATATGTTTATTTTGTATCGGTAAATAATATGTTAATGTTAAAAACGACTTTAATAAACCACGTGTACTCACGTTGACACTGGTTACAGCAGCCTGCCAGCTTCTCTACACACTCGTCTGCTTCCACTTGGTTTAATATCCCGTCCACAACCTCCTGACACTCTGACAGTTCTGCCTCACAAGTTTCACCTGTTCTCTTCACCAAGAAATTTCTGGGCATACTGTCCGTACGTCTCTAAATTATAACATACCAGTCTTACACATTTAACTGTCATTTCTATACACTGACATTTCACACACTATGGCTAAATGGATTTCATATCAAGCGCCTTTTGTGATGAGATCACCAGTGCGCATGCTCCTCCAATCGCTCAGCCATTCGAATTCCTCCGCTTTGTTATTGTATTGATAAATCCCTGAGGGTGTTTGGGGGAAACAAATAAATGTATCAAATAGGTTTGACTTATTTTATCGATCTTTACCACTATTCCCAATAAATCCAATATGCAAACAATAAAATTTAATTATCTGAATAATTTCGATATGACAGGTGGATAAAAAGACGTAAATGTATGTAGATCAAAGAGATCCCAGTGGCGAACCTCTCCTGAGTAGCGGGTTTTCCACGGGATACCTTGAATGAAATGAATTAATCGTGAAAACCGTTGAACAGAGTGAGCGCAACAAGTTATCATTAATTTCGTGGCCCGTTTTTCATAAATTTCTTATGATATTTACTCACTAGATGTACAGTGTTTGTTCAGAGATGTACGGACACAATATTTTAACAAATATTTTATTGCGGTGAATCTTAAAATAAACCATCAAAGATTATAAAAACATTAAACTATTTGAATTGCCATTTGCAATGTTTGCTTTGCGCTACAGTGTAGACCGCTGTTTGACCGTTATTTGTCGGTTATTTCAAATTTAAATTTCAGGGGGTTTTGTCTGACTGTTTCATAAAAAATAAAAGATAGTCCGGGGATGAACTTTTGTGAACTTAAACTTGTGAAAATTAAAATTTTTAAACTTCTTAAAGACGCACGGATGCAGACTCATGGGGAGGCATGTTCAAGTTTGACTAGGGATCACTAGGCACACTGTGTATCTATTCATATTCTACCAAATGAGACGCAAACTAGCCTGCATGTTCAGCAATTTCACATATTTATGTGTGCTTGACTGAGGGATAATATTGTGCACATTTTAAGCGCTAATTTTAGTCATGAATATTCCAGAAATAACGATGGTGATTCTCATGATTACTAAGAGACGAACGACCATTTTAAGCGCTACTTTTATATAGGTTTGGCATATGTGAGCCACCGCATGGGAAAGCCAACAATCTGCATAGGCGATAACAAAGGCGCAGATCAGCTTCGCAGTAACTGCGAAGCTGATCAGCGCCTTTGTTTTCGCTACACGGATAGTACAATCCCTCTTGTACTTTAATCCAAAATTTCAAGCGTCTAGCCTGCATTTGTGACAGTACATGCCGATTTGTGTCGGACCTGGTCGGAATCCAAAAGTGTTGGCGAGATCCTGGGTTCGATCCCCACAAGGGTCACCGTGTTGTGTCCTTGAGCAAGACACATTAGCTCCCTAGAGTGCTGGTTAAAACGCAGGAAGCGATGGCTCCGTCCCGACGTGACTGAAAAATTGTTGACTGGGACTTTAAACCTCAATACAAACCTCAATACTTTTTATGAAGGTCTGTTGGAATTTTAACAAACTTCTATCTTTCATTTATTCTTTTTTTTTTTTCTAAAAAGTTCAATAACTTTCAATTTATAAATATTTCATTAACTTTTTATTTGCGGCTGTAAATGTGTGACACACGGACCACAATAGTGAGTTGACGACCATGTCAAGTAAATGACGCATTAATTTCAATTAAGGGCCCCAAGATGCTGGGCCACTTGTTGAAAGTCTGCTCATGCGCACAGCTGCCTGGTTTGACGAACAGGCACGTGCCGCTAATTACTGAGATTTGAAAATGAACAAGATTTTGATAATGTTAACCAGCAATTTTTCTTGATATTTAATGAGTAGCGTCACAAGGAAATCTGCTTTGCGTTGGCCAGGTGATCATTGTGTCTAGCACACACCGGTCTGTGTAGGCACAGACGATGGTCAGAGGGTTGAGACTTCCAAATTAGGGAAAAGCGAGGGGATGCCATCTCTAAAGGAGGCGAAGAGTTGATCAGTCGTCTTTTATTTTTCCAAATATGCAAAAATGCATATTCTTTTGTGACAACGCGGCTCAAATTATATGCGCGCGTTATGGTTTTGATATGATCTTTAACAAATTTCGTATTAAAAGGTGTAACATTACAAAGGTGATTTTAATGAATACAGTAACGTGTTGCCAGGTTATAAATTTTCTCAAGCATGCTATCCCGAAACCTGCTGCAGCCCAAATGTCGTGCGAAAAACACTGGCATCGAGTGACAAAAAGCTATTTGATAGAAAATAAATAAAATTTATCATACTTGTAAACATTCCGAAAAACATTGTTTGATGAAAACAGCCACTGATGATCCGTGACAACATCTCTAAATATGCATCAAAAAACGAATACATCACGAAAACATGTCTATGTAATGTATACCCCTTGAACCCCACTTTTATACAGCAAAACTAGGGTATGCAGGGGTATACCTATTTTTCTTATTTTTGCTCCAAAACATAAATAGTGGGTACTCGTTAGAACCGCCTCGGCGAGGCAGTTCTAACGTGTATCCACAATCTATTGTCCAATTCGCATGCACAAAAAATACACACGTGTAAATATACTCCGGTGTGTATATATACTCTGGTGTGCAAATCAACCTGTGAGTAAATTTAAATTGCGTTCGCGTGGTTTTTATCAACAGGAGTATTTTTGTATGTAAATAAATCTTTTCTGGATTAAAACCTGTTCATTTAAGTTTTCTGTATTTGCAAAACAGAGGCTTCATCAAGGTGTCCTTGTAGGACTTTGGTAGCAGAGGAGAATCATGTAATGGTCAGGCTTAACCATAATAGTTATACAGTTCCCTATTAGGAATTACTGTTAAAATGCCCTAAGAATCCTCACCAAGGATGATGAAGAAATAGTATGGCTGTTTTTACTCCATATGATCTGGATAAAAATGTGAAAATTCATTATGTAAAAGCAGAATATTGACTCAAAAAACCACTCATGGGTAAATTTTACATAATAGTAAATTTACACGTGCGTGTTTGTAAAAATAAATTTTGCATCTGGTCACCCGGGAGTTAATTTACCAATATGTAAAATTATATACTCCGGTGTGTATTTGCGTTCACATGCGCCCTTTGCTTACCCTGAGTAAAATTTGCACACCGGAGTATATTTACACGCGTGTATTTTTGGCGCATGCGAATTGGACTTATGTTTTGAGCAAAATAGGAAAAATATGAAAAAGAAAATCTAATGAAATTTTAGATTTTTACAACTGAAAAAAATCTCTGTATGTTGCATGGTAGTAGAGTTGCTTATGTAATAAAAACAAACATTTTGGTATATAGAAACCCTGATTAACAAAATGTGGCCACGGGATGACATAAGCAATTCTACTAATGGGGAGGTTTTCGTTCATGAAGAACGTAATTTGTAAATTTGATTGGACACTGAGTTTTCTTTTTATCCCAAAATGACACGAAACAAAAACCAAAATCAGTGCAAAAATGATACTGGCAGATATGTCTCAGACGAAACCACAGATTTATAACAGTCCTTCTATCTCCCAGAAGGTGTTATTACTTTAGCTCACAAGCTACACTTTTGAATTTTCTTCAACTAGAAGCATGAAATTGATTATTTACACAGATTAGTGATAAGATCACTGTGGCCTGTTAATGGCCTCATAAAACTGCCCATTGCTCGGCATATGGTATAACATGGTATGGTACGATGGTATGGTATGTAAGTATGGTTTAAAAACCCATACCATACCAAATACCATACCATCATACCATACCAAAATAATTATTAACCCGTACTTAGAATTGATCAAACCTTTAAATCAAAAGAGATGATCATAAGAAATGAAAGGACAACCTTATCTGTCAGTTAGACATTAATTAACATCCATATATAATTTGACTGAACACAGATATTATTAGCTCACCTGAGCCAAAGGCTCAGAGGTGAGCTTATAGGATAGGCAGGCACCCGGCGTCCGTCATCCGTCGGCGTTGTCCGTTCACAATTTCAAAGAAGAATATCTCTGAAGCCAGTGGGTCAACCTTGATCAAATTTTATGTGAACCATCACTGGGTAGGGAGATTGACTGCATTAGGTTTTGAAGCAGATTGTATCAAACTTTTTGATGGAAACAGATACCACCCATATACTTACAATGGAAAAAAAATCTTCTTCTCCGAAACCACAAGGCTCAGAGCTTTCATATTTTGTGTGTAGCAAAGTATAGCGGTCCTCTTTACAAATCCAGCCAACCGTGCCCCTGGGTTCCATACAGGTCACACCCCGAGGGCGTCATTATCTGCCATAGACTTAAAATGGGAAACCCGTGAAAAAAATCTTCTCTGAAACCACAAGACCCAAAGGTTCTATACTTACAATGGGAAAAAAAGACACAAAAGGCTTTTTCACAGAAACCATGAGGCCTAGAGCTTTTATATTTTGTGCGTTGCAATATTAAGTAATCGACTTTATAAAACCGGACAACCATGTCCCTGGGGTCCATACAGGCCACGTCACAGGGACGTCATTACCTGCCATAGGCTTATAATAGGAACCATGTGGAGAAAAAAATCTTCTCTGAAACCGCAAGACCCAAAGCGCTTGTATATTTAGTATGCAGCAATGTTAAATGATGCTTTACATAGATCCTGCCAATGATTCCCCTGGGGTTCAAAATGACCCCACCCCAGGGGACATTAGCTACCATGTACTTACAATGGGAAAAACATACAAAAATCTTCTACTCAGAAATCATGAGTCCCAGAGCTTTTATTAGCTCACCTGAGCCGAAGGCTCACAAGGTGAGCTTATAGGATGGCCATGTTCCGTCGTCGTCGTCCGTCCACAATTTCAAAGATCTTCTTCTCTGAAACCGCTTGGCCGATGAAAGCCAAATTTTGTGTGGAGCATCCATGGGTAGGGGGAACGAAAGTTTGTTCGTGGGATCTTGATCACATGACCAAGATGGCCGCCACGCCCATATATGGTAAAAACCACTCAAAAATCTACTTCTCCAGAACCGGATGGCTGATTTCCACCAAACTTGGTATATAGCATTGGGGACTCCAGCCCGTCATAGTTTGCGCAAATGATGACCCTGGGATGACCTTGACCTATTTTACGGCAAGGTCAATTTTGGAAACATAGGCTTTTACTTGGGAAAAAGTGAAAACTATAGATTTTTAGCTAACCTGAGCCGAAGGCTCACAAGGTGAGCTTATAGGATGGCCATGATCCGGCGTCCGTCCGTCCGTCGTCCATCCGTCGTCCACAATTTCAAAGATCTTCTTCTCTGAAACCGCTTTGCCGATCTAATTGAAATTTTATGTGGAGCCTCCTTGGGTAGTGGCATTTCAAGTTTGATCGCGAAATCCAGGTCACATGACCAAGATGGCCGCCACGCCCATATATGATAAAAACCCTTCAAAAATCTTCTGCTCCAGAACTGGTAGGCCGATTTCCACGAAACTTGGTATGTGGCATCGGGGACTTCAGCCCATCATAGTTTGATAAAATGATGACCCTTGGATGACCTTGACCTATTTTACGGCAAGGTCAAATTTGGAAACATAGGCTTTTACATGGGAAAAAGTGAAAAATATGGATTTTTTGAAAACTATTGCAGCCTGAGGCCTGAAAAGTGGTAGATGCAAACAACTAATGGAGTAGATGAAGGTATGTGATTAATTTAGGTCAAGGTCATCTCTTGACCTTGGCCAGTCTGTCGTCCATACACACTTTTCAAAGATCTTCTTCTCTGAAACTACTTGGCCAATCAAAGTGAAATTTTTATGTGGAGCATCCATGGGTAGGGGAGATGAAAATTTGGTTGCAAAATCCAGGTCACATGACCAAGATGGCCGCCACGCCCATATATGGTAAAAACCACTCAAAAATCTTCTTCTCCAGAACCGGTAGGCCGATTTTCATGAAACTTGGTATGTAGCATTTGGGACTCCAGCCCATTATAGTTTGATCAAATGATGACCATAGGATGACCTTGACCTATTTTACGGCAATGTCAATTTTGGAAACATAGGCTTTACATGGGAAAAAGTGAAAACTATGGATTTTTTGAAAACTATTGCAACCTGAGGCCTGAAAAGTAGTAGATGCAAACAACCAATGGAGTAGATGAAGGTATGTGATTAATTTAGGTCAAGGTCATCTCTTGACACACTTTTCAAAGATCTTCTTCTCTGAAACTGCTTGGCCAATCAAAGTGAAATTTTATGTGGAGCATCCATGGGTAGGGGATACGAAAGTTTGATCGCGAAATCCAGGTCACATGACCAAGATGGCCGCCACGCCCATATATGGTAAAACCCACTCAAAAATCTTCTTCTCCAGAACCGGCAGGTCGATTTTCATGAAACTTGGTATGTAGCATTTGAGACTCCAGCTCATCATAGTTTGATCAAATGATGACCCTAGGATGACCTTGACCTATTTTACGGCAATTTCAATTTTGGAAACATAGGCTTTTACATGGGAAAAGTGAAAACTATGGATTTTTTTTTTTGAAAACTATTGCAGCCTGAGACCTGAAATATGGTAGATGCAGAGAACTAATAGAGTTTATGAAGGTATGTAATTAATTTAGGTCAAGGTCATCTCTTGACACACTTTTCAAAGATCTTCTTCTCTGAAACTGCTTGGCCAATCAAAGTGAAATTTTATGTGGAGCATCCATGGGTAGGGGATACGAAAGTTTGATCGCGAAATCCAGGTCACATGACCAAGATGGCCGCCACGCCCATATATGGTAAAACCCACTCAAAAATCTTCTTCTCCAGAACCGGCAGGTCGATTTTCATGAAACTTGGTATGTAGCATTTGAGACTCCAGCTCATCATAGTTTGATCAAATGATGACCCTAGGATGACCTTGACCTATTTTACGGCAATTTCAATTTTGGAAACATAGGCTTTTACATGGGAAAAGTGAAAACTATGGATTTTTTTGAAAACTATTGCAGCCTGAGACCTGAAATATGGTAGATGCAGAGAACTAATAGAGTTTATGAAGGTATGTAATTAATTTAGGTCAAGGTCATCTCTTGACCTTGGCCGATCTGTTGTCCATACACACTTTTCAAAGATCTTCTTCACTGAAACCGCTTGGCCGATGAAAGCCAAATTTTGTGTGGAGCATCCATGGCTAGGGGTAACGAAAAATTGTTCGTGGGATCTTGGTCACATGGCCAAGATGGCCGCCACACCCATATATGGTAAAAACCACTCAAAAATCTACTTCTCCAGAACCGGATGGCTGATTTTCACGAAACTTGGTATGTAGCATTTGGGACTCCAGCCCATCATAGTTTGATAAAATGATAACCCTAGGATGACCTTGACCTATTTTACAGCAAGGTCAATTTTGGAAACATAGGCTTTTACATGGGAAAAAGTGAAAACTATGGATTTTTTGAAAACTATTGCAGCCTGAGACCTGAAAAGTGGTAGATGCAAAACAACTAATGGAGTCAATGAAGGTATGTGATTAATTTAGGTCAAGGTCATCTCATGACCTTGACCTGTCTGTCATACATACACATTTTTCAAAGATCTTCTCTGAAACCGCTTGACCAATCAAAGTGAAATTTTATGTGCAGCAGCCATGGGTAGGGGGAACGAAAGTTTGATTGCAAAATCCAGGTCACATGACCAAGATGGCCGCCACGCCCATATATGGTAAAAACCACTAAAAATCTTCTCCTCAACCGGCAGGCATATTTTCACGAAACTTGGTATTTAGCATTTGGGACTCCAGCCCATCATAGTTTGATCAAATGATGACCAAGATGGCCACCATGGCTATAAATAGCAAAGCCTTTATAAATCTTATTGTTCTCAACCAGAAACATCAGTGAATGGAGCTCTACAAAGTTTGTATAATTATGACTCCTGGATGACCTTGACCTATTTTATGGCAAGGTCAGCTGAGGTCGCATATCCCAGATCTCAGGTGAGCGTTTACAGGACCATTGGTCCTCTGGTATTTTTATGTATAAATGTTCAATAATCCTCTTTTTAAATCCTGCCACTTGTGCTCCTGTGGTCTATACTGGCCGCACCCCAGGACAGGGATCATTTCGAAGTCATTAGCTCCCCTACAAGTAAAGCTGTCCAGATCAGGTGAGCCTTTACAGGACCATTTGTCCTCTGGTAATCAAAAGTTCAAGACTACAGCAGTATCAAGGAACAACCAAACAACCATTAATTGGGCCGCGTAATGTGAAAAACGGATTTTCGCCTATGCGGAAACAAAGGTGCAGATCAGCTGTGCAGTAACTGCACAGCTGACCAGCGCCTTTGTTTTCGCCACTTGGATAGTACAATTCCTCTTCTACTTATATCTGAAATTTCAAGCTCCTAGCCTTTTTCTGAAGCTGTACATGCTGGTTAGTGTCAGACCTGGCCAGAAACCCCGAAGACCAGTTTTCTCGCTTCGCGGCTCAATTAATAGTGAAAACAAAAAAGTAAGGGGATGGTAAAACATCCATTGTACCATAAGTCTGCATTTAAGCATAAGTTTTGCTTATTTTCCCATTAAACCACCAACAGATTAGAAGTGGATAGTGCATTTTTCTTATTTTCTTTGTCAAGTAACATCGAATATAGGCTACTAGTAGTTTTAGCTAAGTTAAACGAAGGTATTTTGCCGTTATAAGTAAAAGTCAGGCACTGCCTACAATTGTTTGTTTAATTGCCACATAAGCATTTGATGACAAGAGAACCATAAAGAAATATCATATCATTGTTTATGCTTAGTTTGCCAGATACTGATGTCAACACCTAGAGTTGATCACGGTTATCATGCGCTGTTGTTAAATATTCCAGAAACACTTATGGTCTTGACCTATCAAATGCCCTCAATTAATTGGCAATAAGCATGGTTTTATGGTCAAAATTGTATCAACTGATAACACTCCAGTTTCAAAATTGCCATTGGAATTGCTCAGCTTTTCCTTTTTCTCCCAGTAAATCAATATTTATTTCTTAACAAATTATAGTGATTGTGGCTACCTTTGTGGAAATGAGATGCTAACTCGATGATATCAATAATGTTCTCTGAAGCAAGTCTGGAGCATGGAAGAAACTTATTACATGATTTTGGTGTAAATTGCTGAACGTCACAGTACACAGTTGTGCGATTGCACAAGGAAATGTTCCATGCAATTAATTACAGGCACGTTGAATATGTTATGGGCGTGACACAAGGTTGCCACACGCTGCATCTGTTTGTTTGTGTGTATTAAGGCTTAATGTCCCAGGCAACAATTTTTCAGTCATGTCGGGACAGAGCCAACTCTTCCTGGGTTTAACCAGTACTGTAAGGAGTTAATGTGTCTTGCTAAAGGACACAACACAGTGACACCTGTGGGGATCGAACCCAGGACCTCTCGATTTGGAGTCCGACGTTCTACCACTACGCCACCGCACTCCCTATGAATCTGAGTCAAGCCTGTGCCTGATGTTTGAAAAATCTCTACACACTGACAAATTTGGACAAATAAAAATGTTTTGCTTTTTAATCTTTAATAAGCAGCCACTCTTTAGCGCGTAAATCAGGCTTGTGTCGGAAATATAAACATCTTAACACTTTGAAAATTTTACGTCCCAGACATGTTTATCACGTGATGTAGGTGCGTATCAGATGTTAAACACGCGTCTCACACACACTAAATGTGGGCACGTCACTGAAGCATTCAGCAAGCGCCCAAGCCAATATTTTGGAAAATCGAAATGCACATGTACACTGTAGGGTACATAGACGTGTTCAAAGTGTGTGCTGAACGAGATCAAAGCATGTCTAACACACAATTAACACATGTTGAACGTACACATGTACATAACGTATAGGACACACACCCAAGAACCTTTGTACATGATGACAGGAGCAGGATAAAGAAACACTGTATTTGTTGTTTATGCATAGTTTACCTATTACAGATGTCAACACCTGTTGATCAGGATTATGAAGCACTGTTTTGAACCATTCCAGATATTATAATGCTATTGGTTATTAGACAGTAAGCCTGGTTTAAACAGTCAACTTTTATATGAACAATCACATTTAACATTTGAGGCCTAGTGTTCAGGTTGAAAAAGAATGTGTTGAAATTGCAAAGCATTTCCAATTCCTGATGCGCATGTGGGCTTAAAGCTTGGATGAGTCCTGTATGCTTACGAGTTACGAATAAGTGAATCGTGTTCATCCGTGTTCATCCATGTTTAATACGTTCGGCGTTAGCTTTTACATGTAGGTATGTCATGTACGCTACTTGTATGTTTCAATTTTCCGAAAACATTTAACCATTTAATACACTTCAGTATATATACACCCCTATTCCATTGGGTGGCGATTCCTCTATGCTCATGGCGATTCTTCAGAATTCTCAGAATCGCCGTGGAAGCACCGACTGATGCAAAGTTTTGAGACTTCCACGCTTTCACTATGCCACTAGTACGTTTCAGCGGCGATCTCGCTATGCTGGCCACGATCATGTTGCACTGTCACTACGCTCCTGATGGCGCATTGAGAGTCCCAAAATTGCTTCTACAACATGGGTTTCAAGGCCATGCTATGTCTACTCTTTGTCTAGACATCTTTGGCGACCCTGCTACGACCTAAGCACATAAGCCGCGCTTCTATTGCGCTTTTTGGGACATTTCTTTGTAAGTTCAGCGGTTTATCTACTTTTGTAGTATCTGGACACCGCATACTTTTCCGAAGTCAGTTTGATATGCATGCTCTTGATATGACAATACAGTTCCATCACCAGATGTTCGAGTTTGTCTTTCTGCTCATACAGGGCGACATTTTATGGTAATGATAGTCTTAGGTATCTTAGGTACTAGTTAATGATGACAATAATGGTAAACTGCACTTCTTACCACAGTATCCCTGCTGTCCATTATAGCTACAATCCTGGTATGAGAATTAAACATTCTCTCTGTCTACCACCATAAATATGACATTGCTTATTTTTCCCCAGTTGTTTTTGTTTGATTTGCCAGCAGCCTAGCAATTTGATATTGTGCATAGACTGTAAACCAACTTTTACATTGACCAGATACAAACACCTTTGATAATAAGGGCATGTTAAGATAATCAGTTTTATAATTAAGCCAAATGATAAGTTTACAAGTGATATCAGGAACTTAATGTATACTAATGACATTAAGAAATGCAACAACCACTCTCAATATTTGTAAGCCTACAATGTAATCTAAATGAGGTGTATAGCATCTTATTTGTAGCCATCATTTTAAACAAAATATTTGAGGCATGAGCCGCTACTTGGAAACATGGTCATTTAATAGCTTAAAGAAAATTTTTACCAAAATCAAATTTATTGTCTAGCAATTTATTGCATATCAAAGACGACCATCAGTTGGTAAATGTAACCTTACTTTGTGAATTTGAATGTTTAATGGCATTGGCTTCTATTTTGAACATTGCTTTGCTCTGTTAAAACACATTTTGACACAATTCCATGGGATGTTCAAAATGATATCATTGTTGCATAACACATGTAATGTAACTGGCCCATTGGTCTGATATATGGCATATAAATGGCAGATTTCCGAACACTTTAAAAGATGTTACCTGCTTATTTTTCGTCATTCTGCACTTTTACATCTCACAAAAATGGAACAAGTGAAGGTAAGCTAGCTATCTAAGCAGTCAAAGCACCTTACAAATTATATAGGCGACACTGTAGCCAATTGGTTATGGATGCTGATTTCATAATAGCTCTTAATCATTCAATCATCTCACCACTGTGTCCAGCGTGGCTCCGAGCCCCATACAGGGCACATGTGAAGCCAGCCAAGTTCTGCTTGCTGGTATGCCAGATGCTTAGTCTGTGGGTAATCTAGTTTTCACCTCAGCTACTCATTGGCCCGTCTCATTATACAATGTGACAAGAATCTTGTTTAAGTACATGTACAACAGGCGAGAAGAGACAAACACTTGAACGGACGTGGATGTCAAGAGGACCAGATTAACGAAGGTCTTTAACTCTTTAATCCGACAAGATAAAACAGTCCGACCGTTGTCTCAACACTTCAACTAATGTAACGGACACACAAGGGTGTGATTTATAATATTACAGCAACACTATAATGATAAAACAAATAAAACTTCGAAAGACCACGAACGTGAGACACACCGAGTTGTCGAAACAAGTAGCCCAAGGGCAACGATCGCTCACCCGAGAGTCAAAACAAGCGGTTACAGAGAAGAAGATCTTTGAAAAGCGTGTATGGACGACAGATGGGCCAAGGTCAAGAGATTAATCACATACCTTCATTCACTCCATCAGTTCTCTTCATCTACCACTTTTCAGGTCACAAGCTGCAACAGTTTTCAAAAAATCAATTGTTTTCACTTTTTCTCATGTAAAAGCATGTTTCCTAAATTGACCTTGCTGTAAAATAAGTCAAGGTCACCCAAGGGTCATCATTTGATCAAACGAGTCCTAAATGATACATACCAAGGTTCGTGAAAATCGACTTGCCGGTTCTGGACAAGAAGATTTTTGAGTGGGCTTTACCATATATGGGCGTGGTGGAAATCTTGACCATATGACGAGGATTTCGCAATTGCATTTTTGTTCCCACTACCCATGGAGGCCCCACATAAAATTTGGCTTTCATTGGCCAAACAATTTAAGAGAAGATCTTTGAAAAGTGTGTAAGGACAACAGACCGGACAAAGTCAAGGGATGACCTTGACCTAAATTTATCAAATACCTTCATCTACGCTATAAGTTGTTTGCATTTACCACTTTTCAGGTCTCAGGCTGCAGTAGTTTTCTAAAAAAAATCCTTAGTTTTCACTTTTTCCCATGTAAAAGCCAATGTTTCCAAAATTGATCTTGTCAATAAAATAGGCCAAGATCATTGCAGGGTCATGATTTATATACACATTGTAGTTCTTGAGTCATAGATGTTTCATGCCAAGTTTCGTTGAAATCGGTCCACCGTTTCCAGAGAAGAAGATTTTTTGAAGGATTTTTACCATATATGGGCATGGCGGCCATCTTGGTCATGTGACCTGGATTATTTATATATACATTGGTTTCCACTTCCTATAGACGATTCATTTAAAATTTGGCTTTGATTGGCCAAGCGGTTTCAGAGAAGAAGATCTTTGAAAAGTGTGTATGGACGACAGACCGGCCAAGGTCAAGAATTGACCTTGACCTAAATTGATCATATACATGTACCTTCATCTAATCCATTAGTTGTTTGCATCTACCACTTTTCAGGTTTCAGCCTGCAATAGTTTTCAAAAATTCCATAGTTTTCACTTTTTCCCATGTAAAAGCCAATGTTTCCAAAATTAACCATATATAGGCATGGCAGCTTGGTCATGTGACCTAGATTATCTATATATACATTGGTTCCCAATTCCTATAGATGCTTCATATAAAATTTGGCTTTGATTGGCCAGACGGTTTCAGAGAAGAAGATGTTTGAAAAGTGTGTATGGACGACAGGATGGCCTAGATCAAGAGATGACCTTGACCTAAATTAATCATATACCTTCATCTAATCCATTAGTTGTTTGTATCTACCACTTTTCAGGCTGCAATAGTTTTCAAAAAAAAATCCATAGTTTTCACTTTTTCCAATGTTTCCAAACTTGACCTAACCGTAAAATAGGTCATGGTCAATACAGGGTCATGATTTATATATACATTGTAGTACTTGAGCCATATATGTTTCATGCCAAATTTGGTTGAAATCGGTTCACCGATTCCAGAGAAGAAAATTTTTGGAGTTTTTTTTTTTTTACCATATATGGGCATGACGGCCATCTTGGTCATGTGACCTGGATTTCTTATATACACAAATTGGTTCCCACTTACTATAGATACTTCATATAAAATTTGGCTTTGGTTGGCCAAGCGGTTTCAGAGAAGAAGATCTTTGAAAAGTGTGTATGGACGACAGACCGGCCAAGGTCAAGAGATGACCTTGACCTAAATTAATAATATACCTTCATCTAATCCATTAGTTGTTTGCATCTACCACTTTTCAGGTCTCAGGCTGCAATAGTTAAAAAAAAAATCCATAGTTTTCACTTTTTCCTAATAAACATGAGCCAATGTTTCCAAAATTGACCTTGCCGTAAAATAGGTCAAGGTCATTGCAGGGTCATGATTTATATATACATTGTAGTACTTGAGTCATAGATGCTTCATGCCAAGTTTCGTTGAAATCGGTGTCCCGGTTCCAGAGAAAAAGATTTTTGAAGGGTTTTACCATACTATGGGCATGACGGCCATCTTGGTAATGTGACCTGGATTATTTATATACACATTGGTTCCCACTTACTATAGATGCTTCATATGAAATTTGGCTTTGATTGGCCTGGCGGTTTCAGAGAAGAAGATCTTTGAAAATGTGAACGCACGCACGCACGGACGGACGCCGGCTCGAGTACCATACTATAAGCTCCTCATTAGCCTTCGGCTCAGGTGAGCTTATAAAGCAGTTTTGTCGGCTCAGTGGTAAGAGTGTCGCTGCGGCAGTCAGAGGTCGTGGGATGGCGCCCCGGTTGCGTCATTTTTTTTTTATTCAGTTTTACGTCCCTTTCAAGATTATTTCAGCTCATATGAGACGGGCCAATCAGTAGGTGGGGCGAAAACGGGAGAACCCCGAGAAACACCACCTGACACACCCGCAAGCAGAACTTGGCTTGTCTCACATGTGGCCAGAGCGGGGCTCGAACCCACACCAGGCACAGCGGTGAGATGATCGAGTGATTAAGAAACAGCGCTCTTAACCGCTCGGCCACGGGGGCCGCCCCCGATTGCGTCATACATGTACCATAGACTATAAAACGCTACCAGTGGCTAACTTGCTTGGCGCTCAGCATTATGAGGCTTGAAACTTGATGGTTACTAATATAATGTTCAACTTGGCATTAACATCAGGAAAACATGTTCATGTAATATGTACCCCATTATACCCCACTTTTAAATATGCGGGGGTATACCTATTATGTTTCTTATTTTTGCTCGGTACTCGTTAGAACCGCCTAACGTGTGCCCACCATCTACCATTTGAGCAAAAATAAGAAAACTATCTTTTTTTCTGCTGAAAACTTTCATTTTATATAGGTATACTGCATGGGCATGTTTTCCTAAAGAAAAGGCACGTCTCTTTTGCATTGCGCTGGTATACAATCCACCTCACATGCATATAGGAGGGTTTGCAGCGCAATAGCCGTACTTTCAGCTTGTTGTCAAGCTTGACTCCTTTTCGCCCCCGAACATTAGCAATGTGTCCTCCAAATGCCACACTGGCTTTTGCAATTTGGGCAGTGACCTCCTCGTCAAAGTGATGGTGCTCTGGATAGAGTGTTTCTCGTGTACGTGAATTCACCAACATCTCTGATTTTGTCCTTTCACATTGTTCTAGAGCAGCTTAGATTCGATTTTTGCAGTGACACCGATCGTCATTGCCAAACATCAAGTTCTGCAAAACATTCAAAGCACTCACATAGTCGACTGCACGTTTGAAGCTCTGCTCCTTGTTTGGGATACTTCATTAATGTGATTTTGTCGTGTTGGGACTAGTGTTTTCAAGGGGCCATTCAACGTTTTATTTGTTTTATCATTAGTGGGGACTAGATCGAAAAACGGGTTATAAGAATGAAGTGAGCCGCCTCATGGAAAAACCAACAATGTGGTTTCCGAACAGGTCCGACACAAACCGACCGGTACAAGCACAGAAAAGAGCTAGAAGCTTGAAATTTCGGATCTAAGTAGAAGAGGAATTGTACTATCCGAGTAGCGAAAACAAAGGCGCTGATCAGCTTTGCGGTTACCACGAAGCTGATCTGCGCCTTTGTTTTCGCCTATGCAGATTGTTGGTTTTCCCATGGGGCGGCTCAAGTATTTAAAACAAAAATTAATCACACCCTTGTGTGTCCGTTACATTAGTTGAAGTGTTAAGACAACGGTCGGACTGTTTTATCTTGTCGGATTAAAGAGTTAAAGATCTTGGTTAATCTGGTCCTCTTGACATCCACGTCCGTTCAAGTGTTTGTCTCTTCTCACCTGCTGTATATATTGTAAGTTTTTAACCTCTAAGCAAGCGGTTATTATTTACAAAACTGTGTACGTCTTTCGTTAGAAGAAAATATTACCAAAAAGACATTGTATATCATTCTATTCCATTTTTTTTTCATACATGTATTTGGTTCTTTATCGACCCTGAAAAGCCGTATCATGTATCAGTAATGGACAAACCAAGAACGAAAAAGAGAAACGTCCCGACATGTTCTATGTGTACCCGCGGCTGCACCGTTACTGCCATTGTATTGTAAATACTACATATCCTCATGGACATAAAATGGCCTTTTGGAATTTTTTAATTCAGCACGTTCTTTTTCTTATTCATCATGAACATGATCAAACTTTGGACCAGTTGTACCCTATTATGGCAAGCCAAATGCACATTAATTTTTTAAACCTAGGTTTGAACTTCAAACCCGGGTTTGAAAAGTTTTAACCCGGGTTTAAAACTCAAAGAGCACATTTATTCTTCAAACCAGGGTTTCAACTTTCAAACCCGGGTTTTAACTAGCCAAGTGCACATATATTCATTAAACCTATGTTTGAACTTCAAACCCGGGTTTGAAAAGTTTAAACCCGGGTTTAAAACTCAAAGTGCACATTTATTCTTCAAACCGGGATTTTAAATTTCAAACCGAGGTTTCAACTAACCAAGCGCACATTTATTCTTTAAACCTAGGTTTGAACATCAAACCTGGGTTTGAAAACTTCAAACCCGGCCGGGTTTGAAAAGTTTAAACCCGGGTTTAAAACTCAAAGTGCACATTTATTCTTCAAACCGGGGTTTCAACGTTTGAAGAATAAATGTGCACTTTGAGTTTTAAACCAAGGGTTAAATTTTTCAAACCCGGGTTTGAAATTTTCAAACCTGGGTTTGAAGTTCAAACCTAGGTTTGAAGAATTAATGTACACTTGGCTTGCCATATCCCATTATCACCTTGAAATACGGACAATGGCGGTGGATTATCTTGACAAACCTACAAATACCTCATTGTTTCTAACACCGACAATGTTACAGTTAACACGAGAAGTCCTAAAACAAATACTCGAAACGGATATACACTTGTCGAGGATGATCCCCGTAGATAATCTACAAAGGCCGAGGGGCTTAATATCATAAATCTGCCTTTTGTTTGAGACACCGCATTAGCGTAATATTCTTTTTATCAAGTAAGAGGACCCACGGTTGAATATTTCCAATTATTCAGGCGCTTCGTAACAATATTCGAACCATAAGATGATCTAAGAATATAACAAGAATACGGTTCTTATGCAATATGCGGGAGGCTTCGGTCTGTCTTTGCACCGTAAAACCAATAAAAGCGTCAGCAAAATGTATATTTCAGAATTGCTTTTGTTCTGCACACAGTCAGTGGCTGTATAAGTGTTTGTGGATGTTGCGGCCGGGTGACCCGTCGCTTGGTTTATCAGACAGCGAGGTGCGAGAGGCTGTGACATGCAGTGTTTGGATGCCGAAATTCAAGTCGAGAGCTCCGAGAATCGAAACCTCGACCGGGCTATGTCCTTGAACAAGAGACATTTACTCCCCTTAATACCGGTTATACACAGGAAGCGTTAGTTCCGTCTCCATATGACGGAAAACTCGTTCAAGGACTAAAATGTTTTAAAATTGAGAATGGGCTTTTAACATGATATGACTAAATTTTAGATACCGTTCCTCCAAGCATTATTATACCAGCTGTTGCATTTAGCTTTAATATGTTGTCCAAAACTTGCATTTTTTCAATCTTGAAAAATAGGGAGCGCGGTGGCGCAGTGGTACAGCATCAAGAGACCATAGGCTCGATCCCCACAGACGGGACTGGTGGCATCGCGTATTTTCTTGAGCAAAACATATAAACTCCACAGAATTACAGGTTAAAATCCAGAAAGCGTTGGCTTCGTCCCGACATGACTGAAAACTTGAATTGTTGACTTGGACGTTAAACCTCAATACCAAAAAAATCTTGAAAATGCAAAAGTCTGAAGAATCATCAGACTGAACTGAAAAACAGCCTTGAAGATTTATTTCCTCTTATTCTACAACATCTGCCTCTCATTGTAACTGGTGATGATTGTCAAAATAAAGGGCAAACGGGCACTTGTTGTCATCTTAATTGCTACTCGTCTATAGTTAGTGGGTAGTCTGTTGACCAGTCCACGCGACCGGACTAATTGCATGTCAACCGCCAATGGTTGTTACATTGTAGCCATTATTTTTCAGTTTGCAGCTAAAGATCGACTGCAAGATAATTTTCCTGTTTTCTTTCTTTCTTTCTTTCTTTCTTCCTTTCTTTTTTCAACATTTCGAATCTTTCACTTCGTCCACTCATCTTCCAAAAGCAATACTATCATATACTCAACAAAAAGGTTAAGGAAAATGTGTTTGAGGGCCTGTAACACACAAACTGTTATATTTCATGAAATATAATCTCCATATCATTATAAATTGTCTTTTTATCTTTCAAATGAGGGCTTATTTGTGAAGATGACACTTACAGAAGCTTTAAAAATCAATGTCAAAGTTAACTGGTCGCCCCTCCATGTTTCACAAAATTGACATATTGTTCGATTTGTGTAGCAATTGTCACTGGAGCTTTTTCATACAATAACCATGTCTACATAGACACATTTTCTCATTAACAGCTGTACTGTGCACACACTGAGGTGAGCAAACCGGTTGTAAAGCATTTTCAGCACCAGTACCATTGTTGGTACCAGGAGGACAATGTCAGATGAAATCGCACCAGTATCACCCAAGATTACCTACGTCAAAACAACGTTGAGGTCAAGCACTTGGCAACCCACCAACCAAAAATGCCTCTCGATGAGCAAGTGCTGCACATTCTGGGACAGCATGATATGGTCTGGTGTGGAATACTGGCACCAAAATCTCTCCAGGCTCTTGCTGTGGTGCTTCAGAAGGAAAGGAGGCTGATTTCTCAGCACCAAATTCGGCATATTGCTGGTCAGATTAAAGAATTGTTGGTTGGCTGTGGTGCTTTGCAGCCTGATATTGCCTTCTAGGAAATGATGCTGATGCTGGAAAAGCAGTATGACATGCCTCAGCATCTTCTCTTATGCACTGATCTGTTGTCATGAGAAAACATGTCTTCAAAGTCTATGCTTTTAAGGCAAGAGTCTACATTGACACTTTTTACTCAAACCAAACAATACTGCAGGATTGACAACCAGTGAACTTTGACATTGTTTTTCTCAGCCACTGCTGATTGAGGCCTCATTGGAAAGATAAAAAGACACTTTGTAACATACTAAAATTTGAATTTCTAACTCTGTACTAGCTTTATTGTAATACGCACTTGAACACATTTTCCTTAACTTTTTTTGTTGAGTATATTTAATCTACTTCATGAAGCATGTGGCTTAAATAAATGTAACTGCACATCTGTACACGAATGTCGAAGAATGACATTGAATTAAAACACTCCAAACCGCAGTTTTTACTTTTCACTTTCTATTATCTTGAACCCGTACTTTCCCCGTTGTCTGTCGATCTGAACTGCCATAATGAATAGCCCTTGTCCGTTCTAGAGCGGTTAATTTCAATAAAGTTTTCTCCTCAAAACCAGTTACACAACGGGATACTAATCGCTGACCTGCGGTCATAATGGAGGGCTATCAGCAAGAAAAATACCCGGACTTGCCGAGATAATAGTGTCGTCCGAAGTAGGGTTATTTAATTTGGATGACACTCGCAACAGATGGGCATCACATGCGAACTAATGGGACACTTTTGCTTTTTAAAGGAAATTTATTCCGTAATATGTAACCGAAGACGCAATTTATGCTCTTAAAATCAACATTGGCCGAATTACTTTGAATTCCGTTTAATTTTATGCGATGTGGTTCAGATTAGCGTATAAATGGTCTCTTTTTCCGGTAATGCAACGCAAAAAGAGAACCCATTCACAGCTATGAGTTCGAAAACGTGCCCATGTGCTATACAGATTTTTAAGTAGTAAAAACTGAAAATTTTCACCAGTGATATTTTTAATAGTTTTGCTCAAAACATACACTGTGGGTACACGTTAGAACCGCCTCGCCCCACAATGTACATGTATGTTTTGGATCAAAACTAAGGAAAATAGGTATACCCCTGTATACCCCAGTTTTGCTTTATAAACGTGGGGAATTAAGTGGGTAAGTATTACACGGCCATGTTATCCTGATGTGCATCCGGCTTGAAGGCTATGCCATGATGGCACTTCAGTCGTTTAACGTGTTTAATATGTATGCAAATATACAGGTTTCTATGTAAACATACTGATGCGTTAACCAAACACTTGGAATGGATTAAGATAGGATTAATCGGTTGATATTATCAATTTATTATCATGAGACTTGTCGATTTACAGGTGCATCTCGTTGTCTTTGTTCGCCCGCCAGATGAGACACGTACGTTGTGCTTGCCGTCATGACTATTTGGAACATATGAGCCGCCTCATGTCGTTTCCGACCAGGTCCTACATAAACCGACCTGTACAAGCACAGAAAAGAGCTAGAAGCTAGAAATTTTGGATTTAAGTAGAAGAGGAATTGTACTATCCGAGTAGCGAAAACAAAGGCGCTGATCAGCTTCGCAGTTACTGCGAAGCTGATCTGCGCCTTTGTTTTCGCCTATGCAGATTGTTGGTTTTCCCCATGTGGCGGCTCATATAACGTCGGCAGCAGTAATAATTTCATGTTTAAATCGTTGCTGCCAGTTTCATTAAAATTCTGGTTTAACTTACTGACTAACAAAAATGTCTTTTGTATGAGTGTTTGTTCCCTAAATGCAATCTGATATGCCTGTCCAAATGACATAACAGCGCCTGCAATTTACAAAAATCAGGCACACGATTGAATTAAATGTGCATAAATGTCATTTATTATTATCGATATCGGTTGATATTTTCATCGATCTAGCCCGATATATCGACTTAATTGTATTGCACGACGTTTTCAGGACACATAATTACGATTTGAAACCCTTAAAGCGATGCAACACAGATGTATCAAATTCAACATTCACCAACAGTGTTAACAAGAAATTGGCGTTTTACTATTTTATTTTATTATCATTTTCATGCTTTTAATGACTTCGTCTTTTTAAAATCGCCGAAAGCTGAACTGCATCAAATCACATATGGCTGTCTTGTTTACTAATTGGTGGATATAAAATTAAGAAATTGACATTTTGATGACGTTTTTATCAAGTATATGACATCATAAACGGTACCCTATCTTACAGATAAGATTTCATTGATATTGGAGGGTGGCTGAGGCAATAAAAGAAGATCTGATTGAAATTATGATAATGTCGAGACAAAGATGTTTAAATAAAATGGTCAGAAAAGTTAGAAAAACAACAGGAAATATGAGAACCCCACAAAGCCTCCGTACTTTCATACAGTTTTGAAACTCTACGAATATCTGCATAAAGGATCTCACCCAACTCTTAATGCCTCACCTTAGGTTTGTCTTCTAACCATATAGGCTGCTTAAAAAGGTAAAAGTAGGAAATGACCAGGAAACGACGCAATCAGAAAGAAACCGAGATAGGAAAAATACTAGATTGACAATTAGGTACTTATTACTAAGAAAATATATCAAAGGCCGAGAGAGCAGCTATTTCCCTTCATTTCCCTCCTCATAACTCGTCATAAAGATACCTGATAGTGAGTCCCGGAAAACATCAGTGCATCATGCTGAACACAATTGGTGCTTTTACACAGTCCTGTTTGAACTTTGAAACCATTAGTCACAGAGACTAGAAGAGGTTCAAAGAAGACTCCGTGATACTGTGTACATGTATGTGTCTTTGTGGTGTTTCTTCCAACTTGAGAGCATTTTCCCCATTTAAAATTCTCCGTAATATATTTTCCTTGTCAGCCGCTCATCTGGCATTCTTATATCATGGCCAGACCATCTCAGCTGTGCTAGCTTTAACAAACATATGCATGCTTTGCATCCCTGCCTCCTTCAGGACCTCTGTGTCTAGGATCTAGTCTTGCCATTTGATTTTGAACAACTTTCTAAAACAGCTTAAGGATGTTCGCTGCTAACATTTGACATTTCGGAACTTCCGGTTTTTTCTTTTCTTGAATATCTCGTAAACGGTTGCAGATATTTTCCTAATATTTTATATTTGGATACATATTGATAATATGCATTGAACGAGCCATGAAAATTGTCAATCTAAGAAACTTCATTTTTTCACCCCATTTTCTGCAACTTTGTAGAAAAATTTTGTTGTCAGTAAAATTTAGGGGGTAGGGTAGATTAAACTTGAATATTACACATCTTCAAATTAATTGCACTAGTTCGATGTTTATTTTAGCAGCAGTATATGTGTACATGGTCTTCTAAGTCATTCTTTGTGTCGTTGGTGTGCTGGTTTTAAAATTTAAGGTGGTTTTATGAAATGGTCTTTTAGAAACAAAACAGCCGAAAAAAGGCTGAAAATGGCGATTTTCGAGCTGTTGGTTCTCTCTTATATGCTCACTACCCTATATATTTCTTTCTTTTATTCGAACACTATTACCAAGTTCTATGTTGTGTGAAAATACAAGAAAAAGTTTGAATCAACAAATATGGGTTTGATACATTTCAAAATATTGATTTTTTCCGACTTTTCAAGTATGGGGGTAGGCTTGGAAAAGGAATCGTAAAATTTTGTCATCCACTCTAAGTTGCAAATTTTTCAATGCTTTTGGTCCAAAATTGTCTGCGCTACGTAAATATTATGACTTTTGAAAGCATTCTAGGTGTATTTTTGTTTAAGACAGGTATGTTTCAAAGAATTAAAAATTAAATTAATTTTACCAAATTTAAGACATGGTGCTCAGAGGTCTCATTCAGAGGCCTGTAGCTTGAAAAAATGCACACTACCCTATATTTATTTTGTTTTCAAATGTCTTGTGTTGTATTTTGGAATCAAAAAAGAGTGGTTAGAAAAAAGTTTGAATACGTTTTCATTGGCAGCGAACATCCTTAAATGAAAATGATTAAGTCTCTTTTCATGACGTTGATATACTGTCTGGGTTTCACATGCAAATAAGAGGGTTGCATGGCTGTGTCGCAGCCTTGTAAGCTCAGTTTGGTGTCAAGCTTGATTCCATTTCGCTTCCAGCCATTTGTACGGAGTCTTCTAAATACCACTCTGGCTTTTGTAGTTCTGACTGTGATCTCATGGCCAATGTACACTGCTCTGGAGAGAGTGCTGCCCAGGTAAATGAATTTATCTTCTGAAGTTTTCACGATTGCCTACGTTGCCTACGACTTTCCAGGTGCTAGTTGGTGTACAACCTCTGTCGTTGAGCTGATAATTGCGAAATTTGATCAAATGCTAATTACATGTTTGCATCCTAAAAAGCATGCCACCTAGGAATAGGAGCTAAGCTAGCATATCCGTCTGCATCTTTGGCTTGCGACCTTCTTATGTTGAATAACTTGTCATCATTAATCAAAGCGGTACCTGATTGGAAAACCAGTATCACGGTCCTGAAATGTATCCATGAGCATGGCAGAAACCATCACACTGAACAGTGTTGGTGCCATCACATAGCCTTGTTTGACACCATTTGTCATCTGAAATGGTCCAGTGAACAACCCACCATTCTGAACACGAGCCTGCATGCCATCATGAAATTGCCGCTCCGTTGCCTTGATTCTGAGTGGACAGCCAAACTTGGTCATGATTTTCCATCACGACGGTCTGTGTCGAAAGTTTTGGTGAGGTTGACAGACGTCATGTATAGTCTACATTCTGTTCTTGACATTTCTCATAAAAGTTGTCTTGCTGCAAAGATCGTGTCTTCTTGTTTCCAAGACGGTTGGAAATTCATCAAGCATTACATTGAACTCAATGTGCGGGAGTCCGTCGGGATACTTGATGGACGACTGAACACACCAATCGGAAGTGTTCTGTCCATTTTCACGATAGCATCTTTGTAAGAAGAGTGATTCTATCCGCACCGAGCAATAGACAAGCTCTTCACAACAAGACAGCTTCAGGAGAAATACCAAGAACACAATGTAGATCTATACATGACGTTTGTCGACCTCACCAAAGCCTTCGACACATTAAGTCGTGATGGATTATGGAAACTCATGGCCAAGGTTTTTTTTTTTTTTTTTTTTTTTTTTTTTTTTTTTTTTTTTTATTATTATTATTATTATTATTATTATTATTATTATTATTCAGTTTAACGTCCCTTTCAAGATTATTTCAGCTCATATGAGACGGGCCAATCAGTAGGTGGGGCGAAAACGGGAGAACCCCGAGAAAAACCACCTGACACACCCGCAAGCAGAACTTGGCTTGTCTCACATGTGGCCAGAGCGGGGCTCGAACCCACACCAGACACAGTGGTGAGATGATCGAATGGTTAAGTGCGGTAATGAAATATCAGCGCTCTTAACCACTCGGCCATGGGGGCCGCCATGGCCAAGTTTGACTGTCCCCCCAATTTCATAGCAATGGTGCGGCAATTTCATGATAGCATGCAGGCACGTGTGCAAAATGATGGAGAGTTCTCTGAACCCTTTGAAGTGACGAATGGGGTCAAGCAGGACTGTGTTATGGCACCAACACTGTTCAGCATGATGTTTTCTGCCATGCTCATTGATGCTTTTCAATACAGTGATGCTGGTTTTCCAATCAGGTACCGCTTTAATGGTAATTTCGAAGGTTGCAAGCCAAAACTAAGGTGCATACTGATGTGCAAGATGGGCTCCTATGGATAACAATGCCCACTCAGAGGCAAAAATGCAAAGTTTCACAATCATGTGATAACTATGATTTCACAATCAGCACAAAAAAGGCAGAGGTTGTACACCAACCAGCACCTGGAAAACCGTACAATGAACCAACTATCACTGTGAAAGGCCAAAAACTGAAAGTTGTTGATAAATTCTCCTACCTGGGAAGCACTCTCTCCAGAGCAGTGTACATTGATGATGAGGTCACTGCCAGAATCGCAAAAGCCAGTGTGGCATTCGAATGTCTGGAAGCAAAATGGAATCAACCTTGAGACCAAGCTGAAAGTCTACAAGTCATGTGGTACTGCCAACCCTCTTGTATGCATATGAGACATGGACAGTATACCAAACGTCATGTCCAAAAAGACTAACTCATTTCCCCTCCAAACCAAGTAATACTGCGTTTACACTATGTTCCCGGTGGTCACGGCGGCCACGTTTCAGACAACCGTGAGCAAAACGGGATAACCGTGAGGCAACGCAGGGGAACGGGATAGGCAAACGTAGCACGCCGGGATAACCGTGGACACCGTGGCAAATTTTTTGACAGTTTAAAAATCTGCCACGGCAGTCACGGCGGAAATGAGAAACGTAATGGGCCGTGATAAAACGGGCTGAACGTAACACACCGTGACAGAACGTAACAGTACGTAGCAAAACGTGGAGGCGGTCCGTAGTGCAACGGGAAGCTAGTGAATAGCCCGGCAAGCTACGGATCTTCCACGTTCTGTTGCGTTTGATCACGGTCGTCTCACGTCTCGTCCCGTTTCCTACGGAATACTCAACACGTTTTGTTGCGTTAAGTTACGGTGCGTTACGGTCTTTGACGGTGTTCACCCCGTTCTACTACGTATGGCACGTTCTGTTACGATTATCACGGCGCGTGAAGTTTATAGACATAAAATGGCATATCATGGGGACAAGTTCCTTCATATTGGAGCAGTCACTATAGTGAACAATACAGACCATACGCTGCACTATGCAACTGAAGAAGAATTACAATCCCGAACTTTCTTAATCAACTCTGCAGTCGGTTGTTGAGGAGCACGCTTGTTATTATTTCAAAGGACTTATTCGTATACAAAAGGAAAAAAGTGTGCTTTATATTGTATGATGTCTACGTTTCGTCCGTAGCTGACCTTGACAGACCGAAAAAAACGTGTTACGCCTTGGTCAAAACGCAACTGACCGCAACAGAACGTAACAAGCCGTAATAGAACGTGCTAATAATCATGGCAGATCGTGGATAACCGTAACGTACCTTAGCGCCTCCGTGACACACCGGCTTATCACTACCACGGCGTGTTACGGATATCGTAATACAACGTAAGAAAACGTAACAAAACGTAATAGATCTTGAAAATCAGAGAAATGTATTACCAAAACTCCACGGCACGCTACGTTTCTAGCAAACGGGGCTGCCGGGGCCGCCGGGAACATAATGTAAACGCAGTATCATAAGTTAGCAAACTGGCAGAATGAGCAGAATGAAATGGTAAAGTTAGCAAACTGGCAGAATGAGCAAAATCGAAAAATCTGGCAAAATCGAAAAATACATTTTTCATTCTTCTCATTCTGCCAGTTTGCTAACTTTACCATTTCATTCTGCCAGCGGAATGGGCAGAATGGGAAAATCGACAAAGTCATTTTCATGCGTGACTGTCAGTTGCTAACTACCATTTCATTCTGCCAGCAGAATGGGCAGAATGGAAAAATCGACAAAGACATTTTTCATTCTGCTCATTCTGCCAGTTTGCTAACTTTACCATTTCATTCTGCTCATTCTGCCAGTTTGCTAACTTTACCATTTCGTTCTGCTCATTCTGCCAGTTTGCTAACTTTACCGCGCCTCCACTCCAGCCGTTTGAGAAAGCTGTTTAAAATGAAATGGTAAGACAAGATTTCAGACACAGAGGTTCTGAAAAAGGCAGGGATGCAAAGCATGCATACAGCCTTAAAGCTAGCACAGCTAATATCCTAAACATGACGCCGGGTTGTCGACCTCACCAAAGCTTTCGACACAGTCAGTCGTGATGGAGAGGTCACAGCAAAATAGCAGTAGACAGCATTTGGAAGATTCCATGTAAATGCCTGGGAGTGAAATGGAATCAAGCTTAACACCAAGCTGAACGTCTAAAATGCTTTGGTACTACCAACCCTCCTACATGCATGTGCGACCTTGACATTATCTCAATGTCATGCAAAGAGACTTAATTATTTTTACTTTTAAAATTTGTTTGGTGAAACTTAAAATGTCAAGTGACAAGACAAGATTCAGACACAGAGGAATTGTAGAAAGCAGAGATGCAAAGCATGCATATACAGTCTTAAAGCTTGCACAGCTAAGTGTAAGAATGCATAATGAGCGACTTCTAGATGCGGCAAAGCGCTCTCAAGATGGCCAGAAGAAACGCTTCAAAGACACTCTCAAAGCCTCATTGAAGCATTTCAACACACCAAAAGGTCTTGGGAATACAGCTTGGATGATAGTGGCGTTTTTCAATAATAACAAAGGAGCTAGTAGCTCATTAATCTTGAAGCTGAAAGAAAGCGCAGAGAGCGCAAAGCCAGAGTCAGCTACAGGGTGGAAAGCGCCCAAAGCCTGAAGGATTTCGACATACCATTAGTGTCTTGGTAACAACAGACTGGACAGGACCGATCAAAATGACGAGGTCTCACCAACATAGTAGTAACTCACTGTGAAGAAAAGAGAATCTTCGAGGCTGAAAGACAGCATAGAGAATGCAAAACCAAGACCAATGGGCCACCACCAGATTCCTTGACATTGACTTGCTCTATTTGAACTCGACAGTGTAGAGCTAGAATTGGCATAGCCAGTCATCACACACATGAACATCCAATATTCAAGAAATGACGATGGTCATTCTCATTACTGAGAGACGATCTGATACTGCCCAGACAATATCAAATTAAATATTGAACCGAGCCTGTGAACAACAACACTGTACAGTCCAAGGGAATTAACTGCATTATTTCTTTTGAATCCTTCCATCTACATTCATATTCCTAAAACCGGTATGGCAACGTTTTCAACTTTAATAACTGCAACCAGGATACTCTCTCTCTCACACACACACACACACACACACACACACACACACACACACACACACACACACACACTTTGCGTATTTGTTAAACTAGTTGCGTATTTATTAAACTTGTTCCTCTTTAGAATGTTGATGAACATATCAACAAAGAAATGCGCGATGCACAACTTTCTCACTGTGCTTTAAAATCCAAACCGTGTTTGAATAGATCTCTACATGGTATTTCGATTAGATTTAATATCTACTTTCTTGGTCACCTGGTAGGTATACATAAGTCCAGCCTGGCGTTCTGGCGATTCAGCAGAATATATGCAAGTTCATATCTATTGACAAGGAAGAGGTGCATCTGTGATTGTGTAACAGACTTGGGGATTTCCCTTCCGCTTGTATACGTTGGTATTTGTACCGACTCTGGCATTAAAACTGACAAGGTGGATGAAACTTGTCTGCACAGCAGGATACTGTTTGATAGACAGAACTTCACATCATCTGGATTTGCAAGCGTGGTGGTTTGTCTCTCACTTATGAGAGAGACCATCTTTATTTCTTATTTAATAGTACATGTGTGTTGGTGAGTTTATTGATGGCTGACTAGACCAACTGTCGGTTGCAAGTAGAGCAAGTCAGTGTTGAAAAAACTGGGAACGTCCCGTTGACCTTGGCTTTGCGCTCTCTGCCGTTTCTTTCAGCTTCACTGACTCTCTTTCTTCATAATGAGCTGCTCCTTCGTTGATGAGACAACGCTATGTCATCAGCATAGTGGAGCTCAACTAGCGAATCTGTCTGCACCTCAGCTTTGACTTGCAGTTTTTTAGGTTAAATAAATTGCCATCAAAGCGGTACCTGATTGGAGTATCACGATCCTGAAAACCATCTACGAGCATGGCAGAAACGGGCTGGAGACATCACACAGCCTTAGTTCACCCATTTGCCACCTGAAATTGTTAAGAGAGTGACTCCTCATCATTCTGGACACAAGCATGCATACCATCGTGAAATTGCTTTGCATCTGAGTGGACAGCCAGACTTGGCCATGGTTTTCCACCACGACTGTCTGTGTCGAAAGCTTTGGTGAGAACGGCAAACGTCATGTATTATGTCTAAATTCTATTTTTTTTTTTTTTTTTTTTTTTTTTTTTTTGTTTAATTTCTCTTGAAGTTGTCTTTCTATAGAGATCATGTCTATTGTCCCTTTGTCTTTCCTGAACCAACATTGATTTTTTGGGAAATCAAGATTAATAATTAAGCGATGCAACAGAATTTTGCTAGTATCTTTCCTGCAATTGCAAAGAGAAAGATGCCTCTGTGATTGTCACAAAGTTTCCTTTTGTAATAGGGTGGGTAATGGATGTATCCTTAAATTGTTATGGGATAGCTTCCTTCTTCCTTTCTCAACATACAATGAAACAGTTTTGTCAGTTTCTCTGCCTTGGGTTGTCCCCCTGCTTTATAGACCTCGGCAGGAATATCATCTCATCAGGAAAACATGTCCGTGCAATGAATACCCCCTTAAACCCAACTTTTATATAGTAAAACTGGGGTTCGCAGTTACCTATATATGGGGTTACCTATTTTTCTTATTTCTGCTCCAAAACATAGATTGTGGGTACTCGTTAGAACCGCCTCGACGAGGCGGTTCTAACGTGTACCCACAATCTATGTTTTGAGCAAAAATAAGAAAAATATCAAAATTTTTCTACTGAAAATTTTCAATTTTTATAACTTTGAAAAAATCTGCATATCACATGGGCATGTTTTCGTAATGTACACATGTGGCTTTACTAGATGGCAGTTGTTGAACTGCTTTGTTTGTTTCCAAGACGGGTCGAAATTCATCAAGCAGAACATTGCACTTTATCTGTGGGAGTCCGTCGACAAAATTGACATTGATAGTTGATGAGCACACCAATGAATTGTTCTGTCCATTTTCCAAGATAGCATATTTGTAAGAAGAGTGTTTCTATCTGTACTGAGCAATGTGATGGCTCCACAACTCTTTGGGCCATAAATGGTTGTCAGTGAATCATAAAATTTCTTCATGTTTTTTTTTCTGCCAGCAACAGACTGTTTATTCTGTTTTCTTTTATAGACAGGCGTCTTGTAAATCCATGAGCTTAGGGTGTCTTACAAATATTACAAAGTACTGTAGGCTGTCTTCCTGGATACTGAGCTATCTTGGTGTGCCTTGTGCAATTGGTGTTTTTTTTCTTCTTTTCAGTTGGCTGTCTTATACTGCCCAAGTGCACACGTTCCCAATTGAATAGGAACTGAACCGCATGTGTGCTTGTGGAGGCTATAGTCCAAGGGGATTAACTGCATTATTTCTTTTGAATCCTTCCACACTGATTTATGCGTCTTTGTTAAACTAGTTCCTCTTTAGAATGTTGATGAACATATCAACAAAGAAATGCGCGATGCACAACTTTCTCACTGGGCTTAAAAAGCCATACCATGTTTGAATAGATCTCTACATGGTATTTTGATTAGATTAAAGATCTACTTTCACTTGTTTTGAATGGAGGTGCATAACGTGACAGAATTCATTAATGAGAAATGAGCCGCCTCGTGGGAAAACCAACAATGTGGTTTCCGAACAGGTCCGACACAAGCCGACCTGTACAAGCACAGAAAAGAGCTAGAAGCTTGAAATTTCGGATTTAAGAAGAAGATGAAGTGTGCTATCCGTGTAGCGA
This sequence comes from Rugalucina vietnamica, assembly GCA_964017185.1. Lineage (NCBI taxonomy): Eukaryota > Metazoa > Mollusca > Bivalvia > Lucinida > Lucinidae > Rugalucina > Rugalucina vietnamica. Next base: position 94,877,568 of record OZ024869.1, read on the forward strand.
AAACAAAGGCGCTGATCAGCTTCGCGGTTACCGCGAAGCTGATCTGCGGCTTTGTTTTCACATATGCAGATTGTTGGTTTTCTCATGAGGCGGCTCAAATAAAAATACACCCCTAGTAACCTGTGTTGTGGCAACGCGCTCAGGTAGCCCATAAGTAAACACTTTTCATGTTTGAAACATATTATAAACCAGACAAGACTGACCCTAGCATTTTGCATCGCTATCCGCTCTGCATGTTCAGATAGTAGTCTAGACCCAATTTTGCAATCGTCAAACGCTATCAACTTGAATGCACCGGTTAACAGAAAATGTTCCACTAACAAGTCAGACTTTTTAATACAAATCGTAAATATAAAGCAGAGGATCAAATCTTGGGCAAATATATATTACTAGTACATAATGGAACGCATTGAATATGTATTGTATAGAATAGATCAGTCTCTTTTATGAATATTCACCATTAAGTGAAAAGCAGAGTAAATAATCCATGTTTACGGCTATCGATCCTTTATAGACAGAGATACGAGTGCTTCTTAAGTGAAACATTATACCTACCAACTAAATAATAAACTAAAGGTGCTGTGTTCAATACATACTGAATAAAATGGAAGGAGAAGGCGAGGTATTTACTATTTTCTTTTTTATTTCTTTAAATCTATCTATACATGTTTATGTATACGAGCACTTGTCATTGCATACATGCCAATACATTCCGTAACTATGTCACCTGTAATCTTAACGATCAAATCGGAAATTCTTTAGCATAAACACCAACAGTTCTTTCTCAATACGCACTGTGATCTGACAATAAAATGCATTGATTTGTTTTATACTGTGATTTTTAGCTGACAACGATCGACTAATTATGTTCAACCTGTGAAAAGAAATGTTTCAATTAGGTATTGCAACAATGACACAGGTACTGTGTATGAAAGGTTTTGCTCATCTTTGCAAGTTGACAGCAAATATGAAGCTATACTACTTAAAGTTTGATAGGAATCAAAACTTTATTTTTGTTCACAGGACATACATGTACCGGTAATCTAACACCCAAACCTTTGCTATGATAGATCTGTTACAGAACCATCACCGTACAAACATAACATCTTTTTTCGAATTGTCTGCGAGCGCTTCTTGCAGATTTGCAGAAACAATGGAACCTCCCTAAAATTAAAATTGTCACTGCTGCCTACCCTATCCAATTCTTTGACTGTAGTGCATTCTTTCAGCTTCACATATTCTCTTTTCTTCATAATGAGCAGCTCCTTTGTTGATTTGATCGACCCTATGCAGCTTGTTCCCAATTCTATTGGTATGATTAAGTCACTCAGTGGGGCTCTAAGGTGTGTTTGTAGTGTTTCTTCTGGCTACATTGAGAGTGCTTTCCCTTATGTAATTCCCCGTAGAAATCCTTCTTTGTTAGTCGCTCATAAGGAAAATATCATGGCCAGTTCAGTCATCTTAACTATAACTGTATGCATGTTTTGCATCCATGCCTTCTTCAGGACCTTTGTGTCTGGAATCTGTCCTGCCATTTTATTTTATCAAATTTCTCAAACAGCTTAACGTTGAATCTCTTTGGATACGTGGGTATACTGTCCAGGTCGCACAAGCATATAAACGTTCAGATTGCTGTTGACATTTTCGCTCGAAGTCATTTTCTCTAAGTCTTTAAAATGTCACAGTTCTTGTAGTGATCTCATCATTAATTTGTAATAACCTAGAGAGAGTGATTCTCAGGTAGGCGAATTTATCAACAACTTTCAGTGTCTTTGTCAATTCACAGTAATGGGTTCATTGTACGGCTTTCCAGGTGCTGGTCGGTGTACACGCTCTGTCTTTTTTTTTCTGAATGTAAGGTCGTAGTTATCACATGATTGTGAAACTTGATCCAATGTCTTATCCATGTCGCCTGCATGGAATAGCTCATGCAGCACATCTGTCTGCATCTTAGTTTTGGCTTTCAATCTCCTTAGATTGAATAGCTTACCATCAAAGCGAACCAGTATCACGATCCTGAAAAGCATCTACCAGCATGGCAAAACAGCGAATGGCTGATTAATGTTTGTACCATAACTCAGCCCTATTCATTACGAAAACATGCCCATGTTATATTCAGATTCGTCCAAAGTTGTAAAAATTGAAATTTTTCATTAGAAAAATTTGGATATTTTTAGCATTTTAGCTCAAAACATGGATCGTGGGTTCACGATCAAAAATAAGAAAAGTAGACATACCCCTGCAAACACCAGTTCTGCTATATAAAAGTGGGGTTCAAGGGGGGCATACATTACACGGACATGTTTTCCAGATGTTGACTCCATTTGCCACATGAAATGCTTCTGGAAACTCTCGGTCATTCTCAAAAAATGCCACCGTGAGATTTGCACATCATTGTTACGAATCTTGGTGGACGGCCAAACTTGCCGTGGTTTTCCAGACTGTGTCAAAAGCTTTGGTGAGGTCGACAAACGTGATGTATGACTCTGCATTGTGTTTTTGGCATTTCTCTTGAAGTTGTCTGTGAAGATCATGACTATTATGTCTATTGCCCCTCTGTCTTTCCTGAATCCACATTGACTGTTTGGGATACGCCCATTCTGATCAAGATGAACATTCCTCAAGGAGTTTCAACAGGATTTTTGCTTCCCATCAATTGCAATGTATCCTAGACTGATGTGATTGTCACAGACATGAGGATTTCCTTTCCGCTTGTATTGGTAGATTATGCCTGCATCCTTAAATTCTTGTTGGATAGCCCTCTTTCTCCATATTCACTGAAACCGCTATGCCAGTTTCTCTGCCATGGTTTGTCTCCTAATCTTATAGACTTCGGCAGAGATTGCATCTGCACCTGAAGCTTTACTGTAAAGATTGGTCTGAGCTGTCTGACAAATGAGCCACCACATGGGAAAACCAACAATCTGCATAGGCGAAAACAAAGGCGCAGATCAGCTTCGCGGTTACCGCGAAGCTGATCAGCGCCCGTGTTTTCGCTACTCGGATAGTACAGTTCCTCTTCTACTTACATCCGAAATTTCAAGCTTCTAGTCTGCATCTGTGCTTGTACAGCCCAGTTTGTGTCGGACCTGTTCGGAAACCACTATGTTGGTTTTCCCACGAGGCGGCTCATATAGTGTTGTATGCTGCTTTCTTTGATACTCAGCTAGAATCATCTTGATGTGTCTTGAGCAATCAGTGCTTTTCTTCAAGAAGCCTATGTATGTCTTCATCATTCTCGTTAAATTTGTGAAGAATTTGCAGCTGAAGAATGAACCGCGTTATGGTCGCTTCGCAGGCTTTTAGGGCCGGACTACGTCTTTACACATAGCATTGCAAAATACGGAATCGATTGCAGCTTTTTGTGATGAATCATTTTACAAATTTTACATTTAAAGACGATTTATAAGTAGACTGTTACATCCGAATGCCTTCAAATGAATTAATTATGATAAATTTCCATGTCATATTGAAAGGAACATAGCGTTCATACTTATTCATCAAATCTATGTTCTATATGACATTTCGTTTCAACCAGACTTATTTCCGTATTTAATGGTTCTACTAGTATACGAGCCGCGTCATGAGAAAACCGGATTTTTAGCTCACCTGTGCCACATGCTCAATGGGAGCTTATAGTATGGTACTCGAGCCGGCGTCCGTGCGTCCATCCGTGCGTCCGTCCGTCCGTTCACATTTTCAAAGATCTTCTTCTCTGAAATCGCTTGGCCAATCAAAGCCAAATTTTATATGAAGCATTTATAGAAAGTGTGAACCAATTTGTGTATAAATAATCCAGGTCACATGACCAAGATGGCCGCCATGCCCATATATGGTTAAAACGCTTCAAAAATCTTCTTCTCTGGAACCGGTGGACCGATTTCAACGAAACTTGGCATGGAGCATTTATGACTCAAGTACTACAATGTTTATATAAATCATGACCCTGCGATGACCTTGACCTATTTTACGGCAAGGTCAATTTTGGAAACATTGGCTTTTACATGGGAAATGTGAAAACTATAGATTTTTTGAAAACTATTGCAGCCTGAGACCTGAAAAGTGGTAGATGCAAGCAACTAATTGATTTGATGAAGGTATATGATTAGTTTATGTCAAGGTCATCTCTTGACCTTGGCCGGTCTGTCGTCTATACACACTTTTCAAAAGATCTTCTTCTCTGAAACCGCATTGCCAATCAAAGCCAAATTGTATATGAAATATCTATAGGAAGTGGGAACCAATATATATTTAAATAATCCAGGTCACAATACCAAGATGGCCGCCATGCCCGTATATGGTAAAAACCCTTCAAAAATTTTCTTTTCTGGAAACGGTGAACCGATTTCAACAAAACGGTGCGCTACAATGAAATTGAACACTTCCCTTAATGATTTAGCTGTTAAACTAAGGATTCATGGTCGGTACACTTTGGTCATGTCAGAATGTGTGCGACGCCTTATCCTATCTCCTGGATAATATTTATATTAGATTTGGGACCAAGTTGTACAGACAGATTGTTGGAATCCCGATGGGTACAAATTGCGCACCTGTCGTAGCTGATTTATTTTATACAGCTACGAAAGAGATTTCATGGATTCTCTTAACCATGATTATCAAGCTGATGTTATCGAGGCTTTTAATTCCACTTCTAGGTACATCGATGACCTTTTGAACATTGACAACCCTTATTTTGAAGGTATGGTCAATCAAATTTATCCATCTGAACTACAGTTGAACAAAGCCAATATCTCGGATACCGAAGCCCCCTTTTTAGATCTACATCTTTCTGTTGCAAATGGATTTGTTTCTTCTAAAATTTATGATAAGCGCGATGACTTTGATTTTGATATAGTAAATTTTCCGTTTTTGGATGGTGACGTTCCTCGTCGTGCTTCTTATGGTGTATACATTTCGCAATCTCTTTAACGGCAAGGTCAATTTTGGAAACATTGGCTTTTACATGGGAAAAAGTGAAAACTATGGATTTTTTGAAAACTATTGCAGCCTGAGACCTGAAAAGTGATAGATGCAAACAACTAATGGAGTAGATGAAGGTATTTGATTAATTTAGGCCATGGTCATCTCTTGACCTTGGCCGGTCGGTTGTCCTTACACACTTTTCAAAGATCTTCTCTGAAACTGTTTGGCCAATGAAAGCCAAAGTTTATGTAGGGCCTCCATGGGTAGTGGGAACAAAAGTGTGATTGCGAAATCCTCGTCACATGATCAAGATGGCCACCATGCCTATATATGGTGAAGATCACACAAAAATCTTCTCCGGTTTTCACGAAACTTGGTATGTAGCATTTAGGACTCTAGCCCATTGTTGTTTGATCAAATGATGACTCTATGGTGACCTTGACTTATTAAATTACAGCAAGGTCTATTTTGGAAACAGTATTTTACATGGAAAAAGTGAAAACAATGGATTTTTTTTTTTTTTTTTTTTTTTTTTTTTTTTTTGAAAACTGTTGCAGCCTGAGACCTGAAAAGTGGTAGATGAAGAGAACTGATGGAGTGAATGAAGATATGTGATTAATTAAGGTCAAGGTCATCTCTTGACCTTGGCCCTTCTGTCGTCCATACAAGCTTTTCAAAGATCTTCTCTGTAACCGCTTGTTTTGACTCTCAGGTGAGCGATCGTTGCTTTTGGGATACTTGTTGCCTATGCGAAAACAAGGCGCAGATCAGCTTCGCAATAACTGCGAAGCTGATCAGCGCCTTTGCTTTCACTACTCGGATAGTACTATTTCTCTTCTTCCTAAATCCGAAATTTCAAGCTTCTAGCCATCTTCTGCTTGTATAGCTCGGTTTGTGTCAGACCTGGTCGGAAACCCGGAAGACCAGTTATCTCACAACGCGGCACATACATAGGTCTGGCATACTCTTGTTCGAAAATTTATCTTGTATCAAAACTTTTAATACGACTAGTGGAATTTGTGTTTTGGGGACATGTCCACTATGTCGCTGGAATCATTGAGCCTCGACGCGAGAAAACCGGTCTTCGGGGTTTCCGACCAGGTCTGACACAAACCAACCTGTACAGCCACAGAAAAGAGCTAGAAGCTCGAAATTTTGGAGTTAAGTAGAGGAGGAAATTTACTATCCCAGTGGCGAAAACACAGGCGCTGATCAGCTTCGCGGTTACCGCGAAGCTGATCTGCGCCTTTGTTTTCGCATAGGCAATTATCCGGTTTTCTCGCGTCGCGGCTCATTACATAGCCTTTATTCTAGCTAAATACTGAAAAAAGTTCATATTCTTTCAAAATCATCGTGCTTCTCGTGTTTAGATGTTCCCCACACGGAAATGGACACTTTTTGATGTATAACGAAGTGCACGTAGATAGATCGCGTTAATTTGCCTATCAACTCATTTCATGTGCACAGGATATACGCTGTCTGTTGCGTTGGGTCGGGTCTCCAGTGTGTGCACTTTCCGGTTTGAACGCAAATTATGTCGTTCAGATCTTTTCACTGCCAACGTTCTGCTTTCTGCATCATTAAATTCTCTGTTAAGGCTCTCTCCTTTTAGAGTCTTGCTTATGTGACACATGTTATATAAAACTAAAACAGTTCCACGAATCTGCCAGCGAATCAGCTAATCAATACGGATATAAACATAACAAATTGGCCTTAATTCAGGTATTCTATGACCGTACAAGGTATTTATAAAGAAACCTGCTAAAAGATTTATGAAACCCCCCAGGTATTGACGTAGAGACATTATTACTGGTTTATCTGATGATTTTCTCGGATTTTCCTCAGTTCTTGCAAAATATCGCATATGGCAAAATTAGCTATTATCATTTACTAATACAATCACGTGACATCTCTCATCGTTGCCATGGATAATGACAATTCATGGAAATGTTGTCGCCAAGTTGATTCTGCGAGAAATGGCGACAGAGAATGAAGGATTAGTAGGACTGGAAGAGCAGCGTATATCTGGATTGTCTGCACTATCAGGGAGTAATCAGAGCCAAGAATCGGCCACTAGTAGTGGATCGGACCAAGCTTATTGTGGTGATAATTTTAACGGAATGGTACATACACTGTGTCTAAGAATAAAATCTTGATTTACATTTAACTAGATCTTAATTCTTTAATTTTAGCGCTTGAGGTCTTCATTTAATCGAGTTCGTTTTGTGTATGTTTAGTCAGTTTGGATTTGTTCGATTATCTCATGTTTCAGCATTTCGTCATTTCCCTATTTACTGCCAACTACATTTAAGTTTTCTATCACTTTCGTATCATTCACATCTTTTCACCTTATTTCGTGTAGCGTATTCTAATTGCCATTCGCATTTCATTCTCTGTTTCATTTCATTCATTTATTCTTTCTATTTCAGTTGACTCTAAACGAAGCACAAGAGGAGCGTAAGTTTTTTTTTTTTTTTTTTTTTTTTTTTTTTTTTTTTAATTTGGTACAGTGTGCGTAGTGCACTGTCGCGACATTATACCTAGAAATACAAACTTTTCACACCGTTTGAAATTAATTAAAACATATGTGTATTTCTATTATTTCATCGATCAGGTCTATCATGGTGACTTTCAAATAGAAAAAATAATAATATTAAAAAAAAAAACACTTTCTTTTTTTCTCCTAAGCTTTTGAATTTAATTAATAAGATTATTTGTTTTTGTTATTTCATCGCGCAGTCATGAACGATTTAGAAACCTGTGTTCTTTTAGGTTAGGCATGCCAACATAATGATGCCAAAAAGTGAATTACCTAAATGTTATGAACAGTCGTCAAATAGTTCAGTCGTCAAACACAAACCACTTGTCGTGCTTGTTGTAGCATTTCTCCCTGAAATGCCGATATTCCTAAATTCGAAGTCTGACTTTATTTCAAATTTCACCCCTGATTCACTATTTTACAGGGCTGCGTGGCTGTTTTGAACAGTTCGACAAAGATGGCTCAGGTCAGCTGAACTGCAGTGAACTGGAAGAAGCAATGCAACTCCTAGGGCTCAACCCAAGTCGGCAAGACGTGAAAGAAATCATGGCCAGATACGATGTTGATGGCGGTAGGTGTTCGAATCGAAAACGTGGAGGCGACCGATTTACAAATATTGTTATGATCACCAAGGGCAATGACTTGTGTTTTAAGATAACTTTTTATTTATTTATTTATTTATTTATTTATTTATTTATTTATTTATTTATTCATAGGCGATGTCAAAATTCCTGTTTAATGGACCACACGTGGATTTATATCGTCATTAAAACTCCAATGCCATGTATGTATTTTTTCTTACCTATTTTTTCTAATTCATCTAGCATTGTCTAGTCATTCATTATCTTCAAGACTCAATTTCCTCGTATGTTTCATTTTCTTCCTGTTTCATGAATTAATAACATGAACTCGTATCATTCGTTTTCAGACCGTTCTCTAAGTTATGAAGAATTCAGACCAATCATGGTTCAAGAGTTAAACAAAGCAATGAGGGAGATGAGAAAGGGGTTCGAGGAGGCATTCCGGGAATTTGACAAAGACGGGTCCGGAAAGTTGGACAAAGAAGAATTTAGGTATGCTCGATAAATCAAGATTCAATGTTAGTTGATGGCGAGCTTGTACGTAATTTTATCCTAGACACATGCCGGTGGTCCTGGGCGTATGAAAATCAAACAGCTGATTTCGTGTATTTTGGGCTTGAGCAAGGCCGAGCAAATAACATGCCAAACACTCTGAATTTGGCAGAAGTTGTCAGTAATTAACTTGTGTGTATATAGTTTTTTTTTCCATAAGAATCCTGTGATTGTGTCTTGTCAGAAATCCCGAAGTAAAGTTTTTCCCATTTGCGAGTGAATTTTATTCAATCGTTTATTTTCTTGTAGAAACGCTGTTACAAATAATGGTGATAATAAAATGACGGACGAAGAGGTCGACGATCTTTTCGAAGCAATCGACGTTGACGACGATGGTAAAATCAACTGCAACGGTAAGTTCATGTAGATCTAGGCCATTTTAATAATTGCTGGATTCAGTCGGTAGATAGGCCAGCAGTAATGGGCACATGTACATGGGTACATGTAAAGGGTGTCACTATCGAGTATTTTTATCAAGCATGGTACTATTGTGACACCCATTACTTCTGATGTCTGCGGCTGCGGATGAGTAAAGTCCCGTTAAAGATAGGCAATGAGTTGACCACATTTTGTCTCTCTTAACCAACACCGCTACTAAAATTAAATGTTTTTTTTTTTGACAAAATCTCAGGACAGTTATGTCGATCAAAACAATCATCTGCCGACAAGAGGCATACTCGACTGTCTGGCAATAGCAAATACACTCTTCTCCTGAAACCCTATGTGCCATGTCTGCACAAGAACCATGTTTTGTTTTATCATTTATTACATTGATGAGCCGCCGCATGAGAAAAACAACAATCAGCACATGCGAAACCAAAGGCGGATATGTGAGTAACAGCACAGCTGATCAGCGCCTTTGTTTTCGCTACACGGATAGTACAATCCTTCTACTTATTAAATCCGAAATTTTAAGCTTTAAACCATTTTCTGTGAGTGTATATCCCGGTTTGTGTTTAACCTGGTCGGAAACCTAAATTATTAGTTTGCCAACGTTAACGCGACGACTCATTTTGTTTCTTCCAGAAATGATCGCACTCTTCATGGCCGTGTTCGAAGCCTTCATGGACCAGCAAGAGGGGCAAGGATCACAGCATGGGTCACGACCTGGTTCACAACAAAAAGATGATTAAACTCGCCACATGTACAGCAATAACATCCATCGAAACTCCCCGACCAACATCATCAGTCTGAATTGGATATATCAGTATCCAAAATTACGCAGTGTCATGTTGAATTCTGAAAAAAAAAATCCAAGTGATGATAAAATACTGGTTTATGCTTATGAATCACCAATATATTGTCCTTAGAGCTATGAAAAACATACTATAGGATGTCAATGTGGTTTACTAATCAGCGATATTTGAGCTCAGTGAATTTAGAAGCAATTTTTTACCCGTTAGCAATTTCAGAGTGCTAAACTTATACTGATGTTTTCCCTAAAACTTTTTTATAATTACTGGTTGTATTCAGAATTTACTGACAGCAGATTGCGGACGAGTACCGAATTGAGACCCTCATGTACATGTATCTGTATTCTTAAAATTACCAATGCATTCTTCCAGCTACGCAAATTACATATATTCATATGGTTAGTCGAGGCGGTTCTAATGACTTGACATTTTAGTTGAAATTGTTAATAATGAATGCTATAAATTAATGTATTGTAAAGATAAAAAGCTATAAATCTAATCATGGTCTTGCTGTTTTAGTAAATTGGATTCAATGATACTTGCTCATACTCAGAACGACAGAGACATCTCCTTCCATTTCTTGGTGCTTACTGAGTCAAACACCGTCACGATTGCGTAATGGAGCCAAGTCAAAACGAAAACATATCCTTAAAAAGAAGTGACAATATTAAAGAGAAAGAGGTTTGACCAGATCGCGGTCTGTGCAGCAATTACATGATGTTTTCTACCATGCTCATACATGTTCGTCAGGTTCCTAAAGAGGTTACAAGCAATACCTTAAGCTCAGAGGAAATATGCAATTGGTTATGGACAAAACTTCACAACAATGTTACAACTACTGCAAACCTAGCAAAGCATTTCAAGGATTCCGTGAAAGGGTCTTGTAGCAAAATGGAATCAAGCCTGACGCCAGTCTGAAAGTCTAAAGGACTGTTGTACTAACGACCCTCTTATATGTACATATAAGACCGGAACAGTATACCAACGGCATAGCCAAGAGACTTAACTATTTCCCATTACGAAAACTTGCCCATGCAATATACAGAGATTTTTTTCTACTGTGAAAATTGAAAATTTCATCAGAAAATGTTTGATATTTTTTCTTATTTTTGCTCAAAACATAGATTGTGTGTACACGTTAGAACCGCCTCGCCGAGGCGGTTCTAACGAGTACCCACAATCTATATTTTGGAGCAAAAATAAGAAAAATAGGTAAACACCTGTATACCCCATGTTTGCTATATAAAAGTGGGGTTCAAGGGGGTATGCATTACACGGACATGTTTTCATGATGCATTTGAACTGCTTAAGGAAACTGGTAAAAACATTGCAAGAAAAGATTCCAGTCTCATACGCATATAAGAGGGTTGGAAGTACCAACTACCAAGACATTGTAGACTTTTTGTGGTAATCTTTTTCTGATTGCGCCTTTCTTTTCCTGGTCGGTGCCTACTTGTACCTTTTTATATCAGAGTTCTTGTGGTTATGCCGTGTGGCGGCCCTAAATGTCTCCCCGTACATCCATTTAATGCTCTTACTTTTCCAATCCTCAAGGATTGCTTGCAATCAGTTTGCATTTTCCTATCGGATATATAAACTTAAATTTTATGCGACAGTCTGCATGCTTAGTTTTTCACCCAGTTAAGGCTTCTTAACTATGCTGCCCTCTTTTTTTTTTATAAAATTGCACGCCGGTGGGTCGGGCGTCAGACTAGAATGATGGCCCCGACATAGTTTAGCTATTCTTTTAGTTGGTTGGGGCCGGAGCTTCTTGTCTGTTGCTTGGCCCACCGGGCTTAAACTAGTGTTTTTTCTTTTGCTCCGGAGTTAGTAAGTTATTGGGCACCGTCGGGCAGCTTACTCATTCTGTGAGTCCTCGTTTTTAATTCATCATGGAATTTATCTTGATTTATTTATTTGTCCATGATGATTCATTGACTAGTTAGAGATTCACCACGAGGACCAAACAACTAACTAAATGTTTTGAACCACAGCAGAAGCTGAGGGTGAGGTTAGGTACCTGTAAAACCGGTTTAAGCCCGCCAGTAATTTTATGTTACTGATCGTTCCAAGGCGATACTTCTGTGGTGGTTCTTATTGTTTTATGTCTTGGTGTTTAATTTTTTTTTGTACTGTTGGCGCCTTATTTATGTTATCATATTTTTAGTTTAGTTTAGGTAACTGAGTGGCCACCTATTGGGAAAATAGCTGCTCGTTCGGTTTACAATATGTTTTCATGGTGTAAGTACCTGATTGTTAATTTGGTTTTTTCCCACCTCGGTTTTTGGAGTGGGAATCTTTTTCTGATTGCGCCTTTCCCTGAACGCTACCTACTTGTACCTTTTTAGCTTGGTGCTAAGCTTACTCCCAGACATTTGCAGGGCATCTTCCAATTGCCATACTGGCCCTGCAATTTTGGTGTGTCTCCGTCAACAAGTTGCACTGCTCTGGAGATGGTGTTTCCCAGGTGGTTGAATTTATCATCAATTATCAGTTGTTCTCCACTCACAGTTGTACGGTTTTCCATGTGCTGGTTGGTGTACAACTTCTCTCTTTTTATGCTGTTTGTAAGATCGTACACTGTAGCTATTACTTGATTGTGACACTTGATCCATTGTCCATTGATTTTTGTTTTGCATCTGAGCGAGCATTCTTGTCAGAGGTTTTTTATCAAGCAGATCTGTCTGCACCTCAGGTTTGGCTTTTAGCATCCTTAGAAACGGAACCTGATCAGCAAACCGGTAGCACTGTCTTGAGAAGCATCGGTGACCATGCTGAATAGTTTTGGTGCCCTAACACATAGTCAATGTCGAATGGGCCAAAAAAGTCGTCCCGTGGGAATTTCATGACGATTTATGACGACCTACCTTAAATCAAACTTTGGTGCATATGCAATAATTTAAACCAGTTCGTCGCCCTGAGACCCGCGTATGGGCTGAGCTATGACGTCATCAAAATGTCGACCAGCGCACTTATTTATGTATTTTGAACAACCATTTTCATACTATGCTTGATATATAAAATTTGATTTCCAGCTTTTCGCTATTTTTAAATGGATGGATTTTACCAATTGTATTTATAAAAGCTATTTTAGCACAAAATATCTCTCACAAGGAGCATGAGCCACGTCACGAAAAAAATCTGCATACAAAGTGCTAAACTATGCATAGTACATCAGTAGCTAATTTGACCTACCTTGCATCCCCCAAGTCAATTTTTCACGGGTGCCAAATCATTTATGGGGACCCTAGAAATGCAAATAATTTTTGTCCCTAAAGATAGACTCAATTGCACTATGAAAAATGCACAGTTTCCATGGCAACCGTTAACGTGATTCTTGGGGACGGAAGAGTACATACAAAATTTACCATATTTTCACTGTTACTTATTCTAGACTATTGTACATGGTCTCGTTTTAAAGCTTAGACATAGCCCTTTTATATGGTAAATAATGCAAATTATCTAATAAGAATATTCATTAATTTTCATGAAAACATGAAAAATGACAGACATAAATCTTTAAAGACCCATAAATGAACAAATTTCAGACCTCAACTGTAGTTGTGATACTTTGTTATTGAGCCAGTAATATCAAATGATGAATTTATAGATGATCTGGTCCTATATGAAAATAATCTCATTTGCATATTCATGAATATTAATAAAACTGTCAAAAAGTGAGAAAAAATGAGGGCTAAACTATACCCATTGCAAGGTATTAGATACGTTCTAAGATCAAATCTATCTTGCATCCCTGTGAAAAATTCTCAAGACTGTCAGTGTTGACAGAGAGACCACCTTAATGACATAAAATATTGCCCTCAGCACTGAAAAAACATTTGCATAATGTAAAATTGCAAAGTTTCCACACCACTCCTCATTCGATTCTATAGAATAGGATGTACTTACAAAAATATTTATATCCCACCAATAGAATGCTCTAGAATACTACAATTGGACTGATAGTGATACATGAATCTAACAATTTAACCTTGATACCTAATATTAAATCACTGACTTTACTTAATCATGAAAATCAATAAAACAAGCATAAACAATTGGAGAAAAAATGTGGAAAAAAATGGAGGGTCTGTGTACAAAATCGCTTGTACCAGAGCTGTAAATCAACCCAAGATGCTGAAAGAGGAATCAAATTGAACTTTGACCCTGAAGCATGGCATAAGAATAATATGATTTTCCATGTCATGAATTTAAATGAAAACTTCAGAAATTTGAAAGAAAAAAAATAATAATAAAAAAATGAATGAGTAAAAAGGTACAAGTAGGCAAAGATCAGGAAAAGGCGCAATCAGAAAAAGATTCCCACTCCAAAAACCGAGGTGGGAAAAAACCAAACTAACAATCAGGTACTTATACCATACACCATATCGTAAGCCGAATGAGCAGCTATTTTCCCAATAGGTGGCCACTCAGTTACCTTAACTTAACTAAAAATATGAAAAAATACATAAGGCGCCAACAGCACAAAAAAAAAAATTAAACACCAAGACATAAAACAAAAAGAACCACCACAGAAGTATCGACTTGGAACGATCAGTAACATAAAGTTACTAGCGGGCTTAATCCGGTTTTACATGGCCATAACCTCACCCTCAGCTTCTGCAGTGGTTCATAACATTTAGTTAGTTCTTCGGTCCTCGTGGTGAATCTCTAACTAGTCAATGAATCATCAAGAACAAACAAATAATTCATGATAAACATCCTGATGAATAAAAAACCAGGACTCACAGATTGAGTAAGCTGCCCGACGATGGAGATCCCTGGGCGCCAAATAACCTACTAACTCCGGAGCAAAAGAAAAACACCAGTTGGACCCCGGTGGGCCAAGCAACAGGCAAGAAGCTCCGGCCCCAACCAACTAAAATGAATAGCTTTAAGTCGGGGCCATCATAGAGTCTGACGCCCGACCCACCGGCGTGCAATTAAAGAAGGCAGTGTAGTTATCAACCATGATTGGGTTAAAAACTAAGCATGCAGACTGTCGTATAACATTCAAGTTATAACCTAAGTAAATTCAAGTAAACCTACAACAGGACTCAAATGTCATATGGTACTAAAAATGACATCAAATGGTGTCTATGGCATTATTATACCATCCTGTACTACATGAGTCATTTATGGGTCATTTGTTTTAAGAATTAAGAATATGAACAAAACCTTTTGAATTTAGAGAAAACAATTCGGAAATAATAAGGGGCATACGTAGAAAAACGCTACAGAAAGACCTAGGGAACTATTATTGTTAATGAATGATTGCTAGGACAATATTCTGTAACCATGTAATCAGATATATAAAGTAAAAAAAGTAAAACTGTGATCCTTTAAGAGCAGTGAACATATGGATGAGAAAGTATATGGGTCATGCCGCGGTTTCGGCTACTCAAGCTTCAGCTATTTTTGTTGTATGGATATTAATGAGCTCTTAATAAATAAGAGCACAACCAATGATCCACCAACAAAATCACTTTTATCTCAGTGGCCAATAGCCGAAGATAACTCAAAATTGGATCAATTTATTGCTAGGACAATGATTTATTGCCATGTGCTCAAATATATAAATCATGCTTTCTGGCAAGCAAGATTTTGTAAATTTTGGTGAAGCACATTCTTCAATTTTCTGTTATTTTCACAATTTTTCGAAACTTAATGTAACGTTCAGAAAATTCAATAACGTGGTTAAGCTATCGGACTACATGGCAGTAGTGCATTCTCCTATCATTCTATTGATACCATTTTCAGCACTCTAAGGATATTGGCAGCTGAGATATGAACGATTTTGTTTGGTGTACCCGTTCATTTTTCGTTGAGTTTTATCTTATTTATGAAGATCTCAGTATTATCCATACAACAACAAAATAAAGCTGATTACATGGTTACTGCACAATGTCCTAATAATCATTTGATGCCAATTATAGCTCTCTAGAACTTTCAGTAGCCAAGATACATGCGTTTTTCTACGTATACCCCCTTAATTGTTCCGTGTTTTTTTCTCTAAATTCAAAAAGTTTTGTTAATATTCTTGAAAACTAAAAACCAAATGACTCATAAATCGTAGTACAAGATAGTATAATGTTGCCCTGGACACCATTTGGTGCTCTTTTCAGTACTATAGGTACTATAGGACTGTTAATTGCCGAGATACAAGTCATTTTGTAGATTTACTAAATTATTTTTTACATTTTTTTTCCAAAATTTCTTTGGTTTTCATTAAAATTCATGAAATTGGAAATCAGATTATTCTTACATCATACTTCAGGACCACAGTACATTGCCATAGCATTCATTTGATACCTCTGTCAGCATCCTTGGTTGATTAACAGCTCTGGTACAAGCGATTTTGTACGTATGTCCCCATATTTTTCAAAATTTCTTCTCCATTTATTATGGTTTTGTTTATTAATTTTCATGAATAATAAATTCAATTATTTAAATATTAGGTATCAAGGTTAAATTGTTGAGTACATGCATCACTATCAGACCAATCGTAGTATTCTAGAGCATTCTATTGGTGGGATATAAGTATTTTTGTAAGTACAGCCTATTCTTTAGAATCGCATGAATAGTGGTGTGGAAACTATGCAATTTTACATTATGCAAATGTTTTTTCATTGCTGAGGACAATATTTTATGGCATTAAGGTGGTCTCTCTGACAACACTGACAGACCTGAGAATTCGTCCAAGGGATGCAAGATAGGTCTTATTACATATGCAATACCTTGCAATGGATATATGTTTTCCCTCGTTTTTCCTCACCTTTTGACATTTTTATTAATTTTCATGAATATGCAAATGCGATAATTTTCATATAGGACCAGGTTATCAATAGATTTGTCATATGATATTACCGGTTCAATAACAAAGTGTCACAATGACAGTTGGGCCTGAAATTGGTTCATTTATGGGTTTTTAAAGATTTTTTGCCATTTTTCATTAAAATTAATGAACATGCAAATAAGATAATTTGCATTACTTACCATCGGGAGAAAGGACTATGTGCACGCTTTAAAATGAGACCATGTTCAGTGGTCTAGAGTATTTAACAGTGAAGATATGATCAATTTTGTATTTACACTCCCATGCTTAAGAATCACGTTAACGGTTGCCATGGAAACCATGCAATTTTTCATAGTGTAATTGAGTTTACCTTTGAGGACATATTTTTTTTCGCATTTATGTCGTTCCAATGAATGATTTGGCTCCCATGAAAAATTGTCCTGGGGATGCAAAGGTATGTCAGATTAGCTCCCGGGTTATCTAGGGAAAAAAAACGTATGTCCAACGTGTGCACGAACGAACGCACGACCGGATAAAGCAATATCCTTTGACCCATCGATTTAATCCGTCTATCGTGTGTATAATCAGATGCATTTCATACATTTTCTTTGCAAAATAAGTAATAATGCGATGTTTTCAATTGATTTTGATGGAACTACGAATAATTCATATATAGGCGTATAACCGCCATATTGATGACGTCATAAATCGACTCTCACGCGGATGTAAGTGCGACGAACAGGTTTAATGTTATACATATACCCCATAGATAAGTTTTATATAGGTCGTCATAAATCGTCAAAAAAGTCGCACGAGATTCCCATTCGACAAGAACTAACAGCCATGTTGTCATCTCAAAAGGTTCAGAGAACTCTTCTTCATTTTGTATAGGTGCCTGCATGCCATCAAGAAATTTATGGACCATCGTTATCAATCTGGGTGGACAGCCTTTTCTAGAGTCCATCACGACTGACTGTATCAAAATCTTTGGTGAGGTCGACAAACGTCATGTATAGGTCTACATTCTGTTTTGGCATTTCTACTGAAGTCTTGTTGTAAAGATCACGTTTTTTGTACATCTGTCTTTCCTGAATCCACATTTACTTGCTTGGATAAGTCCAGTCTGATCAACATTCAGGCGATTCAATAGATTTGTTTTGCTAGAATCCTTCCAGCAATCGATAGGAGAGAGATGCCTCTGTGGTCGTCACAGGCTTGAGAATCTACTTTCCGCCCAAACAGATGGATAGTGGGTTCATGCGTCCTTAAATTATTGTGGGATATCCTCTTTACTCCACATACATTGAAACAACTCTGCCATGGTTAGCCTTCTCTGCCATGGTTAGCCTCTGACCGTATAGACCTCCTCAGTAATTGCATCTACACCTGGATCAGATGTCAGTTCTTGTTTCCATGACGGTTTGAAATTCATCAAGCAGAACATTGTGCACTACCGTTGGGAATCTGTCGATAGCATCGTTATTCATACTTGATGGACAATTGAGCACGCTATTGCGTGATCTATCCATCTTTCCAAGGTACTATCTTTATCTTGCAGACGAGCGCTTTCATCTTCACGGAGCAATGCGTTGATTCCATAACCCTTTAGACCATTAATGTATACATGCATGTATTTTTAGCGTCTTTCGAAGTGAGCCTTTTACAGAGAACTAGCACTCGATGTGACAAGATGAAAGGCTACAGAGACCCTCTAGATAAGCTAAGCTGCATTGACTATTCCAACAGAGTGATGAGAACAGGGTACAAGGCCCAGGGGGGGGGGTACTCTGAAATTTTCTGTATACATAGGCGAGGCTGACTTTTTTGGGGTCAACATTTTGAATTTCCGTAATTTTTTGGGTTTTCAGAAAAACTAGTTATTTTTTAGGGTAGTGAGCTTTTTATGGATATTTTTTTTGGGGTCATGCCTTTTCTGAATTATTTTTTTGGGGTCATCTATAATTCTAAGTAACTTTTTGGGTTTTGCACATTTCTTGGGAAATCTCTTTATTTCTATAAAGATAAGAGTGGCTTACACTTATGTCTTACAAGGCCTTAAGATTCAATTTTGTTTGCGACCATGCCTTATGACTGGTCTCGGTGAAATTTTGGAAGCTTGATCATGATGTTGTTTGGATTGCAAATCAAATGGAATCAAAACCATCATAAGACTTACACTTTGAGAATAAATAAAATCTTTAAATTTTATCCAACTTGGTATTTACTTCCTAGTTCCTACATATACTAACTGTATTGTGACGTGTTCTGTTGGTTGGTTGATTTGGGATTTAACGTCCCACCAACAGCTTAGATCATATGGATGTGATAAAATTTCATCAATAGGCATAAAAAAGATGAATACATGTAATTTTTTGGGGTGAGCTAAAAGTTCAAGTATTTTTTGGGTATGCCTGATAGGACTGGTATTTTTTTGGGGTGGTCAGCAAATCTCAGTAATTTTTTGGGTTTGGGGGTAGAAGCTGGGGCCTCGCCTATGTATCCACAAAAAATGAGAGTACCCCCCCCCCTGGGGTACAAGGTCATCATATAGTAAAGTGGTGCTGCTTCTTCATTAGAAAATATGAAAACGCCCAGTGTAAATCGCGGTGAATCTGTGAAACTGAAAGAAGATATGCAGAACTAGAGGGGTCCTCATCATCTGTCACGTTTA
This sequence comes from Rugalucina vietnamica, assembly GCA_964017185.1. Classification (NCBI taxonomy): domain Eukaryota; kingdom Metazoa; phylum Mollusca; class Bivalvia; order Lucinida; family Lucinidae; genus Rugalucina; species Rugalucina vietnamica. Next base: position 94,896,823 of record OZ024869.1, read on the forward strand.
CCTAGGACATAGTTTGCTCTACACTTTCGTGATAAATCAGCCATCAGAGATTTCACCATCACGTATATTCGGTCACTGACAAATAATTTTATACAATACAACGACTAAAATTAGAACATAAAGATCATGTCAAAATAACCAGTAACAGAACACAACACAAAAGTGGTATCTGCGTCTCATACAAAGGTACAGATAAGCAATGATCAGGAAAATGCACAACCAGAAAGAAATTCCTACTCCAAAAACCCGAGGTGGGAAAAACCAAACCAACAATTAGGTACTTATACTTGGAAAACATATCGTGAGCCGAGTGAACAATTTTTTCCCAATAGGCGGCCACTCAGTTACACAAACTTAATTAAAACTATGAAAACGTATATAAGGTTCAAACAGCACAAAAATTTGACTCCAAAACATAAAACAAAACTGATTTATTTATTTATTTATTTTATTTATTTATTTATTTACAATGTATCTATATATTTTAACAGCATTATTAAAGATAAATGATCCGATAGAGTCCTCAGTGTTGCATGTCGAGTTTAAAGATAACATGGCCGTTCTGGATTAGAAGAGCTTTACATTTTCATAATTGTGGCGGCCATTTTGGTCAGACTACGTTACATGAAGTATTTACAGTTTCCTGATATTACATAATAGCGTTACCATGATCACCAATCACAATCAGTCATTTCTCATGATAAATTCGCGTGGTTGGTAGAGAATTATTTCCGAAATGTGTTTTCTGTCACCCGGAACTTGTAACCAGAGGACCAATGGTCCTGTAAACGCTCACCTGAGATCTGGGATATGCGACCTCAGCTGACCTTGCCATAAAATACATCAAGGTCATCCGGGGGTCATGATTATACAAACTTTGTAGAGCTCAATTCACTGATGCTTCAGGCAAGGTTTCAAAATCATAGGTCTTCCGGTTCTGAAGAACAAGATTTATGAAGGTTTTTGCTATTTATAGCCATGGTGGCCATCTTGGTCATGTGACCTTGTCCATTTATATTTAACTTTCATTCCCTTTCCTTAGTTTCCTAACGATGCTCCACATAAAGTTTGGCTTTGATTGGCCAAGCAGTTTCAGAGAAGAAGATGTTTGAGTATTATGGTCATATAAATGTATCTAGCCCAGGGGCAGGGGCAGACAACCCCCTGAGGACATTTTTTTTCCATAAACGTAAATCTTCTGTCCATTTGCATAATCCCAGCAAGTTTCCCCCATTTAATTACATTTTACTAATTTTCCCCATTCAAATTCATGGGCAACCTATGTTGGCCTTGCCATAAAATAGGTCAAGGTCATCCCAAGGTCATAATAAACTTTGTAGAGCTCCTCTCCCTGATGCTTCATGCCAAGTTTCAAAATAATAGGCCTTCTGGTTCTGGGGAAGATAATGTTTAAAGGTTTTTACTATTTATAGCCATGGTGGCCATCTTGGTCATGTGACCTTGACCATTTATATAAATTTTCATTCTCCCTTCCTAAGAATGCTCCACATGACGTTTGGTTTTTATTGGCCAAACGGTTCCAGAGAAGAAGATCTTTGAATATTATGGCAATATACATTGTATATTGCCACGGATTGGGGGCAGACCTACCCCTGGGGTCCATTTTTTTCAGAATCATAAATCTTCTGTCCATTTGCCATTTTCCATAAAGTTTTTCTCTTCACATGACATTTTGACAATTTTCCCCATTCAAATGCATTGTCGACCTAAGTTGGCCTTGCCTTAAAATAGGTCATGGTCATCCCAGGGTCATGATTTATACAAACTTTGTAGAACTCCTCTCCCTGATGTTTCGTGCCAAGTTTCAAAATCATAGGCCTTCTGGTTCTGGAAAAGAAGATTTTTAAATGTTTTTGCTATTCATAGCCAAGGTGGCCATCTTGGTCATGTGACCTTGACCATTTATATAAATTTTTGTTCCTCTATTCCAAGGATACTAAATATAAAATTTGGCTTTGATTGGTCAAGTGGTTACTGAGAAAATTAAGTTGTACATTTAATTTGTAAATGACCTTTGGCCAAGGTCAAGAAATGACCTTGACCTTTTATACTCACAACACTTCTTTAGCCCAACATATGGTTTGTATCTAACAACTTTCAGGTCACAGGCTACAAAACTTCCTGAAAAATTCAATGTTTTCACTTTTTTCACTTTTTTCAATTGAAAAACCTATGTAACCAAAATTGAGCTTGCCGTAAAATAGGCCAATGTCAACAAAATGTCATGATTTATATAAACTATGATGGGGCAGAGTCCCCAATGCTACATACCAAGTTTCGTTGACATCGGTCTATCGGTTCCAGAGAAGAAGATTTTTTTATGGATTTTACCATATATGGGCATGGCGGCTATCTTGGTCATGTGACCTGGACCATTATATAAATTTTCGTTCCCCCTTCCTAAGGATGCTCCACATGAGGATTGGCCTAGCGGAGGAGAAGATGTTTGAAATTGTGGACGACGGACGGACGGACGACGACGACCGACGACGGACGGACGGACGGACGCCGGAGCATGGCCATCCTATAAGCTCACCTTTTGAGCCTTCGGCTCAGCTGAGCTAAAAACGAAGTGCAGCACTGTATGTATAATCTAAGGGTGCATTCACACAAGACCCTTTGTTACTCATCAACATATTCCATAATATCTTGTTCCGCAGTCAATTTGCGTCCACAAGAATAAACTTGTACCACCTCAACTTATTCTGGAAACAACTTGCTAGGCACACGATTTTTTTTAAATATGAATTAATGTTCCGCATTGAAGTTCCGGAATGACTTTATTCCGCATCATTCATCTATCGTAAACGCAAAATAAATGCGTAATATGATGATTCGGAATATCTCACCACGAAACAACTATTTGCTTGGTGTGAATGTATTGTGGAAAAGGAACAAATTTATGCAATGTGTACACCCTTAAACCATACTTTTAAATAAATTTGTTGTATACATTTATAGTAAGACTTTCTGTTTTTTCCTTTGAATTTTTTGTAACATTAAATCCAATTACAAGTCAATATCAAAAAAAAGGCGGGGCCACATATTAATACAAGTAAGTAAGTAAGTAAGTAATTACTTTATTTAACGAGGGTAACTCGGTTGGCTATGCCAATCTTCCCCGAGGCCCTCAAAGCATATAAAACATAATATAGCATTATACAATAAAACAATATCAAATACACAGAATTAAATAAGTCACGTCATGAAAAAACCTGTTCTGAGTGAGAAACAAAAATCTAAAATGAGATATTGATGCTAAAAAGGCATCGAGCGTATGATAGTAATGACACAGTCAGCATATTGTTTTTCATATTAGCAAAAAACAGGTGATCTCATGTCGTGGCTCAATCGTTTAACAATACAACATTACGAGAACATCTTCATAGTCATAATGCTCATAATGCTTTTACCATTACACATAAGATGAGAATACATCTTGCTAAGTGCAGACGGCTTGAATATAACAATTCATTGTTAGGCAGCTCTAAGAGTAGAAATGTTAAAAAATCAAACTGTTATGCTTTAAAAGTGTACCTCCTTATGTGTGAGCATTAGTTAAATCTGTTTTAACAGAGACGAACTTGAAATAAAATGTCCAAACAGTGTGCAAAATATTGTAATGGCGATGGAGGTTGACATTTCAAGACACACTGCCAGATTTCATCCATTGTAAGCATTTTTTGGAAAATGATTGGATGGTATCAGAATTCTTTATACACAAGGAAATACTATTCCACACAAGCGCACCAGAATAAGACAGACTGTTTTTAAATAAACTTATTTTAGGTTTAGGTATAAGAAAATTTCTGTTAGCGGTTGATCTCAAATTTAACTGTGAGGAATTCAAATTCTGCATATCACCTCTCATCTGAAACAAATCTGTTAAGTAAATTGGAGCAGCATTGGTAGCTATTTTAAACATAACTTTTGCTTTGTGAATAAAGATTGTTTCTTCGAAAGATAAAATATCCAATTGATTGCGTGCTTCATCTAGTGTGGTATAATCCTTCCCTAAAATAAGTTTGCAAGCTCTTCTTTGCATTTTTTCAATTTTATATGCATTAAAATTGCTAGAATTTCCCCATACTATACAACAATATTCAATATGAGATTTTATGTATGCATTATAGTATAAAAGCCTATACAAAGCAAAGAGGCGGTACGAAAACCGAACAATAACTTCCTGATATTGGAAGTTACAGTCCGAATTTGCCAATTTGTGTTGTGTCATACTACGTTAAAGTACCGAGTAGAAAAATATGTAAAATAAAACGAGTAGCAGACGAGCTAAAGTTAATTATTTTTTCTATGAGGTCTTGAACTAACTTGCAGTATGACAGAACACCAGTTGACAGATCTGTACTGTAACTTCCAATATCAAGAAGTTACAGTACGCTTTTAATTCCGCCTCTTCCTTGAGTATTAATATGTAGTAAATAAAAAATAAAACTGCGATCCTTTAAGAGAAGTGAACATATCAATGAGAAAGGAGATCGGCCATACTGCGGTTTCGGTATTAAAACTCTTCAGGGGATGGGCCATACCGCGGTTTCGGCTACTAAAGCCTCTTCAGTGACCCTATAGATTTGGCAACATTGAGCCAAAGAGAACAACTGTAATTTTGCAACTCTGAACAGGATAGTCGATACAGAGACTAGTCACGTATAATCAAAATAAGACCAGCAATATTAAAAACTGGTCAGAAAATGAATCTTAACCGATAATAATTTTCTGATTTCTCAGAATACCCTCGCTGATCCTTAAGGATCAAAAGGAAAACATAACTTGCACTATGGATGATGTACGGGGAGACTTTTTAGGGCCGCCACACGGCAGAACACCAGCTGCAGTAATAGCAAATAAAAATAAAACTGAGATCTTTTAAGAGCAGTGAACTTATTAATGAGAAAGGGGATCGACCATACCGCGGTTCCGGCTGCTAAAGCCTCTTCAGTGACCCTATAGATTTGGCAACATTGAGCCAAAACGAATTGCTGTAATTTTGCAACTTTGAACAGGGCAGTCGGTAAAAAGACTAGAATAATCAAAATAGGACCAACAATATTAAAAATTGGTTACAAAATGAATCTAAACCGATAATAATTTTCTTATTTCTCAGAATACCCTAGCTGATCCCTAAGGATCAATAGGAAAACATATATAATCTGCACTATGGATGATGTACGGGGAGACTTTTTAGGGCCGCCTCCTTCAATATTCAGTTGTATTGGATTTAATGTTACAATAACTTCAAAGGAAAAACAGAAAGTCATACTACAAAAGCTAGTTAAAAACTTCGTAGAAAAAAAAATAAGTAAAATCAGCTCGTCTTCGACTCGCTTTGTTTTACTTATTTTTTCTACCCAGTACTTTAATTCTAACATGTAGTAAAACTGGGGTTTACAGTGGTATACCTATTTTTCTTATTTTTAATCCAAAACATAGTTTGTGGGTACTCGTTAGAGCGAGGCAGTTCTAACGTGTATCCACAATCAATGTTTTGAGCAAAAATATTAAAAATATATTTTTTTTCCAATGAAAATTTTCAATTTTTACAGCGCAAGAAACAATATGCATAATGCATAGGAAAAAGGTAGGCAACGATCAGGAAAAGGCGCAAACAGAAAGAGAATTCCTCTCCAAAAACCGAGGAGTGTTTTCGTATTGTGGAATCAGCAAGAAATAGGAATCAACTAGAATCAGAATCCTCACTGTCGTAATCGCCGTTCCTGTCGTTAAAGGCATCATATGGAGTAAGCCCATTACTCCCAGTTGTCAATAACAGATAAGCAATTGCAAAATGACCTTTAGAATGGGCCAGCTCGGCCGCAGTGATACCACAGTATGTCCTGGCATTAACATCAATTCCTGACTTGGATATGACATATTTGACCATATCCACGTCATCAACCTCCGCAAAATAATGTAGAATGGTTTTCCCACTTTTAAGCTCCCTAACATTTAAATCAGCCTCGTTTTCTACCAAGAGGTCTATTAATGTCCTGTTCTTTTTACGCGCAGCAATATGTAAACACGTTTCTCCATTAGCATTAAAGATTTCTAAATTTTGTGGTATTTTCTGATAAGGTATTTCATACTGATTCATTTTAGCTTCTAGGTATGTAACTGGCGTTAGTAACTGTTTCACAACTTTAATATACCCTTTCCGTATTGCAATATGAAGTGCAGTATTCAGACATAAATCCCTTTTATCAACATTTGCTCCAGCACACAGAAGTCGCCTAGCTACGGTATAATTTCCAGTAAGAGCAGCGATATGGAGAGCAGTCTGATACAGTTTGTTCACACTATTAAGTGTATGATATGACGGAGCAAAGTCTATCAGCATACAAGCGACATGCGTATTTAGCAGAATAATTGAAATCATTAATAAATTATCACCGTCAATGTCTTTTCGAGAAATAACCTTCCATATTAACCTACTTTCATTTTCACTATTATCTGATATACGCAAGTTTTTCAGTCTTTTATGTATAGAAGTCGCTGGTTTAGTTTTAGAAATATCCTTTCTACTGTGAACATCTTGCTTTAAACGAACAGCATTGGCAGTGTTTTTCTTGTCGGTATTCTTCACTGAATGAATTTCTTCAGACACGCTATCTTTATCTGTAGGTGGCCACCAAACATCATCCCCAGTGATCGTCTTGCTGACAAGTTTCAGAGATTTTGGCGGACAAATAAGGGATTCGTCAAAGTCTGAGTTATATCCTGTATCAAAACTGCCATCTGTCTCTACTGTAACGCACTTTTCAAACGTGTCCACCATATTGATGTTATTTACTTCCTTGTTCAGTTTTATAAACAAGCGGATTTCGATTATTATATATGTTATCTAGTATCTGACTAGTCTAAAACTTCCTTCTTTCCGAGAACATAATTGTAAATCATACCTAATATTGAAAATATGATACTTGAAATCGCATGGTCTGTTTATGACATTGACAAAGTCTATAATATAATTATAGTAGTTTTACGTGGGTCTATATTTAGGCGATCTTATCTGATACATTAATGTGCAATTTTAAACGTAAGCACTATATATGAAGAAGGCAGAAAAATGTTAAAAAGTGAGCCATGCACCGAGGTGGATTACAATGTACCTATGACAGAGAAATTGAAGGATTGGAGAAAGGTGGTTATCTGATGCTCATGTAACGTTTCTAAATATATATAATGTATGCCGAGCGGAATGCACACACTATAAGTTATATATCAATTTTGCGTTGGGGCTCCTTAGCCCTGATTGATCAAAAATTGTATGACAATATAACATATACACCCTGTCCAACGTTGACGCCGGTGAAAGGTTCCAACACCGGTTACTACGGTGCTTTCGCTACAAAATTTGATGGATGCGAATAAATTTTTTGTTTTGTTCAATGTGATATAAATTTTTGCGATGAAGTAAAACGTGCATCTAATGGAGAATTAACTTGACTTTTTATTTCTGCTTGAACGGAAAACTGTTTTTGTATAATTTTTCCAAACATTCGATTCAAAGTTGGTAAACAAGGTTCGGCCAAGGCCTATTCGGCCGATTTCTACAGAAACTGTTCGTATTTTCCAAAATAAGCACAAAATGTGAGCAAACGAGCATTTTGATATGACTTGTAGGCAAGATTGTTGGACGTTCGCGTCGTTCTCGATAGATTTCCCCCCGAAAAATGCACAGGAAGAATTTTATGGCAAAAAGTAAACACAACGCCGGTTACTACGGTACCAGAATTACCTGCATTATTGGATAAACGGGCATTCTAGCTTTACAAGATGCGGATTGTGTTACTAATTCGTGCCCAGCTTCTGCCTACATACCTCTTTTATGTAGTTTAGGAAACTATACGTTCATTGGCATGGTTATAACCATAGAATGAAGAGATTCTAATGAAACAGTTCCGTATTGTTATGAGATAGAAGTGGTTCCAATAGGAAAACAGGGCTTGTCCGTGACTCACCAAATGCACGTAATTATACTTTGAGGTACATGTACCTTGGTATTATAAGTTTCACCAACCTTTCTGCAACCCTTTGAAATTGAAGCGCTTTCTTGCTTGTACTTACTTACTCGCTCAATAAGTCTATGACTGACTCTGGCATTCGAACGTTTATAAGTCAAAACATTATCCAACATGTTATAATAATAATAATAATAATAATAATAATAATAATAATAATAAATAATAATAGGTTATTGAATGAATGTCGAAAACTATTCTGAACGAGTTCATATTGCGAGGACGCACGAGCTTGCGAGTGAATCTCAGCCGTATGAACGAGTTCCAAATTCTTTACGATTTTCATTCAATAACCTTTTCATTACATGTATATACCCTAAAGTACGCAATGGAAGGTTTGTAAATGCTTATTCCTGGCATCTCCAGTCCTGATAGACATTTCATTTGGCCACATTTCACGTAAAAAGGTATCGGTTTTAGCGACTTATCACCATATTGCAACACACGCAGGGCTTCGCCTTAGTGTACGCGAGAACCGTGACGTTGCAGTAAAATTGATGACGTCGTCGTGACTCTTTGGCGTCGTTGCGGTCGGAAATTTCATGAACAAAGTTAGAAATTCGGAGTACAAACACTTTTAAATCATTGTTCTTCCAAAATTTGAGGTATTTGTCATGAAATGAAGTTTTGTGTATTTATTGTGCGAGGAAATCTGTATTTTTCCTAGTTTCGTCGTTCGTTTAGTTGAAATGGAAACGGAAAATGGCTGCCAGATATTTTTTTTCAATGGCGACCTACTGTACTATCGAAAGTAGTCCCGCCGGGAACTTGCTTCTTTAGACCCGTGCAAACTATTGAATATGATATAAGTTTCCATCGAAAACCTTCTTAACTATTGAATATGGAAACTTCTAACACGCCTCGCCTATAAGCCAATGGTTATAAAACGTGTCATATTGTGCATCAATTTTACTGGGCGAATAAGCGTGACTTAAATTTTCGACGTTTTTACGCCATTTTGGTAAGATTATGACCTAAGCAATCTCATAAGTCACATTACCTTGACATTAGACGATAAAACGTCATTTCAACGCGTTAAAAACGTAACAAACATGTGTAGACATTTGCGGTAACGTCAAACGTTTGGCGGAATTTTATCAGTGCAATGGTCGAAAAGTTATTGAGAAACTTAAGGTTTAAAATGATTTCATTTTGTTTATTGCATGTTAGAATCGAAAAAGATCAGCTCTAGTGCGTGATTTGTTGAATAACAATTCACTATTTGTCAGTCAGTTGTATGCAGATAAATCACTCGCGTTGCGCGCTCATGATTTGATCTCACAACTCACTGCTAGAGCTGATCTATTTCTTAAATATTCAATATTTTAAGCAATGTAAAGTGAACGGAGTAATTTCTTCGGTGTAAATAAAATACATGTATGCTGTGTTGGAGCAAACAATGGATTTCAAATGGCACCCCAATCTGGAAAAGCAGTCCTACAAAATGTCGAAGCCCTTCCCAATCTGGCCACAACAGTTACTGTTGACTGGAACGACAAAAGAAGAACAAATATACAAACAAATAATTTATCTCCCCTTCAGTGACTTATGTTAACCGTATATTGCCTCATATAGTTATTTGGAATGCTATACCCGAAATACACTAATCAAATTGATACGTATATGTTTACTTATTTTTTGTCAGAAAATGGAATGTCACGTCTGTGGAAAAAAATCCCAACCAAACAGGAGCTTTTCAATGGGGAGAAGATTATATTTTCAGTAGATACTGGACTTCACTTGGAGCTCGGAGCTCGGTCTTCAATGAAAGTCTCTAAGGTTCCCGTTTGAAACGAATGTGGATCTTTTTTATCTTTGATTTATTAAAAGGTCAATGATGACTCCTTTCGCATCGTCCACTTATATTGTCTCATTCTGCAAGAAACCAATACGATACTTTGCCGTTTGGATAATACTTTATGTTGACTTCCCTCTTGAATGCTACAAATTTACAGTAATTCTCTTTGTTGCCAAATCTAAAGGGTCACTTGAGTATCCTAAACCGCGGTATGACCCACCCCTTTCTCATTAATATGTTTCTTAATCATTGATTTTCAATAAGCCAGACAAAGAAGTTATTTTACTATATGGCTTACGCATTTTTAAATACTTTTTAAAAACTCTAATTCATGGGAGAAAATCGAGTTGATCAGAGGAACGTTTATTTTCCAGAACAGTAAGATATGTTGTTTTTGTTTTGGTTTTTTAGTTTGTAAAGAGTTGTTAGAAACATCTTAATCTTAATGAGTCAGTTCTGAAGTAAGAACAAATACGAAGAAGTTTAATTAGAAATGAGCAGTGTCTTATATGGCTAACGGCAACCTTTTCTACAATGAGACACTATCTATCTTATACGGAACCGTTTCATTAAAAGATGATCATGGCCATGCCAATGAACGTAAAGTTCCCGAAACCCACATGAAAGATTATTGTTATTATTATTATCATCATTATTATCATTATTATTATGCTTCGACTCGAAACTTCCGAATGCGTGAGTCAGTCATAGAGTCATTGAGCCAGTAAGTAAGTAGAGGCAAGAAAGTACTTCAATTTATATGGGTTGCAGAAAGGCTGGTGTAACTCATAATACCAAGGTACCTCAACGTATAATTACGTGCAGTTGGTGAGTCATGGACAAGCCCTGTTTTCCTATTGGAACCACTTCTATCTCATAACAATACGGAACTGATTCATTAGAATCTCTTCATTCTAGGGTTGATAACCATGCCAATGAACGTTTAGTTCCCTAAACTACATAAAAGAGGTATGTAGGCAGAAGCTGGGCACGAATTAGTATCACAATCCGCATCTTGTAAAGCTAGAATGCCCATCTATCCAATAATCCAGGTAATTCTGGTACCGTAGTAACCGGCGTTGTGTTTACATTTTGCCATAAAATTCTTCCTGTGCATTTTTCGGGGAAAAATCTATCGAGAACGATGCAAACGTCCAACAATCTTTCCTACAAGTCATATCAAAATGCTCGTTTGCTTACATTTTGTGCGTATTTTGGAAAATACGAACAGTTTCTGTAGAAATCGGCCGAATAGGCCTTGGCCGAACATTGTTTACCAACTTTGAATCGAATGTTTGGAAAAATTATACAAAAACAGTTTTTCGTCCAAGCAGAAATAAAAAGTCAAGTTAATTCTCCATTAGATGCGCGTTTTACTTCATCGCAAACGTTTATATAACATTGAACAACACAAGAAATTTATTCGCATCCATCAAATTTTGTAGCGAAAGCACCGTAGTAACCGGTGTTGGGGCCGTTTCACCGGCGTCAACGTTGGACAGGGTGATATATATGAAATAGACTACCTTGTCTTTAAATCTCAATAATCAATTCATTGGACATAAAAAGAAATCACTCATGAATCATTAACAAAGATTATGGGTTCAACCTGACCCCTTGTTAAGGCTCCCAATTGCCTCCTAATCACTCACAACGATTCTGCACTATCAGCGGTTGCCAACTAGGAGCTCTCCTCAACGGCTCCCGATTCTCAATTACTATTGCTTCACACAAAAGACACCAAGTCTTCAAATAAACTAGGAGCCCACTTCTTCGGCTCCTGATTCTACTCCTTCACAAAGACACTAGGTCTAATAGTTTACTCTTAGAGCGTAACTTGGAGCCCTTGCCCCAGGTTTCGCAATGATCCCAATGAGACGCAGACAACTAGTATTTGCTCTATAGCAGAGTACTTAAGTATTTATTACCTTTATTAGACAACCGCTCTCTTCAGAGTTAAGTCGCAGAATGTCAAACTTTGCCTCGTCCGCGGTATTTATACCCGGGAAAATCCATTTGATAGGTAAGTCAGGTTGAGTCCACTAAAATGATTGGTACTATTTGACACATATCTTTGTGTTTGAAATCTAATATTACGAAATGGAATGATATGATTAAGATAGAGAAGTATTAAAATGCTAAAACCTAAACGCAGCAATTAATCTGTTTCCTTGGTAACATAACCCTGGACCCGAAGCGACATTAAATGGAATCGTCCAGTAACTCGTTGCACCTGAGACGCTTTTCTACCCAAGCACCGCTTTACAGCTGATCAAATATGGCGGCGTCCAGTAAATTTTATTTTCTAATTGTGATTTGCATGTTTTTTATGGCATTTCGTGATTATTTTATCATTAAACTCGATTAGAACTAATCAATTGTGAATTATACAAACACAGGAGGCTGGATATAATCTGTAATCGCAGGTAAACTCGCTATTTTGCCAAATCCAACACTGTTTAAATTGTTAACCTGTGATTTCTTCACACTACCCACGCCTCCGATTTCATGCGCCCTCGCATGGAATAATTAAACAATGATTTTACAAGTTACAACTTTAATTGACTACTTCGTCAACGTAACATTTAAGATCACAATAGCATTTCAAGACAAGCTCTTTACATTCCTATTTATAGAGATGATATGATCAATGGTAAACATGACATATTTCAGACTGACTAAGAAAATTTCTACTTCTAATACTCTTTCAGTCAGACAAATCATTATCATACAGTCTTTATACTTATTAAAACATCTTTTACATGTCAGAAGCTTTGCATGAATAAAATGACTAGATTAATACATATATGTATGGGTTTCACTGAGATCCTAAAAAAATGACAGCTGAATCAATGATGAACATTTCCTATGTTACTTATTTATCATGGCTCTTGGCCATATGAGAATTAAACTGGTATTTGTTCTCACAGTTTTCACCACACAGATTACACACAAAGAAGTCAACTTGCGAATGCCAGCCTCGGTGGAGCATTGACATGATTTCATCGTCAAATGTGATCCCACATGGTTCACATCGATGGCTAATGGTTTGAACACCCATATCTTGCATATCGATCACCGATACCCTTAGCTTCTTCATCTCTTTGCTACTTGCTCCTGCTTCTTCGTTGCTGACATTTCTCCTCTTTGGAGCCAGTACCTTCGCTGGTTCTGTTCTCTTTCTGTGTACTCTTCCAAGAGTTAGATCTTCCTGTGCCTCCTGCATACCAGCACTTTCTTCTTCACTCTCAGATGACATAGACTCCCTGTCTGAATTACTGTCATTATAGTCAAGCTCTATCTCTGGATCTTTATCCCAGTCGGCCTCCCCAGTCGTGGTCTTTGTTTCCGGCGATTGGATAACTTTGGACTCTTTAATATCAGTAGCAGAAGAGGTCTCTGTCGCCGAAACTGGGTGAAATTTTTGAACATGCTTGTTCAGATTGGCCCTTTTACTAAAGGTACTTTGGCAGATGCTACATGCCAGGTGCTTAGTTTGTGAAACCATCGGCTTTCCACATTTCTTCATATGGGCCAGGTATTCTTCCCACTTGATTTCCTTCTTGCAATTGGGACATACAGATCTCTTCCGGGGTGTTTCCTTTGTATTTGGCATTTCTCTACAAACAGAGAAGACAGATAAATATCTCTGAAGTAATATTAGGCTTGAGTCCGTGATATGTGTAGTGTATCAATATCCCACCGCTGCCACCACTGTAACGTTTCTAAATATATATAATGTATGCCGAGCGGAATGCACACACTATAAGTTATATATCAATTTTGCGTTGGGGCTCCTTAGCCCTTATTGATCAAAAATTGTATGACAATATACCAATAAAACATATATATGAAATAGACTACCTTGTCTTTAAATCTCAATAATCAATTCATTGGACATAAAAAAAGGAATCACTCATGAATTATTAACAAAGATTATGGGTTCAACCTGACCCCTTGTTAAGGCTCCCAATTGCCTCCTAATCACTCACAACGATTCTGCACTATCAATGTTTGCCAACTATAGGAGCTCTCCTCACCGGCTCCTGATTCTCAAATACTATTGCTCCACACAGAAGACACCAAGTCTTCAAATAAACTAGGAGCCTAACTCGCCGGCTTCTGATTCAACTACCTACTTTACTAAGACACTTCAGTCTTTCTGTTTTACACTTAGAGCGTAACTAGAAGCCCTTGTCTCAGGTTTCGCAATGATCCCAATGAGACGTAGACAACTAGTATTTGCTCTATTACCTTTACTATCCTACCGGCTGTTCACTTCAGACTCAAGTCGCAGAATGTCAAACTTTGCCTCGTCCGCGGTATTTATACCCGGGAAAATCCATTTGATAGGTAAGTCAGGTTGAGTCCACTAAAATGATTGGTACTATTTGACACATATCTTTGTGTTTGAAATCTAATATTACGAAATGGAATGATATGATTAAGATAGAGAAGTATTAAAATGCTAAAACCTAAACGCAGCAATTAATCTGTTTCCTTGGTAACATAACCCTGGACCCGAAGCGACATTAAATGGAATCGTCCAGTAACTCGTTGCACCTGAGACGCTTTTCTACCCAAGCACCGCTTTACAGCTGATCAAATATGGCGGCGTCCAGTAAATTTTATTTTCTAATTGTGATTTGCATGTTTTTTATGGCATTTCGTGATTATTTTATCATTAAACTCGATTAGAACTAATCAATTGTGAATTATACAAACAGAGGAGGCTGGATATAATCTGTAATCGCAGGTAAACTCGCTATTTTGCCAAATCCAACACTGTTTAAATTGTTAACCTGTGATTTCTTCACACTCACAAGAGTATCAAGATGCATCCGTAGTACACGTATACACCAAAACACGCGGAAAGAAAATCCCTCTCAGTTTCGGGACAACCTTAGAGGCGCCTGCTGTAAAGGTCCAAGCTGGAATCCTATTGAATCACCTGAACGCTAAAACATTGGCCTAGCTTTTTATGGTAACACATTCAAATAATTTGATTTTCATATTCATAAATATTAATTTTAATCAGATGTCATAAAAAGTTAAAAACCATAAAACAGATATTTAAACGTGGAGAAAACAATAAAACACCACAAGTAAACTAATTTCAGCCACTTACGATTATTGTGGCATACTTATATCACATAATTAATGGAACTGACAGCTTCTTTCTCGCAAATGACATATGAACATTACCTCATTTGCATATCAATGAATATTAATGACAAGTTTGCGCAATATGCAAAAGTATTAAGTAGGAGAAAAAAATGACATATGCTGGTATATCTCTAAAAATATGTAGAGTTGCTGTATGCTAGACTACTGAACTTGATCTCATACATGAGACTACACATAATTGTAGCTCAATCATTCACTGGCATGTTTTGCAGATAATCTAATTTGCATAATCATGAAGATTAAATGCATTAAGCATTACAGAAAACTCATTAAAACCGGTAAATACGAGGTATGGCAGGAAAGTTCGTAGACACTCCAGCTATCAGAAAAAGTAACGCATCGTTGAAGAAGCGTTTTGCATAATTTCAAGCAGCAATATCTTGTGAGTATATTTCAGACATTTTGTGCAATTTGAAGTAATAACACGCTTGGTATAGCCACTTTTCTGCTTGAGGGTAGGGCCGTGCGGGGTAGGTGTCAAAACGTGATAAAATGTGACGATTTTCACATTCTGTTTTTGCTTGTGAAACGGCAAGGAAGTGTTCTGTAACGTTTAAATATTTTGATCAGAAAGAATGTTCTGTCAACAACTTTTTCTGAATGTTTGGGCCTTGGCGGCAGTACAGTTTGATATCCGTGAATAAAATTTCAGATGCAGTCCGAAAAAAATGTTTGAAAAAAATGGCGTAATTTTGACGTCGAAGAACAGCCGATAACCATAAAATTGTGTGTTTTTGTTATGGAAATGGCCAACAAACACGATGGAAATGATATAAACAACAACATAAAAGCTATCAGCTTGTCTGTCACTAGTTTACAAGTGGCAGAGTTGATTTTTGGATGCTCGATAGATCATCTAAGATGATAAACGGCGGCGGAAGGGCACTCGTCTTACATTCTCAGCGAATGAAAATGGTTTCATATGTTCAACCGGTCATCAGAGAACCTGAGGACAGTTGGCACAAATCTGCATTTGATAGCTGAATACACATAATAAAATTGTAAGAATATCCAAGGACCCTATGTGGAATAACTCTGAAACATCGGTTAAACTTGTTACAAATATATAAAGCACTGACAGCAATAAACTTCAAGTAACGTCACTGAGACGTTGACCCTTGCCCCGCTCCCGGTTAGGGAGGTGCACATAAAAGACTGCAGAAGATATCGTGTTGGCCAGATTTTCATAAAATTTCGTCTATTTGCTCATGAAATATTTTTGCAAAGCCAGATATATTCATTTTGACAGAATTTCGTTTCCTGTTAAAAATACTAATGGTGTCTACGAACTTTCCTGTCATACCTCGTAGCTACAAAAGGTCAAAACCATCATTGTTTGGCATGGTGCTTTTCCACCATTGATAGCATTTGGCATATTTTCTAGCATCATGAACATATATGGCAGTTATCTCATTTGCATTTTCATGAATATTAATGAAAACCTCAGAAATTCGTGAAAAAACGTGGAAAATGTTGGTATTCCTCTTGCTGGTAAGTGACATATAGTCCTTAAAATGGTATCAAGGAAACAATAATTTAAATTTTCTTGTATTATGAACATATATGCCAATTATCTTATTTGCATATTCATGAATATTAGTAAATACTTAAGAAAATTGCGAAAAATCATGGAAAATGTAAGGCATTATACCTCTTATACGGGCTGTTAACTGATATGTAATTCTCAAAATGTTATCAAGTAAATTGGAATGCAATTTACTATTGTAATGCAATTTACTATTGTAATGTAGGCTGATATTTCAAGAATCTGGTATTTGTTTCATGAATATTTTGGGAAACTTTTGAAATTGGAAAAAAATATGGACAAATGTTGTTTGTATTTTTAGAAAGTAATAGGTAAATCAGCAAATAGTGCAAAAGATGATATCTAATGATAGCTAGGATTATTTGCTATAGAGCTATTATCTGACATAAAACTCATTTAGTTTTAATTTTCATTAATATTAATGAATAGCATGTATGTTAGAGTACTTTTGCACTGATATCGGATGTTTTCAATAAGATTTGAATATTAAAAATCATATCATTTGTAAATCAGACCACAAGTCTAAAGTACAATGTCTCAGCAATCATTTGATACAAATGTCAGCGATCTAAGGCAATTTGCTGCAAAGATTTAGGTCATTTTCTAGATAGATAACGCCCTTTTGTCCATCATTTTCTTGCAGCATCTACAGTTTTCATTAATATTTATGAAAACAAATTTGGATAAATTAAATATTACAGTGCATGACTATACTAAATTGCACTGGTATTTATGTAATACCATTGCCATCACTCTATGGCAATTCGCAATTTAGATGCAAGTAATTTTGTAGGTTCGTCCCTATATGTTTGGCACAATTTTTCACTGATATTGGAAGTTTTCATTTACTTTCATGGGATTAAAAATCGAACCACGTGTTTGGGCTATGATGCAGTCTTAGCAATCATTGCATATCAATTTCAGCATTCTATTGCAATTTGTTGCTAAGATTAGGTAATTTTCTATGTATAATGTTCTAATTTATCTGTCAATTTCCTACATAACCTACATTTTTCATTAATATTTATGAAAACTAAAATCATACAAATCATCACTATATATAAGAGTACATGACTATATAGAAATCTATTATACTGGCATTTGATTGATACTTTTTAGCACATTTTGGTCAATTTACAACCCAGATACAGTGATGAAATAGGTACATTACCTCAGATTTTCATGATTTTCTCTGAATTCTTAAGTTTGATTTATTAATATTCATGAATATACAAATTAGATATTGTCAAAAACATTCATAATGTTCAGTAGAAAGTTTGTTAAATGGTATTTTTACATAAACCAATTTTGCACAATGGTTCGGGCTTTTATTTTAAAATTCATTGTTTTTATTTTATGATTTTTCTGACATTTTTAATGTCTTTATTAAATAAACATGAATATGCAAATTTGTTTAATTGCATGACGTGTCAGTGAATCAAACGGATATGCCAAGGCTCTAAAATAAGACCAAGTTTTGTGGTCTAGGGTAAGAAGCAGCAGAAATATGATGAGCTCTGTAGTCACACTACCAATTCAGGGAAACGCGTAATGGGTTGCCATGGAAACCGTTACTTTATGTATCTGGGTTGAGTTTATTTAAGACACAAACTTTGATTGCAATTCAGGAGACTCAAGCCAACCATGAGAAGTAGTATTGGGTGTTAGAGGTGCAAGATAAGCCTTATTACCCCCGATAATGTGAAATAATTGTATTTTAGTGGGTGGGGTAACAAAATGGCGTCTGAAAAAAATCTGCACCACTTTTGTTTCTGGCATCCACCCTAATCTAACTTCTATATAGTTATACTTTTGCCTGGTACCAAAGAAATTTTTCTACCAGACGGGTTGAAAAGAATTTTACTCCAGCTTGCCAGCCCTTTGACTACATGGGAACAGACTGTACAGGACTAAGGCCAACGTCATCAGCATCAGACACAACATTTCTGCTTGCAATGAACAGATTAGCGCTAACGTTGACTTTCTATTTGTATTGAGAATGAGAAAAAACTTATTCATTTTTGGAATGAACTGGTTTAAGTTCTGACTTGGCCAATTTAGCTCTAAGCTGTCGTCTGCAAGTAGAACAATTCAATGTCGAATAAGGTGACGATAACCCATTAACTCTATGCGATATCTGTGCTTTCTTTTTCCTTTCCATGCTCTTGTGCTACTTTGATGTGCTAGCTTTGTCCAGCAGGGCTATCGGTATCATAAGGCTTCGAAAAATTTTATCGCAGTTTCTATGAATTGATTTCCAAATTTAATGTTGGGCTAAAGACGCTTTTACGTGAGGGCCTTTCGGAACTAGAATTTTATGGTGACTTGGTTTACAAATTGAAGAAATTTATAGAAAGGTTTTTCTTTTGAGTTCAGAAAAATCATTACACGTAACAAACGTATAGGTTATGCACCAGTCATTTTGTATCCTCGGCCCCCTAGGGCCGGGGATAGCGGGGACATTGCGGGGCTTAAGTGCTGGGATTTATCTCTGATTAGTCCCGGTAGAGCCGGGGATTTGCCGGGGGGTTTAATATCCCGCCAATACAACATTTTGATTTCGCACCACACTTTGAAACATGAATATCTCGCATTAATTTAAATGAAATACATGTATTTAGCTGTATGTTCACATTAAATGAAAACAAGCCACATCTGGTGTCTTGTATGCAAATTTTCAAGAACATGAATTATATTAATTTAATGCCAAATGCTCCCTGGTTTGCGTGCGTGTGTCTTTTCGAATTCTTCTCTGAAACCACTGGGCCAACTTATGCCTCATCTCACCAACAGGAAATAGACGAGTGAAGATTATGTAAATAGCTTAGGTCATTTGTCTTTCCTCATTAGTGTCAGTCCCCGGTGGGCCGGGGCTTTTAGCGGGGCTTTTACCAAACATTAAGTCCCGCAGGGCGGGGCTTTTACCAGGGCTTTAAGACTTGAAAAGTTAAAAGCCCCGCTATTCCCCGGCCCTAGGGGAGCCGGGGATACAAATGACTGGTGCATTATAACTTAAATGTTGTGCGACAGTCTGCATGCTTAGTTTTTAACCCTGTTATGGTGGATAATTATGCTGCCTTCTTTAATTATACGCCGGTGGGTCGGGCATCAGACTATGATGGTCCCGATATATTTTAGCTATTCATTTTAGTTGGTTTGGGCCGGAGCTTCTTGTCTGTTGCTTGCCCCAATGGGGTTCAACTGGTGTTTTTCTTTTGCTTCGGATTTCAATAAGTTATTCTGCGCCCAGGGATCTCCATCGTCGGACAGTTTACTGAATCTGTGAGTCCTCGTGGTGGTTATCATGATTTATTTGTTTGTCCTTGATGATTCATTGAATATATAGTTGAAGATTCATCACGAGGACCGAACAACTAACTAAATGTAGTGAACCACCGCAAAAGATGAGGGTGAGGTTAGGGCCCTGTAAAATCGATTTAAGCCCCCAGTAATTTTATATTACTGATCGTTCTAAGGCGATACTTCTGTTGTGGTTCTATTTGTTTTATATTTTGGAGTATAATTTTTGTGCTGTTTGAACCTTATGCACGTTTTAATATTTTTATTTAAGTTCGGGTAACTAAGTGGCCGCCTGTTTGTAAATAGCTGCTTTTGAAATTTTGTGCTGTTTGAACCTTATGTACGTTTTCATAGTCACAAAGTTTATTTAAGTTCGGGCAACTGAGAGACCGCCTATTGGGAAATAGCTGCTAACTCGGCTTAACATATGTTTTCTAAGTATAAGCACCTAACTGTGAATTTAGTTTTTTTCCCACCTCGGTTTTTTGGAGTGGGAATTTCTTTCTGGTTGCGCCTTTTCCTAATCATTGCCTACTTGTACCTTTTAATAGGTATTGTTCAAACTCTTGAAATAATTCGGTGAGGCTTTGAAGTTTTTGTAGCGTTTCTTCTGGCCACATTGAGAGCGATTCACTTCTGTAATTCTCGGTATAAAATAGAAACCACTCATCAGACCGTATCATTATCATCACCAATCCGTCTTAGATATGCTAGCTAGACCGTATGCATGTTTTGTATCTTATGTACGTTTCAATATATTTAGTTAAGTTCGGCTAACTGAATGGCCGCCTATTGGGAAATAGCTGTTCCGTGACTCGGCTTACGACATGTTCCCTTAGTATAAGTACCTTAAGTACCTTATTGTCAATTTAGTTTTTCCCATCTCTGTTTTTGGAGTGGGAATTCCTTTCTGATTGCGCCATTCACTGATCATTGCCTTTTGTCTTTTTCAAGCCTGATTCCATTTCGCTCCCAGACATTTACAACGAGTCTTCCAAATGCCATACTGCACGGTGGCAATGATCTCATCACCAATTTGAAACTGCGCTAGCAGGTAGGTAAATTTATCAACAACGCTCACTTGCTCAGCTTATGCAGTGTTATGTCCATTCGCAATAATAGTTTGTTCCGATGGTTGATCGTATAAAGGCTTTCCATACACCTCTTCACATTCTTGTGCTGACTTAAAGGTCATGGTTATCGCATGATTATATTGTGAAACTTAACAATATTGTCACTTGCATTCTTCTCTGAGCTTGCATTCTTATCCATGTCATCTGCATAGAGGTGCTCATGTAGCACGTCTGTATGCACCGTGGAGTGCCTTGCAACCTCCTTAGGTTGAATAACTTGACATCAAGACTACTTAAAGCTATTCATTTTAGTTGGTAGGGGCCGGGGCTTCTTGTCTGTTGCTTGACCCACCGGGATTAACTGTTAGTTTTATTTTGCTCCGTATTTCATTAAGTTATTCGGCGCACAGGGTTGTCCATCGTCGGGCTGCATACTGAATCCGAGTCCTCGTTTTTGAATCATCATGGTGGTTATCATGATTTATTTGCTTGTCCTTGATGATTCATTGACTAGTTAAACATTCACCACGAGGTCCGAACAACTAACTAAATGTTGTGAACAACTGCAGAAGATTAGGGTGAGGTTAGGGCCCTGTAAAATCGATCTAAGCCCCCCCCCCTAGTAATTTTATATTACTGAACGTTCCAATGCGATACTTCTGTCGTGGTTCTATTTGTTCTATGTCCTTTGTCGAATTTTTGTGCTATTTGAACCTTATGTATGTTTTCATATTTTTATTTAAGTTCGGGTAACTGAGTGGCCACCTATGGGAAAATAGCTGCTCACTCGGCTTACGATATGTGTTGTTATTGTCAAAATAGTTTTTACCCACTTCAGTGTTTGGAGTGGGGATTTCTTTCTGATTGTGCCTTTTCGGCCTGATCATTGCCTACTTATACCTTTTTCAAGTGCGAAGGTCTGGTATAGCGGATTTCTTTTTCTTCATTTCGTTGATTTCTTTCTTCATTAACCATGTGACTTAACTTTTTGAACCACCCTCGTTGGCCAATTAAACTAATGCTTGCAAAGCGTCAAATACCCACAGTATTTCGTCTTTACCACATAAAACTATAGACTGAAATACTCATTGGCTGGCGACACACTTACATATCCAGCACGGTTTAGGGTGTAGTCAAATTCTGCAGGTTTGGAACCATTATGATTTATTCTTTGTGTCTTTTTCAAGACATTTTTTTTAACATTGAAGTTGTTGCAAAAAGATATTTTAAAAAGGAACACCAGTGAAATTCTTCAATGACATTCCTGACTAGACGGAATATTTCCATCGGTATTCCGTTAAACCTCTCCATACCAAGGAAGTGGAACGAGGTACCGAAGTGGAGCGGAGTGACAGGTAGCCAGCTGATCTAATTCCTGACACATAAATATCGCTGATATTGGTGAAAACAATATGGTAATGAAGACGTTTACAAGAAACATATTTTATTTATGATACAGCAAAAACAACATCAACAGTATGAGCAATAGTTCAGGTCTGTGGACAGCTCCACCCCCTTTTGACCGTGCGGCCCTCTCCCCAGCTAGGTTGACAGGACAACGACAGGACCTCGGCATTGTGCTACAAATCAACGAGTTTAAGTTGGTCACTTCTATAGGGCAGTCTTTAAGGGCAACTTCTACACAGGATGTATAGGCTTCCAAGGCCCTGAAGAGAAAGCAAAATCTCTAAATCATATGCATAGTAATTTTAACGTGTTGGCTATGTTGGTAAAATACATGTAAGCGCACATTCCATGTCGTTGAAAACAATGTAGATCTGTACATATAAACAAAGACGTGCGACCGAACACGTGGAAAGCTTTTTCCCCAAAAGAACGACGACCACTCAGATTGAACCTACATAATAAATCGTTTTGGGTAATTTCATTTTTATATACTAGTAAAAGCCGTTCTAATCTATAGTATAATTAAGAGCAAAGGTACCTAACTGAAGTTTTCGACATAACCTCAGCACTGGACGTCAGGCAACAGCAGGCAATTTACATCATAATTATCATGCACTCAATTTTCAAAATGAATTCGAATAAACCTTACTCAAATTAGTGCCGCAATGAAGACAAATGGTCATCTTAAACAAAGCTGAAATTATTGAAAAATA
The DNA here is from genome assembly GCA_964017185.1 of Rugalucina vietnamica. Classification (NCBI taxonomy): domain Eukaryota; kingdom Metazoa; phylum Mollusca; class Bivalvia; order Lucinida; family Lucinidae; genus Rugalucina; species Rugalucina vietnamica. The sequence goes on from OZ024869.1 coordinate 94,919,904, forward strand.
TATTTTTACTAAAATAAGTAAGTGTATTTAAAACAATCTTTTTTTTTAATTTACCTGCAAATTTTGTTTTCCGACACAGTGCCCCCATCTTTTATCACTAATATATGGTCATTGTAAATTTTTCCAAAGTCTGTAGAACACTTATTTTTCGCTTTGTTTATCCTGTAGCATGTTTTATTTCTTTCTGTAAGCAAAACATGAAAAACAACCATTAGGTTATCAAACAAAACAAAAAGATTTCAAAACAAACCAAACATGCGAAGTTCAAAGCAGCTATACACATAATTTGAAAATTTTAATTAAGGATTGAAATTCAGATTTTAGCTTTCACTGGATGATGAAAAACATTAGGCTGTTTTAATGTCTGTGAAGCCCGAAGGGCTTCTCGGAGACATTAAAACAGCTAATGTTTTTCATCATCCAGTGAAAGCTAAAATCTGAATTTCAATGAAAAACATTAGGCTGTTTTAATGTCTGTGAAGCCCGAAGGGCTTCTCGGAGACATTAAAACAGCTAATGTTTTTCATCATCCAGTGAAAGCTAAAATCTGAATTTCAATACTTATATTTACATTTTATATTATCAATCAAGAATCAGATTTTTAATTGCGCATATCACCGCTCATTTTCATGTTATTTGACATTTAAACCAACTTAACGTAATTTTGGAACAGCCAAAACATCAAATTTTCGCGCCTAACGTCATGACGATATGCGACCAACGTCACGACAACAAGAGTAAACAAACGACGTCACTGGCTGGCTTTGACGTCGCCCAGCCCATAGGCGTGGCATCTAGATCACGTGACTTAATGTTTTTTCATTGGGAAATGAAGAACATCAAGAAAGATACTTTCATCTAGGGCGATTGCAATAAAAATATAAATATTGGCATTTGATGAGCATTCTTGGTGGATTTAGTCTTAGCCTACTGTAGTATAAATTCTTACCTCCTTCAATTAAACATGTCAGTTTGGAAAATTCTATAAATCTGTTGACGTCAAATCCTGTCTCCCAGTAAATGTCTTCGTGGTGCTGAGAAATCTTTCTTTCACGTACAAGACATTCCGCCTTCTCCAGGAATGATTCTCTGTGGAAGACATTGTCCCAAGTCAGAATTTTTGCATCTTCATTAAGTTAGCATTTCATGGAAACAGTCGTTTTGCCATGTGTAAGTTCTAAGTATCAAAGTTACTTGGTGTGAAATTTTAGTTCTTTCTCAATATCCCAAGAAGTATCGGCCAAGTTCAGGACCTACCTAACCTAACCAAACCTACCTACCCTACCCTACAATACCTACCTACCCATCCATGCATGCTGAGTTTAGGTCGAAAAGGAAAGTGTTATAAAATTGGTGGTGTCTTGTTATTGTTTGCTGATAGTAAATAATAGTGAAGCCTATACTTACACACAAGCTTGATATGGTACTAGTTTTCTAGGATACAGTCTTTGACATTCATTTCCTTTGTGCTCATCATCACTGTAAATCAGAATTTCCTTTTGGTGTCATCTCTACATATTCAGGTTTCCCTTTATGTCTGTGATGAGATAGTCAAAATACATCACGACAAACTTTATTTTATTCTCTGACTATTCAGAACAGAATTCTGAAATTAATAAGTGTCTGACATCTTTTCTACACAGTTGCAGTCAATTTTGGAATTAAAGTTTAGTATGGAATTCATGAAAGTTTTGTGCGTATAAAGTGTATGTCCACAACCATAAAACTCAAGCAATAAACTTTGCAAACTTGGAAATCGTTGACTTCTTAATAAAGAGCCTATGATAACAATGGTATCGTTTTGCCTTTATCGAGCATAGTAGTAGTCAGTTGCAGAAAGTGCTTTTCAGCAGACATTACAACTAGGGAGTAGCTCATGACGCCCAGCCTATTCACATCAACTGCTGTGACAGTGGTAGACTGTCTTGAGAAATTGAAAACAGTATAGTCTGTAGGACAAAAGGGTGCTTATAATAATAAAAATAAGGGATTTTAACTCATTTAAGCCTGGCGTCCCTTTTGTGGGACATAGGCAAACAGCATAGCCCCAGATAGGACGCCGCGTTCTGCGGAGTCCTATCTGGGGCTATGCTGTTCGCATAGTTAAGTTTCATCGAAAAATGAGATAGAATATACAAATCACTCCTAACATCCCTAAAAAATGAAAGTGGACTCATCCAATTGATAATGTTGGTAGATATGGGTTAATAAAGTTAGTGTTGACTTACTACTTCGTACAGATAATAGGAGTATAAGCATCTGCCAGCTTGGCATAGAGTATTTTGGCTCTCTCTGGGCACAGGCGGACTTCTTTCAATTTCTCCCAGTAGCAATCACTTACGTTATCTATAATGCTGAAATGGCAAAGAACCTTTGTTGGCGACGAGTCATATCTATCCTACTGCGGCCACATACATTGCAATTGGAACATGCATATTTCAGAGATCCCGACACTTAAACCAACCACTGTTTTCAAATTACAGGTGTTTTACAAAATTTTTATAGGTAACGATTTTTCTCATAATTATTTACATACCCAAATGTGATAAACGGGGCAGCCATACTCTTAATTTCGCAGATATCAAACGTTTTATTGCATGGTATCATTGGTATGTTTAAACAATCACCATTTACAGTGATAACAAGAAAAGCTATAACATGTAGCCACATGTAATAATTGGGCGAACAAAAGTGGTAGAAATACTAAAAAGAAATATGGCTTGATTTGCTAAGGTTTTATTACGGAAACGGCTCTGTGTTAAAATTCCTTCAGTCACGGGAATGCTTTCCACTGATTCGGGCGTTTCGGTCAACAGACATTAATGATCCGGTTCCGACTATGACTACACACTCAGTTTATGCAAATAAAATGTATAATCGGTATACTAACTCGAGCGATGTAGTCACATAAAAAGAAATTTAAAAAATTCAAAAGATCAGTCATCCATCCTTTAATTTAATAATTAATGCAGTTTTTCTGAACAAGATCGTGATTGAAGAATAAGACTGAATGCAAAACTTAAGAATGGTTAAGAAATATGTGAGGGTCGAGTGACGAACTCCTCTCCTCTTGATTTCTTTTGGTGGTGAGCAAAAAAGAGTTAAGAACCTACGAAATGTCAATTCAATCCGGACATGATGTTTGAATATTATAGTCATATACATGTATATAGCCCAGGTGCAGAGGCAGACAACCCCCTGGGGCCAAAATGTTTTTGTAAACATAAATATTCCATCCATTTGCCCATGTCCTGCAAGTTTTGCCCTTCAAATAACATTTTAACAATTTTCCCCATTCAAATGCATGGGCGACCTATGTTGACCTTGCAGTTAATTAGGTCTAGGTCATCAGAGGGTCATGGATTGATTTATACAAGCTTTGCAGAGCTCCATTGCCTGATGCTTCATGCCAAGTTTCAAAATCATAGGCCTTCTGGTTCTGGAAAAGAAGATTTTTAATGGTTTTGCTATTTATAGCCATGGCGGCAATAACTTTTGTTTCCCCTTCCTGAGGATTCTCCATATAAAGTTTGGCTTTGATTGGCCCAGCGGTTTTAGAGGAGAAGATGTTTCACGGAACATTGTGGACAACAATGACTACAACGACGACGGTCGATGGAGCATGGGTATACTATAAGATCAGGTGAGCTAAAAATGGGACCTGGCGCATATACTAGTATACAAATATGCATTCAAAGGAGCATGTTGGCCTGGTGGTTAGTGCATCAGACTCTGGTTAGGGAGGTAGGGAGTCGATCCCCACTGGTGGCTGGCTTATATCACTGCACAATGAGCAAGGCACATTGACTCTGGAAAGTACTGGTTAATACACACAAAGGAGTGTCCCAAGCTGGGGACAACCCGGGACATGACAGAAATATTGTTGACTGGGACGTTACATCCATACCTAAATCAAACCAAAGAGTTGCACAGTTCAAATGTGGGTTGTACATTTTGTAAAGTGTTGTTTCTTAGTCTTTTTAAAAATCTGACAGCTGCTGACTACGCCATTTTAGCTCTAAAAATTCTGGTGTTCGATATAAGGTCTAACATTCCATCTCGGTCATCAATTTTTCAGTTATGTCCGGATGGTGCACGGTTTTCTGGGTATCAACTAGGGTGAAAATCATGAGAGCCATGGACCAATTTCCTCCTGGCACCTCCCCCCCCCCCCCCGTGAAGTATTGTCAATTTGGTGTGTCACCAGTAAACCATTCAGATTCAGATGTGTCTTGCTCAAGGACTCAACCAAGTCCCAGTGGGGTTTGAACACAGAACTTTGTGATTCAACACTAGGCCACTGCCCTCACTAAATACATGACTGTAATGTGCTAAACCTTGGCTGCAGCAATCATGCCTGTATAGCTCAATTTCAGGAACATATTCTGAATCCCTGGCGACAGGTTTTTCTTGCACCCTGACTCACCTACTGATCTTAAAGTCATAAATTTTAAAACCAACAAATATGTCATGAAATTTCATGTATTTATTTCTGTTTATGCACACTAGGAATGAACATAAATGCACTTTTTACATATATAATACATGTACATGTTTGAACAAAACACATGCAATGTTCTATTTTTTTTTTCGAATTTAAGCATGAAAACTCCATGTGACCTGCACTGTCCTGTTTGTCCATTAATGGATCATGAAAGAAAGTCAACCTTGATAAACAAATCCATATTGCAAGTATTATAATCTATATCACACTGGTTATTCAGAGAGAATTGTGAATGAAAATAAATAATGCCGATGCCATGATAAATACCTGTGTGGAGACAACTTTCCACAGATCACAATTTTCTTTATAAAGTTGTTCTAAGGCAGGTAATTGCATTCTCAGGATATTGTAAGTGTGCCAGAGCAGAAATCTATGGAATAACAAAATCAGGGAATTACATAACCATGGGATGACAGGTTGAATCCAGTATAGCCCAGCCTTTTTATAGCAGGGCTTTAAAACTAAACTTTAATGATTTTTGCTTTGTAATATCAACTATATCTTGATTTCTTCACGGTATTACTATAACTCATGTCCAATTCAAAAACACAGATTGAATTAAAAAGGTACAAGTAAGCAAAGATCAGGAAAAGGCGCAATCAGAAAAAGATTCCCACTCCAAAAACCGAGGTGGGAAAAAAACAAACTAACAATCAGGAACTTATACCATGAAACATATCGCAAGCCGAATGAGCAGCTATTTTCCCAATAGGTGGCCACTCAGTTTATTCAAGTCCATTATTTATCATTTAAGTTAGGGTGAACAGTTTATTGTACATGCAGTCATCCACCCTAATTGACTTAAAATATAAGTTTTCTGTTGTGGTTCACTATCTGCTCGATTTGCTGTTGATGATATAAGCTTTCTCCCCTCTGAAAATAAATGAATACACGCATCAGTAATATTATGTCCACTAGAAACACAAAATAACAAAACAATGACATTTTTATATATCAAAATTGGACATACATGCAGTCACTTTCTGAGTACTACGAAAGGGCTCCTAAAAACCATTGTCGCCGACAGGTAGCGCTATAACACTGACCTGTCCCTTTGGCTCGTTGCATGCTGGGAACGTCCGCCATGGAATCCATTTTGGAATCCATTTTATATGTAGATCATATTAATATAATTTTACATACATTTTATTTTTGTCTTTTTGTTACGTCCTGTGTTTTACCAATGCACAGCTCGAATGAAAGCAATACATGCTAGTCCAGCAAATTCAAGAAATCTATTAATTGATTATCGCGAGAACTGAACGGGATTAGCCGATTTTGGCTATATCCCATAATTCAAAGCGTCAAATGCGAGAGATCTAGTTGAGATATCGTCAGATCTCGCGAGAATGCCTAAAACAGTTCCTCCTTGTGACGTTTCCTCAGACTATTTGCGCAAAAAATTGAATGGGGCTGTTTGCTAAAAAAATGAGACGATTCGCTCAAAATCAATTTTATGGGTAGGTTCACCAATTATAGTTTTAGAAGTCCTTAAGCGACTTGTTTATCCTATTTGTTCATTGAAATGACATAAAAAATAATTTCAATGAAAAAATCATTAAAATCAATTTTTAAAACATGTGGCACTCTTCAGGAGTAAATGTCCTGCTCGAAATGTATTTTTTACGCAAACAGTCCCGGGAGAAACTGGTTTGTGTGTGAAACATCCTGTAACCCCATGAAAGTCATGTGAACTATGTAATGCTTTTTTTTTTGTATTTACATCTCAGTCAACAATTTTTCAGTCTTGTCAGGATGGGTTTAACCAGTACTGTAGTGTCTTGCTCAAGGACACAACACGGTGAAGCCTGTGGGGATCGAACCCAGGACCTCTTTATTTAGAGTCCAACACTCTACCATTACGCCACCGCGCTCCCTACTATGTAATGTGATGACTAATATCACTAAAGATGATCTTACCAAAAACTGCATCGTTGAAATAAAACTGAAACATCTTCCCGCTGCTTGAATCATTAGACATCCAACATACAACTTTGTCAGTGTGTCAATCTTTCAACCAAAACAATAATTAGAAACAGACAAATATCATTTGAACTCTTTCATCATTTTCATGTCCGTTGGTGTTTTATCCAAGTTTGAAGTAGTACTGTCAATGTACATATATCTATCCTGCCATACCACCCTATGTACCCCCAATATTATGCGCATAAATGTATCAAAAATGTACTAGTATAAATAAACATTTTGAAATACACCATTTTATGAAAAATAAGTCGTGAGAAGATACAGTTAGAAGAGTGTTTTGTTAAAAGATAATGTGTTAAAGATGCAAATTTAGATAACCAGTAATAAAAATATCACAGCGGATGCATTTAACTGTTTGATTGTGTAAAAAATTAAATGAAAAAAATCATGTCTCACAGTCCCAGACCCAGGGAAAGATCCAGGCATGGGTCGTGTAGCAAAATACATATAATTTGGCACTGGCACCTAGGCATTATACTAAGGAAATTGCATACAAAACATTGGTTCGACCTCAACTCGAGTATGCAGCTCCTATTTGGCATCCCTATAATGATACTCAGACTGCTAAGATAGAGATGGTGCAAAGGACTGCAGCCAGGTGGACCTGCAGGGGATGGAGGAACACCAGTAGCGTTGGTGATATGCTAGACAAACTTGAGTGGCCATTATCTGGAGTCCCGCAGGGAGCGGTCCTCCTAAGACACACTCTGGTACAGTGTATCTTGATAAAAACATGCGATGAAGTTTTAAAACCAATAGGAAGCTGAATGCGAGTTGACCTAGTATTGTTGAAATTATAGCAGTTTTTAAATCTTTGTCTGTTTTCCCCTTCAAATGTTGAGGGTCGGTCTGCATGAAAATATTTTTATTTTAGTTTTATTTGCAATAACAACTGCAAGGTCGGCGCAAAAACTCAGAGTCGGTCGGGTTAGCGAAAACACAGCTATTTTTTGTTTACGCCTAATGCTTCATTTTTCGAAATTTTGCACGTCTATGCATATTTCAAAATTCAATGGAGGTTACAAACCTCAATCGAGGTATAGTACCTCAATCCTGACTTGCATCCGACCTGATAGTGATGCCCTGAAATATTCAGGTTTGGAAAAGTATCCCTTTCTCGAGTGGTCTCATCCAAGACCATTTCAGGAATTTAAGGTTTCTATTTAAAACATAGGCCCATATCGAGGCAGTCGTTTTAGTGTAAATATTTTAATGGTCCACCCCAAAACTATTTTCCCCTTGACTAAATTCTAAATTTAGCCAACCACTCCACACCTGAGGTGATGATCAGATTTTGTTTTTTGTATTGAGGCTTAACGTCCCAGTCAACAATTTTTCAGTCAAGTCGGGACGGAGCCAACTCTTCCTGGGTTTAACAAGTACTGTAGGGAGTTAATGTGTCTTGCTCAAGGACACAACGGGGATCTAACTCAGGACCTCTCGATTCGGAGTCCGACACTCTACCACTACGCCACCGCACTCCGAAGATAAGTAGCTTCTTTACCTGCACCCACCTTCTCTGGAAGTCACCAAGCCTGGTGTCGCCAACAGAACAGTGCCCAAGAGTGTGAAAGATGAAAAACAGACAGATTTTTTGGAAAAAATGGAACTTTGAGGGAACCTATGTGGTTTCGTCGTATATAGAGAAGGAAATGTGGAAACCTTAGTCCTAAATCATATTTCAATATCTTAACTTCATATCCTATATTAAGATACATCAGCCTGGGCCAAAAAGTTCAGCTTTTTTGATGTTTAAAAAGTTGAGGTCGATGCGTGTTTTGCGTCGTCGTTTTTACAATGTTTGTCCTTTCTGCGCAATCGCACTAAGGGTAAAACATGAAGCCTGTTCGTTTTCTTAAGGTCGCTTTGGAGAAGTTGAAGAAGGTCGTTTCGGTCCAGACAATTAACAATACCGGTGAATACCCCTTATTCCGTTATTGTTTCCACATTTCTAGCCCAGGCATTATAACACTAGAAAAAGAATGGTATCCACATTTTCGTCTCTATATAGGAAGGTTTCCACATTTTTTAGATATACGACAATTCATTGGAAAGCCCAGATATGTGGATACTTTACTATATAGGAAGGTTTCCACATTTTTTAGATATACGACAATTCATGGAAAAGCCCAGAAATGTGGATACTTTACTATATAGGGACGTTTCCACATTTTTTCATGGGAAACCCTCACATTGTCGTATATCTAAAGAATGTGGAAACCTCCCTATATAGTAAAGTATCCACATTTCTGGGCTTTTCCATGAATTGTCGTATATCTTAAATGTGGAAACCTCCCTATATAGTAAAGTATCCACATTTCTGGGCTTTCCAATGAATTGTCGTATATCTAAAAAATGTGGAAACCTCCCTATATAGAGACGAAAATGTGGATACCATTCTTTTTCTAGTGGTATTATGCCTGGGCTAGAAATGTGGAAACAATAACGGAACAAGTTGGCTTCTTTAAAAAGAAACCAATGAAAAGGTCAGCAGCCGTTTAATTGTTATAAGAGATTCCCTTTTCAGTGTTGTTGATTCTCTGGTTCGTCATTAATTTCGATTCTCATACATTTCAGTTTCGTTTCCTATACATGAATGTCGTTTCTTGTAATGAACATTGACCAGTATGTGTATCTGTTGCTCAAGGCAATGACCAAAATTTTTTATGTTATAGAATGAAAGCCAATACTAAAGGGAACACGATTGCAATCAATATGTCGATTTGTAGAAAACCAATTTGCAGTGAAGTCAATTTGTGACAGAGTTCTGAATTTTGACCTGCAGCCACACTACCAGAAATAGACCTATAGTGCGATGTGATGGACTTAAAGTCAGCCGTATAGAGTTTCTATAGTTTCTGTACCCCTCATCAGGGTATATACGATGTAAACCTAAACGCGCTATGATAAGCAGTCACCACGATCGAGACTGCTTGCTAGATATTTACTGCTATTTGACGGGGAGTGTCAACATTTGATAAATTAAATTGATTGCGGTGAACTGTCTAGTCACTATAGACGGGTTCACTAGTTTTTAGTAAGCGCTTTACGTGACAAAACGCGTAATTGAGGGAGAGCAGTCGATCATGGGTACAATTTTCTTCATATTCAAAGTAAACACTGTGGAAAAGGTCCTGAGGGACCTTTTCCAATAAGGGGTATTCACCGGTGGTGTTAATTGTCTGGACCGAAACGACCTTCTTTAACTTCCCCAAAGCGACAACCTTTTGACATTCACGGAATAAGGACAATCCTTGATCAGTTGTCCTTGATCGAAACGACACGATCTCAAATGACCAGATCATCCTTAATGAAGCAACCAGACAAGGTTCATGTTTTACCCGAGAAAAGCCCGGAAACAGTTCTACAAAATGGCTGCTAAAGATCGCTTCACGGAGACATGCTGAATAAAAAAGGCCGACAGGAGGTTAATTCTGACTACTTTTCCGATCTAAATGTCTCTACACCAAGTTGAGATATTGATATATCATTTGTGACTAAGGTATCCACATTTCCTGCTCTATATACGAGGAAATCAAGGGTTCCCCTATAATACCATTGATCCGATTTTTTTTATAAAACAAATGGTAATGTAATACACAGTATGCGTGTCGATTATTTCCAATGGGGTCCTGTTGGTTAGAATCTCCAAGACTACCAGACAGCAAGCGTCCAGACCCAGATGGATAGATTCCTGGTCTGAAGGTCCGGGACTGGATGGCTAGACACTGCCTTTTTGAAAAGCTTATACTTGTATAATTCACAAGAGATTACATAGCATTCCAAAAGCATTACAGTAACATTTGGTAAATACTACCTACTGTAGTGACCAAAAATTCATGAAATGCCCCACAATTCTATTTCCAAGTATTCAACAGACTCTAGATTGACAATTAGAATGATACAAACCTAGTCCGGGGACTTGAAAATAATTTTTGAGGTCAAGTTTATCTGCTAAGATTTCCAACGGTTGAGCCCAAACTAATACAAACCTTGAGTCATTTCTTTCTTCGTAAACATCCATCCCAGTGGATTTTGATACTCTACGGTACCAACTTCGATACCGGTATAGAATTTAGAAAAGTTTAACGAAGAAAAACTAAATATTAAATATAGCAAGATATTCAACATCTGGCAAACCATGCAAGTCCTATGCTATTCAAAACTGGACTTTACCAGTGGAATTTCCCTGGTCAACTGAAAGTAGGTCAGCTTGTACACAGTCACAGTCAATAGACACATGTTGCAAAATAAAAATCATTAATAACAACTATTGTTATAAAAATTAAGCAAATAAATCCTTCTCTCCAACTTCTAATATGACAAAACTGATATCCACTAGCTAATAAAAAAAAAAAAAAAATCCAATTAATTCAAGTAAGTAAAATTAATGGCTACAATCCTTTAGCTGTGGAGGCAAATAGAGGCCCCATATAGGGAAAACAAATTGAATATGAAAACAGACAGAACAATGCAAAGCTGATAAAATCCAAATAAATAATCAAAACACCGATAAACATAACATCAACGAGAAGAAGAAAAATTCTCAAACACATACATGGAACCATCTGGCAAAACAACATGCTAATAAAGCAAATTCCAAACAATCTCCAGAGGAGCTAAATTTAGGCAATTTCATGAACCCATATTGAGCCTTTTTTCCTGATCCAAATGGACTGTTTATTAATATCTTCCCAAACATTGTTTATCAATTCACTGATATGACAATTTTTTATCAATTAATTAATATTTTATGAATTATTCCGCCCAGAAAATTAGACAATATAAGTCTATAGTTCTGAATTCAAAGTCTTGTTACGTGATTGGGTGTCCAATATTCCTTAAAAAGTGAAGATGTTTTACTGGGACTCTACGCAGTATCTGGAAAACCTTTAGTTTCTGGAATATCCCCTGGGAGTTGAAAATGAAGAGGGTAGGACTGCAGATGGCAGATCAATATTTGATGTCGTCAAAAGTATTAAAATAAAAAATGTGAATTAAATGGAATCAAGTTTTTAAATCACTGTCACCGGATCATGATATAATATGTAATAGATCTTAGCAAAATACCCAGAAATTTTTAAGAATAGTTGTGGGGTTAACTTTAAAAATACAGTCAACGCCCCTGAATAAACTATATCATCTGGAATATTTAAGGCATAATGGACATTTGGCTGAGATACTCCAGAAACTTAAGGTGTTAAAGATACTAGATCTAAAGTTCTTGGTTCCATGCAGTATCTGGAACGCCTCAAGTTTTTGGAATATCCCCTAAAGGTTGAACGTGAAAGGGGTAGGAATGCAGATGGCAGAAGATCAGTCTTTGATGTCATCTATTTGATGTCATCTAAAGTATGAAAATAAATGTGTGAATTAATGAAATCAAGTTTTAATGCACTTGTAATGTTTTTGGGGCACTACTATTATCCTTTGGTAAAATATAAACGTCATATAGTTCAACAATGTAATACCAATTGCAGTCTCAGCCAAATACCTATTATGCCTTAAACATTCCAGATGATAACAGTCCATTTAGGGGCATTGACTGTATTTTTTTTAAGTTAACCCCAATTCTTAAAATATTTCTGGGTATTTTGCTAAGATCTATTGCATATTACATAAGCTGTTTTAATGTCTCCGAGAAGCCCTTTGGGCTTCACAGACATTAAAACAGCCTAATGTTTTTCATCATCCAGTGAAAGCTAAAATCTAAATTTCAATCCTTAAGTATTATCTCTGACATACTACGTCAGGGAGTCGACTCTTTGACTCAGTGGCATTTCTACCCCGGCGATCCGGGTTCTAATCCCGGCAGGGACTCGGGATTTCTTTCAAACTATACGAAATGAAAAAAAAAAAAAAAAAAAAAAAAAAAAAAAAACATCTATTAATTTACGAATTTTCATATTCGTAAGAACACACGAGGATGCGGCTGATATACCCGACTGCACACTATCTATGTAGCAATGGTCCATGAGCTATTCAAGATGTCGGTACCACCTGACCTGAACAGATCCCCCCGCACTTTTTCACAATTTTGGCATGTATAAAATTAGATAAAATCGGGGGGACCTTTCTAGGTGGTAGCTTTATGGTTAAAATCTTCGAGTTTATTCTAGTATACCCCCTTCATTTGTCTGTGTTTTTCTCTTATATCTTAAGTTTTCTTCAATTTTTGGAACAAGATAGTCAGCTTGTTCATATGTCTTATTATATAACATGGCTATCAATTATTGTCATATCAATCATTTGATACCAATTTTAGCTCTCTAGGACTTTTGGCTACTGAGATATAAACGTTTCTGTTGGTATACCCCCTCTATTTTTCTGTCATTTTTATCTAATATTTTAAGTTCTCATCAATATTCAACACTAAGAGAGCCTAGTTTTTCATAAATCTTATCTTATGATTATAGAGCAGTACCATAGCAATCATTTGATACCAATTTCGGCTCTCTATAACTTTTGGTTGCCGAGTTATAAAGATTTTTGGGGGGTATACCCCCTCCACTTTTTTCTGTGATTTTTCTCTAATATTTATAGTTTTTATCAATATTCGAAAAAAGTAAGTCAGATTGTTTGTGTGTCTTACTACGTGATTTTAGAACATTATCTTAGCAATTATTTGATACCAATTTCAGCTTTCTAGAGCTGTTTGTCATTTAGATAGTAGCAGTTTTATTGGTCTACCCCCTTCGTTTGCAAGTGATTTTTCTCTTTTTAAATATTTGAGAAACAAGAAAGTCGGCTTGTTTATAAACTTGTTGCATGGTTATAGAATATTATCAAAGCAATCATTTTATAGCAATGTCAGCTCTTTAGAGCCTTTGGTAACTGAGATATAAGCAGTTTTATTGATATACCCCCTTCTTTGCCAGTGATTTTTCTCCTATATCTTAAGTTTTCTCAAATATTTGAGCAGCAAAAAAGTCAGCTTGCTATATACCTTTTACATGGTCATAGAATATTGTCATATCAATTATTTGATACCAATATCAGCTCTCTATGACGTTTGGTTGTTGAGATATATATGTTTCCTTTGGTATACCCCCTACATTTTTCTGTGATTTTTTATCTAATATTTTAAGTTTTCATCAATATTCAAACACTAAGAAAGTCTAATTTTTCATAAATCTTATCTTATGATTATAGAACATTACCATAGCAATCATTTGATACCAACTTAAGCTCTCTATATTTTTGGTTGCTGACGTATTAAGTTTTTTTGGTAGTATACCCCCTCAATTTTTTCTGTGATTTTTCTCTAATATTTAAAGTTTTTATCACTATTCAAAAAAGTAAGTCAGATTGTTTAAGTGACTTACCAAGTGGTTTTAAAGTGTTATTTTAGCAATCATTTGATACCAATTTAAGCTTTCTAGGGCTTTTTGTCGATGAGATATCAGCAGTTTTATTGGTATACCCCCTTCGTTTGCAAGTGATTTTTCTCTTATATCGTAAGTTCTTTTAAATATTTGTGCAACAAGAAAGTCAGTTTGTTTATATACTTGTTACATGGTTATAGAAAAATGTCAAAGCAATCATATTATAGTATTTTCAGTCTCTAGAACTTTTGGTTATTGAGATATATACGTTTCCGTCGGTATACCCCTTATATTTTTCTGAGATTTTTTATCTAATATTTAAAGTTCTCATCACTATTTCATCAATGAGAAAGTCAAATTATTTATGTTTTTATCACATGGTTAAAGAAAGTTATTCTAGCAATCATTTGATACCAATTTTAGCTCTCTAGATCTTTTGGTTACTGATATATTAGCAGTTTTCTTGGTATACCCCCTTCGTTTGCCAATGTTTTTTCTCCTATAGCTTAAGTTCTCTTAAATATTCGAGAAAGAAAAAAACATATTTTGTTTATATACCTTTACATGGTTATAGAATATTGTCGTAGCAATCATTTGATACCAATTTCAGCTGTCTAGGACTTTTGGTTGCTGAGAAATATACGTTTCCGTTGGTATACCCCTATATATTTCTGAGATTTTTATGCAATATTTAAAGATTTCATCTATATTCCAACAATGAGAAAGTCAAATTATTTATGTTCTTTATCTTATGTTTATAGAACATTATTCTTGCAATCATTTGATACCAATTTTAGCTCTCTAGAGCTTTTGGTCACTGATATATCAGCAGTTTTATTGGTATACCCCCTTCGTTTGCAAATGTTTTTTCTTCTATAGCTTAAGTTCTCTTAAATATTCGAGAAACAAGAAAGACATTTTATTTATATACCCTTTACATGGTTATAGAATATTGTCATAGCAATCATTTGATACCAATTTCAGCTGTCTAGGACTTTTGGTTGCTGAGATATATACGTTTCCGTTGGCATACCCCCTATATTTTTCTGAGATTTTTATCTAATATTTTAAGTTCGCATCTATATTCCAACAATGAGAAAGTCAAATTAATTATGTTTCTTATCTAATGATTATAGAACATAATTCTAACAATCATTTGATTCAAATTTTAGGTCTCTAGAGCTTTTGGTCACTGAGATATCAGCAGTGTTTTATTTGTATACCCCCTTCGTTTGCCAGTGATTTTTCTCCTATATCTGAAGTTCCCTTAAGTATTTGCGCTACAAGAAAGTCAGCTTATTGATATATCTAATTGTATAATTATACAATATTGTTATAGCAATCATTTGATACCAATTTCTGTTCTTTATGACTTTTGGTTCCTGAGAAATACACGTTTTTGTAGGTATACCCCCTCCATTTTTCTGTGATTTTTCTCTAATATTTAAAGTTTCCTCAATATTTGAACAGCACAAAAGTCTGAGTATTGATATATCTTATTTTGTCGTTTTAGAATGTTATCATAGCAACCATTTGTTACAAACTTCAGCTCTCTATGGCTTTTGGCTGCTGAGCTATAAACGTTTCTGTAGGTATACCCCCTACATTGGTCTGTGATTTGTCTCTAAAATTGAAAGTTCTTATCAATATTTGAACACCAAGAAGGTCAAAATCATTCTGTAGTTTTTTACATTAATATAGAACATTATCATAACAATAATTTAATACAAATTTCAAGTCTTTGGAGTTTTTGGTTGCTGAGATATCTGAATTTCGTTGATTTTTCCCCTTCGTTTATCTGTCATTTTTCTCTAATATCTGAAGTTCTTTTTTAATATTTGAGCCTTAAGATAGCCAGCTTGTTTATATATCTTATTATATGGTTATAGAGCATAGTCATTGCAATCATTTGATACCAATTCAAGCTCTTTAGAGATTTTGGTTGCTGAGATATAAACAACTGTGCTGGTATTCTCTATTTTCTGTGATTATAGTCTAATACATGAAGTTTTCATTAATATTCGAACACCAGGAAGTCAGTTTGATAATTATATCTTATTACATAGTTATATAACATTGCAAAAGCAATCATTTGATACCTATTTCTGCTTTCTAGGTCTATCAGTAGCCAAGATACATGTGGTAATATAGGTGTACCACCTTACTATCTGCGCTTATTAGGGATTGTATTGAACACTCTGTGATTTTAGGTGACACAAATGGGCATTAAAGTGATCCTCTGACCAAACTGGCACCCTTGAGCATTTGTTCTAAGGGTTCAAATTACATCCTATAACCCAAACCAAACCCTTCAAATGGCAATATAATTATTTTCCCTTTGTAAATCCTGATTTTCGTCATTTTCATTAATATTCATGAAAATGCAAATGAGATGATTTTCATTTAGGCCCATGGCATCAACAAATTTGTCAAATAGAATAATTGATACAATAACAAGGAGCCACAATGATAGTTTAGGCCTGAAATTAGTTTTTATGGGATAATTGATTTTTAACTTCTTTTTTTTTTTTTTCATTTTAATGTTTTATTGAAAATTCATGAATATGCAAGTAAGATAATTTCCATTTACTTATCATAGGATAAAAGGGATGTGTCTAAGCTTAAGAATGAGACCAAGTTCAATGGTCTAGGATAAAAAACAATTGAGATATTTTCAATTTTCTATGTGTACCCCCATTATTGACGCAAAAATTAAATATTTAGAGTAATTTAATAAAAGATAGCGTAAACCGCAAACGCCTTGACTTACAGATGGCAGAAAACAGGATTTGATAGCTTTAAGGAATAATAGTAGAAATTTCCTTTGGGGAGGAAAGGGGGATATGGATAGCTAGAAGACTATTCCCTGTCGTTTTTTGTGTTAAAATGACGTTTTTTTTTAATTATGGGGTATCGTAAATAACATGTCGTTTTACCATTAAAGCTACCAGCAATGCAAGTCCCCCCGATTTTTTACAAGTCTACAAACATAGTCCTACATGAAAATCATAAGGGGATTTGTTCAGGCCAGATGGTACCGACCCCCAAAATTTACGGTATTGGCTCATGGACCACAACCCTCGTTTCCCTTTGCTGTGCACATATTTTCGTTCAATAATATGTTCCTTACCTACAGACATTCTTCTGGCTAAATTCTGCCGTACTGTTGAGATCGTTGATAAACTCATTCTCACATTCTAGAACTGGGTCATTATCGCCACATTCACTCGTATCGTCAAACTCTGCGGTGAAAATACAGACATTTTATATGTGAGAATAGAAATATCTAGAAACATCTAGAAAGTCCAGGGCGGAATCAATCAAAATCACTACCCAGACAGCAGTACAGGCGGTAAATACTTCACGAAAACATGTCCATGTAATGTATACCCCCTTGAACCCCACTTTTATATAGCAAATCTGGGATGTGCAAGGGTATACCCGCCTAGGCGGTTCTAACGTGTACCCACAAACTATGTTTTGAGCAAAAATATATATATTTTTTTTTTTTTTTTTTTTTTTTTTTTTTTTTCAGCTGAAAATTTTCAATTTTTAAAGCTCAAAAATCTCTGTTTATTGCATGGGCAAGTTTTCGTAATGTGGTGACAACACCAGACAGCACATAAAACAAAACAAAAAAATGAAGAGGCAAGGTTACCATTCGGCTAGAATCAACCAAAACAAAGTTGGCCCGGCGAGCACATCAGAGAATTATATAGACAAAACAGTTACCTTAAACATGTTAAAGATAAATCATACAAGAACAGCCCTGTCACGCCTTGTAATAGTAAGTGAATAAACAGTCAAACTGGGATCCTTTAAGAGCATTGAACATACTAAGGAGAAAGAAGATGTGCCATACCATGGTTTCGGCTACTTAAGCCTAGTCAGTGACCCTTAGTATTTGACAACATGACGCCAAGGGGAAAACTGTAATTTTGCACCTTTCATCAGGGTAGTCGATACAAAGACTAGTCAATGATTATCCAAAAGGGGTCAAATAATATAAATGTTGGTTTGAAAATGTATCTAAACCGATCATCGCTGATCCCAAAGGACCGAAAGGAAAATGTAATCTGCACTACGGATGACGTAAGGGGAGACTTTCTAGGGCCGCCACACGGCACAATACCAGCTGCAGTAATAGAAAATAAAACTTAAAACTGAGGCCGATCCTTTTTAAGAGCAGTGAACATATTAAAGGAGAAATGGGATGGGCCATACCACAGTGTCGGCTACTTAAGCCACTTAAGCCTCGCCAGTGACCCTTTAGATTTGACAACATGGTGCCGTAAAAAAATACTGTAATTTTACACCTTTCAACAGGGTAGCCGAGCAAAGAAGTGTTTGTTTAAACTTAAAGGGGGCTAGAAGGCAAAGAATTTCATGTCATAGTTTCCCAGCGATGGGGCGTATACCTTTTGCGAAATCACACAAGTAGCGCATGTTAGTATGAAATCGATCTTTGTCAAAACTGTAGCCAAACAAAGTTTGCCCATTACCAGTTCTAGCAGCTTTCTCCAAACATTCAGAGGCTTCATCTACTGATCTACAAAAATATAAAAACGTACGTCTTAAATTGCAATCATTGTTGACTTAATAATATACAACCAGAGGACCATTGGTCCTGAGAACGCTCACCTGAAGCCTGATCTTGGAGTATTAAGTCATCATGAAATGACCTTGACCTTGAATACTCACACACCTTTATTGACTTCACAAGTTGTCTGCATCTGCAAAGTTTCAGGTCTCAGGCTGCAATAGTTTCCAAACCCAGTGATAATTTCAATTTTGATATTTAAATGACCTTGGGTCAAGGTCAACAAATGACCTTGGCCTTCATTAATTACTTACCTTCATTGACTTAGTGGAGCAAATATGGTTCAAAAAGTAGCTTAGAAATAGGAGTAGGTGGTCTACGGAGTACCACATTTGTTTCTATATACCAAAATGTTCGTCTTGGTCTGTAGTTTTGAAATCCAGCGTTTGCCACCTTGGCAAACCTTGCATAACTCCAGTATTCAAGATGGCGTCAAAGATGGCTGCCGTTTCCTAAAACTAACCCCTACTCCAAAAATGCATCATATTTTTCATGTGTTTGCATTGTAATGGTATTTTACAGTCCCATTTCATGTAAGAATGATATATTTGTATATTTCAAGTAAAAAACCTGACAATTTAGGTAAAACAGTTGTAAAAATCATATTTAAATTCACAAATGCACGTGCCCAAGGTTTTTCACCTAGGAATGTTTGTTTAATGGCTCATAATTTATGATCAGATAGTTATGGTTGCTTTTTTACTTCTTTTCTATCAAATATAATATCTGTAAAGACTTTAGAGAAACAGAAATTGTTTCTATATATATATAAGCTTCATGATTAAAAACAGGTTTTAGACATCCAATCCTGAACACGACAAAAACAACAAAAAGTACATATTCTCTTATATAAAATATGCTTTTCAATCGTATTTGTTTTTGATTCTATATACCATAGTGTTTGTCTCAGTCCTAGTTTGTAGCATAAAATCCAGTGTTTGCCACCTTAGCAAAGCACAGGATAGCTCCAGTATTGAAGATGGCATCCAGGAAGGCCGACAAAATATAGAATTTTGAAAAATGAGCCAGATATGTCCATTGACTTTCATTAAGTAATAAAAAGCTAAAATCAAGTTGCAAAACACTTAGAACATTTTCTTAATGTTATCTTCATGTGTGTTTTTCCTTGTTAAAACAAAGTTATTCAGACACCATAACCTTTTTATAACACTATTGTTGGGGTTCAAACCAATCTTTGTGTTAGCTATATATTCAATTTTTGTTATAACGAGAGTAAAGTATATAGACATATACCAAAGGTAGTATGAAATGACCATTTGGAGTCCAGCTATGATCAGTGCTATATCCAAAACTATGTTTCTTGAATCGAGTTATAGGAAGGTCCAGATGTATTTATTCTAGAAATGAGTGGAATTTTCTTGACCGGCAAGAAAAAGATCAACAAAGAAAACTTATTTTCTTGTACATCATTAGCTCCGCAATCTTATTATACCCCCGGCATTTATGCCGAGGGGTATATAGTTTTTGCTTTTCCGTTCGTCCGTTCGTATGTTCGTTAGTTCGTTAGTTCGTTGGTTCGTTAGTTCAGTTGAAATGTCAAAGTTTTGGTTAAAGTTTCTCTATTGGTGTATATCTCATAAACTAAATATAAGAAACCATTCATATTTGGACTATAGGTACCCTATAAGGTTGGCTTCGTTTCTATGGGTTTGGACCCCAGGGTCCATGCCCGGGGGTGGGGCGAGAGTTCAAAATCCAGGTCACCTTTAACTTGCGTCAAAGTTTTGGTTAAAGTTTCTCTTTTGGTGTATATCTGATGAACCAATGATCAGAAACCATTCATATTTGGACTATAGGTACCCTGTAGGGTTGGCTTTGTTTCTATGGGTTCGGACCCCAGGGTCCATGCAAGGGGGTGGAGCTAGAGTTCAAAATCTAGGTCACCTTTAATTTGCGTCTAAGTTTTGGTTAAAGTTTCTCTATTGATGTATATCTCATACACCAATGGTCAGAAATCATTCATATTTAGACTACAGGTACCTTATAGGGTTTGCTTTGTTTCCATGATTTCAGACCCCAGGATCCATGCCAGGGGGTGGGGCTAGAGTTCAAAATCTAGGTCACCTTTAAAATGTTTTATTAATATTACACAATGTTTTCTTTTTTTTTCTTGGTCCATATCTTAACATTACACTCATAGTAATGTATTCCTATTTCGATCATAGATATCCTGTAGGGTTGATTTTTATTTCATGGCACCAAACCCCAGGGGTGGGGCTACAGGTCAAAATCTAGGACACCTTTATATACATGTTGTAATATGATAGCTATTCGAAATGTATATTATGTAGGTCTGTATCTTGATAACCACTTGTCAGAAAGCATTCATACTTAGACCATAGGTACATGTACCATGTTGGGTTCAGACCTTTGGGTCCATGTCCGGGGGGTGGGGGTGGGGGGCTTGTCTTCAAGATTGTGTTAAAGATTGAGGACATCAATACTTTTTTATTAATAATTTTTGTATTAATTTTTTTTGTTTTGTTTTGGAATGGCATTCTATTTTCATTTTCCATCTAGGACTGAGGACCTGACCCTCAATGTCTGCGATTAAGTCCTAGATGGAGTACACAAGTCAGCTCTGTGTACTGCTGTAAAGTAGATCTGTAGTACTCTAAAACTACACAACCTCATGTCTATGGGCAAACTGCTTTAGAACACACATTTCTCAAATGTACAATGTATTTGATAAAGGTACTGTCTTTCGTTTGGGATTTGAGGTTCAATGTAAGGGTGGTTGAGGGAGGGAGAAGGCGGGCTGGGTGACTACCAGCCGGGGGTATACGTGCCTCTCAAGGCACTTTTTCTAGTTACAAATGTTATTCACAAATTCTGGTTCTGCAATTCTTAATATAACTTTGGTGCAGTATTAATCTTACAATGAATAAAACCTTGGTGCAGACATGGATGTACGATATGGCACTATATAAAACAAAATAATACCAAACCGTGTTTTGTTTCGACACTATAATCATATGTAGGTTCTAATTCCTCATTTACTGATTATGCTTTGAGTATTTATGTACAAGGTTTATGCAAACTGTGGTGCCATAAGAACTGTAAATCCACTTATCAGAGAATTAAAGCAAAAACAGTAGAGAGGTAAAGTCAAACATAAGAAATGATTAAATTAACCCTAGAAGTACCATATCATTTACAAAGTATTTTTATTGAAAGAATAATTGCTTATTTGTGGCGAGATTTGTGACCTGTTAGAAATGAAAGTAAAGTACATGTAAGTGGAAGCTAGTCGATGTTAGCATGCGCAATTGGTGATTGTAACATTGATGTATTTATAAGAGTTGTTGAAGCAACAGGGAAAGGCAATTACTTCAAAGTGCTATACATACATGTACTAATGGACCTTCCAAATGGTGACTTAGTTGCAGCTGGAGCAATATATTGTGCAGTAAAAAGAGCTGTTTGCTCAATGGCACTGATTGTGAAAGTTCAATAATGAACGAAAATCAAGTTGTAGAGTTATCCAATTAATAGACAAATTTAAACACCTGGAGTTAGAAAGCTGGGTTATATAACATAGAATGTTATAAAAACAATCCATATAAAGAGCCTTTTTATTTAATTATGGTCAGAATTATCATTTACATAGTTATCCACTTAATAGAAAGCTGGGTTATGTGACATAGAATGTTATAAAACAAACAATATAGAGAAGGTACAAGTAGCCAATGATCAGGAAAATGAGTTTCCACTCCGAAAGACGATGTGGGAAAACTAAATTGACAATTAGGTACTTATAAAAAGAACCTTTTTATTTAGTTATGGTCCAAATTATCATTTACGTATTGAGATTGATTTGGTACGAATCAGTGTGGCTGAAGCGCTGAATATGTTTGATCAACTATGAAAATTAAACCAAACTATTTCAGCTGATTATACACACAGGCTTCTTGTAAATAATAGCAGAAGATACGATAAATCATACAGCTATCGGTATGTTTATAAATGGTATTCTTAGAAACATTGAAATTGTAATGGATCAATATGCCACCATTGCAAGCCTTTCAAGATATTTTACTGTACTAGACAAATGGTCGGCTTCAAGTGTAATCAATGAAAGATTTGCTAATGCTTCAGACATATAGGCTGAGCTTCAGTAGACTTGCACTGTCTTTAAGTTGCTTGTAATATTACAAAGCAGCAATTTCTATTGCATACCCAAAACATGTAGGTCTTGTTGTTCATGATCAAATCTGGAGTAGACTCTTTGATTTAGCAAATAGCTTATCTTCGATATACGATTAGATACCCTGAAATGAGGCGAATTTCATCATCGGCACCATCTAGGTGAAGATTTAGAACACTCGGAGGATCATAGGTGGTCTAAGTTCGTAACAAAAACAGTTTGTCTTTAAACTCACTGTGCACAGAGAAGGCAATATTGTTGATGGCTAAAAAGCTACATCGTCAGATAAAAGTTTCGGGTTTCATTGCCTGAGGTGTGCCTATCAACTGCATATTTGGCGGAATGGGTTGCACTATGTTCAAGAACTGAAATCACCATCAGACTTTAGATTTGAATAGGACAATGAATGATAAAATAAAATGCTTAGTATTATTGGTAACACTATCAGTTGCAGCTCCAGAGCTATTGAATGACACTGTTTGCTAACGTAAAGAAATGAGTGATGAATACTGCACAAGCTCTATGTGTCGACAACCATACACTGTGGAAATTAATGTGCATGTAGTTATATACACAAATGTGCATACTATCTTTTCAGGCATGTTGACAGAGGAAAATTGCAGTGATTCAGATTATTAAAAGGAATTTAAGTAGCATCTTTTCAAACATACTCCCGCCCTTACCCCATGCATTTCTAGATTTGTATGCATAATGTAATATTGAAAAAGAAATATATACATGAAAATATTTTTAAAAAGATAGATCTAAGTGTTTTAGCTTGATTTTTTAACTGTTTGTTAGTAAACAAAGGTTAAAGGACACATGCGGCTTATTTTTCGAAATGTTTTATTTTGACGGCCTTCTTGGATGCCCTTTTGAAAACCGGAGTTATGCTGGGTTTGCAGAGGCGGCCAACGCTGGATTTAAAAGCTTCAAACCTACATAAGCTTGTTAGACAAAATATTTGGTGTATAGAATCAATAACAATCACGATTCAAGAGCCTACAATGTATAGGGAAATATGTATTTTTTGTTCTTTTTTGCCTTGTCAGTGAGACCTTACCCCATTCATATCTAGAATATATATGCATAATGTAGTTTTAACAATGGAAAACACATGAAAATAACAATAATAAGATAACTCTAAGTGTTTATAGCTCAATTTAAGCATATTTGTTTCTAAACGAAAGTCAAGGGACATATGTGTCTCATTTTTTCAGAATTGTAAATTTTGACGGCCTTCTTGGATGCCATCTTGAATACTGGAGCTATCTTGTGTTTTACAGAGGTGGCAGACACTGTATTTTTATGCTACAAACCAAGATCAACACAAACACTATGGTATATAGAATCAATAACTAATTAGATTTTAGAGCGTACTTTGTATAGGAAAATATGTACTTTTTGTTGTTTTTTCCGTGTTGGGTTGGATGTCTAAAACCTGTTTTTAAGCATGAATATTATATAT
This sequence comes from Rugalucina vietnamica, assembly GCA_964017185.1. Taxonomy (NCBI): domain Eukaryota; kingdom Metazoa; phylum Mollusca; class Bivalvia; order Lucinida; family Lucinidae; genus Rugalucina; species Rugalucina vietnamica. Next base: position 94,943,955 of record OZ024869.1, read on the forward strand.
AGAAACAATTTCTGTTTCTATAAAATCTTTACAGATATTATATTTGATAGAAAAGAAGTAAAATAGCAGCCATAACTATCTGATCATAAATAATGAGCCATTAAACAAACATTCCGAGGTGAAAAACCTTGGGCACGTGCATTTGTGAATTTAATTATGATTTTTACAACTGTTTTACCTAAACTGTCAGGTTTTTTTTACTTGAAATAGACAAATACATCATTCTTACATGAAATGGGGCATTAAAATACCATTACAATGCAAACACATGAAAATTATGATGCATTTTTGTATAGGGGTTGATTTTAAGAAATGGCAGCCATCTTGGACGCCATCTTGAATACTGGAATTATGCAAGGTTTGCCAAGGTGGCAAACGCTGGATTTTTAAACTTCAAACCAATACGAACATTTTGGTATATAGAAACAAATGTGGTACTCCGTAGACCACCCCCTTGAAAGATAGCCCCTGATATTTGCTCCACTAACTCCATTAGTTGTCTGCATCTAGCAACTTTCAGGTCTCAGGCTGCAACAGTTTCCAAAATATCCATTGTTTTCACCTTTTCCCATGTAAAAGCCTATGTTTCCAAAATTGACCTTGCCGTAAAATAGGTCAAGGTCATCCTAGGGTATCATTTCAACAAACTATAATGGGCTGGAGTCCCAAATGCTACATACCAAGTTTCGCGTAAATCGGCCAGCCGGTTCTGGAGAAGAAGATTTTTGAGTGGTTTTTACCATAGTTGGGCATGGCGGCCATCTTGGTCATGTGACCCGAATTTCATGATCGCACTTTCGTTCCCCCTACCCATGGACGCTCCACATAAAATTTCACTTTGATTGGCCAAGCAGTTTCAGAGAAGAAGATCTTTGAAAAGTGCGTATGGACGACAGACTGGCCACGGTCAAGAGATGACCTTGACCTAAATTAATAACATACCTTCATCTACTCCATTGGTTGTTTGCATCTACCACTTTTCAGGCCTCAGGCTGCAATAGTTTTCAAAAAATCCATAGTTTTCACTTTTTCCCATGTAAAAGCCTATGTTTCCAAAATTGACGTTGCCGTAAAATAGGTCAAGGTCATCCTATGGTCATCATTTGATCAAATTATGATGGGCTGGAATCCCAAATGCTACATACCAAGTTTCATGAAAATCAGCCAGCCGGTTCTGGAGAAGAAGATTTTTGAGTGGTTTTTACCATATATGGGCGTGGCGGCCATCTTGGTCATGTGACCTGAATTTCGCAATCAGACTTTCGTCTCCCCTACCCATGGATGCTCCACATAAAATTTCACTTTGATTGGCCTAGCAGTTACAGAGAAGAAGATCTTTGAAAAGTGTGTATGGATGACAGACTGGCCAAGGTCAGGAGATGACCTTGACCTATATTAATCACATACCTTCATCTACTCCATTAGTTGTTTGCATCTACCACTTTTCAGGCCTAAGGCTGCAATAGTTTTCAAAAAATCCATAGTTTTCACTTTTTCCCATGTAAAAGCCTATGTTTCCAAATTTGACCTTGCCGTAAAATAGGTCAAGGTCATCCAAGGGTCATCATTTTATCAAACTATGATGGGCTGAAGACCCCGATGCTACATACCAAGTTTCGTGGAAATCGGCCAGCCGGTTCTGGAGAAGAAGATTTTTGAGTGGTTTTTACCATATATGGGCGTGGCGGCCATCTTGGTCATGCGACCTGGATTTCGCAATCAAACTTTCGTCTCCCCTACCCATGGACGCTCCACATAAAATTTCACTTTGATTGGCCCAGCAGTTTCAGAGAAGAAGATCTTTGAAAAGTGTGTATGGACGACAGACTGGCCAAGGTCAAGAGATGACCTTGACGTAAATTAATCACATACCTTCATCTAATCCATTAGTTGTTTGCATCTACCACTTTTCAGGCCTCAGGCTGCAATAGTTTTCAAAAAATCCATAGTTTTCACTTTTTTCCCATGTAAAAGCCTATGTTTCCAAATTTGACCTTGCCGTAAAATAGGTCAAGGTCATCCAAAGGTCATCATTTTATCAAACTATGATGGGCTGAAGTCCCCGATGCTACATACCAAGTTTCGTGGAAATCGGCCCACCGGTTCTGGAGAAGATTTTTGAGCGGTTTTTACCATATAGGGCGTGGCGGCCATCTTGGTCATGTGACCTGGATTTTGCGATCAAACTTGAAATGCCACTACCCAAGGAGGCTCCACATAAAATTTCAACTAGATCGGCCGAGCAGTTTCAGAGAAGAAGATCTTTTAAATTGTGGACGACGGACGGACGGACGCCGGATCATGGCCATCCTATAAGCTCACCTTGTGAGCCTTCGGCTCAGGTGAGCTAAAAATGTCTTTAGTGAGTACGGAAGCAGAAGCACACACCCGCTAAGTGAATAAGAGTGTCCCCAACCACTGTACTATGGACCTTGTCGTGATGATGAATACCGACTGAACAGACAAGATGCAACGATGAATTACTTTGTCTTTCATACAACCAACGAATCTGGCATTTGGAGCTGCGTGTATTCTGTATAAATGGTACATGTACATTGATAGTTTGCAACATTAGCAGAGAAACAAACGTGTTACCTGCAAAGAGTATCCAGACTGTCGAAGTAAGTCATATTGAGACAGGTACAAAGAGACTTTACGCCATCAAAATGTGGGTCAGCCTCACAGAGTCTTCGAGATAGAAACCCAGGGAGGTGGTTGGCAGGACTGACTAGCGCCAGTAATGTAGTCAAGATTACTGAAAATTCAAAAGCAATATAATAAAGCAAGCCGCAGTCATTTTTGATACATCGAATACATGTACACATGTCGATGTCAGTTTGAATAACGACGGACGAAGTCGTATTAGCCAATCAATAATTGAGCCGCCTCATGGGAAAACCAACAATCTGCATAGGCGAAAACAAAGACGCAGATCAGCTTCGCGGTAACCGCGAAGCTGATCAGCGCCTTTGTTTTCGCTACTCGGATAGTACAGTTCCTCTTCTACTTAAATCCGAAATTTCTAGCTTCTAGCTCTTTTCTGTGCTTGTGCAGCTCGGTTTGTGTCAGACCTGTTCGGAAACCACATTGTTGGTTTTCCCACGAGGCGGCTCAATTATTTCTTTCATTGAAATTTGGTGACTGTACAAGAAGCTGGGGAGGGAGCAGTCGAGACGAGTTGTCTGACAACTCGTCTCGACTGCTCCCTCCCCAGCTTCTTGTGAATTGCAAAGGTGACAAATGTCGCAAAACGTCACCGAAATGATAACTCGAGCCGCAGCATCAGAATACCATCAATCTGCTTATGCGAAACAAAGCCGCAGATTAGCTGTGCAGTAACAGCTGATGAATCAGCGCCTTTGTTTTCGCTATGTACATATTGCAATTCCTCTACATTCTCAATCCAAAATTTTCAGCCTCTAGCCATCTTCTGTGCTTGTACAGTTCGGTCTGTGTCGAACCTGTTCGGAAACCACAATGTCGTGTCGCGGCTCAGACATTACCTGCTTGTAGAAATAGTCCCATGATATAGAACTTAAAACAACGTGACTAAAGTAATGTCATATTATTAATCATTATTCTTGTGACGAACGTGTTTTTTTTCTTCGCATTTTCATTTGTCTTTAATGTACCTGTAGTTTGTCAGCGAATAGTTTATGTTGAATGACAGTAATCAAAATGCATAGTCCAAAATCCGCCTTGAAATATTTAAATCGTCGCCTTTAAGTTGTTAAACATCCGTTACTTCAAGTGTGCTAGTATTTCCTGTAGTATTTCCTGTACTTTGCGTCGACCAATCATATCGCTAGGAAGTTCAGCTATTGTACAGCTACTGCTGTATCATGAAATCTTCAAAATATTATACACGTGTAACGGGTGAAAAATATGCTAATAACCTTTTGCCCCGGCCTAGGATCGAACCAGGCTTTCTTGCGTGCTAATCCAACACTCTACCGCGTCGCTGTAAAAGCCTAGCACTACTACATATTCCCCTCTCCATTTTAGATTCGTCCCCGAATCTCAGTTAGACCAAGGACCCTATATCGAGGGTCCTTGGTTAGACATTCACGAACCTAAATTCGGCACGTATGTGCTCCGAGCCACTGGATGGTTCATTTCACGTTGGGCGCCAAATTGTAACGGGTGAAAAATATGCTGAAAAATATGCTTATCACCTTTTGCCCCGGCCGAGGATCGAACCAGGATTTCTTGCGTGCTAATCCGACACTCTACCGCGTCGCTGTAAAAGTCGGCTTGTACTGCACGGCGATACAAGTGAGTATTATACCTAGCACTACTACACATGTATGATATTGTAGCCACGTTTCGATATGCCCTGATGTTTGATGCGTGACTTTGTCAAAATTCCTCTTATTTTTCATTTCCATATCTTTCAAGAGGAAACCTTGACTGTACCAGAGATCACCAGAGATCAATTTACGCTTGTTAAGGAGCAAATGACTGTTGACAACTTGACAGTAGATGGGAGTAGTCTGAATCCGTCAAGGAGATAACATGGTGACTCTTCCTTTAGGCATCGAGCTAAGCGTAAGTGTTTGCGAATTTCTAATTAATGTGTTCATGCATTGCCGACGAATATATTATACAGTTTTGTCGAAATCTTCTGTTTTGTGCGAGTCTAATATTTTTCGTGAAGTTTTCTAAGAACATTTGCATATAGGAAGTGAAGATGATTTAAATAAGTACGTGTGCTCGCGGGCATTGGGGGGGGGGGGGGGGGGGCACTAGACACCGCCCGCTTGAATGCTAGATGCCATTTTTTCAGTCATGTCGGGAAAGAGCCATTGATTCCAAGGTTTTAACCAGTATGCTTTAGGGGGCTAATGTGCCTTGCTCTAGGACACAACACGGTGCCACCAGTGGGGATCGAACGCTGGACCTCTCGAATGGAGTCCGATGTTCTACCACATGGTAGTGCAGCCTAGGGGTTAAGCGACCGAGTCATAGAAACCCCATGACTTGTATCTCTCTGAAGTGTCTGTCGATGGCGTTTTTGAATCCGTTCACAGTGGTAGCTGCTATAACTTGCTCTGGGAGTCGATTCCATGCATTAATAACACGCTGACTGAAGTTGTTCTGTCTGATATTAAGTCTTGACCGAGGTTTATTTAACTTGAGAGAATTTCCTCTTGTAACAGAGTTGTTCAATTCAAAAAGGCTATTCACAGGAATTCCTTCAAATTCTTTTAATATCTTAAATGTTTCAATGAGATCTCCTCGATGTCTTCTAAGTTCCAGGGTGGTAAGATTTAAGCGTTTTAGCCTTTCATGATATGATAAATGAGCAATTTCAGGAATCAGCTTGGTTGCTCTATGTTGTACTTGTTCTAGAAATCAATGATGGATTCCAAGCCTGAATACAAATCTCTAGTTTGGGACGAATCAGACTTTTGTATGTTACGTGCCAGGCGTAACTAGAAGATTAAGGAAACCAACAAGTTGGTTAGCCAGCAACAAGCTTTGTTTAAAATTTAACAAATTTATTTAGAAGTGATTTAACCAGTAATTACATGTGAAACAATCAAAAGCATATATACAATCAAACAAAAATGAATGTACAATACCTTTCAAGATGTTAATTCCCTTAAAGAATGTCTGAATGTCCCTCAGAATTTTTTAACACAAGTCTGTATCAGTTTCTGATCCCAAGAATTAAAGTTTGTTTCAAAATAGCACTATGTCCCAATCCAGAATCGAATATCACAAAGTAATCCAAGAATAAGTTTAAATTCCAGTAAGATCGACAATGTACAATACCTTTCAAGATGTTAATTCCCTTAAAGAATGTCTGAATGTCCCTCAGAATTTTTTAACACAAGTCTGTATCAGTTTCTGATCCCAAGAATTAAAGTTTGTTTCAAAATAGCACTATGTCCCAATCCAGAATCGAATATCACAAAGTAATCCAAGAATAAGTTTAAATTCCAGTAAGATAGATTTTGACTTCTTAATAGTAACAGTACCCAAAGATTGTCCTTATGAAAATTTGTAGCCCTTATATAGCACTGAGGAACATTCAGGATTCTTACAGCAAATTCTATGATATCATATACTAAAAATAACAAGTTGTTTACCAAAATTTAATGTTTTGGAATATTCTAGAGAGGCCATTATCCTTCCAGAAAATTCCACAATATTCGTTTGACATAAAAAAAAGATTTTTCTAGAAGATTCTACATCTTTGGTTCTTCCAGATTTTTCCGGACTTTTCCGTCAAAGAACAATTTGAAATTTCTAGAAAATTCTGAAGTAAACAACCTGTTTATGTCCAATATCTGGGACACTAAAAGTAAATAATTGCTAAGGACAACAAGTAAACATCATATGTATAACATCATACTTTCCTGGGCATACTCCCTTGGGAAGTTTACCAGTACTGAATGCACATCTTTCAACAAGTAACTGTCATACATAACATGTAAAGCCTGATAATGATGTTTTTATCTTTTGACACTATATGGCGCTTAATCATTCCTAATGTCATATTAGCTTTCTTAACTGCACAAATACATTGTTTAGAAGGTTTTAAGTCACTCGATATAATAATACCCAAGTCAGTTTCTTCTGAAACAGTCTGTAAATTTTCTCCATTCATACTGTAGTTATGATGTGCATTATTGTGTCCTATATGCAGTACTTTACATTTCTTCACATTGAAAAGCATTTGCCAGTCTCTGGACCATTTACATAAATTGTCTATATCTTGTTGAAGTGTATCAATATCCTGTGTAGTGGGAACAGATCTATAAACTTTGCAATCATCTGCAAATTTTTGAATGTGACTAGATATTACAGAATCAATGTCATTAACAAACATCAAAAAAAGCGTTGGCCCAAGGACCGAGCCTTGAGGAACTCCTGATAAAACGTCCTGTAGTCGCGAGTTTTCACCATTCAAATATGTACATCTAAACCCTGTAGCTTTCTATTAACGTATCTTCTAAGACCGTTGCCTCTTTAAAAGTTCGGAAAAGTCTGTATGGATTTTTGTTTGCATTGGGACAATAATTATGAGTGTCGTGCTAAAATTGTGATCTATTTCGTTTTCGTTTCTGAAATTTCGTTCCGGACTTTGACAATGGTTCCGGCCTTTTCCTCTTTCGGCCTGAACACGAACATCGTGCGAATAGTCAAGAAAAATATTGAGGCTGAAAATCGATAATTTTTTACACAAAAATTATCGCAGAACTCGTGGTAATTATCATTACAAATTTACTGAAAGTTGGCCGAATGAAGAACAAGATACTCCATCTATTTATACTCAATGATCTTTGTTCCCATATGCAAGAACTTGTTTTTACAGATACAGAAAAGTCACATGTTTTCGTGACTTGGATTTTTTAGATGAACGTGATTTTTTTAATTTAAGGGGCACCAATACGTTTTGATTTGGGAAAATTGTAGATGTTTAGCATAAAATTGGAAATCTCTCTTTCATGATTTCTTTAGTAATACACTTATAAGGAGTTTTAAGAACAACTTACTGAACGTGTATTCGTCAATTTCGGGTAGCCCAGCCTTCTTAGGTACGTACCGCAGTCGATTGAACAGAATTAAAGGTAACTGGTCATTTCGGCCCATAAACATACTACCAATATCCTGTACTTGTAATTGTTTAGATGTTTGCTATTTGTCTCATAAGATAGATAAATAAATCAACAGTTATATACAGTTGAGTTCCCTTTGTCGAAAATGCTCCTATTGAACCATCACGTAATTCATACCCAAAATATAATTTATCAGAGGCATATTTTCTTTTAATAATTATGCAGTCCAGTGCTCCAGCTAGGATTTGAAAAGGGCAGGGCGGACTTAAGCAGAAAAGGGCACTTTCAGCGCGCGACAATGAGCAAAAAGGGCACTTTTAGACCACAGCACTTTTTTGAAATAGCTTCAATTTCAAAGCCTGATGATCACTTTATTAGTTGTACTGTTAATAACTAGTCCAAATGTTCTTTACAAGGAAAATACTTTTTTTCTTTTCTTTCCTTGCTGCAGGGTGTACATTTTCTTGACTATTGGACATTTGAAGGGAAATATACTAAAAACCTTATGGTAGCCTTTATCTTAAAGCATGACCTTTCAAGAAGCCACTCTACTCAAATATTTTTGTTTCTTTTCATAAATGAACCTGATATATTTAATTCACACTTCACTGGAAGTGGTGTTGCCTGAGGCAATTATAATCAAAGATGTGTCAAAATTATATTGAGTCATATGTCACTGACAACAAACAAAGGATTAAGGAAGTCAACCATGCAATAATTACACTGCAACTAGAGCTGCACTTTTGTTTACTACAGCCTCAAAATTAAAAACTCTGTAACTTTCTTATTTTTGTCCAATTTTTTATTATATTTTTACCAAAATAAAGGGCAGGGTGCAAGCTGCATGAAAAAGGGCACAACAGGGCGCTGGAAAAGGGCAACAGGGCGATGCGCCCTGCTAAATTTTTCTAGCTGAAGCACTGCAGTCATAATTGTTGTTCTTTGTGTAATCGATTCTCAAAATAATTTTATTTACATTCCGTCGGGCCTTTAGTCATGGTCAGCTGAACGCTTGATGGTCCTCGTTTTGGTTTTCATTAATGAACCTCGTTTTGAAAGCGAAAATAGAAAGCGCACTGAGTTTTGGAGACCGATGCAATTTGGCAAGTAAATAATACATGAAATGAAATTCATGCATATGTACATGTACATTACATTGCATTGCAAACAACATACATGGCACTTTTAAACACAGCTAGTAATAATGTATAATTTATCCCATGGGTTGTTTGATACTTGGAATAGTATCCCACAACCCATGATTATGTCGGATGCCTCCTACTTTGCTAAGGAATGAAATGGTAATAATAGTTGTCCATAAAAATTTTGAGACGACCCCCACGATCATGAAACACTTGGTTTGTCACGTGATTCGGTAAGGGAGAAAATTCTCCGGTAACGGGCACAAAAGTTAGGATACAGAACTCAGTATTAAATACCCTGTTTCTAATTTAATCACAGCTCAGGCCGAAATGACCCAGGCCGAAACGACTCAAGGCCGAAACGACTCACGGCCAAAACGACCCGTTACCATTTATAGAGGATCTTACACGAGTGGTCATTGCATATGAAGTTTATTAAACGAGCCTTTGGCGAGTTTAATAAATTTCATATGAAATGACCACGAGTGTAAGATTCGTTTTATCATATGACTTTTAAAATAGGATTTTATCGCCTTCGAAGTGGACATATTTTCAATAAAAATTTACATTGTTGTTACAGACGTCGTCAATGACGATACATATTCCCCCAAAAGTGTTATTACACGTGTGTTCATACGATTTTTATGACATGACGTTATCCACTGGAAAACAGCGACGTCATATGATAAGTAGCAGTTAATTATTGCTCTCATTTGTAAATTTTGTCTATTTTAAAAGAAAAGTTTATCTGTGCTATAAAATGTCTTGCGGCGTCAAAGGTTGGAATTTGGTTTTAACAGTTTTAAATTCGATAGGGATTTCTATTTTAGATTTCATTAATCCTAGCCTGAAAAGCACTAAGATAATTTCGCAAATAGTGAAATACCTAACAATCTTCAGTTTCAGTTCAATGAAAAGAATTTACGTTGATGGCGATACATCTTGTCCCTCTATAAGGCCCAAAATCGCAAAGAACATCATAATCAAGCTTCTGTATTATTTTATTATGCAATAAAATTAGTAACAAATCCAGAATATTGCATAGGTAACAAGTGGACTCCCAAAAGTCCCTATATCTTCATAAAAATAAAGATCATGGTCTGAAATGGTTATGGGCAGAAATGACCTGGAACCGTATTAAAAACAGAAACTCACCTGCAATTATTGTGTCAGTTATTTTCTATGTTATCCTCTCCTCCCATCACTATATTCAAACTTAGAATTCTATTTTCCCTGTGTTTACATCGCTTCAGTTAGTCCGCCGTATTTATTCAGTGTTAGAAATAAGACTTGCATAGCAACTTGCCCGGGGGGCAACCTGAGGTCAAGTTCAACCTGCCCCCCAGGATTTTAACTTGCCCCCCAAAACTTGCGATTTTTTTAGCAAAAAAAAAAAAATAAAAATAAACATGTGTCAATAATTTGATGTGCAATTCATGTTTCAGACAGTGTGATCACGTTATTAAAGCAACTTTGGTTCCACTCTATTCCTGCAGTTGAAATTTTGACTAAACAGATTTTAGCATCATCAGCAAAATTTTGTGCATACAATGACAACCATGCGGAGTGCATTTGTAAAATCTAAGAAGAATATTTGTTCTACAACACTCGGACTCACCTGAGGAATTCCACTTGTGACTGTTTACTGTTTTTGAAGTTTTGCCATTGATTATAACTTTTTGCTTTCTACCAGATAATCTTTAATCCACTTATAAATGTACTTGCACATATATACCATACCCCTACTTTTTCAACCTTATATTTGGTACTTTTCAAAGCATTTATAACCATCAAAGATACATGACAGCCAGTTTCAAAATAAAATAAAAGAAAGTTTCAAAAATTCTTCTGTCCAAGTGTTTACATCCACTTCAAGCTCAAAAGGTTGATGTACCGATCAGCTGATGTTTTGGGTTTTTTTTTCATTAAGCTATTTTGTGCAACTAAAACATTATTTGCATGAAACCTTTGCTTGCCCCTTTTTTAAAAAGTCAAACTTGTATTTAGAAAACTGTGGTTCTATAAATAGAAAATCTGCTTTGACCCAAAATACTTAATCACTTGCCAATTATTTAGATTGCAATTTTCTTGTGTGAAATACTTAATAATTTTTATTTACTCAAAAATATATTGTCAATAATAACTGACAAAGAACTGAAACTGTTTTCCTTCGCATTGTTAACCTAGTGCAGAGTGGGTGGGGTACAGTGACTGTCAAAAAAGATCGTGAATTTTGAACTTGAAAAACATGATTATGCCTAAAAAAGAAAGTTAAAATCCACTGGTTTTTGGTATTACAAACAAAATGAAACAAAACTGGGTTGAAAGCAAGCGTCTCTGCCCGAAATAATTGCTGGAAATGGTAAACTTTTCTACTTTCGTTTTTACAGATGCGTCAGTTTGAGGTGTTGCGGTCAAATTTTAGTGCCATGCCATATATTTTTGCGTAAAATATGCATGGCTCAAGGGTAGATGGATCACTGAGACTGTTTTTTTTTTTACTTAGTGCTCCATTCATGTTTATTTAGCGGCTGGTTCATCTTTTTGAGGCCCGAATATCGGTAAAACAAGTACTGATTCCATACTTTTTTCTCCCCAAAAGAAACGAAAAAGGAGGCTACTGATTGATCAATATAATCACATCTACCCAATCAGAATGTTCGTTACATCGAATACATTCAATAACCGCATTTAACTGCACTGGATAAAAAGTGAACGAAATGACCGAAAACGACCGGAATTGAAGGAAAACGGACCAAAATTTCAGGTTGTCCGGCGGGCAAGCGCAAGGCAAACGTAGGTTGTCCGACGGGATTTCAACCCGTGTCGGGCAATCGGGCAATTGCTTATTTCTAACACTGTTATTCTGAACTCATTTGAATTAATTCCCCTGGTATGTTAGTACTTATAAAAATGACAGAGTATTGGAAGCCAGATGTGTCTTATGACAAAATGTTGTGTCATGGATAAGTTTAATAAGTTGTCTTTGTACTTTACCTGGATGGGTGACCACTACCCTGCCACATGCCCTGACCTGGATTTGAACCAGGACCACAGAGGTGACAAGCCAGTGCATTATCCACTACGCTATCCAGGCCCCAATGATTTTAAAAGTGTACAATGGGGACAGAAGTCATTCTTGCCCCAGCTGACAAAATAAACATCTATAGGAACATTGCTGAAGATAACCATCTTCATATGTGTGAAAGACACAACATTTCTCCTCCTCAGAAATATCAGAATGATACTCACTATCTTCACTACTTTGTGCAAAAAAAATATACTGGGTTTTGGCTCACTGAATACATTATGTGTTTAAACCTAGGTTTTTATCCTTGCTTGTATATGTAATAAGGAGCAACACAGTTACACTGTTATACTTAAAAACAGGAGAAAATTTTTATACAAGTGTCTACCAAGTAACTTTTCATAACTTTCAATGGTTTCAGAAAAAAATAACAATGTCTTAACAGCTGCCCATAGTTTTGAATTACAGGAAATGACTTTTCAGTGCTGCCAAGTCTCACCCAATTCTCGTGTCACACACAAATGCATGCTTTTACGTGTGAATGTGTGAAAATCTCATGTGATCGCAAATGAATTGTAAAGCGTGGAAAGTCTGGGTGTTTGCTTACTTTCTGTTTCGTTTTATCGCCTACTGATCAGAATTTCTGCTCATGTATCTTAAATTGCCTGGCTAGTGGCTATCAATATTGTACCTGTTATTTCATTTGTCATCAGTTCATTAAATAATATGTAAACCAGTTCGTCCCTTTTTGATTGGCCGGCATTGGGTCTAACAGAATAATTTCCCCTGATAGTGGGGCTTATAGATTCACAATTAAGACTTAACCGAGTCTGGTTAAGCATCTTGATGGTCAAGTACATGCTAATGGGGAAGAAGGGGGAAGGACAGTATCTCTCAAGAGTTCTAACAAAACTCGTCCAAATCCAGGTAAATACAAAGCCATACTGTTGTATAGTCATGACAGTTGAATTTGAAGTACATGCTTTAATAATATTCTATGTCAAAATAAAAGTGTGAATGGATATGACATTTCCTTGCATTGTTTTTCCATGGCCAGTATAGACATATGTGACATAAAACTAAGCTGAATTCAGGATGAAAAATGCCTCACAATGCAGGGAATGGCTTTTAGATTTTCAATTTTTCCGGGTGGGGGTGGGGTGGGGGTCAGTTCCTGGGTTGCTGGAGTAATTATGTCAACATCCATCGTGGCACGGTATCAAAATCTTGTGATTTCATTGGTTGTTACGTTATCTTGGAAGACACAGAATCATGAAAAAGGAGTAAACTTGTTCATGAATTCAAGAACTTGCTAATAAATAGAAAATTCGCAAAATAAAGGCCCCACGAAAATTTCCAGGTTTCCAGTATTTACATTTGACATGTATAAAATGCATAATGTTGGACACTATTGTCTGCAGTTTTGAAAAATGAAAAACTCATACCTGACCCCCCCCCCCCCCCCCCCCATTTATTTATTAATTTATTTATTGGGGGCCTAATGTTAAATTACATCGAACAATATTCTAATAATCTGTCTCCACATGACCTAAAAATTGTTGACTGGGACGTTTAATCAAAGTACAAACAAACAAATAATGTAATGAATGCAGTGAGAAATTTTCTTAATGGGATTGTCTTGAAATTTGGGAATGGTATGCTCAAGAAATTCCTGAAACTCTGTTTTGTTGCAATTAGGCTATTGGGGAACCTGCCTGTAAGGGATGTTGCACCCAGTTTTAGTGACACTAGTGAGATCAAAAGGGCAGGATGCATTTTCCATTTTCAAAACATGAGCAGGATGCTACCCCTCAGGCCTCCTCCCAAACACACATACATACACCATCAACACCCTTAGTACTTGATGCAATTATCTGAAATAAATTAGATCAATCATTGTTTGTCCTTGATTTTACAACACAATAATGAGACACTAATCAAATCGAGGGCTTAGCGCAATACTATTGTAACTGCATTTTACACATTTTTCAGGAGAACCAAAAAACATTTTTATTTTCATGTTTTAACAGATACATATAAGTGCTTTACATATGTTGAAGGTCTACCCAAATGCAACCTTACCATGTCTTTCTTTTCCTTCTTTACCCCCAAATAAAGGAGACCTTGACCTTTACGTCACTTACAATAGTTTTGCGTTGGAAATCGTTGATTTTTGCATACTCAATTTGGTGCAAAACTATTGTATCTGCATTTTTTTAAGTTTTGCAGTTATAAAACATCACTAAGAGACAGATTTTTGATTTATGATATTGTAACAGCTTTATCCTACAGTAGAACCTCTGATACCTATGTAAAAACAGTTCTATTAGCATTTAATGCAATTTTCTGGAAAAGCAAAATATGTCCATATCTTCATATTCTTTGCGCATATGTTATAGTGCTTCATACATGTTTAAGGTCTTCTGATATGCAAAAGAATCATGTAATGGTTTCCTATTTATACCCACAAATAATGGCGATTTTGGCATTTTTGTCAGTTACAATAGTGTTGCGCTCAAAAATCCTTTTATTTTTTGGCGCAAAACTATTGTATCTGCAGTTGTGACAGGCTTGCATAAGCTATTGTGAAGCATCTAAGCCTAAAAACAAAAGCCTCAGACCAACAGACACTGTGTGTTGTTGCATAGTACAGCCTATGAGGCATTACTATTGGGAAAACACCATTGTGACTGATTCCAACTGTTTTTAGCTTTGAAGAAGTTCAACAAAAGAAGAAAAAGATAAAAAAAAATCTGTTATGTTCTTATTTGCATTGGATCGGCTCAAAATGCTAGGAGTGTACAATAATTATTATTTATGCCAATTGTATGTAGTGATTGTATGAAGTACATTATCACCAAAGGTTGTTTACTCCAACAGATGAGCTACTGTGGACATTCAATCTGCCAAAGACAGGATTTTCCGTACTTCTCCAAAGGAAGCAAATCCTGAGACCTGGAAGCAAAAAGCTTACCCAGACGTGTGACATTCCCTGCATGCTTTGGATATAATCTAAACCGAGCAATACTATGCTAATTTAAAAGGCATGTTTCATGCAAAACACACTGCAGTACCATAAAAGTTAAAAGGAAGGTTATACTGGCTTTAGTGTAAGACCCATAAGGGAAACATAGCATGAATCTCATACTAAGCTCTTTGTCCTATCCAAGCAATCTAACAACAATGTGGCATTACTCAGGCACCAATACAGTGCCCTACCTGAGCAAAGACATTTTGGGAAAAAGAGCCTGACAACACCCTGCAGGGTCTTGTTTTGGTGGAAAAACCTTTGAATCCTGATTACGCCTTCTACAACATACTGCACACAACAATAAAGCTGGAGGCGGCCCCCGTGGCCGAATGGTTAAGAGCGCTGATATTTCATTATCGCACTTAACCATTCGGGTTCTAGCCGCGCTATGGCCACATGTGAGACAAGCCTAGTTCTGCTTGCGGGTGTGTCAGGTGTTTTTTTTCGGGGTTCTCCCGTTTTCGCCCCATCTACTGATTGGCCCATCTCATATGAGCTGAAATAATCTTGAAAGGGACGTTAAACTGAATAAAAAAAAAAAAAAAGATAAAGCTGGAGACTATGGTATGCCTATAATGTGTAAAGTCCTAGGTGCTTAGTCTCCAGACCTGACTTGTGGACAAAAAATGTATATCCCTACACTAAAATGTTTAGTGTTTAGAGACAGATATTGAGACTAGGACCACATACAGTATTTCTTTGATTTATCACACAGTCTCCAATAAGGGAACACCCAGGTCTTTTCTGAAAAAAAATGCACCAAACAGCGCTGCGCAACTTGTAAATTGCTATTTTTACACCGGTTCTGCCACCTGGGACACCATAATTACCTTATGAGGTAAATTTAAATTTAGCCCTAAATGATCTAACAATATTTTGCAATGTTTGGATCACTTAAATTATTTCATTGTTTATATTTATAACATGATTACTTCAGCGTTTATGTGTTGTTTTCTTTTGTAGTATGCACAGATTAGAAAGAAATGTAACTTTTGGTGTTCTGGAGGTTATATTATGAAAAATTTAGCACACACTGAGCTAAATAGAGCAAACATACTATATAATTTCATTGATTTCAATTCTCACTAAATTTTGTGCTTGAACACAGACTTCAGCATAATCTTCTTAAACAGAAAAGTTACAAAGTCATAGTTTCTTTAAACCAGATTCTCAAAATGAGAAGAACTGTGAATTTTGAAATGTTCACAATTTCTGCAAATATGTGTGAATTTGATGCCTCTCAAATTCAAGGTTGTTGCTTATAAATAATCTCTTTAGGCCATAAAGACTACATGAACAGTCCCTCACAAATTCACAAATAATTCGGAAAGACAGTTTTCTAGAAATAAAAGTCATGCGAAAATTTCCGAATTTACTGTAAGGGCAGATAAATTATATACTGAGTGACCCATCTAAACAGTCTAGCTCCCATGGTTTCTCTTTTGCACACATTAATCCATCTTATTTTTGGCAATAATATATATATGTTAGAAAGTTTCACCAGAACTTATAAAAGTGTCTGAAATATATATTATATCATTTTTCACTTTTCTACCATATGAGGCCATAATTAAAGTACTGTACTATAGCAATTTACTTATCCTTTAAACAATTTCCTCAGAAAAAAAATGAATTTGATGTAGAAGATTTTTTGAAAATAAGTTAAAGGAGCTTTGTTGCCTAGTGGTAGAGCATCATACCAAGAGGTTTGGGCTTCAATTCCCACAGGAAACAAGTTGCGTCCTTGTATAAGATACATTAACTCATCCATACCAAGAAAGTGATTGTTCTTTCCCGAAATTACTGAAAAAAAAAAGTTTTGATTGTTAGTTTGATTTCATGCCTAACATGCGGTCATCTTAGGATGTCAGCACCATTGCTGGAACACTACCCAAAATTGTGATGTCATGACATCTCTGATGTCTGCAAGTCTAAAAACACCAACAAAGTTAACAACTTAGGTTTTTATATACATATGGTTTGACTACTTTTCTTGGCATGCTCACACTTTCTAAGCGGTTAAATATTACTAAGGTGGTCAGTCAGTCAGTATGCAGCTTTGCCTGGAGGCCCATCTGTTTCTCACAGTCTTAATGGGTGAGGTCCATGGTCCAGTACCTGTTATTTTGAGGAAACGATTGATTGCCATGTTGCGCCACATTTTCTGTGATGCTTTTTTAGGTGTTTCTGCTGAACATAAAAGTGATTCAGTGCAAGAAAATCAACAATATAGGAATATTAAATGCATGCAGGCTTCATAAACAAGTTATTTTTCTATAAAACATTGTATATAAGAATAAATCATTAAATTTGGGAGTTTTTCTGTCTAACAATTTTGGGGAAAATAATTATGTACTTTCTGGCATTGGGAACTTGTCCTTTTCAGGTACTGGGAAATAAGGGCAGAAAAATAACTGGTTACAAATTGTTTTTTGATAATTTAAGCCCACCAATGTGGAGTTAGCTCACCCCAAAATATTATAAATTGCAGTTACCATAGTTTTGCACTCAGACACGGAGTGGCTAAGACTGAAATTCTTGGCGCAACACTATTGTAAGTGCAGTTACAATAGTTTTGCGCTAAATAAAATATGGCTTCGCAGATACAATAGTTTGCAAATTTTTAATATCTCAATAAAGAATTAAGCAATCTGTCTGAAAATTTGATGGAACATGGACATCATAAATTGGAACAAAAATATGCACAAAAGTGAATTTCTTAAAAATGTCAGTTACTATAGTTTTGCGCTAAGCCCTCGAAATATGCCCTTACTGCTCAGCTGTGATAAACTGCTTTTTAACTCACCTGAGCCGAAGGCTGACAAGGTGAGCTTATAGTATACCAATCAGTCCGGCGTCCGTCTGTTGTCCGTCCGTCCGGCGTCGTCCACAATTTCAAAGATCTTCTTTTCTGAAACCGCTTGGCTGATGAAAGCCAAATTTTGTGTGGAGCATCCATGGGTAGGGGGAACAAAAGTTTGTTCGGGGGATCTTCATCACATGACCAAGATGGCCGCCATGCCCATATATGGTAAAAACCACTCAAACATTTTCTTCTCCAGAACCAGCGGGCCGATTTCCACGAAACTTGGTATGTAGCATCGGGGACTCCAGCCCATCATAGTTTATGCAAATGATGACCCTGGATGACCTTGACCTATTTTATGGCAAGGCCAATTTTGGAAACATAAGCTTTTACATGGGAAAAAGTGAAAACTATGGATTTTTAGCTCACCTGAGCCGAAGGCTCACAGGTGAGCTTATAGTATACCCATGCTCCGTCGTCCGTCGTTCACAATTTCAAAGATCTTCTCCTCTGAAACCACTAGGCCAATCAAAGCCAAACTTCATGTGGAGCATCCTTACGAAAGGGGAACGCAAGTTTATATTTAAATGGTCCAGGTCACATGACCAAGATAGCCGCCATGGCTATAAATAGCAAAAACCTTTAAAAATCTTCTTCTCCAGAACCAGAAGGCCTATGATTTTGAAACTTGGCATGAAGCCTTAGATAATGGAGCTCTATGAAGTTTGTATAAATCATGACCTTGGGATGACCTTGACCTTTTTTACAGCAAGGTCAACTTAGGCCGCCCATGCATTTGAATTGGAAAAAATAGGAAAATGTCATTTAATGGCAAAAAACTTGCAAAGAATGAGCAAATGGACAGAAGAGTTATGTTTATGAAAACATTTTTGGCCCGGAGGGTTGTCTATCCCTGCCTTTGGGCTATATACATGTGTATGACCATAATATTCAAACATCTTCTCTGAAACTGCTTGGCCAATCAAAGCCAAACTTTATGTGGAGCATTCTTAGGAAGAGTGAATGACAGTTTGAATAAATGGTCAAGGTCACATGACCAAGATGGCTGCCATGGCTATAAATAGCGAAAACCTTTAAAAATCTTCTTCTCCATAACTAGAAGGCCTATGATTTTGAAACTTGGCATGAAGCCTCAGGCAATGGAGCTCTACAAAGTTTATATAAATCATGACCCTGGGATGACCTTGACCTTTTTACGGCAAGGTCAACTTAGGTTGTCCATGCATTTGAATGGGGGAAATTGTTACAATGTCATTTGAAGGGCAAAACTTGCAGTAAATTGGCAAATGGACTGAATCTTTATGATTTAAAAAAGAAATTGACTCCAGAGGTTGCTCTGACCCTGCCCTGGGGTTATATACATGTATATTACCATTCTAGTCAAACAAGTTTATTATGTCTCCCCCTGAAGGGGTCGAGACATATTGTTTTTGCCCTGGTCGTCTGTCCGTCTGTCTGTCACAAATCGTGTCCGCTCTGTAACTCGAAAACCCTTTAAGATATCACGATGAAACTTCACAGGAATATTAACCAACATGAGACGACGTGCAGAACATAAGAACCGTAACTCTGGATTGCATATTTTTCGAGTTATGGCCCTTTGAAATGGAAAAAAACAGAATTTGCACTCTAGTCCTGTCCGCTCTGTAACTCGAAAATCGTTTAAGATATCATGATGAAACTTCATAGGATTATTAACCAACATCAGACGACGTGCAGAACACAAGAACCGTAACTCTGGATTGTATATTTTTCGAGTTATGGCCCTTTGAAATGGAAAAAAGCAGAATTTGCGTTCTAGTCGTGTCCGCTCTGTAACTCGAAAATGGTTTAAGATATCATGATGAAACCTCATAGGATTGTTAACCAACATCAGACGACGTGCAGAACACAAGAAACGTAACTCTGGATTGTATATTTTTCGAGTTATTGGCCTTTGATGGAAAATAGCAGAATTTGCGTTCTAGTCGTGTCCGCTCTGTAACTCAAAATCCGTTTAATATATCTTGATGAAACCTCATAGGATTGTTAACCAACATGAGACGACATGCAGAACACAAGAACCGTAACTCTGGATTGTATATTTTTTGAGTCATTGCCCTTTGATGGAAAATAGCAGAATTTACATTCAAGTCGTGTCCACTCTGTAACTCGAAAGCCGTTTAAGATATCATGATGAAACTTCATAGGATTACTAACCAACATTAGACGACGTGCAGAACACAAGAACCGTAACTCTGGATTGCATATTTTTTGAGTTATGGCCCTTTGATGGAAACTAGCAGAATTTGCATTCTTGTCGTGTCTACTCTGTAACTCGAAAACCGTTTAAGATACTAAGATGAAACTTCGTAGGATTACTAACCAACATGAGACGACATGCAGAACACAAGAACCGTAATACTGGATTGCATATTTTTCGAGTTATGGCCCTTTGAAATGGAGAATGGCAGAATTTGCATTCTAGTCGTGTGCGCTCAGTAACTTAAAAATGCGTTTAAGATATCATGATGAAACTTCATAGGATTATTAACCAACATCGGACAATGTGCAGAACACAAGAACTTAAGTTCAGGTAAGTTCTTCTTTCTTGAAAATGTTGTGGACATTAATTTTGCTCATTTAATTTGATTGGCTTACTAAAACATTAGCCCTGTATTTTCCCTCCTATTAACCTTTGCTATATGTTTTCTTATATTCCCTAGCTCCTATTAACACAGGTTTTCTCATGCTGCTGCTCATTTAATCTGTTTTGTATATTTAGACATGTTCTCTTCTGTGCCACTCTTCTATTACACTTCTCAGTTGTTATGAATCTTTGTAACCAATCTAAGCAACCATCTGTGGTAATATTATTGAAGACTAAGCTTGGTTACATGCACTTAGAAAGGGGGGAGACATCAGTTTTCACATAGAAAACAAAATTTAATTCTAGTTGGTATATATCTCAGGTCTCAGGTGAGCGTTTACAGGACCATTGGTCCTCTGGTTTGAAAACTATTGCAGCCTGAGACCTGAAAAGTGGTAGATGTAGAGAACTAATGGAGTATATGAAGGTATGTAATTAATTTAGGTCAAGGTCATCTCTTGACCTTGGCCGATCTGTTGTTCATACACACTTTTCAAAGATCTTTTTCTCAGAAACCGCTTGGCCAATCAAAGTGAAATTTTATGTGGAGCATCCATGGGTAAAGGTAACAAAAGTTTGATCGCGAAATCCAGGTCAATTTTGGAAACATAGGCTTTTACATGGGAAAAAGTGAAAACTATGGATTTTTTTGAAAATTATTGCAGCCTGAGACCTGAAAAGTGGCAGATGCAAACAACTAATGGAGTAGATGAAGGTATGTGATTAATTTAGGTCAAGGTCATCTCTTGACCTTGGCCTGTCTGTCGTCCATACACACTTTTCAAAGATCTTCTCTGAAACCGCTTGGCCAATCAAAGTGAAATTTTATGTGCAGCATCCATGGGTAGGGATAACGAAAGTTTGATCGCGAAATCCAGGTCACATGACCAAGATGGCCGCCACGCCCATATATAAAAACCACTCAAAAATCTTCTTCTCTTGAACCGGCAGGCCGATTTTCATGAAACTTGGTATGTAGCATTTGGGACTACAGCCCATCATAGTTTGTTAAAATGATGACCCTAGGATGACCTTAACCTGTTTTACGGCAATGCCAATTTTGGAAACATAGGCTTTTACATGGGAAAAAGTGAAAATTATGGATTGTTTGAAAACTGTTGCAGCCTGAGACCTGAAAAGTGGTAGATGCAAAACAACTAATGAAAGTATGTGATTAATTTAGGTCAATGTCATCTGTTGACCTTGACCGGCCTGTCGTCCATACACACTTTTCAAAGATCTTCTCTGAAACCGCATGGCCAATCAAACTGAAATTTTATGTGGAGCATCCATGGGTAGGGGTAACAAAAGTTTGATCGCGAAATCCAGGTCACATGACCAAGATGACCGCCATGCCCATATATGGTAAAAAAACACTCAAAAATCTTCTTTTCCTGAACCGGCAGGCCGATTTTCACGAAACTTGGTATGTAGCATTTGCGACTACAAGCCATCTTAGTTTGATCAAATGATGACTCTAGGATGACCTTGACCTGTTTTATGGCAAGGTCAGTTTTGGAAACATAGGCTTTTACATGGGAAAAAGTGAAAATTATGGATTTATTGAAAACTATTGCAGCCTGAGACCTGAAAAGTGGTAGCTGCAAAACATCTAATGTAAGTATGTGATTAATTTAGGTCAAGGTCATCTCTTGACCTTGACGGGTCTGTTGTCCATACACACTTTTCAAAGATCTTCTTCTCTGAAACCGCATGGCCAATCAAATTGAAATTTTATGTGGAGCATCCATGGGTAGGGGTGAAGAAAGTTTGATCGCAAAATCCATGTCACATGACCAAGATGGCCGCCACGCCCATATATGGTAAAAAACACTCAAAAATCTTCTTTTCCTGAACCCGCAGGCCGATTTTCACGAAACCGGGTATGTAGCATTTGGGACTCCAGCCCATCATAGTTTGATCAATTGATGACCCTAGGATGACCTTGACCTATTTTACGGCAAGGTCAATTTTGGAAAAATAGGCTTTTACATGGGAAAAAGTGAAAACCATAGATTTTTTGAAAACTATTGCAGCCTGCGACCTGAAAAGCAGTAGATGCAAACAACTAATGGTGTAGATGAAGGTATGTGATTAATTTAGGTCAAGGTAATGTCTTGACCTTGGCCGGTCTGTCGTCGATACACACGTTTTAAAGATCTACATCTCTGAAACCGCTTGGCCAATCAAAGTGAAATTTTATGTGGAGCATCCATGGGTAGGGGGAACAAAAGTTTGATTGTGAAATTTGGATCACATGACCAAGATGGCCATCATACCCATATATGGTAAAAAAAAACAACAAAAACAACCAATTTGTCCAGTGACTGTACTTGTTGACTCTCAGGTGAGCGATCGTTGCCCTTGGGCTACTTGTTTTTTATATGTCTGTATCTCTTGGATATCTGGATGGATCAAGTTGATACTTTGCATGTTGGTAGATATTGGTCTGAAGTTTTATGCTTTACCATCATGACCAACCTGAGTGACCTTTAGGTCAAGGTCACAGACTTTGTTTTTATGTTAAAGCTTTTGCTTAAAGTGTTTTGAAATGTATGTTGTTTGGAACAGATGGACGTATCTAGTTGATACTTTGTTGTTAGATATTATTCTTGTTTTATGCTATAGCATCTTGACTCACCGTGGTCAAGGTCACAGACTTAGAAATTATATGTTATACTATATAAGTCTATATCCAGAGTTCTCATTAGGATTTTGAAAATTGGAGAAAAATGAGGTATTTCCTAAAATGTTGGATTCTTCCTATACTTTACTATTAGGTCGATCGTAGATTTTAATAGATTTAGTGGCAAAGCTTAGGTCAGGTGAGCTACGCTGTCCTGTGACAGCTCTTATTACATTTGCTCCAAAATATGTTTCCCTATGCCAATTAATGAAGGTCGCCCTTATGAAATTTTCTTAGAAGTGAGACAATTTCACAATTGTGTGGCTTATAAGTTTCAGACTTGTTAAACTTGTATGTGAGTTGTTGGGTATTTATATGCAAATGAGCTGCCACATACAAGTTTTGTATGCAAATGAGCAGGCAGCTAGGATATCATTTCCATTCACATATAAGTCACTTATAAGTGGCATATAAGCCACATACATCTCACTTGTATGTCACTTATAAGCCACTTGTAAGTCTCTCACATACATCTACTTGTATGTCACTTATAAGCCACTTGTAAGTCTCCCACATACATCTACTTGTATGTCACTTATGAGCCACATGTAAGTCTCCCACATACAACTTGAAAGGTCAGAGGTTAGCATAGCATAAAGTAGGTCAACAGGTAACAACGAAAATTTGAATTTGAACTCACAAAAAATTACTATGCTCAATCATATTCTAAGATTACTGCAAAAGGGGTAAACTATTGCTTCATATATTTAACACTGGCGGTACTGTCCATAATAATAATAATAAAATGTCCATAATAATCATTAAAAAAAACTTGTTGTCTTAAGTATTTAAAGTGCATATTTATGTAAAGTTGCTTTGAATCATTCACACTTTTGTAAATATAATTTGTTCAAGTGATCCACTTTTTTCTGCTGCTAATGCCCAATGGCATGTAAGCCAGTTCCTCGTGAATTTATAAATACAGATATTTTGTTCCATGTTTTATGGGTGGGTGGGGAACATACACTTCAGAACTTCATTACAGGCAGCTTTATTTGTATTTTATACAGTTTTCTTTGCAATTTGAAGCTTGGTTAAATATGCTCTAAACTTTTGCTAAAGGAAATAACTCAAAATGATAAAATCCAAGAAACTTTGCAATTTTTAAAGAAATTAAAAAGCACCAGACCTTTCCTTTTCACTCCAATTTTAAAAACAGGAAATGAGTACAGCATCTATCACCAAATTGTCTAAGTCCAAACTTGCATCTTTTGTCTGAAACTTACATCTCACTTGTATGTGACTTATAAGTGGCATGTATGTGACTTACAGGTTTCAGAAACTTACATCTCACATACACCAAATTTCTGAAACTTGTATGTCCCTTATAAGCCACATACAAGCCACATACAAGTACTTGTATGTAGCTTATAAGTCTCAGTAAGTTGATTTCGTAAGGGCGCCTCCTATATTTAATATAGGCCTGGTTTGAAGATGGAGGAAGACACTGGTGATTTTGCAGCTGTCAGTATTGCAACAGCCACAGCCACGGCCACTAACCTCAATGGTGATGGGACATCAAATATCGAGGTTAAAACAGGTATGACTTAAAACATAAATGACCTCATCGCTTTTTTGGCCAGAACAAAGGCAAAGATCAGCTAAAGCTAATTTTGCTTATTTTTTTTGGTTTAATTAGCAGGGAGTGCAGTTGCACCACACAGCGGGCACCATATCGTGTCCTTGAGAACAAAACATTTACTCCCCTCAGTACTGGTTAATACCCAGGAACCAACATGACTGAAAAATTGTTGACTGAGGCTTTAAACCTCATTACAAACAAACAAACAAATCTTCAAGTAGCATAACTTTACTTCATTTCTTCTTCTGTATAAAGAGCCGGGATCCTACTGAAAATTGTAGGTTCTGCAAGACTGCAACATGGCCACTGAAACAGCAGTCCTACAAATGAGCCGCCTCGTGGAAAAACCAACAATGTGGTTTCCGAACAGGTCTGACACAAACCGACCTGTACAAGCACAGAAAAGAGCTAGAAGCTTGAAATTTCAGATTTAAGTAGAAAAGTAATTGTACTATCCGAGTAGCGAAAACAAAGGCACTGATCAGCATCGCGGTTACCGCGAAGCTGATCTGCGCCTTTGTTTTCGCATATGCAAATTGTAGGTTTTCCCATGAGGTGGCTCAAATAGCTATTTACTGTTAAAACGTCTGAAAACTAGTAACAGTATGTTGTCATTGCAGGTTTAGTATAAAATGACCACCAGTGTGATTATGTCAGATCCTCTATTTATTATACCTCAGGCATTTATGCCAAGGGGTATATATATATATAGTTTTCGCTTTTCCGTTCGTTAGTTCGTTGGTTTATTAGTTCAGTTGAATTTATGTCAAAGTTTTGGCTAAAGTTTCTCTATTGGTGTATATCTCATTAACTAATCGTTAGAAACCATTCATATTTGGTCTATGGTACCCTATAGGGTTTGCTTGTTTCTATGAGTTTGGGCCCCAGGGTCCATGCAATGGGGTGGGGCTAGAGTTCAAAATCTAGATCACCTTTAATTTGTGTCAAAGTTTTGGTTAAAGTTACTCTGTTGGTGTATTTCTCTTACACCAATGGACAGAAATCATTCATATTTAAACAATAGGTACCCTATAGGGTTTGCTTTGTTTGCATGATTTCAGACCCCAGGATCCATGCCCACGGGTGGGGTTAGAGTTCAAAATATAGGTCCCCTTTAAAATGTGTTATTTACACAGTTTTTTTTATTATTATCTTAGTCCATATCTTAACAAACACTCATAAGAATTTATTCCTATTATGTTCATAAGTACCCTGTAGGCCTGACATTTATTTCATGGCACCAAACACCAGGGGTGGGGCTAGAGGTTAAAATCTAGGACACTTTTATATAATATGATAGTTATCCAAGATTAATATTTTGTAGGTCTATATCTTGACCGCTGATTGTCAGAGAGCATTCATACTTAGAGTA
Source organism: Rugalucina vietnamica (assembly GCA_964017185.1). Lineage (NCBI taxonomy): Eukaryota > Metazoa > Mollusca > Bivalvia > Lucinida > Lucinidae > Rugalucina > Rugalucina vietnamica. The sequence goes on from OZ024869.1 coordinate 94,969,820, forward strand.
CCATTGGGCCCATGTAGATGGGGGTGGGGCATGAGTGGGGGTGGGGGCTAGAGTTCAAGATCTAGGACAACACCTTTATTTTTCATGTAGGACTGAGGACCTGACCCTCAATGTCTGCGAATGTCCTAGATGGAGTACACAAGTCAGCTCTGTGTACTGCTCTAAAGCAGATATGTCACTCTAAAACTACACTCTTTCATGTCTGTGGGCAAAGTGCTTTAGAATGCACATTTCTAAAATGTATTCTAAAATGTATTTGATAAGGGTACTGTCTTTCGTTCGGGATTTGAGGTTCTATGTCAGGAGTGAGCATGTGCTGGGTGGTTGTGGGAGGGAGAAGGAGGGTAGGATGGCTTCCAGCCGGGAGTATACGTGCCTCTCACTTTTTCTAGAAGTTCTAGAAGAAGTGAAAACCACAGACAACAAGCAACCAGCCGGGGACCAGGAAAAAATGGATGATGAAGAGGAATCTGAGGAGGACGAGGATGCATTGCTAGATGACGACGAAGACAAAATGGAGGCTGACATGGAAGAAAAGCTAAAAATAGAAGGGGATGAGGAGGAACATAAAGATGAGGGGCACAGAGTTGGGAAAACCTGGCTAAAAATACAGGAACTGAAGGGCGAGGTCAAGGAGAAGATTAAGGAAATCTTACCACCAGCATTCAAGAGTGGTAGGTTGTGTTTTTGTTAGTTTTACCATGTGAAACATGTGTACATTTGGTTTGTAGTTGAAAGATAAAAGCTAGAGACAAGTATTCACTGCCGGAGGACAGTTTTTAGCTCGCCTGTACGAAAGTACAGGAAGAGCTATTGCAGTCACCCCGGCGTCGGCGTCGGCGTCGGCGTTGGCGTTAGCGTCGGCGTCGGCGTCGGCGTCGGCGTTGCTCAAAATGTTAAAGTTTTTGGTTAAAGTTTTTATGAATCTATATCTCTTGAAGTTGTTGATGGATCAGGTTGATACTTTGCATGTTGGTAGATATTGGTCTGAAGTTTTATGCTGTACCATCATGACCCACCTGGGTGACCTTGAGGTCAAGGTCACGGACTTAGAAATATTTTGTTAAAGTTTTTGGTTAAAGTTTTTATAAGTCTATATCTCTTGAAGTTGTTGATGGATCAGGTTGATACTTTGCATGTTGGTAGATATTGGTCTGAAGTTTTATGCTGTACCATCATGACCCACCTGGGTGACCTTGAGGTCAAGGTCACGGACTTAGAAATATTTTGTTAAAGTTTTTGGTTAAAGTTTTTATAAGTCTATATCTCTTGAAGTTGTTGATGGATCAGGTTGATACTTTGCATGTTGGTAGATATTGGTCTGAAGTTTTATGCTGTACCATCATGACCCACCTGGGTGACCTTGAGGTCAAGGTCACGGACTTAGAAATATTTTGTTAAAGTTTTTGGTTAAAGTTTTTATAAGTCTATATCTCTTGAAGTTGTTGATAGATCAGGTTGATACTTTGCATGTTGGTAGATATTGGTCTGACGTTTTATTCTGTACAGTCATGACCCACCTGGGTGACCTTAAGGTCAAGGTTACGGACTTAGAAATTTTGTGTTAGAGTTTTTGGTTAAAGTTTTTATAAGTATATCTCTTGGATATGTAGATGGATCAAGTTGATACTTTGCATGTTGGTAGATATTGGTCTGAAGTTTTATGCTGTACCATCATGACCCACCTGGGTGACCTTGAGTTCAAGGTCACAGACTTTGAAATTTTATGTTAAAGCTTTTGCTTAGAGTGTTTTGAACTGTATATTGCTGGAACAGATGGATGGATCTAGTTGATACTTTGCAGTTAGATATTATTCTTTTGTAATGCTGTAGCATCTTGACTCACCTGTGGTCAGGGTCACAGACTTACGTTTTAGATCATAAGTCTATCTATATCAAATTGATATGGATCAAGTTGAACTTAGCATGTTGGTAGATATTGGTCTGAAGTTTTATGCTGTACCATTACGACCCACCTGAGTGACATTGAGGTCAATGTCTTTGGTCATAGATCTAATAGATTTAGTGGCAAAGCACAAGTCAGGCGAGCTACGCTGTCCTGCGACAGCTCTTATTCATAGGGGCATAGTCTAAGAACTGATCACATGCTTATCATGCAAAATTGCATCCTTGTCAGCTTCTACGAGGGATGCTGTGCAAAAATATCAGGGCTTGTCCTTTCCTTTGGATGAGACTTAAACCATAGAATTTTGTCTCCTTATGGCCTTAGCTTTTGGTGGGACATTAAAACCAAATCAATCAAACCACTAAAATGTCAGGTTTCTTATTTTTTCTGTAGCTTAAGATGCTAATTTACCCTTTGTAGCTCGATTTTGACCACAGACACATCAAAAGATAAAAGAGTCCATGAAGTAGCAGGTGAAAGGTCTATCAGTATGAAATGCCTCAAGTTTTCCATTACACTATGGTTGTACGCTCAGTTAGTATTTGTACTTTTACAATCTGAATATTCTTTTACATGCTACTTGGTAGACTCATCGATCTTTTGACATATCTTACAATTTTATTGATGTTTCTCACTAGTGGAATTAAATTTCTTGTTCATTCTAGTTCGTAAACTGACAGTGAACATTGGTCCTATCAAGTTGGTTGACCTGAAGTCAACAGGTCTGAGTAATATACTGTGTCTTACCACCCACTTCGAGATGACGTTTGATAAACAGAAACCCAGTGAGGAGGTTGACCAGGAGAAAATACGGAGGTTCTCAAACCTTGAATATAATGGGTAAATTGATTCTAATTGTCACAATATTTTGTCTACAGGGCATGTTCAAAGTATTCATACTCTTGGAAAATAATGCCCAAAGTCTGTTTAAATTAAGCATACAGCTGCTGCTTTATAACAAAGTAGTAGAATACACAAAACCGGCTTGCAGATATGGAAAGACAATTTTTCGTTCCAAATACTGTCAATTCTTGTCCCAAACCTCAAACACGTCCATATACCATTTTTAGGCCACTGTTAATTGAGCTTCACCATCAAAAAACCAGATTTTTGCATTGAATTTGAAAACAAAGACGCAGATCATCTGTGCAGTAACTGCACAGCTGATCAGCACCTTTGTTTTCGCTACTTGGATAGTATAATTCCCCCTCTACATATACACAAAGTTTAAAGGTTCTAGCTTTCTTCTAATAGTGTACAGGCCGGTTTGTGTCGGACCTGGTCGGAAACCCCGAAGATGGTTTTCTAGTGTCGCGGCTCAATTTCTGTTTGTTATTGCTTGTTGTAGGTATGTTAAGATGCGTTTTGAAGTAACAACACCACAGTTCTTTGTGCTGGTCTATAACAAACTCACCAACCTCAACATCAATGGTAGAAATATGTCAGTGAAGCTGCCAGAACAGTTTGATGAGACACTACGAGGTTGGTAGTAAGCCTGGCCCCGAGGTTATAAAACTCTTTTTATGCTCAGCTCAGCTGAGACTAAAATTTATCCTGCTCAAAAATGTTAAAATGCCAACAATTGTTCTCATTTTAATGCACTAGTCATTTGTAACCATGCCCCCCCTCCACCCACCCACCCACAGCTGGGGGAGGGTGGGGGATAGCCATGGAAATGAGCAGGACTTTGACCAAAGTTTTGCCACGGCAGTGCGGGGGAAATGCTCGGGGTTTGCTTTATATCGGCAAAAAGGGTCGTGAAATGAAAAGATAGCAGGCTGCGGGGGAAAAAGATAGCAGGCTGCAGGGGAAAACAGCTGTGATTTTACCATCGAGATATCGCCACAGGGTGGGGCTTTTAGCGGGGATTTGCTGGCCCAAAAGTCAAACTACCCACTATTCTGCGGGGGTGGGGGGTGTGTGGTTACAAATGACTAGTGCATAATATTTATAAGCAGGATAAATTGCAGGCTTTGATGACCTAAACCTGAAATGTCAATTTATTTGGGCTATTTCAGTATTTTATTAGCAGTATAAAATACATGCTCCGCTGAGTTGAGCATGAAAATATTTTTATAATCTCAGGACCTGGTGGGGGAGAAATTGGGAACTAAGGCTATTGTGAGAATTCAATGATATTCACCTTTTTTCTGTCATTAAACTAATAAAGCCACTTTGCTATATACAAGACCTTTGTCTTGGGTTTCTGACCATATCTGAGCCGCCCCATCATACATGTGATATCTAACGATTGATCGTGAATCTCCCGATATTTTGGTCCAAAAAACGCTCTCACGATATAAAAACCTAAAACCCGATGAAGAAAAATTCCTATGGTGTTTTTCCGCAAGCCACCATTTTTTTAGTTTTCCCCAAAAAGATCGTTTAGCAGAACGTTTACAGCGCCTTCTCGACGAATTTTCGTAGTGTGAAGTGACAGGTGTGATAATTGGCCTCAGGTAATTGGATTAACGCTATTAGGTGCTAGGTAATTGTCGTACTTGATTTGAGGATGTCAGGTAAGCTTACGTAAGGATCATCTGTTGACATGGTTGATTGATCGGTGATCATCGGGGTTTGTCTTGAGCTTGATAAAAAAAAATACACCAACCTTCAAAAAAGCAATAATCTCAATAATATTACTCCAAAACACTATTCCAACATGTTCCAATAACTTGTTCTAAGACTCGAAGTAAACAAATGACAATACACAGCTTTCCATTTATATGCAATTATTTATTGTGTAAACATAAACCATGTGCTTTTTACGTCTGGTCAAATGCTGGAGTGCTATGACGTCATCATGGCCAAGTGGTGCAGTGGTTAAGGTGTTGGCTTGTCACGCGGGAGGTCATGAGTTCGAATCTCCGCTGGAGCAAATTTTTTTTTTTTTTTTTTTTTTTTTTTGGAAAAAAGATATTTTTTATCCTCTTTTCACCTTCAAACCTCTTTTTTTTTGCATTAGTTTACTTCTCTTTTTTTTATCTGCACAATTTAGATTTTTTTTATTTATTTATTTTTTTTTTCAAATAGATTTCAAACCTATACAAACTTAATAATTTACTGATTTCACAATTACTTATTTTATCAATGAACTACTGTTGAAGGAAGCTATCATTATCCATTTGGTACATAGCAAGTATGTCTTACAACCAGAATTAAATTACTTTCAATAATTATAATAAAATTCTAATTTTAAGTAATCATCTATAGATTTGTGAGAATCAGTTGTATATGCATATTGAAGTGCAAACATTTGACAAAATGCTGGACTGCTGAAAATATTTTCGGGGGTAAAATCGGCTATAATTTTGTCGAGAAAAAACCTCCCTATTTCAGACCTAAATCTCCCTACCAAAAATGTCCAATCTCCCTATTTGGGCCAAAGAATGTATCACATGTATGCGCCCCATGGGAAAACCAACAATCTGCATATGCGAAAACAAAGACGCAAATCAGCTTTGCGGTAACCGCGAAGCTGATCAGCGCCTTTGTTTTCGCTACTCGGATAGTACAATTCCTCCTCTACTTCAAAATTTCAAGCTTCTAGCCTGCTTCTGTAGCTGTACAGGCCAGTTTGTGTCGGACCTGGTCGGAAACCACATTGTTGGTTTTCCCATGAGGTGGCTCATCTGACACAAGTTTGGCTTTACATTCAGTGAAAATGTAAATGGCTACTGAGAAGCTTAAATGAGCCGCCTCGTGGGAAAACCAACAATGTGGTTTCCGACCAGGTCCGACACAAACCGGCCTGTACAAGCACAGAAAAGAGCTAGAAGCTTGAAATTTCGGATTTAAGTAGAAGAGGAATTGTACTATCTGAGTAGCGAAAACAAAGGCGCTGATCAGCTTCGCAGTTACCGCGAAGCTGATCTGCGTCTTTGTTTTCGCCTATGCAGATTGTTGGTTTTCCCATGAGGCGGCTCAAATATTGGATATTTGGAGTAGATTGTAGTCATTGTTGTTCTATATTAAGGGCCCAAGCAGTCTTGCAATTTAGGGGAAGTTTCTTCTACCTCAATGAAAATTTAGAAGTTTGAACTGCCTATATGATCTATACATTTCTCTTCTCTCTCAGCTGAAATTAGGGAGAAGTTTGATACTTTTGGGATGCTATTTCTCCCCAGTCACCCTGTAAATTATTCCTCAATATCTGAGACAGAATCAAAGCTGATGATCTATATCATTACGAAAACTTGACCATTCAATATACAGAGATTTTTACTGTAAAAATTGAAAATTTCATCGGAAAAGTTTTTAGCTCACCTGAGCCGAAGGCTCATAGGTGAACTTATAGTATACCCATGCTCCGGCGTCCGTCCGTCGTCCGTCCGTCTGTCCGTCGTCCACAATTTCAAAGATCTTCTTCTCTGAAACCGCTGGGCCGATTGTTCTCATATTACACATACACCATCTACAGGTAGGGGGAAAGAATAATTGTGTTTTTTGTTTTGATCGGATAAGGACTCTGGTTGCTATGGCAACTTATGCTTCCCATAGACTTATAATGGAAAAAAGTGAAAATTGCCAGTTTTTGCTGTCTTGTTAGGGATATTTGAATTTTGTTTTTGCAGAAATGTTTATTGAGTAGTCCTCTAGGTTTCATGTGACTTTTGTCCTAATCCTTCATTTTGATTGGTTGCAGGGGCCCCATATAGGGCAAAATTTCGAAAAACATTCAAAAATCTTCTTCTCAAAAACTGTCAAGGGGATGAAGCCTATACTTTGTATACATGTTCCTGACAGTGGCCTCTACATAATTTGTGTTTTTTATTCCAGGCGGATAAGAACTCTGGTTGCTATGGCAACTTAAAGTTTCCATAGACTTATAATGGGAAAAGTGGAAATCGGCCATTTTTCCGCTAAAATTGCAGACATTTGAATTTTGTTTTTGCAGAAATGTTTATTCAGTAGTGTTTGACATTTCTTGCGAGTTTTGTCCTAATCCTTTATTCTGATTGGTTGCTGGGGCCCATAAAGGGAGAAATTTTGAAAGAAACATTCAAAAATCTTCTCCTCAGAAACTGTCAAGTGGATGAATCCTGTACTTTGTATACATGTTCCTGACAGTAGCCTCTACATAATTTGTGTTTTTTATTCCAGTGGGATAAGAACTCTGGTTGCTATGGTAACTTTAAGTTTACATAGACTTATAATGGGAAAAGTGGAAATTAGCTATTTTTTGAAAACTATTGCAGCCTGAGATCTGAAAAGTGGTAGATGCAAACAACTAATGGATTAGATGAAGGTATATGATTAATTTAGGTCAAGGTCATCTCTTGACCTTGGCCGGTCTGTTGTCCATACACACTTTTCAAAGATTTTTTTCTCTGAAACCACTTGGCCAATCAAAGCCAAATTTTATATGAAGCATCTATAGGAAGTTGGAACCAATGTATATATAAATAATCCAGGTCACATGACCAAGATGGCCGCCATGCCCATATATGGTAAAACCCTTAAAATATCTTCTTCTCCAGAACCGATGAACCGATTTCAACGAAACTTTGCATGAAGTATGGACAACTCAAGTAGTACAATGTATATATAAAACATGACCCTGTGGTGACCTTGACCTATTTTATGGCAAGGTCAACATAGGTCGTCAATGCATTTGAATAGGGAAAACTTTTAAAATGTCATTTTAAGTGAAAGTCTTGCAGGAAATGGGCAGTAGGACTGAAATTTAATGATTCTGAAAAAAAATGGACCCCAGGGGCTCATCTGCTTTTAAAATGTTATTTGAAGGGGAAAATCAGCAGGAAATTGGCAAATGGACAGAATATTGATTGTTCTGAAAAAAGAAAATGGACCAAGGGCTTCATCTGCCCCTGCACTGGGGTTAAATACCATAATATTGGCATATGAAGCAGATCTCAGGTGAGCGTTTACAGGACCATTGGTCCTCTGGTTATATTTTTCATGTTTTTGTTCAAAACATTGAGTGTGGGTACACATTAGAACTTCCTTGGCGAGGCGGTTCTAATGTGTACTCACAATCTATGTTTTGAATCAAAAATATGAAAAATGATATACCCCATCTGTATGCCCCAGTTTCTAATGTGTACTCACAATCTCTGTTTTGAATCAAAAATATGAAAAATGATATACCCCAGCTGTATGCCCCAGTTTTACCATATAAAAGTGGGATATAAGGGGTAATTCATTGCATGGACGTGTTTTCCTTATTTGCACAGCTGATAGATCTTATGTTCGTTGCCACTTAGATCTATGACAAATCTATTACAATAAAAATATTTTGAAATTTCTTTGTATCAAATTGTAAACAAAACTTTATCAAATAATTTATGAAATAACCATCTTTGTAATATCCTCTTTGTAGGTTAGTTTACTGGAATGTTTGGCTTTGATGCTAATGAAGGCAGCATACTAGGACAAATAAAGGACTGCTGCTCATGTTTTCTTTACTAAGGATTTTTGACATGTCTTCCTAACTTGTGAATTAAAGAAATCATTTTACTGATTGAGCTGCCACATCAGAAAACCAACAATCTGCATATGTGAAACCAAATGCGCAGATCAGCTCATTCAGCTGTGCAGTAACTGAACAGCTGATCAGCGCCTTTATTTTTGCTACACAGATAGCACAATCCCTCTACTTCTTAAATCCAAAAGTTCAAGCTTCTAGCCTGCTTCTGTGTCAGTGCAGGCTGTTTTTTGTCGGACCCGGTAGGAAACTCAGATTGTTAGTTTTTCATGTAAAGGCTCAATTTTAAAAAAGAAACAGTTGAGCCGCCTCATGGGAAAACCAACAATCTGCATAGGCGAAAACAAAGACGCAGATCAGCTTCGCGGTAACCGCGAAGCTGATCAGCGCCTTTGTTTTCGCTACTCGGATAGTACAATTCCTCTTCTACTTAAATCCGAAATTTCAAGTTTCTAGCTCTTTTCTGAGACTGTACAGGCCGGTTTGTGTCGGACCTGGTCGGAAACCACATTGTTGGTTTTCCCACAAGGTGACTCAGTTTTGTTTTCTTCCAGATGCCAAAGAGTTCAGGATCAAGCGAGAGGCAATCTACAAGGAGCACCGCCTTAAGACTACTGAAATGCGAAGTATGTAACTTCTTTATCATTATTGTACTGGTAGAGAACTGATGAATGTTAATCCCTTGTCAAAACATTCAGTTGTCTGGTTACAAAAGAGCAGAGTTTTAGTATGCATTGTTTTTTATACCCCGCCACTTAAAAAAGTGCGGGGTATTATGTTATACCCTCCCAAAAAAATTTGCGTTCGAGTGTCCGTCCGTCCGTCCGTCTGTCTGTCCATCCGTCAGCGTTTTGTTTCTGGGCTCTATCTTGAGTATTTATCGACTGATTTTCTTCAAACTTTGTATAGGAGTTCATACCAAGAAGGAGTGGTCTGGGATTGAAGATGGGTAAATTTCGTCAAGTAAGTACAGAGTTATGGCCCTTGATTTACGTTAAAATTTTGTTTCCGGGCTCTATCTTGAGTATTTATTGACCGATTTTCTTCAAACTTTGTATAGGAGTTCATACCATAAAGGAGTGGTCTGGGATTGAAGATGGATAAATTTCGTCAAATATGTACAAAGTTATGGCCCTTGATTTACGTTAAAATTTTGTTTCCGGGCTCTAGCTTGAGCATTTATTGACCGATTTTCTTCAAACTTTGTATAGGAGTTCATATCAGGAAGGAGTGGTCTGGGATTGAAGATGGGTAAATTTCGTCAAATAAGTACAGAGTTATGGCCCTTGATTTACGTTAATATTTTGTTTCTGTGCTGTATCTTTAGCATGTATTGACCGATTTTCTTCAAACTTTGTATACGAGTTCATACCAGGAAGGAGTGATTTGGGATTGAAGATGGGTAAATTTTGTCAATTAAGTACAGAGTTATGGCCCTTGATTTACGTTAAAATTTTGTTTCCGGACTCTATCTTGAGCATTTTTTGACCGATTTTCTTCAAACTTTGTATAGGAGTTCATATCAGGAAGGAGTGGTTTGGGATTGAAAATGAATAATAAGTACAGAGTTATGGCCCTTGATTTACGTTAAAATTTTGTTTTTGGACTCTATCTTGAGCATTTTTTGACCGATTTTCTTCAAACTTTGTATAGGAGTTCATATCAGGAAGGAGTGGTTTGGGATTGAAAATGAATAAATTTCGTTAAATAAGTACAAAGTTATGGCCCATGATTTACTTTAAAATTTCGTTTCCTGCCTCTGTTTTGTGCATTTATCAACCAATTTTCTTCAAACTTTGTATAAAAGTTCAAATCAGGAAATAGTGGTTTGGGATTGAAGATGGGTAAATTTTATCAAGAGTTATGGTCCTTCATTTATGACAAAATTTTGTTCTGCTCTATATCTTGAGAATTTATTGACAAACATTTTTGCTAAATTAAATTTGCATGGCGGGGTATCATGCATGCCTGCAGTGCTTTTATTTACTCTGGAGCTTGTGCATTAGAAAAATATCAACATAATACTCCCCATGCAAAGTCGTGGAATTGTTACGATTTTTTTTTTAAAAAATACCAGACCAGACAACCAGCTAGGAAAGAAAAGGAAAGTGCTAGACATCACATAAGATAACAACATTACATATGACAAGCAAGATGGCTCTTACCCAGCTAGGTGGCCATCATACTAGCATCAACTATAAACAAAGATGTTGAACTCTCATTACACACTGTATGCCATCCCTCTGCTGTAGTTGCTTATTAAAATTATGCATGTTTTCCCAAAGAACTTACACAAATGAGCTGCCCCATGGGAAAACCAACAATCTGCATAGGCGAAAACAAAGGCAAAGGTTACCGCGAAGCTGATCAGCGCCTTTGTTTTCGCTACTCGGATAGTACAATTCCTCTTCTACTTAAATCAGAAATTTCAAGCTTCTAGCTCTTTTCTGTGCTTGTACAGGCCGGTTTGTGTCGGACCTGTTCGGAAACCACATTGTTGGTTTTCCCACGAGGCGGCTCAAATGTCTTTTTCAATATCAACAAACATAAAATCTTATTTGAAGTAAGTATGGAAGGTCCAAGAACTGATACAATTTAATTTAAAATCTCAACCACAAGTCACCACACAAGAAAGAAAAAAAACAATACACCTCATCAGAAAAATGAGCCGCCCCATGGGAAAACCAACAATCTGCTTATGCGAAAACAAAGACGCAGATCAGCTTCGCGGTTACCGCGAAGCTGATCAGCGCCTTTGTTTTCGCTGCTCGGTTAGTGCAATTCCTCTTCTACTTGTAACCAAAATTTCGAGCATCTAGCCTGCTTCTGTTACTGTACAGCCCGGTTTGTGTAAGACCTGTTCGGAAACCACATTGTTGGTTTTCCCACGAGGCAGCTCAAATGTAAACATTGTGTAAAGAGCAGCAAGATAACTAGCTCTTTTCCAACAAGGTAGCCATCTTGCTAGCACCAAGCAAAATTAAAGATGACAAGTCTATTTTACATGGACAGAATCATTGTCTAACCTTACTTTTGCAGCGAACGAAAGGAAAAACTCTGTATATTTGAGGAACTTTTCTGAAAAAGTGGACAATGCACAATTGAAATCATTGTTTAGCGAGGCTGATGAAATTCATGGTCCGATAAAATTGGGTGGCGGAGAGGCAAGGGGGTAAGTTGGCTATTGTACGGTCAAACAGTGGCAAGCTGTGAACGTTACTGTGCTAAACATTTCTCATATTTTTTGTCAACAAAAAGAAAAACAACCTCAGATGGGCGACTCATTGAAGAATTCTTCTGGACTGAGCTGGATATTCATTGAAGTTCAGAAATGACTCCAAAAATAAAACGCACAATTTCCTTGTTTGTTTGGTCTTGGAACAAGCGGTACACAAAATAATGTAAATATTGTGTCGTTTGCCTGCCAAACAGTAATGGATATAGGTTGCCTGTTTGAGGATTATATTTCGAAAGTTGACTGTTTTAAATTGAGAAATTGTTACGGTTGTTCATTGACGCTTGCCTAAAGCAGGTGACTTCCTGTTTGAAAAACTCATGCTGTTATATGCAGGTGGTGTCTCGATGCAGGTTTGTCAGCTTTGCCTAGCAACAGCAACAAGTTTGGAAAATTGTTAGATAGAAAATGGGAGAAAATAAGCTCAACTTTAAGTGCCCTTATTCATGTTATATATTATGGGCCTTTAGGGGATAAGGGGTTCCCCTCTTGAAATCCCTTCACAGATTTAACCGCGACTCTCCCTCAAAACAAACACATTTCACAAGCTGTTCTGTAGCTGGGCCCTGCTTATAAATAATGTTTGACCGTTAAATTGCTTCAATAAATGTGATATACTTGGTGGAATTAAAGACTGCCTATATGTGCTTTCTACTCCATGTTGCTTTCAGAAACAGAGTCCTTTGAATGCAGATATAGATACCATGTTTGCATTGGACAAACCCCGTGAAACTGCAAAAATACATGTCAGACTTCTGTGGTATAGAAAATGGACATAAAACCCTACACGAAGTTTCTAACGCTAAAGCAATTTGTGGTTTCAGAATTGCAGTTCAAGGGGATTAATTGTTATCTGCAAGTTGTTTTGGCAACCTCGATTTCATGGTCTACATTCCACTTGCCTACCCCTGGTTTATTCTGCCAGAAAAGGAGAAATGCTTACATACAATGACTATGATGTTTATTTGAGTTGTATTTTGGGAGTACATGCTGTAAAATGCCAACTATTTTCCTGTGTAGTGTAATGTCAAAATGTTCATGTTTGATAAAACTTTTGTTTCAGAATCTTGTATAAAGCCAGATATAATTGAGCCACCACATGGGAAAACCAACAATCTGCATAGGCGAAAACAAAGGCGCAGATCAGCTTCGCAGTAACTGCGAAGCTGATCAGCGCCTTTGTTTTCGCTACATGGATAGTACAATCCCTCTTCTTCTTAAATCCAAAATTTCAAGCTTCTAACCTGCTTCTTTGCTTGTACAAGTCGGTTTGTGTCGGACCTGTTCGGAAACCACATTGTTGGTTTTCCCACGAGGCGGCTCAGTTGACATCTCAAGATATCAGCCTTCTTAATCTTAAAGCAATCTTTTGGGCAAATGTACATTGACGTCAACCTTTTTCAAGCACCTGTTTTGTTCATTTTCTGAACATATTTAAAATTTACATTTGAGAATTTTTGTCATAAACTGATATTTATTTGAGAAATCCCTGAACTACAGGTAGACAACAAAAAAGTCCTTAGTTATGGGATTTGTTTGCTATACACGTTTAAGCACTGGTAACTTAGTTACAAAATTCAGTATGTTTTACACGTAATGTCTATTTGCTGCAAAAACACTGACAATTGTTTTTATAATATTGCTAAATGACACACATAAATTATATTTTTAATGTTAACACACTAAATGCAGTGAAAATGATGTTTCGAGTGAATAATGATGATGCGCAAATTGATGTTCTGATCCTAAAATATGCACATTCTTCTGAATGCCTTCAATTCCATACATCTGGCTTTAATGCTATGTTATGGGTCAACAGTTGAAGCTGACATGGGAGTGTCCTGAATAAGTAGTTTGTCCGGAAAGTTTGTAGACATCATGAATATTTTCAACAGAAAAAGAATTGCAGTCAGTATGAATATGTCTGGACTTGCGAAAATATTTCATGAGCAAATAGATGAAATTTTCTGAAAACACGACGGGCTCTGCAGCCTTTTCTGTGCACCTCCCTGACCGGGAGCGGGGCAAGGGTGACGTTACTTGAAGTTTGCTGTCAGTGCCTTATATATTTGTAACAAGTTCAACCAATGTTTCAGAGTTTTTACGCATAGGGTCCTTGGATTTTCGTACATTTTATTATGTGTATCCAGCTGAACATATGAAACCATTTTCATGTGCTGAGCATGTAAGACAAGTTCCCTTTGGCCGCTGTTTACATCTTAGATGATCTATCGAGCATCCAAAAATCAACTATGCCACTTGTAAACTAGTGAGCGACAAGCTGATAGCTTTTATGTTGTTGTTTGTATCATTTCCATCATGTTTGTTGGTGATTTCCATAACAAAAACACACAATTTTAATGCTACCGATGTCAAAATTACGCCATTTTTCCAAACAATTTTTTCGGACTGCATCTGAAATTTTATTCACAGATATCAAACTATACTGCTGCCAAGGCCCAATCATTCAGAACATGTTGATGATTGAACGTTCTTCAGGATCAAAAGGTTTTAAGGTTACAGCACACTTTAGTGCCATTTCACAAGCAAAAACAGAATGTAAAAATCGTCAACATTTTACCACGTTTTTGACACCTGCCCCGCACAGTCCTACCCTCAAGCAGAAAACTGGTGATATCAAGCATGTTATTATTTCAAACTGCACCAAATTTCTCAAATATCCTTATAAGATATTGCTGCTTGAAATTATACAAAACACTTCGTCAACAACGCGTTACTTTTTCTGATAGCTAAAGTGTCTACGAACTTTCTGGACAACCCTCATATTTTCTTTATACAGGAGTGAAAGTCATAGTTGAGCCTGTGCATGAGAAAACCAACAATTTGGGTTTCCAACCAGGTCCGACACAAACCAGGCTGTACAGTCACAGAAGATGGTTAGAGGCTGGAAATTTTGAATTTAGAAAGTCGAGGAATTGTACTATACATATAGCGAAAACAAAGGCGCTGATCAGCTTCGCAGTTACTGCGAAGCTGATCTGTGCCTTTGTTTTTGCCTATGCAGATTGTTGGTTTTCCCATGCAATGGCTCAATTGACATTGGAGAACACTACAATAAAAACATTAAAAAGAAACACAAACCATTTGCTGTAATCATTTATAGATTAATCTAGTGAAATATTTAACAAAACAGGTTTTTCAAGTACTTGTACTCACCTTACAAAACTATCAGCAGTTTGTTTTATGCATCAAATTCTCAACAGAAAAAAATACATTTAGAGATTTTCATCAAAGCAGCAGACCTAAAATACTCTTATTTCCTGAAATCTACACCTGCAAGGAAATCTTTGTCTCTGACAGGTGGCACTTAGCGTGTCACTTCCTTATACATGTATGGCAGTTGACACTCAGCATGGCAGTAAGTATGAGGTGTACATTACTATTTGATAAATAAATAGATATGTAAAGTACTAATACTAGAATAGAAAAATCTTTGACAGACACACATAGCGAAATGCTTGTCTGATGGGTTGGAAATATGTATCAGAAAAAAAAAGGTGAGGTATATTTGAGCCGTGACGCGATAAAACCGGTCTTTGGGTTTCCGACCAGGTCCGACACAAACCGGTCTATGCAGCCACAGAAGATATCTAGCTACAAGCTTGAAATTTTTGGATTAATGAAGAAGAGAACTTGTACTAACAAAGGCGCTGAGTTACTGCACAGCTGATCTGCGGCTTTATTTTTGCATATGCAGCTCATTTGTTACAGAGCCACATTGATTTTCCTGAGTCGAGAGGAGGCTGTGAAATGGGTGCAGGACCACCAGGACCTGGAGATAGATGACAAAAAAATCAAAGTTCAACTCACCGGTAAGTTGCATATTGATATTCCAAAAGTGTATCGCAATATATTGCAGTATGTGGGAAGTATAATATCACAATATATTGCATGTCCATATTCTTCGAACACTGGACTGTCTGCTTTGACGGGTCACTATCCTGTTCAGGATAAAAAGTAATACACTGACCTGTTTACCCCCAAGAAAATAACAAGCAAACAGAACGTTATGTTTCAAAGTACCGTAAATCAATAGAATCAATACATGTACTTGTTTTGAGCAAAAATAAGAAAGATATCAAAAACTGTCGAATGAATATTTTCATTTTGTTTCAGCGGAAAATATCTCTGTATTTTTCATGGGCATGTTTTTTATGTAATGGTTATGTGAGCCGCGTCATGAGAAAACCAACAATTTGCATATGCGAAAACAAAGGTGCAGATCAGCTTACTGCAAAGCTGATCAGCATCTTTGTTTTTGCTACATAGATAGTATGATTGCTCTTCTTTCTAAATCCAAAATTTCCAGTCTGTAGCCATCTTCTATACATGTACAGCTTGGTTTGTTTGTTTGTTTGTATTGAGGCTTAACATCCCAGTCAACAATTTTTCAGTCATGTAAGGCTGGAGCCAACACTTCCTGGTACTGTAGGGAGTTAATGTGTCTTGCTCAAGGACACAACTCGGTACCACAATGATTTGTGTGGATCGAACCCAGGACCTCTCAATTTGGAGTCCGATGCTCTACCACTACGCCACCGCGCTCCCCAGCTGGGTTTGTGTCGGACCTGGTCCCGAGGTTATAAAACTTTTTTCATGCTCAGCTCAGCTGAGTCTAAAATTTATCCTGCTCATAAATGTTAAAATGCCAACAATTGTTGGCATTTTAACATTTATGAGCAGGATAAATTACTAGTTTTTGAGTTTTGAACCTGAATTTTCCACTAATTTTGATTATTTCAACATTTATGAGCAGTTGAAATTTCATGCTCAGCTGAGCTGAGCTTGAAAAAAGTTTTATAACCTCGGGGCCTGTTTGGAAACCACATTGTTGGTTTTCTTGTGTCGCAGCTCATGTGTTTATTTTCTGTATCACTAGTGTCAGACAAACAAGTAGGTAGCATGGAAGAGAGGAGGAAGGAAGAGGAATCAGGAGGGAAGAGGTCAGTTTGAAATTTAATTCTAATGCTGATGACATTTGTATAAAACTGTTTTTACCGAATTGGGCCTGTACATAATTTGTGAAAAACAGGACAAACATAATTTTAAATCGGCCCAGATTTTGAAAAAAAAACAGAACAGTTCTTGGGTTGCTCTTTCTGATCATCATGTTGCAATATTTTGAATAAAAATACTCAAAAGCAGGTTTTTTAGGATGATTTCAAAAAATGGAATTCTCTATTCCTTTACTATCCTATAAGAGTATTTTTGCATAGTTGTCTTATTTTCTATCCCATGACTGTTGGGAACTTTTCAGAATGCTTCATGGTTATTCCAAGTGCCTTTGAACCCCAGCGTGTGTAACTAAAATACTGGAGCCACGACCTGAGAAAACCGGTCTTCAGGGTTTTAAATCAGGTCAGACACAGTACACCTGTACAGCTACAGAAGATGGCTAGAAGCTTGAAATTTCGGATGTAGGAAGAAGAGGAATCTTACTATCCAAGTAGCAAAAACAAAGGTGCTGATCAGCTGGGTAGTTACTGCATAGTTGATCTGCGACTTTGTTTTTGCATATGCATAAAACCGGTTTTCTCACGATGTGGTTCACTGTCTACAGTCTTTCAATCAAATCCCAAAAGAGTGCAAGAAACTTCTGAATTTGTGTATTAACAATACTTCCATTCCATGGACAAGGTTTGAATGATGTTTTTCTTGTGATTCAGGAAAAAGAAGAAGAAGAAGAAGGGTGGAGCTGGTGGGGGTGAGGGTGCTGGTCCCCAACAGGGTGGCCCCGGGGGTAGACAGAGGTTCGACTCTGGGGGACAGGGAGGGAGTGGCAGGAAACGAAGGAGGGGAGGAGGTGGTTTTGGTGGAGGTTATAATGAGGGGTAAGATTTTAAATTTTACATTAATGTTCCAATATCTGGTGTGTTGGACATAATTTGATTGTTTAACAAAATCTAATGTAAAGCCTGAAAAGCAAGGAGAAGTCTTAATGTGTTCGTTAACAACAGTTTATGAGACAATTAAAACTTAGTGTGCGACATTGTAACACGCCATGCGAAAATAATTTAAATACCGGAGAATACCTTTCGTTATTCGTAGAAAGATTTTCAATTACTCTGTCTAGCATTAACTACAGTGATTCTCTGCCCTTGTTTTTCGCTGTTCAAACAGCTTTTTGAATTACAGTTCAACCTCATGATAAATCTACCTGTTGGGTCCATAGAAGCAGACCATGTGATAAGTCAACCTTGTTAATATGAGGTTACTTACTAAAGACATATAGCAAAGTAAATAGTTTGGGAGCCATAACATGGCCGTGTTATATTGAAAACCACATTGTAATAAGTGTACCATATCCTGTCTTCAGGTATGACATGCCATTCCCCTACCCTGAAGGTGACAGTAACCCTGTAGCTATGATCTCTATGTTAAAGTCAACATTGGCCAGAATGGAAGACAACTTGACTGGGTAGGTTTCACTAATATTGTAGAACTTGAAACATTAGAAATTGGATGTTTGATAATTTGCTTTTTCACAAAATATGATGAGTTTCTTAAGAGCGATAGCTGATATGCTTTTGATTGTGCATTCTTTTTCTTAATTATGTGCATGTTGTCCAAATTTGCACTTCTAGCTTCAGCAAAATTCAGGAGTAGATCAGATCTAAAATGAGTTCTGTTGTGATATTGCTCATGATGTACCATATTGGTTCTAAAAGGCGCACATGCTCCAATAAGTGCACATCCACCTCTTGTTCAAACAATTTGTGTATTAGTGTACACTGATTGACTGGTATACTGGCAGTGTATGTTAGTTTTGTCACCCGAATATTTTAATGGTAGTGGGTTTACTAAAGCTTCAACTAAAATATTAGTAGGTAGAATGCATCACCATGCAAGATTTGGGCCTGTTTCCTTCAGAAATTTATGTGTTCTTTTTGGTTATAGTGTGCTCTAAATAAGAACAATATAATACTACTGAGCATTTTCGAGGCAGCTTTTAAAGTGCACTGTGGTCACTGATTAGAAAGAATATGTTTGGGTTTTTTTCACAGACTATATTAGTATTTTGCCACAGTCATTACAGTTGTTGGTTTTGGCTTCATATGTTCATCTATTATAGTATTTTCCCTAATTTTTACAGCCCTCGCGGTTTTATGGACGATGGTTTCCATGGTAACAGAGGTGGGATGGGTTTTGGTGGAGGCAGAATGTTTGATGACAGCTTTGGAGGCGGTGGGGGAAGGTTCATGAATCAGGGTAAGTGAAAAAAAATCGCCTGCATGGTGGCTTTTACATGCCTTTGATTTTCAAGCCTAGTAAAGACTGGTCAGCTTGAGCATATGATATTGAAATGCAACCAAACCAAATACACCTCAACCTCTTTATAACACTATTGCTGGGGCCCAAGCCAATTTCCATGTTAGCTATCCAAACTGTGTTATAATGAGAGTAAAATGTATAGACATATAGCCAAAATAGCTCAATTGGGGTCCAATTGGGGTCCAAAGTGATCAGTGTTATATCCAAAACGGTGTTGTAACAAACCATGTTATAAAGAGGTCCAGGTGTACCAGTTGATGAACTGATATGAGCCGCCGCATGGGAAAACCAACAATCTGCATAGGCGAAAACAAAGGCGCAGATCAGCTTCGCAGTAAATGCGAAGCTGATCAGCGCCTTTGTTTTCGCTACTCAGATACTACAATTCCTTTCCTACTGAAATCTGAAATTTCAAGCTTCTAGCTCTTTTCTGTGCTTGTACAGGCCGGTTTGTGTCAGACCTGGTCGGAAACCCCGAAGACCGGTTTTCTCACGTCGCGGCTCAAATCGGAATGTTTTTGCCAGTGACTTTTAGTTTTGTTATACATGTATAATATTAAGTAAGATAAAAAAAGAAGTCTTGATTCGTATTTGTTTTAACAGTGGAATCTCAGTACATTGTATTCTCAAATGATTTCAGGTCCAGGGTTTGGTAACCGCCCCTCACTGCTGGGCGAACCACCCAGATTTGGAGGCGGGATGATGGGAGGAATGGGAGGTCCAATGGGTGGACCTATGGGCAGGATGGGCGGACCTATGGGAATGGGTGGCGGCTTTGATGGACCAATGGGAGGAGGGATGGGAGGTTTTGATGGAGGAATGGGAGATTTTGGTAGGTTCATGACTGTTATATTCCAAGGTTTGTGTAAGTAGGTACTACAAAGGTATTCAAATGCATTACAGTGCTTAAAAGTTGTATCACACTTACATGTAGTTATGGGGACATATTATATATCAACATCTATTCTAACACACCTTGCCTATTGAGCCAATGGTTAAAAAAAGGTCTTATATTGTGTAACAACTCAATGAGCGAATTAGGGTGACATTACTTTTTGCCCTTTCCATGTTATTTGTGATGTCAAGCTATAGGTAGAGCAGAAATCTAGTCGACAAACTTAAATAACAATGCATTAGTACATACTTTCAAGAACGATTTGTTGGTGGCTGCAAATCTGCAAATTTTTAGCTCGCCTGCACGAAGTGCACAGAGCTATTGTTGTCACCTCGGCCGTCCGCTTTTACGTTTACGTGTACGTCCGCATCCGCGTCACACTTTCGGTTAAAGGTTTTTTTTAAGTCTATATCTCTTGAACATGTAGATGTATCAAGTTGATACTTTGCATATTGGTAGATATTGGTCTGAAGTTTTATGCCGTACCATCATGACCCATCCTGGGTGACCTTGAGGTCAAGGTCACAGACTTAGAAATTTTATGTTAAAGTTTTTCATTAAAGTTTTTAGAAGTCTATATCTCTTGAACATGTTGATGGATCAAGTTGATACTTTGCATGTTGGTAGATATTGGTCTGAAGTTTTATGGAGTACCATCGTGGTCCACCCTGGATGACCTTGAGGTCAAGGTCACGGACTTAGAAATTTTATGTTAAAGTTTTTCATTAAAGATTTAAGAAGTCTATATCTCTTGAACATGTTGGTATCAAGTTGATACTTTGCATGTTTGAAGATATTGGTCTGAAGTTTTATGGAGTACCATCATGACCCACCCTGGGTGACCGTGAGGTCAAGGTCACAGATTTAGAAATTTTTTGTTGAAGTTTTTCGTTAAAAGTTGTTAGAAGTCTATATCTCTAGAACATGTTGATAGATCAAGTTGATACTTTGCATGTTTGAAGATATTGGTCTGAAATTTTATTCTTTTACGACCCACCTGAGTGACCTTGAGGTCAAGGTCATGGGTCATAGATTTTGATAAATATAGTGGCAAAGCACAAGTCAGGCGAGCTACGCTGTCCTGTGACAGCTCTTATTGGTCTACAAATCGATATTCAAATATTTTACAGATTCTTATTGTTAGAACCAGTAAGTTTGGTAAAAATTCCCGTGCTGTGGAACTCTCTTCCAGAATTGTTTAGATGTTGTTTTAATTTCAACCGCTTTTGGCAGATAATTTTTTCTTTGAATGGTAAAGAATGTAAGTGCCAAGCTTGCAACTATTCATTCTTAAGAGTAACTACAACACAGGAATAGCAATATGTTTAAATTAGAATTGTTTTACATGTTATGTGCTTCTTTTTCTGTTCTAGTTACAGTTCCCTGTTTATTTTTATCATTTTTGCCTTGTTAAGGAAGTCTTAGGGTTCCTTGGACTATCTGTCTGCTCTGGACACAAATGTCTTTGTAGAGTCAAAATCTGTTTTTTTCATGATGCGGATCATATTGCTTGTTCAATTAGAAAAAAATCAGACCAAATACATGTATGTGATTTGTCTGCAACCCTTAAGACATATTTTTCTATTTTGATTACTTGTAGAAATGGAAACAACACTGATGACAGCTCTTCTGTTAACATGATTAAAATATTTTCCAGGTGGTGGTATGGGAGGACGAAATAAGAAAAGAAGAAACAAGAAGAAGAATTAGGCAACATGTAATTGATAGACTTTTATTTGGGTCATATTTGATGGGACAATTGATAGTTTTATTGACATATGTATGTAAATACATTCAATGAATGCAGATTCTTAATTGTGGGGCAGTTATTCATCATTTTGATCCAGTTTTCAAATGCATAATTTGAGCCGTCTTGTGGGAAAACCAACAATGTGGTTTCCGACCAGGTCTGACACAAACCGGCCTGCACAGTAACAGAAAAGAGCTAGAAGCTTGAAATTTTGGATTTAAGTAAAAGAGGAATTGTACTATCTGAGTAGTGAAAACAAAGGCGCTGATCAGTAACCGCGAAGCTGATCTGCGTCTTTGTTTTCGCCTATGCAGATTGTTGGTTTTCCCATGACGCGGCTCACTTGTTTCTGTCTGTGTTCAAACTTTGTAAAAGATTTTGATTGCCTCTTGTCTAATGTGACATGTGGTCTTAAAAGGTAATCCTCTGAGATCATGTTTAATTATTAGTTATTTAGCAGGGGCTGGTTGATCAAAGCCTCGCTAGCACAATAACGAGGTTGTTAAGATATCAGCTTGTTAAGTAGTTGCAAACATTAACCAAACTCACTGTGTTGAAGATTTTCAGACAAAATTGAGCCACCTCTAGCCTGGGTTCCAGCCTGATCATTTTCTCTCTTTTTTTTTATTTTTTCGTTTCTTGGTCAAAAATGACAGCCTGGGGAACTTCGATTTCGTTTTGCAGCGCCACCTGGATTATCCCTCAGATTTCGAGGGGTTAAACCAAGAACGACAACTCGTTCAGATAACTCTACTGTACTATAAATAGTAACCGAAGTCCCAATAGCCTCGTTCCGATAAACCAATTCAGGTGCCATTTGCGACTTGTTTTTCATTTTATTTGTTATAATTTACAAATTTCACACTTGCTGTGAATACGGAAGATAGAAACAAGGACGCTGACGCGTTCTTTGGACATACAAAGATAAATTTATCCAAATGTAATGTCCAGCTTCCATGTTGATAATAGCTGATAACAGCCTCGTTATCAATTTCATTACGCCACAGTAGGCTATTAATAGATTATTGGCTTATCGGATAATCAAAGGAATTCACCGCCAGAGTCCCGAGGCGTCAATATCTACGGAATTCAATAACGGCTACCGATACATTAATTTGATGTGTAATTTTTTAACGTATGCGTTGTCGAAAAAAAATATAATAGAAAAATAATTATATTTACGACTGGACCCAGGCTAAGCCACCTCATCAGAAAACCAGCAGTCTGCATATGAGAAAACAAAGGCACAGCTGATTAGCACCTTTGTTTTCGCTTTAATGACAGTACCTAAATCTGAAATTTCAAGTTTTTAGCTGTTTCCTGTGGCTGTACAGGCAGGTTTGTGTCAGACCTGGTCGGAACCCCAAGTGGTTTGTTTTCTTAAGCAGTGGCTCATATAACTTACAGACCTAGAAGTGATAGAATTGCAAAATAACCAAAGTATGTTATGTTGCACATAATTTAGATATCATGCATAAATATTGTAGATTTGTTTGAACCTATTGTTTCATTTACATTTATAATCATGAACATATGGCTATAAGCCTCTTCCAGATTTTCAAACCCATTTTCATACTTTACTTATTTGATATTTGTCAGTAGAGTTACTGTTGAAGGATCATGTAAAAACAAATGAGCCGCCACATGGGAAAACCAATAATCTGCATAGGCGAAAACAAAGGCGCAGATCAGCTTCCCGGTAACCGCGAAGCTGATCAGCGCCTTTATTTTCGCTACTCGGATAGTACAATTCCTCTTCTACTTAAATCCGAAATTTCAAGATTCTAGCTCCTTTCTGTGCTTGTACAGCCCGGTTTGTATCGGACCTGTTCGAAAACCACAATGTTGGTTTTCCCACGAGGCGGCTCAAATTGAAAGCAGAACAGCCAATGCAGATGAAATCAATGAGGAATGCAAATACCAGTCTTGTTTTGGAACAACTTGCCACTGATCCTGTATTTACTCCCTGCGTCTGCTTATTAATTTCATCTGCTGTGGTTTTTCGTAGTCTCTTTGGTTGTCTCTGGATAACCAGTCTGATTACAAGACATTTGAGGCTGTGCGTGAGAAAACCAACAATTTGGATTCCGACCAGGTCCGACACAGACCGGACTGTACAGTCACAGAAGATGGTTAGAGGCTGGAAATCTTGGATTTAGAAAGTAGAGTAATTGTACTATCCATAGAGCGAAAACAAAGGCGCTGATCAGCTTTGCAGTTACTGCAGAGCTGATCTGCGCCTTTGCTTTCGCTAATGCAGATTGTTGGTTTTCCCATGCAGTGGCTCATTTAATTTTGTTAATAATGGTTATAAATTGAAGGATTGCATCCTTGATATGTTGTCTAACAACCTTGGATCCAATATAACCCGGATATGGTACTACAGAAAATGTCAATTTATGCTGTATTTGCTTGATTTTTAGTTTCACAAAACACTTTAGGATGGTCTAAACTGAGTTTAAGTGACAACTAAAGCTCAGATAAGTTGTTTTTATCATGTTTGGTGAAAAAATTTAATTTACTATGAATGAAAATGGAGATGTCTCCTTCATTTTTATCAAAATCTGTTGATTTTCTATCAAAAAAGGCTGAAAACAGTGTAGTTTAATACCTAACTTTCTAGACAATTTGTGCAAAACATGCTGGTTTCTCCTTCAGTTTGATCAAAATATGTTGATTTTCTATCAGAAAGGCTGAAAACACCTAACTTTCTAGACAATTTGTGCAAAACATGCTGGTTTCTCCAGAAATAAAATGATACTGCCACAAAGTTAATATATTAAGCTATTACTTTATGAAAAAATATCTTGGATATTTGCTCAAATAATGGAATTACCAGCTTTTAAACTTTATCAGTTACAGCTGTGACAACCTAGCCGAGACCACATATTTCCAATAAATACCATACATATACCATTGTTACCTATCCAGGATTTATTGGATCCGAGCAAACAAGCGTCTACCATTACATTGTCAATGCTTCCATTAATGCTTTCATCATCAGTTCAACAATGCATGTACGGGTTTTGTATTCGTATTTTGTGTTTGATTTTAGGAGTGTGTCTGTTGTTTATATAAGGAAAAAAACATATAGTTCTCCGTGGTATTTTTTGAGATGTGTAAATGGGATAAATTGTAACTTTTTATTGCAAAACTACTTTGCAAAGAAGAGTACAAAATATATGTGTTATGACTCATGATGAGTCAAATGATAGCATACTCATGAACAAGTGGAAAGAATCTTTTTAAAACAACAGGCCTCAAAGTTATGAAACTTTTTTCAAGCTCAACACAGCTGAGCATGAAATTTAAATTGACGAAATAGCCAAAATAAATTGACAATTTTGGTCTAGATCACCAAAACCTTCAATTTATCCTGCTGATAAATGTTAAAATGCCAACAATTGTTGGCATTTTAATATTTATGAGCAGGATGAATTTGAGTCTCAGCTGAGTTAAGCATGAAAAAAGTTTTATAACCAGGGGGCCAGCTTTCCTCCTGAGCTCCTTAATTGACATTGTATGTCTATTGTCATAAAAATTTGAGCCGCCTCGTGGGAAAACCAACAATGTGGCTTCCGAACAGGTCCGACACAAACCGAGCTGTACAAGCACAGAAAAGAGCTAGAAGCTTGAAATTTCGGATTTAAGTAGAAGAGGGATTGTACTATCCGAGTAGCGAAAACAAAGGCGCTGATCAGCTTCGCAGTTACTGCGAAGCTGATCTGTGCCTTTGTTTTCGCATATGCAGATTGTTGGTTTTCCCATGAGGCGGCTCATTTTGTGTCTTTTGAATGTAATATGAAGTAAAATGATTACAATTTCCAAACATGCTTGTGTTCTTTTTTCCAATCCCAAGTCATATGGGCCTTGGCATGAGAAAACCAACAATGTAGGCATCCAACCAGGTCAGACACAAACCAACCTGTACAGTCCTAGAAGCAGGCTAGAAGCTTGAAAATTCGGATCTAAGAAAAGAGTGATTGTACTATCTGTGTTGCAAAAACAAAATACGCTGATCAGCTGATAGCACAATTACCGGTACTCCTCCACTTATACTCAAAATTTCAAGCTTCTGGCCTTTTATGACTGACTGGTTTGTGTTGAACCTGTTCTGAATTCCTGAAGACCCTTTTTCTTGTGGCGGCCCATTTGTTCTGACTCAGTTTATTAGCTCACCTGAGCCGTTAGGCTCACAAGGTGAGCTTATAGTATACCCATGCTCCGTCGTTCTTTGTCGTGATCGTCGTCGTTTCAATGATATCTTACACAGTAACTCCAAGCACATACACGCTTTGGCTTCGATTGGATATAGACAATTAGCCTTTATTACGTAAGGTTAATCATTAGTCATTAAGGTATGACAATTCTTTACTACACTGCTCCCGTGGCCGAGTGGTTAAGAGTGCTGTTTCTTAATCACTCGATGATCATCTCACCGCTGTGTCTGGTGTGGGTTCGAGCCTCACTCTGGCCACATGTGAGACAAGGTTTGCGGGTGTGCCAGGTGGTTTTTCTCTGGGTTCTCCCATTTTCGCCTCACCTACTGATTGGCCCGTCTCATACGAGCTGAAATAATCTTGAAAGGGACGTAAAACTGAATCAAGAAAAAAAAAAAAACACTGCTCGGCAGTGCTCGCCCATCTTCATCAGCATGACCACAGTGAGGGCGAAACGACCTGTTACTGAAACAGTTCGGTTCGTTTGTGGAACATTTCGGTTCGATATTCGATTACTTCCCTTGACGAGAAAAAAAAATCGCCACGAAAAAGACCACGCAGATTCACGATTTGTCACCTTGTCACGTTTCATCAGGACTATTTCAAAGCAGCTCTGACATTCAAACACTGAAAATGATACACAAACAAATCAAGCAACATGAACGAACGATGCGATTGAACGAAACATACAGGAAAATGTGTCGCCCATCCAACCTTGACTTATCTGAATCACAGATACTTGGGGTTACTGTTTAGATTTTTCAAAAAGCTAATACTTGTACTTTTTTTAAAAAAAAACTTATACTTATATTTTTTTTTCTTCATTTAGCTTTTCTGCATTAGTCCTGACCTTAAACAATCAGAAAACATGTCTAGAATACATAAAAAGCATTAGAAATACTGATCAGCAATCACTAATGTAAAGAAAAAACACAAGATAAACAACTCTCGGTTTCCAAATTTTCACCCGTCACTTTGAAATGACAAACTGATTCACTAATCCGTAACTTACAAGAATCTTACATATATCAGCATGTCCGGGAATCATTACGCTTCAAACGGACACAGAAAGCATTTAAATATTCCCTTGCATACCCACGAAATCGGCTGTTAAACAACGATTCTCATCGCTACCGCACTGAGGTGGCCGGAAGTAAATAATGGATGTGACTGGATTCCGGGCGTACGTTTTAAAACGGCGAAAACGGGTAACCAGCGATCAAACCGAAAGTAACCTCTGATTGCGTCAGACTTGATTGACCAATGAAAACAAGCGGTCCAGTCACATGGCAATTTGGATTTGATTGCGTCATACCTGATTGACCAATGAAAACAAGCGGGCCAGTCACATGGCAAACGGGATTTCCTTTACTGTAAACAACTGTGGCCACCTCAGTGCGGTAGCGATGAGAACTACTGTTTAACAGACGATTTTGTGGGTATGCAAGGGAATAATTAAATACATTCTGTGTCCGTTTGAAGCGTAATGATTCCCGGACATGCTGATATATGTAAGATTCTTGTAAGTTACGGATTAGTGAATCAGTTTGTCATTTCAAAGTGACGGGTGAAAATTTGGAAACCGAGAGTTGTTTATCTTGTGTTTTTTCTTTACATTAGTGATTGCTGATCAGTATTTCTAATGCTTTTTATGTATTCTAGACATGTTTTCTGATTGTTTAAGGTCAGGACTAATGCAGAAAAGCTAAATGAAGAAAAAAAAATATAAGTATAAGTTTTTTTTTTAAAAAAAGTACAAGTATTAGCTTTTTGAAAAATCTAAACAGTAACCCCAAGTATCTGTGATCTGAATAGGAAATGAATGAAAATTATTGAAATGTCAAGAATGGAAAGATCAGCAGCTGATTTCAACACAATGTCATCTCTGTTGACATTGGCAAATACAGCAATTGGCATGGAACAAGATGCCAAAGACGACCATTGCTATGCATTTAATGATGAGAAAAGTTGTGTTGAGGGGAGAGAAAAAGATCACAACTACTCTACAAACAGCAAACCTTGGTTCATGGGACATCGCAAAACACAGAGCTTTTCGGAGCTGAATAACTTACACACAACTGAACTTGAATCAGACATGCATGGAAGCTCACATCTATATTTACCTCACTATCAGTCAAATGACAGTGCCTTGGATGTAACGGGTTTTGACACAATTTCCAGAAAGTGCATTTCCTATGAAAATATTGACATGAAAACTGTTGATGTGTTAACAGGTAAATGTATTTTACCTGGTACTTCTGATCCAGACATTTCCAGGATGACTTTAGGAAGTAATTTAAAGCTAAATGCTCAGTCTATTTCTGTGCCAAATAGTCCACCGCTCAGTGAATTGAGAACCACGTTGGAGCATAATTATTCTAAAGATAATATTTTAACACGATTATGGAATCCTACACATGATCATTCATACGATTCGGTCATAGGATCCAAGCATAGTGTAATGGGCACTGAACTCAAACCTCAACAAAGCATTGAAAAAATGAACAAAATTTACCCAACCTCTACTTACAGTGAAACATTCACAAAATCCCCATTCCTTGATCACACATATCAGTCGGTGTGTAACAGAACTAAGAAAGACATTGAGCGAGCTTGGAGAAAAGAGAGGTTCTTTAGTGCTGATAGGGTTTTCCCTGATTCACCTTTTTTAGACCATTCCTATGAAACAGTGGTTGATACTGATGATCAAATGGAAATCTTAAATCCTGGCTTTGTCCGAAATAGGAGCTCTTCATTTTCAGCCTATGGTCCAGCTCATGAAATATTTAGGTCTGACCATAGTTATGTGATAAAAACTAAAGAAGATACTGTGTCTATGAGCTGTGATTCTGATTCTGGCACCGAGTCTTTCACTGAAGAAACTGCTGATGACCCACCAACAAGCTTCGGGAGTCTAGTATCACTACAGAAAGACCATGCCTATGTTACTCACATGTAGAACTCCCAGTTGATTGTTCCAGATGAGGTAATGTCAGCATTTGCACACCACTGGTTTAAGATATGTAAATATGAGCTGCCACATGGGAAAACCAACAATCTGCCTAGGCGGAAACAAAGGCGCAGATCAGCTTCGCAGTAACTGCGAAGCTGATCAGCGCTTTTGTTTTCGCTACTCGGACAGTACAATTCCTCTTCAACTCGGATAGTACAATTCCTCTTCTACTTAACTCCAAATTTCAAGCTTCTAGCGCCTGCTTCTGTAGCTGTACAGGCCGGTTTGTGTCAGACCTGTTCGATAACCACATTGTTGGTTTTTCCACGAGGTGGCTCATATATTAAGATTAATATTGATCTAGAGCTAAAAAAAAATCCATAGACATGAAAGTATGCCATACAAACTGTACCAGTGTGTGAAGAACTTTAATATATTTTTGACACAATATATTTGATACCATAAGTGCTGCTGAGCATACTGATTTTTAGAGTTAACAGGGGTAATGTCTACATACTAGAAAACAAATGAATTACCACAACTTAATTTTATGATGGGGAACTGTCTGTTATCCCTTAAATTTTTTGATTAATGTAATTATAAATAAGGTAACTGTTTTTCAGATCGAAGCTCGAGCTTTGTGCTGTGACTGAACAGATGTCTGGTTGGGCCATCTTTCACACAATGTTTTAGACGATTTTATGATGCTGTGATTCATTCAAGATGTCCTCAAAGTTTGTCAGTGTGAGGTGACTATTTAAACAGACAGGAGATTTCTTCATCAATGGCTGGCAGACTGGATTCAAAAGGAGCATAATACATGTACATTGTAGAAGCATTTATTCAGAATTAACAATGGCATTTATAACTTACCCCGAATACCCGTTATCATTAACATTTATTCAGAATCTATAGCAGTATTGCAGTGTATGACACATTAAGTTTTGTCATGAAAATAATAATAAGCGAAAGATGTTGTATTTTCTGAATTTAACATTGTCAGCAAACTCACAACTCTCAGAGATGCTCAACAGAGTGGCTTCAGTGCTCCTGCTTTTCTACATTTTGAAAATCCCTTTTGCGGATTGAATGTTTCTCGAAACAAAATGTGTACATAAGGATGTCCAGGTTTGCTCATGTACAAAAAATTGCATTCTCCCTCAAAACTCATTAACTTTTTGGTTTCTACATTTTCAAGCTTATAGCTGGCCATATGAACATCTCTGTGAAATAATTGCATCACTCATCTTTCTGTTGGCAAAATTGAATACTATTTTGTTATTTGATTGATTAATGCATAAAATTGATAAAATGCTGCGAAAATAAACATGTTTTTGTTAAATTTTGTATACAATTTATCCTGTCCAAACTTGTAAAATAAATTCAGGAGCCTCCCATAGCTGTCAGAGGCTGGTTCGAGACCTACACAGGGCACATTATGTGAGAGAAGCCAAGTTTAATATGCTTGCGATGTGCTGGGTGTTTTTTTCTCAGTCAAGTTCTTTCATTTTTGTCACACCTACTGATTGATGGCCTGTCTCGTATGATCTTAAATATTCTTATTCTTCAAAGGATGTGAAACTGAAAAATAAAATGAAGTACCATATTTTGTGCCAATTAGCGTACAGTGCGCTTAAGGCAATAAACTGTCATCCTCCAATCTGCATTCAAAGTTAGCATTTTAACATTAATGAGGATAAATTACAGGCTTTGGTGATCTAAACCTGAAATTCCAATTTATTTGGGCTATTTCAGTATTTATGAGCACTTAAAATTTCATGCTCAGCCGAGTTGAGAATAAAAATATTGCCATAACTTTATGGCCAGGTCTTAATATAGCTCTGCCTTTAATCTGTACTCTTGCCTGCATGCTTTTGCTGGTCATAGCAGAATTGATATCAAACTGTGCCATGCAAAAACATATTAGGTTTTCCAACCAGACCTAATTAGGAATAGACTTATCTTGAAAAATTTTCTTATCTTCAAATTGTTAGAGATTTGAAAAACCAGGTTCAGTCTACCTACATTATAAAATTTAATGTATCCAGCAAAATAAATTTAGGTTTTAGTCATGTTTGTTTTTGCTCCAAGCTGCAAAAAGCTAGTTTTCTTATGATCAGGAGCAACTCTTCAGTATTAAAATGAAAGATTTTTAAAATAAAGCACATTTGCAGTTGAAACATTTTTCTTTTTATATAGAAAGCCCATCTTAATATCTCTGACTTAAAATTGCACCTGCATAGCTGGGTGTAAGGAGCCCAAATTTCCGTGCACCCATCTGTCAACCATTTACATTGAAGATTGGTTTCAATGTATCTACTTGAGGGTGACATGCTCTTCATGGAATGACCCTGTGCCATGATACTCACAAAATGAGCAGGCTCCAGAAGCTGTCCGTTGTCGTCTTGTCAACCTTTTCAACAGCTCCAGCAGCTGTTGATTGTCGTCTACCATTTTCAAAAGCTTTCGCCTCTTTAACCTCTTTGCCAAATTTTATGTGAAGGGAACAAAGTTTATATGAGCCGCCTCATGGGAAAACCAACAATCTGCATAGGCGAAAACAAAGACGCAGATCAGCTTCGCGGTAACCGGGAAGCTGATCAGCGTCTTTGTTTTCGCTACTCGGATAGTATAGTTCCTCTTCTACTTAAATCCGAAATTTCAAGATTCTAGCTCTGTTCTGTAACTGTACAGGTCGGTTTGTGTTGGACCTGGTCGGAAACCACATTGTTGGTTTTCCCACGAGGCGGCTCATATAAATGGTCCATGTCACAGTACCAAGATGGCCACCTGAAACCAGTGTACCAATTTCAACAGAAGTTGGTATGTAGTATCAGGTACTCTGGCCCATCATAGTTGGTATAAATCATGACTTTTGGTTGACCGAGACCTATTCTACCGCAAAGTTGCATTTTTCAATGGGAATAGTGTAAACATCTGATCTTTCATTAAGTTCTGAAGCCTGTGATCTGAAAATTGTCAGATACAAAAAATTATTGAGCTAATAAGTATGTGAGTATTCAAGATCAGTCATTTGTTCTTAGCCGAAGGTCATTTACATATTGAAACTTCTCAGAATACTGGGCTACATGAAGCCAAATTTTATATGAATCCTCTCAAATGACCAAGATGGCTGCCATGCCCAACTTTAATAACATTTAATGTATATGAAACATCCAAACGCATCTTAGCATGTGTATTATTTGTTGCATGTTGGGTTTAAATTTATACTAATCAGTTAACATGACAAGATACACGATTGATGGTATTAAGCGAAAACTGGATCAAAGTGAAAAAAAATTCATGGAACAAGTCAGTACAATCATAGAAACTTTGCTTGTTAATGTTTTTAAGCAATACAGTGAAACATTTTCAGACTTTAAATGAAATGAATTTTTCTTTGATGTTGTAATTGCATTAAACAAATAGGATTTCACATGCCTAACAGAGATGCCAATGCATTTGAGTTTAGGGTTATCCTGGGGAAAATTGGGGCTGTATTTTCTCATGTTTACCAGAATGGACAGGCGTCACAGAATGGTGAAATGCAAAGCCACCAACACTAAAACCTCAAGAATACCCGAAAAATGGAAAACTAGCGTTTTGACCAATCAGAAACCAGCTCAAGTGATCCATAATCGGTAGAAATTTAATGACATTTAAATATTTGTTGGTGGTTATTGAATTAACACTACCAGTAGGATTTACTAGAAAAAACCATTTCTATCCAATTCAGCACTATTTCTTGTTGCATTGGGAGTTTGGGTTAGTCTAGTTTCCTTTCTGCATGGAATCTTTTTGGCGCTTTGTATTAGAATTGCATTGAGAATTGAAATCAGTCAACATTAGCTTTTATGGAGAAACCACCATGAAAACATGCAAATACCGGGATCAAAGGATGGAAAAAAAAAAGTTGAAGACATTATAGATTTATGTTTAATTTATTAGAAAAGTTTGTGGTTTAAGACAATAAAATATTTGAATTCTTAACAAATGTTGTGACAGCCTTTGGTGATAGGTAAAATGTTTTGTTTTTTTTTCTGTCTTTATTCCAGCTTTTTCACAAGCCATGCAGCAAAACTAACCTCTGGCAGCACACATCATTTTGACAACTTTGGTTAGAGAAGTTTGGTCCCAAACATAATTGACATAATATGAGCCTGTGCGTGAGAAAACCAACAATTTTGATTCTGGCCAGGTCTTACACAAACTGGCCTGTACAGTCACAGAAGAGGGTTAGAGGCTGGAAATTTTAGATTTAGAATGAAGAGGAATTGTGCTATCCGTGTTGCAGTTTGTTGGTTTTCTGATGCGGCGGCTCATTGTACAAACATTTTTTTCTGTTCATGATTCATTCTCTGTTTTCTGAATTGATTTCTTTCATGATTATCACAACAAAAAGATTCAATAAATGAGCCACCTCGTGGGAAAACCAACAATGTGGTTTCCGACCAGGTCCGACACAAACTGGCCTGTACAGCTACAGGACCGGCTAGAAGCTTGAAATTTTGGAGTTAAGTAGAGGAGGAATTGTACTATCCGAGTAGCGAAAACAAAGGCGCTGATCCGCTTCGCGGTTACCGCGAAGCTGATCTGCGCCTTTGTTTTCGCCTATGCAGATTGTTGGTTTTCCCATGGGGAGGCTCAAATGTATGGGAAATACTAAAAGTGCAAAAATCAATGGGAACAGCAATTTAATCACATGCATGGGTAACATAAATATTCCAATTGCATCTTTTAATAATGTGTATATTGAGTCCATTTTATCAGGTTTTATGGCACAGCTAATAATTCTGCCATTAGTGTCAGAGAAGAAAAGACTGAATTTCTTGCAAAACATTCACTTTCAACATTCGAGTGCCTGTCAACTGTCGAGGCAGCTTAAGATGAAACATGCACATACTTTCTGAGATAAAACAAAGTAAATCTGGGACAAATATGCCTGAAAAAGTGCTACCTTCAACCTTGTATGAGCTACTGACGTTTGCCTGACAAATGAGCCACCCCATGAGAAAACAAACAATCTGCATAGGCGAAAACAAAGACGCAGATCAGCTTCGCGGTAGCTGATCAGGCGCCTTTGTTTTCGCTACTCAGATAGTACAATTCCTCTTCTACTTAAATCTGAAATTTCAAGCTTCTAGCTCTTTTCTGTGCTTGTACAGGCCGGTTTGTGTCGGGCCTGTTCGGAAACCACATTGTTGGTTTTTCCACGAGGCGGCTCAAATGCAATGACTAAAGTAGTGTAGAACCCTTGTTGAACAATTAAAAGCACTGCTCAAATGATAATGTTCATTCAGAAACAAATGAGCTGCCTCGTGGGAAAACCAACAATGTGGTTTCCGAACAGGTCCGACACAAACCAACCTGTACAAGACCAGAAAAGAGCTAGAAACTTGAAATTTCGGATTGAAGTAGAAGAGGAATTGTACTATCCGAGTAGCGAAAACAAAGGCGCTGATCAGCTTCGCGGTTACCGCGAAGCTGATCTGCGTCTTTGTTTTCGCCTATGCAGATTGTTGGTTTTCCCACGAGGCGGCTCAAATATAATGAAAATATTTGAGCCTCATCACAGGAAAACCAGATTTTTGCCCATGCGAAAACAAAGGCGCAGATCAGCTGTGCAGTAACTGCACAGGTGATCTGCGCCTTTGTTTTTCCTACATGGATAGCACAATCCATTACCTTCTTAAATCCGAAATTTCAAGCTTCGTAGACTGTGCGGGTTGGTTTGTGTCAGACCTGGTCGGAAATCCTGAAGACGTGGTTTCTCGCACTGCGGCTCATTTAAAACTGGTGATAAAGAAATTCATCATTATATATACCAAGTCCTAATTTTAATAGTGTAATAATAATTCTAAAGACAAAATAATGATTCAAATAAATATAAACAAAAAGTCAATCGTTCTAAATAATAGTAAAATCAGTATTAACCATCAACCTTGTTGACAAAAATCTCGTATTAATAAATGTTTTGAAACTTGACATCTCGGAAACCTTTTAACATAGTTTGTACTTTGCAATTAAATCACATACATATTAAAGCTGTCCCTCTCAAACATAGCAGTTACCTTGGTACCTGAGTAGACAAGATTAATGTCAAGAAAAAACTATACAAGCCACAACACAATAAAATAGTTTGTCTTTGCTTAACAAATTTGCTGATTATAACTAGTTAGGGGAAGTACATATACATTGACCAGACTGGTGACTGATCAAAAAGCCATTACACTGATACATGTACATGCTGGGTCCCAAATAAATCAATGCTTTAGCCATGTTCTGTAGTTGCACAGCCCTCTGTGTTCGACCTGTATAGACACAATTAAGACTGACTTTTCCTTGACATTTACTGTACTCATTCTAATTAGCACACATGCTCCAATAAGCGCACACCCTGGTCGTTTCCGTAAAGCATGTGCATAAGCGCACACTACTAGGCTAACATATTGGTATTTCATTCGCATAAATACCTTATTAATAACCTTATATGATCAAACACTATTTTGCAACGACTGCAACACTTAAATTACACCATCATTGGTATTTTTGTTTCCGTTCCTATATGTGCTTATTAGAACAATATTTGGTTACCTTTACTTATTGTTATTTTGAAAAGTTAAGCGCACTGTGCACTAATTAGAATGAATACATTATTATTTGAGCCGCCTCATGGGAAAACCAACAATCTGCATAGGCGAAAACAAAGTCGCAGATCAGCTTCGCGGTAACCGCGAAGCTGATCAGCGTCTTTGTTTTCGCTACTCAGATAGTACAATTCCTCTTCTACTTAAATCCAAAATTTCAAGCTTCTAGCTCTTTTCTGTGCTTGTACAGCTCGGTTTGTGTCAGACCTGTTCGGAAACCACATTGTTGGTTTTCCCACGAGGCGGCTCTAATTTTGTTGTGTTGTTTGTGCAGTCAAAAGTTTATTTGTTCATATCAGCCGGATACATGAAATGAGCCGTGTCGTGAGAAAACCAGATTTTTGACTATGCGAAAACAAAGGCGCTGATCCACTTCCCAGTAACTGCGAAGCTGATCAGCACCTTTGTTTTTGCTACAATGCTAGTACAATTCCTCTTCTTCCTAAATCCATTTTCTGTAGCTGCACATGCCGGTTTGTGTCGGACATGGACGGAAACCCCGAAGACCAGTTTTCTCGTGTCACGGCTCAAATAAGGTCAATTAAAAGGTGTATGTCACGATATAGTGTAGCACTTTATACTTCACACTTTCAGCCGTGTAATACTCTGTGTGACAACCTCTCAGCAGGTGATGGTAATTGCATTTCTGTAAAATAAAGCATATACTGATGACATACAGCTGCAGGAAGGCAGAAAAGCTTAAAATTACTTGTACACATTGAAACAAGAACTCCGCGGAGGTCGATATCGCACCTGCATCGGGCAAAATACACATTACTATGCAAGGTTTCACACTCACAGCTATCACTGATGCAGAGAAAACCAAACTTCGGCTTAAAAATTAACAAAGTCAATGGACCTTGAAATATAGGTCAAGGTCAGTGGGTCAATGTGCGTGCTTGAAGGGTATGTCAAGGACAATTACTATGCAAGGTTTCACACTCACAGCTATCACGGATACAGAGAAAACGGAACTTCGACGTAAAAATTAACAAAGTCAATGGACCTTGAAATATAGGTCAAGGTCAGCGGGTCAAGGTGCGTGCTTGAAGGGTGTGTCAAGGACAATTACTATGCAAGGTTTCACAATCCTAGCTATCACTGATGCAGAGAAAACGGAACTTCGACGTAAAAATTAACAAAGTCAATGGACCATGAAATATAGGTCAAGGGCACCGGGTCAAGGTGCGTGCTTGAAGGGTATGTCAAGGACAACTACTATGCAAGGTTTCACAATCCTAGCTATCACTGATGCAGAGAAAACCAAACTTCGACGTAAAAATTAACAAAGTCAATGGACCGTAAAATATAGGTCAAGGTCAGCAGGTCAAGGTGCGTGCTTGAAGGGTATGTCAAGGACAATTACTATGCAAGGTTTCACACTCACAGCTATCAATGATACAGAGAAAACGGAACTTCGACGTAAAAATTAACAAAGTCAATGGACCGTGAAATATAGGTCAAGGGCACCGGGTCAAGGTGCGTGCTTGAAGGGTATGTCAAGGACAATTACTATGCAAGGTTTCACACTCACAGCTATCAATGATACAGAGAAAACGGAACTTCGACGTAAAAATTAACAAAGTCAATGGACCGTGAAATATAGGTTAAGGGCACCGGGTCAAGGTGCGTGCTTGAAGGGTATGTCAAGGACAATTACTATGCAAGGTTTCACAATCCTAGCTATCACTTATGTAGAGAAAACCAAACTTCGACGTAAATGTTGACGGACGGACGGACGAACGAACGAACGAACGAACGAACGAACGGACGGACGGACGGAAATTTGGACTCCTATATCGCACCCTGCTATAAGCAGGTGCGATAAAAAGATGCTCCATGCTGTTTTAACAACTGTAAGCAGAACAGAATATTTCAGCCATGGACACATGATGGAAGCTGCTTTATTTCGATAACACTATGTCAGAAACGCAGTTAAAACCCAGCTACTTTTGAACACCATTTTGTGTTTCTGATAAAAGGCAAAGACTACTCTTTAGTGGCCCCTAAGGCAGAGCGGTTTAGAGCACTGTTTCTTAATCACTCGATCATCTCACCGCTTTGTCTGGTGTGGGTTCGAGCCCCGCAGTGGCCACATGTGAGACAAGCCAAGTTCTGCTTGCGGGTGTGTCAGGTGGTTTTTCTCAGGGTTCTATCGCCCACTGATTGGCACGTCTCGTATGAGCTGAAATAATCTTGAAAGGGACATAAAACTTAAAAAAAAAAATAATAAAAAGAGTAGACTTGGATATAAGCACCCATGGGCAGTATGATCAGAGTCTGCTACTGCTGCCAGTACATTAGAATTATCTTATAGGATCATTTATAATCAATGCAAATTAAGACCAATTAACTCCAGAAGATGAGATTTTTTGCAATACTTGTATGAGTCACCACATCAGAAACCAACACTCTGCATATGTAAAAACAAAGACATGGTTCAGTTTTCGCTTCAAAGATAGTATGAGCTACCTCTTCAAAAGTCTGAAATTACAAGCTTCTACTTTCTTAGACTGTACCCTACATGTGTCTACCCTGGTCAGGAAACCCATTTTTTTTCACATAGAAAAAATGGCTTGTATAATAAGACTCATTCACCGTGTTTAATCCACATCAAAAGATGATTTTGGTGGTCCCCCTGCACCGCCATCTCCGCCAGGAGCCCCCGGAGAGGGGCCCGGGCTTCCATCACCGCCGCCCGCACCCCCGGTAAACATGCCGAACTTGGAGGCCATCTTGTTGATGACTTTCTTCACCTTCTCATTGTTCTGGTATTTAGAGATGTTTGCTGGGTTGGTGCTTACGTCCTGGAATGCTGCCGCAACTTCGGGATCCTAAACAAAGGGATGAAAGGTTAAAACAAGCAAGAAAACAAACATCCTTACAAAGTCAAATATCCGAGTAGCAGAAAAGCTGTTGGGAAGTTGTATGTAAACAAACATATTAAAGAAGAACTATATCAGAAAGCTACGAGACAACTAACTGAAAACCTGCACCAACGAGGTTACCCTAAAAACACAATAAAGGCGGCAATACGGAAAGCAACACAACAAGACAGAATGACCCTACTTCAACCAAAACGGGGATCAACAAACCAAGCCAATCGCATTATACCTTTCACAACAACCTATAACCCATACAACCCACCCGTTTGTAAGATCCTAAAAAGAAACACACGGATTTTATCCTCTTCCCCAGAACTCACTGATCTATTAACATACAACTTCATGGTTGTGCACAAACGAGCCAGAAACTTGAAACAAATGTTGACCAAAACTGATGTCAATCCACAATACATCCCCAAGGGATCGGGTCCGTGCAATACTCCGTGCGTGACCTGCCCCTTCATGAAACCTACGGAACATGTAACTTCTAGAACAACAAATGAACAAATTCGCATACGTGGATGTTTCAACTGCAAATCTAAGAATGTAATATATGTCTTAAGCTGCACAAAATGCGGACTACAATACGTTGGTCAGACTGGGAATTCTTTCAATGAACGATTTAGGGCACATCTCACAGACATCCGACAACGTAACGTACAGAAACCGGTAGCGTTACACTACACGTCAACAGACCACAGCGCAAACAACGTCGTCGCGACCATAGTTACCCAAACTACCGGCGATCTCAACTTACGTCTAAGAACGGAAGAAACGTGGATCCAACGCCTCAAAACAAGACTACCAACAGGATTAAATCTGAAACAAT
This sequence comes from Rugalucina vietnamica, assembly GCA_964017185.1. Taxonomy (NCBI): domain Eukaryota; kingdom Metazoa; phylum Mollusca; class Bivalvia; order Lucinida; family Lucinidae; genus Rugalucina; species Rugalucina vietnamica. The sequence continues at coordinate 95,008,881 of OZ024869.1, forward strand.
AGGATGCCGAGCTGTGACCTTTGTAAGAAATCTTTCGTATCGAATACGACTTTGAAACGTCACATAACTGCATTCCACGAGAAGAAGCGGATAACATACCAATGCTGCCATTGTTACACCAGCTATGTTAGGAAGGAGAATGTCCTAAAACATACGCAACATAAACACGGGGACAATGAAGGGAAGTTCATTATCTCGGAAACCACTAATAAACTCTATAGTCCCGGAATTTTTAAACCGGCAACCTGGACACCGCCGCCAGAGGCTCGATGCAAGCCGACAATCTATAGAATCAAGATACCACCTAGCAATACCAAGAATGCATCTAAATCAATGTCAACGCTGCTTGAAGAATACAAGATATTACAACAGCAACTACTTTCGGAAACCAGGGAACCCGCGTGGCAACCTTTGACTACAAAAACATTGGATGAACACAACGCGAAAGTAACAACTGAGACACTGATGAAGGACTTATATTTATCGGACTCTGACACCTCTATCTCCTCCAATGAAACAGTCTGTCTCGATGAACTTTCTCTTACACCACAACTTAAGAATAATGAACCAGTACATATTTACAATGCTTTTAAAAACTAACACTCATCTTTTGAACTCTTTGAACATTACTACTTTTACCTAACTTTATCTCCATAACAACCAGATCGGATCACAAACCCAGATCTATATTTAGAACAATAAGGTCACGCGATGTTGACAACCGCTAAACACTACTTCAGGGATTGTAAACAGTAAAAATTTTAACTTGAAAAAGGTCTTTGAAAGACCGAAACATGTCGTTCTATTAAAACAAGAAGTGAAACCGATACCGTTGTTGATTGTTTATTCTGTTCTTCCTCCTTCTACTGATTGAAACATATTAAAGGTTTACTTTTTTCCTAAAATACTTTTTTCTGAAGCTGTCTCATTTAATTTATTTCATCTCATCTTATTTAATGTAATAGCTTACAGAATGCTGCATTGAACAGCTTAAATTTGGCCAAGTTGTTTTGTTTTTGTTTTGTTTTTTCAGAATTTCCAGGTTAACCTATGCATAGCTACCTTGACCATGCAGACCTGTCAGGGTCTGTGCCCTTAAGAAATGTAGTGACATTTCTAGATTATGCATCCCCAGAAAAAAAATCCATCCAATGATTTTCAGTTATACTTGAAGATCTAACTTGTATTTTTAGTGGTGTGTGATTATTTTAACTTTAATGTAATAACTTACTGAGAATGCTGAAAGTATTTCTGGGTCTTGTAGCAGTTGACTGATGTCAGGCATACCACCTGCTGCTCCACCTACAAGGTAGAATATTTGAGCCGCCTCGTGGGAAAACCAACAATGTGGTTTCCGAACAGGTCCGACACAAACCGGCCTGTACAAGCACAGAAAAAGAGCTAAAAGCATGAAATTTCGAATTTAAGTAGAAGAGGAATTGTACCATCCGAGTAGCGAAAACAAAGGCGCTGATCAGCTTCGCGGTTACCGCGAAGATGATCTGTGTCTTTGTTTTCGCCGATGCAGATTGTTGGTTTTCCCATGAGGCGGCTCATTTATACCCCCTGTATAACCCTTGATGCAACCAAATTTCTCCCAGCGCAGATTGATGCAACATCACATGACAAAATGGAACTAGTTGATTCACTTGATTGGAAGCCTGATCAATTGGGCAACAACATACAATGAAGCAATATTGAATAGTGAGGCAACGAACTCTTTGCTGTACGATCAGGCTCCAATCATCACTGCATTTTTCATGTATCATGTGATGTTGCATCAATCTGTGCTGTAAGAATCACAAGTATATAATAGGGTGTTTACAATCTGTAACGGGTGAGATACTGCAATTTTCATGAGACACTTTCATGAATTTTCAATTTTCAAATTATCTGTGTAGTTTCTTTATTCTCAATTGAATATTCATGTACTTTTCATATGTTATACTCATTGATCCAGGATTCAGTGAAATATTACTAGCATAGTTATTAAACAAAATTTAGTTTTTATAAGTAAAACTTATTTTAACGAAGATACTCACCAATAGGCTTAACTATAGCAGTTTCCCTTACTCCCCGCAAAGTTTGAGGACCGTTCTGTATGTTTCGGTAACTAGTAGTACCTATACGCACTTTGGCGCCAAACCGGAACAACCGCTATCGCGGGAAAAGCGCACGTGCAAATCAGAAATTCCTTTGCCCCATCAAGAATGAGGGGTAGGGAGGAGGGTAATCGAAGTTAGCCTATTGGTGAGTATCTTCGTTAAAATAAGTTTTACTTATAAAAACTAAATTTTAACTTCATCCCCTCACCAATAGGCTTAACTATAGCAGAATCACTCTTGGAGGGTTGGATTCTTGAAACATACAGAAAATACAGAACGATCCTTTAATCCAGGGATTAATCCTGTTGAAACTTATGATCTACCAATCATAAGAAATAGAAGGAAATAAAAGAGAAAGTATCTAAATTTCCACCATTTCAATCCCTGGATTGAGTGAACCATCATTTCAAGTACCTTGATCTGGTATTGCTAGGCCTCAGTTGATAGTTCCTCAAGATTAGCAATCCTGGATAGGCAGACCAGAGCGGCCCCCCACCACTTTTTGAGCAGATACCACTGGACCCAGTAGTCTGAGGTTGTCTCCTTGCCCATTCTGTAAATCTCTCAGGTAGAACTTAGCGAAGGTCGAACTAGATGACCATACTGCCGCCTTAATAATATCCTCAACAGGAGTTTTATTAAAGTAAGACCATGAAGCAGAAAGAGCTCTAAGCTCATGTGCTTTTATCTTAAGTAAAGCTACCTTAGATTTTGATACATTCTTATAAGCTAATCTAATTGTATAAGTAATCCATCCGGAGATAGATCCCTTAGTAATATCATGATTTCCCTTCAAGGGAAGAAAAAGCCTTTTCCGATTCAAACGAATAGGCTCTGTTACTTTCAAGTAACGTTTCAGAGCTCTAACAGGACACAAAAGCCTGTTAAAGTCATTCCATTTTACAGTTTTTGACAAATTTTGAACCAAAATATCATCCGGACAAACGGATGGTAATTGATTTTTGGCTAGAAAGCCTGGTTGTGTTCTTAAAGAAACAGAGCCATCTGACTGGTTGAATCTGAGATATCCTGAATCCATTGAAAGAGCGTGAATCTCACTAACCCGCCTTGCTGTTGCCAATGCAAGCAGAAAAACGGTTTTCAGAGTGAGATGGAACCTGGACGCACGGTGTAAAGGTTTATATGGTTCAGAACATAACGAAGAAAGAACACAAGAGAGGTCCCATTTCGGAGCTAAAGACCTTTGAACAGGCCTCTGTAATTCCATGGACTTAATAAGTTCAGAAATGATAGGATCAGATCCAACGTTTTGGCCAGACTTGAATTTCAGAGTGTTAGAAATAGTCGATCTGTAGCCCTTTATAGTACTGACTTGGCTTTTCTTCTCCTGAAACAAGTGTAGCAAGAAGTCTGCTACGTTTGCAGAAGTTGCCTTGTCAGGAGGAATTTCCCTTTTAAGACACCAATCGGAGAAAACATTCCATTTAGCATCATAGACCTTCCTGGTGGATGCTCGTCTTGCTTTTGCAGCGAGGTTGGCAACTTCCTGCGAAAAGCTCTTATCTCTGATTGACTTGCGCACAATACCCAAGCGTGTAATCGAAGATTTTCCACGTTTTCCCTTACAAAGTGGACTTGAGTTAGCAAATTCCATTCTGCCGGAAGTTGAATTGGAAGTGCTACGAGTAACCGAAGTAATTCTGGAAACCAAGACATTTCGGGCCATAATGGTGCTACCAGAACAATTCTGCACTGATGTTGGTGAATTTTGTTGAGAATCGCCGGAATTAGAGCAAAAGGCGGAAACGCATAAGCGTGCATTCCGTCCCAGTTCATTGACAGGGCATCTATCCCTAGAGCTCTGTCGTCTGGAATCGGGGATACATACACAGGAAGTCTGTTGTTCAACCGAGTTGCAAACAGATCTATGTTCGGAAAGCCTGTCATCACCAGGATTGAATTGCAGATCGTCTGATCCAGGCACCATTCCGTTGGAATAGGTTTGGAAAGACGACTCAACCTGTCGGCCAGTACGTTCGTTTTGCCAGGAATGTGACGAACAAGAAGATTTATGTTTCTCTTGTCGCACCAGAGAAGAGTATCCCACACCTCCATGCAAAGAGATGGGGAGTGGGTACCTCCCTGTTTCTTCAGATAAGCGACCACTGATGAATTGTCCGTGGCTATCATTACAGTGGTATTTTTGACATACTGATGGCACTGTTTTAGAGCTAAGAAAATCGCTTTCATCTCTAAAACATTGATGTGTAGAGCAGATTGATCCTGAGACCAAACTCCATGACACAGAAGTCCCTCCGGTTCGAGATGGGCACCCCAACCGGAAAGACTCGCGTCCGTGAAAAGAGTGTGAGTGGGAAGAGGTGGTTTCAGTGTTACACCCCGAAGAAAACGATCTTTGTTGCTCCACCATTCTAAGTGACTCCTGATCTGAGTACTGATCTGAATGGGATGTTCTAATGGCAGAATATGCGGTTTCCATTGTGCAAATAATGCCATTTGTAGAGGGCGTAAATGAAGTCTGCCCAAAATAAGAAACTGGGCAGCTGCACTCAGTTTCCCTAATAGAGACAGATACATCCTTGCTGACACAAGGTTCTGTCCCTTGAACCAAAGTACAAGACTCAGGATGGTACCCGAACAATATTTCTGTCTGTCAGAAATTCCATTCCGATAAACACAAAATTCTGGGAAGGAATTAACTCCGACTTCTCTTCGTTGATAATCAGTCCTAGAGATGTTATCAACATGACAGTGAAATGTTGGTCTTTGAGGATATCTGAACGAATCTGATTCCTGACCAACCAATCGTCCAGATATGGAAACAGAACTATGGACCTCTTTCGCAAATGGACTGCTATGGCAACCATCATGCGAGTAAACACAAAAGGACTTGTGGCTAATCCGAACGGGAGAGCCCTGAACTGAAACACCTGACCCTTGAGACAGAATCGTAGAAATTTCCGAGACTGTCTGTGAATGGGTATGTGTAAATAAGCATCGGTCAGATCCAGAGAGAACGCCCAATCGTTGGGTTGAATTGAGTGTCTGACTTTGTTTGCTGTTTCCATTTTGAACGACTGAATGTTCAGAAAAGCATTCAGTTTGGATAGATCTATTATGAGTCGTAATTTCCCATTCTTCTTGGGAACTAGGAAAATACGAGAATAAAATCCTGGACCTTCCGGATTTATTTTCTCCACTGCCCCTTTCAATAGGAGTTTCTTGACCTCTTCCTCCAGGACAAGACTTTCGGTCTGTTGAAGGAAAACCGGCGTTGGGGAAAGAGAGGGTTTCCTTAAAAAAGGAATCTTGTATCCCTTTTTTACTACAGAAAGTACCCACGAGTCCTCTGTTATTTCTTCCCAACGTTTTTGAAAGTGGGCCAATCGTCCTCCTACCGGAAGATCCTTTCGAGGACGAGGCAGTGGAGTGGCATTTTCATTGACTGGAGACGTTAGAGGCACCGCCTCGGGAGGGGGCCTGGTGACCCCTTCCCCGAGCGTTAGTGCCGCCACGTCTAGAACCTCTCCTAGAACCACCTTTGTCACGTTGAATAGGTAGTCTAGAATTGGCAGAGCCTTTCTGATCGTGTTTCTTAGCCGGTCGTTTAGGGATCTTGAAGGAATCAGAATTTGCAGGTTTAGTGTTCTTATTCAAAGAAGAGGCAATAAACTTCTGCTGTTGAGCTTCTGCATTAGATTTCTGAATCTCAGTAACTTGACCTCCAAACATAGACTCCGCAGAAATTGATACTGAACGAAGTTTATCCTTCGAAGCATCAATCAAGATTTTTGACTTTTCAATAGCAGCCTCTCTCCTGGCTTGTAACAACTCTACAGCCAAAATTACTGCCATAGATGTAGAATGCTTTATACAATTAACAAGAGTATTCAGCATTCTCTTCAAGAGAAGAGCATCAAGATCATCAGATTCTAAGGATTTGACTGATGCTGCGGCAAAAAGATCGGCATAAGAATTAATTGTAACCATGTTCCGAGCTTGTCTCTCCATGGTTTCAAGACTCTTAATTGGAATATTGGTATTACCAGAAGAATACAAATCCAACAGAGACGCATCCTTATCTAGTTTAGGGATGACAGCAGGAAATAATTGACCATGTGTACGGTAATATTTCATTGAGACACCAAGATCTTTCTCAATAGATTGGTTTGTTACCCAACCAGGTTCAAGTTTGATCTTTTTTGAGATCAAATCCTGAAACAAATTAACAGTATCTTTGATTAACAAAGACTGGGGTAACGATGCCGAATCCTTGTCGTCTGACGGATTTAGAGCATCAAGAGTAGATCTCGGTTTATGAGAAAAATCAGAAGATTCTTTCCTCGGACAAACATCAGGTGGTAACAAAGCCATTACCTCCTTGATGGCATCTGCAAAAGAAACAGTAGGTTCTTCCTCTCCGTTGGAGTCGGAACCATGTTTTTCAGAAGATTGTTTCTTGGATTTACAATTGATCTTGGTAGGTGAACCGGCTATGCTGTCACCGTCAAAATCATTGTGTTCCACATTTAGAGAAAGAGTATCATCTCTATCGGAGGACACACTCCCCGACGTAGATGAGACACGAATCCTCTTACGATGAGACCTAGGAGTAATCGAACGAGAACGTTTTCGCCCCCTAGATCTCAAACTTCTAGACTCAGACCTTCTATGGCGAGAACTAGAAGAATGTTTATGTTTCTTATGACGCTTATGTCCCGAATGGGGCTTACGACGATAAGAATGCTTCCTCTTATGGTGTCGATCTCTCCCTGAAGAGGAGCTGTATGAAGAGGATCGAGATCTAGACAAGTCAGAACTACTAGACCTAGAACGTCTAGAAGTATGACTGTACTTGGAACGAGATGACCTGAAAGTAGGCCTACAATCTCGAACCTGTTTAGGCCGTTTTGACCGGTGCCCGGTTGACTGGTGTTTAGATGACTGGTCAACTCTACGATCATCAATGTCAGACCTTGAATGGTTGTCAGAAGAAAGTGACCGACCATTCGATGATGTATAACAAGAAGAACCACTATCTGACCGGTACCTAGTTGTCTGATGACCTGGTGACCGGTGCCTGGTGTCCTTGTGGACTGGTGACCGGTACCGGGCATTCTGACGGTCTTCTGACCGGTGCCTGGTCCTCTGATGGTCTGGTGATTGGACACCTGGTTGCCGTGAACCTGGCGACCGGGTGACCGGTGCCTGATTGACTGGCGACCTTGAGGTTCTATCAGAGTTACCAGTCAAATGACCTGGTGAACTCTGTGCCCTCTTGTCCTTAGACACTACGGTAGCAGAACTACCTGACCGGTCAGGTGATGAAACCTTAGACCGGTGAGTGTCAGTCAGGGAGTTTTCTCGATTCTCTCGATACTTCCCCCCTGACGAGGACTTGTCAGTAGAAGACAAAGTCTCCGACTGAGACTTCTTGGAAGTTCCAGAGCCGGAATGACCCTCGACAGACGGAATGACTGTCTCTTGATCCCCTGGCTCATTGTCCCTCTTCTTTTCATCTGTAGTCTTCCTGCGACCCATGTGTGTACGTCTACACGCCACCAAAGTCCAAACCGCTGAAGTCCACTTCTTACAAGTAGAGCATCTATTAGCGAAGCTACAACCAGAACATGAAAAGCAAGATAAGTGGTTATCCCATGACGCCTTCAAATGGCCACACGAACCACGAATTTGGGACATACTTAGTGATAAACAAGTCACAACGTGACGAAAAAAACCGGAAAATAAACAAAGTTCAAACGAGATAAATAATATCAACGTAGAACAAACCGGTAATAAAACAAAACAGTAAACAATGAAATAAATACAATTCAAAGCGGGGAAATACGCGAACAAACCATACGGAGTAGAAAAGAAAAGTTGAAAATTATATCCAACTTCAAAAACACATCCGTTTCGGTACTCGCAAAGGAAATTTCTGATTTGCACGTGCGCTTTTCCCGCGATAGCGGTTGTTCCGGTTTGGCGCCAAAGTGCGTATAGGTACTACTAGTTACCGAAACATACAGAACGGTCCTCAAACTTTGCGGGGAGTAAGGGAAACTGCTATAGTTAAGCCTATTGGTGAGGGGATGAAGTTAAACTAACCTGGCATTCCACCTGCTCCAGGGAATCCCCCTGGCATCCCTCCAGCTCCAGGGAACCCCCCTGGCATCCCACCTGGCATTCCCCCGGGGAAACCCCCTGGCATTCCTCCAGCTCCGGGAAATCCTCCTGGCATCCCTCCAGGCATTCCACCTGGGAATCCCCCAGGGAATCCTGATGATGATCCCGAAGAGCTCTCACTTTCCTGGGATAAAAATAGACAATCATAAAAGAACGCTTGCCTGAATATGGCTTCATACATGGAAACATTTCCATAATCTCTCAAAACATCTGTAATTCAGCTATAAAAAAACAAAAACATTCTGTTTGGAAAGTGTAGCATCCCTGTAGGACCCAATTGGGTTTCCAAAGAGGACCATGAAATATCACTTATTATTAAAATTTAAAGGGAATCAATGCCTCAGAAAGAAACCAAAGAGAAATGTTTTATTCTCCTAAGTGTTCATCCACTAATAAAACATTCTATTATTCTGTCTGAATCAACTTTTGTTGCCCAAAAGTGTTCCTTGATGCCTTTCAAATTTACAACTCACTTTTCTAGCCTTCTCCTGTGCTTCCTTTGCCTTCCTCACTCTTTCTTTCCGAGCCTTCAGTTCCTTTTCTTCTTTCTTTCTCTGATAGCGTCTCTGGTGTTCCTGGATTTTCAGTGCCTATACAAAAACATAAGGGCCCAGTTGTTCAAAACTTTGTTTAATTGCTTAATGCCATCGTTAAGACCTCAACTCATTAAGTAAATGATGACTACATATTAAAGCAAATACACTGTTATTTTTTTTGTTGATAAAATGTGAGAATCCTTTGCAATGCAAAGGATTCTCACATTTTATCAACAAAAAATAACAGTGTATTTGTAATATTCATGTTTGAAATTTTAATGAATCGTTAACAAAGATGTTGTTAATTTTGAACAACTGGCCAAAGGACACTATTATCCCATATATGACGAATGGACTTGCCCACTCGTTATCATTTGGGTGAGTCCACTTTCATTTTAAGGGCTTCAGGTAGGATTTTCAAATTTTATTCAATTTTTCGATGAAAATTCTCTAAGCAAACAGAACAGCCTCCGATGGGACGCCACGTTCTACGGCATCACATCTGGGTCTATCCTGTTTGCCAATGTCCCATAAAAGGGATGCCAGGCTTAAATGAGTTAATGAATATTAAACAATATTTAGCCTTGAAAAGACTAACTGTCAAAAATACAAGGACCAACTTGATAACCTTTTTATCTCAATTTCATGCTGCATTATTGCAAGATATCTAGACACCTTATCGACAGCTAAAATAGTCAAACTAGCTGCAGCAATTTTTTATAGAAACTAGGTGCTGATCAGACTGTTCTGGTGTGCAGTTTGTTCCTCACCTTGAAAAATAGGTCAAGGTCACCAAAATCTAATCAACTCTTTCCCCTCTCCCAACCATGTACCTATGCAAGTTTAGTGAAATTCCACCCAATGGTTCAAAAGATATTGTGCCGGAAAGAAGCTATGCGGACGCAGACAGGATCCGCACCAAAAACAATATGTCCCCCACCTTCGGTTGGGGAGACATAATAAACATTTGTGTTCTGACTTTTCAAACAGTACAAGATTTGAGCCGCCACAGCAGAACAAGCAACGATCTGCATGTGCGAAAACAAGGACGCAGATAAGCTTTGCAGTGACTGCACAGCTGATCAGCGCCTTTGTTTTCACAACACGAATAGTACAATCACTCTTCTTAAATCTAAAATTTTAGGCTCTTTTAAAACTATTTGCTGTTGCTGTACAGCATGGGTTGTCGGACCTGGTTGTTGTTGTTTTTTCATGCCAAGACTTAGATGTCTTACATTTGGTTTGACTTGTTTCAGCATTTCATTAGCATCATCATCATAGTCCAGTTTACAAGCAGTTGTCAAGTCATGGTATGATTCTTCCCACAGACCCAACATTCTGAAAAACAATCACAATGTTTCTGTATCAATCTAAGATAAATGAGCCACGTCATGAGACAAACGGAGTTATGCCTATGTGTAAACAAAGGCGCAGATCAGCTTCACAGTAACTGCGAAGCTGACCAGCGCCTTTGTTTTCGCTACACGGATACCGGTAGTACAAGTTCTCTACTTTATGAATCCAAAATTTCCAGCTTCTGGCCATCTTCTGCGCTTGTACAGCTCGGTTTGTGCCAGACCTGTTCGGAAACCGCATTGTTGGTTTTTTCATAACGCTGCTAAAATGCTATACACATCACAATGAAAGAACTCTCCTTATAAGACAATAACTTTAAACTGTATTTTAAAAATTAAACAGCATTTTTGAGTCATTCATGATCAACAAACTTCACCTGATTTTGTTTATTTTTCTAGCAGAAGGCAAATATCTAGAGGAATGTTTTAATATTGCAAATGAGAGACAATTTTCATGTCCTCTGTCAAGACCATGTAAACTAGGTATGTATACAGCATACACATCAACCTCATTATAACGCTATCTTTGGGGTCCATAGAAACAGACCGTGTTATAAGTGAACCATGTTATAATGAGGTTATTTACTATAGACATATAGCAAAATAATCAACTTGGAAGCCATGACATTGCCGTGTTATATTGAAAACCGCATTATAATGGGGTGCGTTATAATGAGGCTGAAGTGTATGTCTAAGGCTTGTGATCTACCCTGATGCTATAAATAGATTCTTGAAAGCATTTTTGTGATTGAGGAAGTCAAATTATAAAATGAAGATAATAGGAAGTTTCTGTCAGACAGCTATCACAATAGAGCCGCATCATGAGAAAACCTACAATGTGGTTTCCAACCAGGTCCAACACAAAGTACAAGCACAGATGGCTAGAAAATTGAAATTTTGAATTTAGACAGTAGAGGAATACTATCCGTGTAGCAAAAACAAAGGCGCTGGTCAGCTGTGCAGTTACTTCACAGCTGACCTGCGTCTTTGTTTTCACATATGCAGATTGTTGGTTTTCTGGTGCGATGGCTCATTAATGATAATGTCACAAAATACCATGTCTAATCAGCTTACTTTTTAGCTTTTCCTCTCCATTTGTAGGGTGCAGCAGAATCTGGATTTAGCTCTACAGCTCGGTCACAATCATGTATGGCTGCCTTTAACTTCTTCATACGGATATATACACTGGAAAATATATAGATGAAAACAATTAATATACATTGGAAAACAAAGAATTTCATGAAAATAGAATGAAAGACTTGTATCGCAAAGAATCAATTTTTAATTAGAAAAAGAACACTTACATGAGCGCATGAGCCCCTAACTTCAACATTCTGGCAAATACACTACTGTAACAGAGCTGCAGTAAAATGTTTTGCTCAAGGTCACAAGTCAGTAATTGGCTTTCACACCCAAAACACTTGAAACAGAGTCAGACAAGTTACCACTGAGCAATCATGCTCCAAATCAAAGTATTTCAAAGAAAATCTATTGAGAAATGAGCCACCACATGAGAAAACCAACAATTTGCATATGTGAAAACAAAGGTGCAGACCAGCTTCGCGTTAACCCAGAAGCTGACCAGCGCCTTTGTTTTCACTACACGGATAGTACTATCCCTCTTCTTCTTAAATCCAAAATTTCAAGTTTCTAGCCTGCTTCTGTGACTGTACAGGCCAGTTTGTGTTGGACCTGGTAGGAACCCGAACTGTTGGTTTTGTCACTCAACGGCTCAAATGATCAAGCATTACCTTGCTCTTTTAGCATACAGCATGGCAGACATAGGATTTAGTTTGATAGCTTCTGTAAACAGTTTAATGGCTTCATCCAGGTTACCTAAAACAAATGTTTGCAGTTGAGCCACTGAATGAGAAAACAAACAATTTGCATTTCCGACCAGGTCTGACACAAACCAACCTGCAAAGTCACAGAAGCAGGCTAGAACCTTGAAATTCCGGATTTAAGAAAAAAAGGTTGTACTGTGTAGCGAAAACAAAGGCACTGCGCCTTTGTTTTCGCATGCAAATTGTTGGTTTTCTGATGCGGTGGCTCATTTCATATTAATAATAACTAGACTGTCTAATTGTGAATAAGTTTGATTTCCATCATAAAGGATGTCTACTGATAAGGCGAGAAAAGTCCCTAAAAGCCTAAAATTAAGGGGTCAATTTTTAAAACAGGTAATTTAAACAAACTGAAAACTGTATATCTGGTTTATACATAAATTGCATGAAAACGGATTTGACAGCATTCTCAAATGCCTACAGGTGGAGATAACTCTTGGGTTTTGTACCTACCCAAATATTTATACAGCTAGTGTGAATGGAGTAAAATAGCAGTTTAGTATGTATTTGACTGCAAGTTTTTCCTATAAACCCAAGTAAAATGGATGTTGTAGATATAAACTAGTTTTTGGGTTTGTTATTATTGTGCATGTCCATCATTGGAACAACTAGGAAGACTGGACCCAGTTGTTCAAAGCATTGTTAGCTTAACGATATTGTTAAGACATAAATTTGTTAAGCAAATATCAGCAAAAGTAACAAATACACTGTTATTTTTTGTTGAAAAAATGTGAGAATCCTTTGCAGTGCAAAGGATTCTCACATTTTTTCAACAAAAAATGACAGTGTATTTGTAATATTAATGTTTGAAATTTTAACGAAACTTGAACTGGGCCCTGGTGACAATGAGAATGTCATTGTTTAAACTTTACCATCACTGAGGGCAGTCATGGCCTCTGATCGTTTCTCATTAGACTGGTCCATCATTTCCTCCGTCACCTCTATGTCGGTACTGATCTGTTCTGGGGTAAAGTCATCAGGGTCTTCGACAACACCCTCATTGTTGAGCTCTGGAAAAAACAGAATAACTTGAATAGTTACCATCTCCAGTGTGAACCACAGTCTCATAGCCTAGGTGATATGAAACAGATTGGTATATGAATTCAGCCGTTGCATGACAAAACCAACAATTTGGGTTCTGACCGGGTCTGACACAAACCAGCCAATACAGTCACTGGAGCAGGCTAGAAGCTTGAAATTTTGGATATATAAGTAGAAGAGGAATTGCAATATCCATGTAGTGAAAAGAAAGGCGCTGATCACAGTAACTGCGAAGCTGATCTGCGTCTTTTGTTTTCGCATATGCAGATTGTTGGTTTTCCCATGCGACGGCTCAATTATAAAGTCATTGGAAGATGGGAAGTTTTGCTACAGCGCTATTCATTACAATGAGCCAAACAGTTTTAAAACCTTTTCAATTCACAAAACTGGATGACAAGAACACCTGACCAGTTTAACAGCAAATGTCACAAAGCATGTAGCCAACAAAGGTACGAAAATTGAGCAAGCCATTCCCATTCAAAACTTCTTTATAGAGGATAGCCTTTTCATGCTGCCTGCGCTTTTCCGGCGGCTCAAAGGCCGCTGACTTGTTTTCAGCCTGAGTTTCAGTCCGAGTTAAAACAAATCTGTCATCGGACTTAGCTGCCATGTTGAAGAGAAGTTGGCTGGGTATGAACATCTTCGTAGTAGAGCAAACCAGTCAGAAAGTCAATAAGACGCTTTGTATATTTATATCGAGTACAGAAACTAAAAGGAAAAACAAGCCTCCGATAGGTGTGACTAAAAAGGGAAACCACGACCAGAAAACCAGGCCAAAATTACCGAGACGTTTTGACCAGAGAAAAATTGCGCCACGCATGGCGCACCTGGGTATATTTTTTGGGACATTCAGCCAAAAATTGCGTCAAATTGCGCATTTTTTGTGCGCCAGGGAAAACACTGCTTCACATACACAAATGAATGGCTAGTTTTCATGTTCGGTTCATAGTACAATTGTTCTATCCATTCCGGATCAAGTTCATGAAAATTGCTGCGCATGCGCATATTAATGATTTGAGTATGATAAGCTTAGTATTATCTTGAAGCCAATTTAGTTCCTCATCAACTGTAATGGTTTTCATTTTTGATCAAGCACGCGACTGTGACCCCTGGAGCGTGAAAGTCTATGCATAATTGAAGTCAAAGCGAATCAATTGGAGGTAATCCGGATCATGGACTATATATCACCACCGATGAGCTAATCCTTCAAGTTCTGTGTATGTAGTCATACAGTGAACCTTATAAAATATTCTGAGGACCAAAACATATGTCTTTTTCGGCGGCATTTTTCCACAGCCATGTTTGCTCAACCCCACCCCCACCGAATGCACGATGTTCTATGGGTGATCTGAATAACGTCGGAATAGTATATGATGCTTGTTAAAAACGCAGATTATTTCATTGTTTACACTTAATTTTATAACATAAGCACACAGAATGTAAAAATAAACATTTAGTTCCAAACATCTAACAACCCAAGTCCTTTGAGAGCATAAAATGACAGTATGCAGTTAAACGTTATCCGGAGTAACTACAATGACACCGTTTCAAAGTTTCTAATCAAATATGTCGTAATAATCGATTTTAGGACGGAAACTTCTTCAAAATGACAGACAATAATTTGGAAAAATATTAGCAATCAATATTTAAAGATAACTTACATGGTACCTTTCATTTTTGGGGAAATTCGGCAAAAACAATATGTAAAAGAAAGCTTTTTCCATCGTGTTTCTGTATATGAGCCGGGAACCATTGACGTGAACAAGATGTTGACGTCATTATCCACGATCATTGAGCGATGGAATGAAACATGTTTGAATCAAGAGTCAAGTGGCCAAGTTCGTTTTAAAAAAATCCTGTTTTATATTTTTGTAAAATTCTTTTGAAAATTATTTTGATCCGGATCGTCTTCAGATCCGCTATGGCTACACTAAGTGTACAATTCCTTTATTTTATAGATCCAAATATAAAGAATGTACTCATCCAATTTTGTTTCATACATGGTCCCGAGGTTATAAAACTTTTTTCATGCTCAACACAGCTGAGCTTGAAATTTCAATTCCTCATAAATACTGAAATAGCCCAAATATATTGAAATTGAAGGTTTAGAACTCCAAAGCCTGCAATTTATCCTGCTAATAAATGTTAAAATGCCAACAATTCTTGGCAGTTTAACATTTATGAGCAGGATAAATTGTAGTCACAGCTGAGCTGCTCAGCTAAGACTACAATTTATCCTGCTCATAAATGTTAAAATGCCCAGAGCTGAGCATAAAAAAAGTTTTATAACCTTGAGGCCTGGTCCGTCCCTCACTAGGAAGTTTTTGGACATATTGAGCTCCACCTTATAAGATAAATTATCTTCGGGGTTTCCTATTAGGTCAGACAGTGTGTCCTGTAAAGCCACAGAAGATGGCTATAAGCTTGAAAGAATCAGTGACTATTTCTATTTACAAATGCCTATGGTTTGAAGGAAATTTAAAAGTTGGTCATTGTTCTCTTGATTCGCATGTTAGCTTCCCTGAATAAGGGGCTGTGTGATAGAAGAATTTATTATTTCATTATCGATGGCCAAGGATGTATATTTTGAGCTGAAACATTCATTTTTGTTATGAAATATATAGAAATCAGGAAAAGTTTTATAAAGTATTGTTCCCCCCCGAGAGCAAACAAAAGCTTTTGCCTGCTAATGTGTTGCCATTATCCGCACAATATATGAAAGCGGCTTGCTGGCTCTAGGGGGGGAACGATACTCTAGAGCCCCAAAACGAGAGCCCAAATATGATTATCAGTCCTAGTTTCTAATTCAGGAAAAACTAGCAGATATACAGTTATCAAAATTGAAGCAATATAAAAGGGCTATCATATACAATAGTTTAACTGCAGTGAAGTTGAACTGGGATGCTGCAAAAACAATTTTCATAATTTGGGCGCAGGCAAAAAATGATTTGGCAAATATGTGTTACAATATTTTGGCAACATACTGTACAAATACACCCTTGATTTATTCACGCCCTGTTACCTACATAGTTGCTAATTATGTTTGTTATTCATCAGTCATGAGGACACATGGTTTTCAGTTCAGCACTGTAACAAACAGCCACAAGATAGATTTCCAAGGGTGGTCGAGTGGGAATATGAGCCTGCTTATTGGGACCTAAAGAAATAGGTGGGCTGCTGGTGCCTTCAGGCTAAGCTTCTATGCTGCTGTCCTGGTTAACCGCTCAGGTCTGAGCCTGCCCAGGAAAAGTAGTTCATGTCAAACCAACCTTACATATAAGCCCTGTCGGTTTAGTAGGGGGGTTATATTTGAAGCATTTTGTAGATGCCATGATGTCCTTATTTTGGATAAATGTCCCATAAAATGGAGACAAAGTCCCCACGTGACCATAGCTATTGACTGGGATGTTAAGCATTAATTCAATTAATAAATCAACATAAACTGCATTATTTGCTTCACAGATATAGTAGCAAAATGACAAGCAATGATTGTACATATATATGTTATACTGAATTGTGGAGATAGGTAGCCGTGTTAGATAAAACAGGACATGTGTATATATCTGTTATGCAACATTGGCCATGACAATCTTGTAAGAATTTACCATAAAGTTTGGGTCAGGGTAATTGTATTTTGCATGTAAAAGAATGCCAAAAGAATCCTTCGTAATAACTCATGTTTCAAGCCACATGCAGGTTTAAAAAATTTAGTAAGAGTTTGAGTTGATTCCAGACAGGAAACATCAGTTTGTACCACTTTCATTTATAACTTTATAACAATATGGTAATCTAATATTTCAAAAGTACAAATACTGTACAGGTACCTCCCAAATATTTTCCATATAGCATTTCAAATTGTAGAGACATTAAACAGTTTTGGTGATTTTTTCTTGATTCCTGCATGTGTCTGTCAGTTAAACATTCTAAATTACACACA
The DNA here is from genome assembly GCA_964017185.1 of Rugalucina vietnamica. Taxonomy (NCBI): domain Eukaryota; kingdom Metazoa; phylum Mollusca; class Bivalvia; order Lucinida; family Lucinidae; genus Rugalucina; species Rugalucina vietnamica. The sequence goes on from OZ024869.1 coordinate 95,025,867, forward strand.
TTAGTGATAAAAATGTGAGCATGCGAAAAAAAAACTCAAAATTTCGATGTTTAGTTTTTTACGAAATTTAGACCCCCACCCCCTCTTGAAATGATATTTCTACCAAACAACGATAAAATATGCAAATATCTATGCATGAATTTCTTCATAAGACATGGAAGTATTGTCCTCAACATAAAGAATCAGCATCAGGAGCTTAATAACAGTGTTCTGGGCTGCTAAAGTATAGGCATATACAGGCCAAATAGTCACTGATTCTTTCAGATTTGGAAAGAAGAAGAGTTGTACTATCAGATGGCTAAAAATTAAGGATGCTGATCAGCTACAGTTACTGCGCAGCTGATCTGCGCATTTGTTTTTGCAAATGCAATAAATATGTTTTCTCATGAAGTAATGAGCTCATGAGAAAACTGGTCTTCGGGACTTCCAACCGGTCCGACACAAACCAGCATGTACAGTCACAGAAAAAGGCTAGAAGCTTGAAATTTTGGATTTACATAGAGGAGGAATTGTGCTATCAGAGTAGCGAAAACAAAGGTGCTGATCAGCTGTGCAGTTACTGCACAGCTGATCTGCGCCTTTGTTTTCGCATAGGCAAAAATCTGGTTTTTTCATGACTCGGCTCTAATGAGCTCGTATCTCACCTACCCACATCACTTTCCTCACTCTCCTCTGACATGGGTTCGGGCTCCGGCTCCGGGACTTTAGGCGCAGGCTCTTCCTTGGCTGGCTCCTGAAGCAATTATAGCAATTTAGCCATGAAAGCATTTATGCCATGATGAGAGAATAAGAGCTGTCACAGTACAGCGTAGCTCGCCTGACTTGTGCTTTGCCACTAAATCTATTAAAATCTATGACCAAAGACATTGACCTCAATGTCACTCAGGTAGGTTGTGATGGTACAGCATAAAACTTCAGACCAATATCTACCAACATGCTAAGTTCAACTTGACCCATCTACATATTTGATATAGACTTATAACATAAAATTTCTAAGTCTGTGACCTTGACCACAGCTGAGTCAAGATGCTAAAGCGTAAAACCTAAGAATAATATCTAACAGCAAAGTATCAACTAGATCCATCCATCTGTTCCAGCAATATACAGTTCAAAACACTTTAAGCAAAAGCTTTAACATAAAATTTCAAAGTCTGTGACCTTGAACTCAAGGTCACCCAGGTGGGTCATGATGGTACAGCATAAAACTTCAGACCAATATCTACCAACATGCAAAGTATCAACTTGATCCATCTACACATCCAAGAGATATAGACTTATAAAAAGTTTAACCAAAACCTTTAACACAAAATTTCTATGTCCGTAACCTTGACCTCAAGGTCACCCAGGTGGGTCATGATGGTACAACATAAAACTTAAGACCAATATCTACCAACATGCAAAGTATCAACTTGATTCATCAACAACTTCAAGAGATATAGACTTATAAAAACTTTGACCAAAAACTTTAACACAAAATGTCTAAGTCTGTGACCTTGACCTCAAGGTCACCCAGGTACAGATATAGACTTATAAAAACTTTAACCAAAACCTTTAACACAAAATTTCTATGTCCGTAACCTTGACCTCAAGGTCACCAAGGTGGGTCATGATGGTACACAGAGTTCTCGATAACTCCAATCTGGGCGTATTTTTACGCGTGTTTTTCGCTTCGTACGCCTAAAATTCACTGCCATGGATTCTCGCTTACGCCATGTTTTTTTTTCTGGTGACGCGTCCAAAACTTTCCATAAATTACGTGAAAAAATGAGCTACCGCGGAAAGATCAAGGCAGAATAGCCGCAAGACATTGTTCAAAGATCAAGCAAGTGACTTGACACGTGCCACTGATGTGGGGAAGCAAGTAGGCATGAACTAATTGTGCCCTTATCCAATCAGAGCGCAGTAAACTGACAATCAAGTTTTTGTTGATGGAGATTGACAGGTCAATTTTCACGGATCACAAATTTGTGTCGATTCAATAGATGTTTATTGTCAGGTCCTTATCTACACAAAGGGATGATAGGAAAACAAGATTTTGTTGAAAAATATTAATTGCGATCATTGAAAAAAGTGTTTGCAGATCTATATGTTCGTCGTAATTTCGGTATGAAAACTCGCTACGGAATCGGAACAATGTACACTGTAGCACCGATAACTGTCCATCAACGATAACTGTCCACCATGGACACTTATCGTTGCAGCCGCAACGATAACTGTCCACAAGCTAAATGGACAGTTATCGTTGAGCATGTAGGTTTATAATTTACTTTCAACGATATCTGTCCATTTTCGTAGAACACCACGATGTTAAACCGTTTCGGTTAGTGCATACCTTGACAACCACTTACCGAAAATCATTCATACTTGGGCCATAGGCACCCTGTATGCCAGGCTTTCATTCCAAGGCAATGAATCCCGGGGTGGGGCTTGAGGTTAATATACAGACCACCATAAAATGGCTTTTCTGAGGTCTAATTTTGCAGGTGTCTATGTCTTGACAGCATAAATACTTTGATCATATCATACGTACCCTTCTAGAAGTCCAGATCTTGGCAACTACTTATCAGAGAAGATTTAAACTTGGACCATAGGTACCCTGTTAGGCTGGCTTTCATTCTATGACATCACACCCATATGTCTATGCCCGGGGGTGGGACTAGAGGTTAAAATCTAGAACACCTTCTGTTCTGTGGTATAGTTTTCTAGAAGTCGAGATCTTGGCAATAACTTATCAGAGAGGATTTAAACTTGGACCATAGATAACCCGTAGGGTTGGTTGCCTTTCATTCGAGGCTCCTAGGTCCATGGCGGGGGTGGGGCAAGAGGTTAAAATCTAGAACATTTTCAAAATTTGGCTGTTTTGCGATATAATTTTCTAGAAGTCATTTTCTTGACACCCGCTTACCAGAAAGCATTCATACTTGTACCACATCTATCCTGTAGGGTTGGTGCATTGGGCTCCTGTGTTCATGCTAGGGGTGGAGTTAGAGGTTAAATCTAAAACACTTTCATAAATTAGCCAAATTTTACATTTTAATTCATATCTTGATAGCTGTAGATCAGAAAGCATTCATACTTGGGCCATTGGTGCACTGTCAACTTAGCTTTTATTACGTGACATCCGACACCAGGGTCCATGCCTGGGGGTGGGGCTAGAGGTTGAAAACTAGAACAGCTTAAAATGTTTTTTTTTTCTTTTACACCTTGACACCCAGTTGGTATAAGAACATACTTCTTTCGGATAATAAGTATGTATGACCAGACCCTTAACCCAAAAGTAGTCATAGGTCACAATGACCTAATTTCATGGTCCAGTGATTTTGTCTTATATCTTGACACTCAGTTGGTATAGGAACATGCTTCTTTCAGATAATGAGTAAGTATGAATAGAATTTTGACCTGAAAGTAGTCATAGGTCACAGTGACCAAATCTCATGGTCCACTGATTTTGTCTTATATCTTGACACTTAGTTGGTATTTGAACATGCTTCCTTCAGATAATGAGTGAGTATGACCAGACCTTTGACCTAAAAGTAGTCATAGGTCACAGTGACCTAATTTCATGGTCCAGTGATTTTGCCTTATTTTTTGACACTCGGTTGGTATAGGAACATGCTTCTAATAGATTATGAGTGAGTATGACCAGATATTTGACCTGAAAGTTGTCATAGGTCACTGCGACCTAATTGTCTTATATCTTGACACTTAGTTGGTATTTGAACATGCCTCCTTCAGATAATGAGTGAGTATGACCAGACCTTTGACCCAAAAGTAGTCATAGGCCACAGTGACCTTATTTCATGGTCCAGTGATTTTTCCTTATTTTTTGACACTCGGTTGGTATAGGAACATGCTTCTCATAGATAATGAGTGAGTATGACCAGATATTTGACCTGAAAGTTGTCATAGGTCACTGCGACCTAATTTCATGGTCCAGTGATTTTGTAATATATCTTGACACTTTGTTGGTACAGGAACATGCTTCTTTCAGAAAATGAGTAAGTAGGTCCAGACCTTTGACACAAAAGTTGTCATAGGTCACAGTGACCAAATCTCATGGTCCACTGATTTTGTCTTATATCTTGACACTTAGTTGGTTTTTGAACATGCTTCCTTCAGATAATGAGTGAGTATGACTAGACCTTTGACCTAAAAGTAGTCATAGGTCACAGTGACCTAATTTCATGGCCCAGTGATTTTGTCTTATATCTTGACTCTCAGTTGGTAAAGGAACATGCTTCTTTTAGATAATAAGTAAGTATAACCAGACCTTTGACCCAAAAGTAGTCATAGGTCACAATAACATAATTTCATGGCCCAGTGATTTTGTCTTATATCTTAACACCCAGTTGGTATATGAAAATGCTTCCTTCAAATAATGAACGAGTATGACCAGGCCTTTCACCTTATAGTAGTCATAGGTCACGGTGACCTAAATTCATGGTCCAGTAATTTTGCTTTATAGCTTGACACTCAGTTGGTATGTAAGCATGCTTCTTTCAGATGAGTGAGTACGACCAGACATTTGACCCAAAAGCAGTCAAGGGACTTTGTGACCTAATTTCATGGTCCATTGATTTTGCCTTATATCTTGATGCTCAGTTGGTATATGAACAGGCTTTTCTCATATAATTTGTGAGTATGACCAGCCTTTTGACAAGAAAGTAATCATTGGTCACTGAGATCAAATTTCATGGTTTAGTGATTTTGCCTTGTATCTTCTACAGCAAGAGATGTGTGATCAAGATTTTACATGGTTATGGGTCGATAGCACCGAATTTTTGACTTCAAAATAGTTATAGCTATATTTCATAGTAAAATGAATTTGCCTTATATCATCATGGCCTTGGGATGTCTGTGTGGTGAGTTAGAGTTGGCTCCAGTTTGACAGAACCAAATGCAGTCGAGCTACGCTGTCATGCGACAGCTCTTATTATTTTTGATAGGATTGCGTTTAGAGATCTAACAAAACATACATATCGTTTATGAATATCATTTTTCGTATACGAACCAACGGACACACTGCATAAAATGGGTTTGGACTGTATTCCTTTGACCCTAAATGACGTTTGAATCGGGAAATACAGAATTTTCAACAGATATTTTTCATTCATTTGTTTACATGCATGGCTATATTCATCTTTTGTATATTTTATTAGAACTGATGCAATCTTTAACCTGTTTTATCATATCTTGTGCAGACATCCTGAAAACCTTGCTAAGGCATGAAGTACCCTTTTGTAGTTCTTGACGGCAGGGTCATATTTACTGTGGTTGCAGTGTCCGGAGGTAGGTGGCATAGCTATCGGAGGACCTGCTTTAAGGTGTTATCGTCGATGTCTGAGGACGACAGTTTTACTATGTGCACTATAAAGCATCTCACAGCTGTAAACAGACATCGACTACTTTTAAACTTTTAAAACAGAGAACCCGAGTGTTTACAGTTTCATAAAGGAAGAAATAAAATTTGATTAACATATTTTGTTGATATAATACCTACCATTGTCTCAATCTGTAAAAGGCATATCAAGTTTTTTGCTTATTTCTAATGTTTATTTCAATAGCATACGATACGATACAACCTATAGATCCTATCTTCTCCACAGCAGGACATTTTATATCTGATTGCATGCACTTCATAACAGTTTAGTGTGATCAAGTTTTCGTCCTGATCATGGGTACTTTTACCTGTCGTAAACAGTTATCGTTGAAAATGCAACTATAAGTGTCTGTAATCAACAGTTATTGTTGCAAACTCAACCGGGTGTGTCTATCATGTAATGTTTGAATATTTCATTTACTGATTCACACATCCAGATAGTTTAGTGTATCACGAACAGATATTGTTTAAACGTTTTTCACTGATTTGAATGATTTCATCTATGGTGAACAGTTATCGTTGACAGTGCAACCGCTTCTGTCTGTAATGAACACTTATCGTTGCAAAGCCAACCGATTCTGTCCATCATGTACAATAATCTTTGAATGTTTAATGACTGAATTAGACAGCCTCTTTTCAAATAGTTGAATGTCTCAGGTGCAGTAATTGTTTGAAGTTTGGCTGTTTTGAATCATTTTACCCATCCTGAACAGTTATCGTTGACAATGCAACCATAACTGTCTGTAATGAACAGTTATCGTTGCAAACTCAACCTGTTCTGTCTATCATGTACAATAATATTTAAAAATTGCATTTGCTGATTCACACATCCAGGACAAGGCTTTTCAGATAGTTAAGTGTGTCAGGAATAAATATTGTTTAAACATTTTCACCTTTTTGAATGATTTCATCTTTGGTGAACAGTTATCGTTGACAGTGCAACCGCTTCTGTCTGTAATGAACACTTATTAGGGCTGCAGCGATATATCGAACACTCGAGTATTTGCGGTACGACGGCAGACGAACCAGCGTATCGTATCGCCACCTGCTTTTACACAAGGTTCGCGAACCTCCTTAGCAAAGATTTCATGAAGAAAACTCTCCTTTTTTTATAGCTTCAACCCTTCAATGTATTATTCTATAGCTATAACTGTAATGGAAAAGTTCCATGTAGATATCCATCCGAGAAAAAAAGAAGTCCGGTTTTAAAAGATTGTTTATTCGTCAATATGATTATTTTAGGATGTAAAGCTGTAGACATACAAAAAGTAAATAGATTGTTTTTTAACTGGGACACTTAAAAGTTTGAAAGTTAATAACGTTTCAAATTAAAAAGACTGCTTAGAGGCCATGGGTAGTGATTCGGTCGGCGGTCATCAGTCTGCGGTCTTTGCAAGCCTTAGGCATATTCGTCCCCAATTATTTCGATACAAATTGTTATTTCGGTTTCTAATCTATAAACGACATGCTTAAGACATGATTTCTATCATTGATTATGCCTGTAGTGCCTGTCTGTTCTTCATAATAATAATAGTTCATCGCGGTTTGTATTTAGCGCTACACTGCCGTGGTCACTTCAATAGTTTTTTTTTATGATAACCTCGAAGGCTCGAATGAAGCCGAGATAGCCTGATTCTCTTTTTTCTTCTAATCAAGGGCGGGAAAATGATTCGGTATCAATTAAGCATGGCACTGGTTCCTATTCCGAATATATTTACATATAAGATAAACCTGATAACGGGAAACCAGCCGATAATGGCAACTATTTTTAGATTATTATTTATAGACCATAAATATTAATGATAACATGAGTAATGCCGTTAAAAGTCTGTCAGCCCCATTAGCTCAGTGTGTTAAGCATCGATCTTCTAATCAGACTCTTACAGGTTCGAATCTCGCCGAGTATCCGCTATTCATTTTTTCTTTTTTTTTTGTTATCATAATAAGCCTCTTTTCTTTCTTCATTCGTTTTTATTCTTCCTTTTTTATGGAGTCTATTTAGCAGTACGCTGAAAAAAGTTGTTCAGTACTGGCGATAACTGGTAGACCCAAACAGAGGAATGTTGCATTATCAAAAATCATTTATTAGACTTTGATGTATTATGTTTCACCGAAACTCATTTAGACGCAAGTGTAGATTCTTCATCACTTCTTTTATCCAATTTATACGGTACGCCATATCGGAAAGACAGAACTAACCATGGTGGGGGTATCTTAATATATCTAAATAATAACATTATTAGTCAAAGAATTGCTGACCTGGAAATATACTGGAACGAGAGTATCTGGATTAAGATTAAGAAAAAGTCTGAGTCATTTCTTCTTGGTGTGTTGTACAGTCCTAAAACATCTGATGCCATTTTTTCGAGCAACTAAACCGCAATATTGAATCAGCTTTAGACATATCTCAAAATGTAATAATTGTAGGGGATTTTAATGATGATTTACTAAATGACAACAAACATTGTTTAAAGGACGTATTATTAATAAACTCTTTTCGTAATATTATAGAAGAACCCACTCGAGACTTTGCACTTCTAGACCCCATATTAATTCCTTCTGAGTATTCTGTCTTAGACGAAGGTGTTGTTGACTTACCTCGAAGTATAAGTGATCATAAAGCTACATTTATCACAATACCATTTGAGTATCCAGTATCTACGTCTTATAAGAGACTTGTTTGGCTATACAGCAGAGGCAATTATCAAGAATTAAGGGATAAAATAGAAACCTACGACTGGACTTTTATAAATGATGCACCTATAGATGATGTTGCCAAAAAATTTGAAGAAGCTTTTCTTGGTCTGGTAAATGAATGTATACCCTCAAAATTAGTTATTATCCATACTGACGACAAACCGTGGTATGATTTTACAATTAGAAACACTCTAGACTTAGGGACAAACTTAGGAAACAAGCATTAAAATCTCATAATCCGGCACACTGGCAAGCATATAAATCTGCTCGTAATAAAGTAAATAATCTTAAGAAACATGCCAAGGAACTCTTTTACAGTAATTTGGAAGATAACTTAACAGATACCATGTCAAACAATAAGCAAGATTTTTGGAAAATTGTCAGGCATTTTGTTAAAGAAAACAAATCTTCTGGTTCTATCCCACCGCTAGTCATAACTAATGAAAATGATGAAACAAAGATGTATGTAACTGATCATGAGAAAGTAAATTGTTTAAATGAATATTTTACGTCAATTTCCACAATATCCGAAGAACAACCCGTATTGCCTATTCTGAATCCCAAAACTGAAGCCAAGCTCGATCAAATAGTGATTACTGAACAGGAAGTTATCGATATGCTCGAAACACTAAACATACATAAAGCCTCTGGTCTTGACGGTATCAGCAATAGAATGATGAAAATTGTAGCCAAATCCTTAGCTAAACCTTTAGTTAGTTTATATAATCGTCTGCTAAACCAAAATCACTTCCCCAAAATATATAAATATTCTCATGTAATTCCACTATTCAAAAAAGGTGAGCGTTTTCTACCATCAAACTATAGGCCAGTAGCGCTTCTTAGCAATCTTGGTAAAGGTATGGAACGCATTATTTTTAAAAGAATATTTAACTTTTTATCAGATAATAATCTCTTATATAAATATCAGTCTGGATTTGTTCCTGGTCACTCAACTACTCACCAGTTGATTGACATTTATCATCATATTTGCCAGGCCTTTGATCACAACCAATTCTCTTGTATGGTTTTCTTAGATATATCAAAAGCTTTTGACCGTGTATGGCATGCTGGCCTCTTATATAAACTCGAGCAACATGGCATTTCAGGTGATTTATTAAGATGGATTTCTAGCTATCTGTCTGACAGAACACAGAGTGTTGTTTTTAATTCTGTTACTTCTACACCAAAACCTACTTCAGCAGGAGTTCCACAAGGATCTGTTCTGGGCCCTCTTTTATTCCTTTTATACGTTAATGATATATCTGAAAACTTACTTAGCTTAACACGACTCTTTGCCGATGACAGCTCGTTATTCTTCTCTGCCTCAAATATTCGCGATATCGAAGGCATACTTAACCACGATTTGATACTTGTGACTCAGTGGGCGCGAAAGTGGTTGGTTAATTTTATTCCAAACAAAACTGAGGCTATGCTTTTTAGATACTTTCAGGAACAGGAATATCCTACATTATTATTCGACAATGTAATTGTTAAATTCGTTTCTCAGCATAAGCACCTCGGTCTGACTTTTAGTGAAAATATGAGATGGAAATATCACATAGATTCTATTTTAACTAGTGCATCGCGAATGATAGGTATCATGAGAAAACTCAAATATGTATTTTCACGACGCTCTCTTAATCAAATTTATACTTCATACGTTAGACCCATCCTAGAGTATTCGTGTATAGTTTGGGATGGCTGCACTGTAGAACAACGGGAATCCCTTGAAAAACTCCAAAATGAGGCAGCAAGAATTGTAACTGGACTAACAAAATCTGTTACACTTGAAAGACTGTACCAGGAATGTGGCTGGCAAAGTCTTCAAGAGCGCCGCACAAATCAGAAAATGAAATTTATGTATAAAGCAGTAAATGGCTTGGTTCCTTCATACATCTCAGATCTTATACCACCAACAGTTTCAAATGTATCCAGATATGAATTGAGAAATAGCAATAATATTTCAAGAATCCCGACCACAACTACTACATTCAGTAAATCTTGCATTCCATCGGCAATTAATGAATGGAACAACTTAGAAGCTTCACTTAGAGAATCTGAAACATTCAACTCCTTCTGCTATACGCTCAAACATAATTCGCAACATAAAGTTCCAAAGTATTTTATTGACGGAAAAAGAAAATTTTCTATAATTCATGCTCGACTGAGAAATCTTTGTAGTAATTTAAATTATGACTTGTTTTATAATCACTTAAGACCTGGTTCCATTTGTGATTGCCTTAGAGATGAAGAAACTGCTGAGCACTACTTTTTTAAATGTGTTCGCTATACAGATCAAAGAATTATCCTATTCCGGAACACACGTGACTTCCATCCCCTTAGTGTTAGTACACTCTTACAAGGCAAAGAAACACTATCTGATGAGGATAACTCTCGTCTTTTTCAGTATGTCCAAATATACATTCAATCCACCGGCAGATTTACTTGAGCACATATACACTAAATATTTGACCAATCTCACTTGTTTAACTTTGACATCTATCTTTTTCAGGTACAATCAACGCAAGTCAAGTCACTTAACACGCCACCCGCGTTACCCTGACGAGCGACACAGCACATAAACTTTCACTGGACAACTTCTTTATCTGATCTTACCTTATCTTATCTTACCTTATCTTCTTATCTTCTTATCTTATCTTATCGTATCTTCTTATCTTATCTTATAATCTTATCTTATCTTATCTTATCTTATCTTATCTTATCCTATCCTATCTTATCCTATCCTATCCTATCCTATCCTATCCTATCCTATCCTATCCTATCCTATCCTATCCTATCCTATCCTATCCTATCCTATCCTATCCTATCCTATCCTATCCTATCCTATCCTATCCTATCCTATCCTATCCTATCCTATCCTATCCTATCCTATCCTATCCTATCCTATCCTATCCTATCCTATCCTATCCTATCCTATCCTATCCTATCCTATCCTATCCTATCCTATCCTATCCTATCCTATCCTATCCTATCCTATCCTATCCTATCCTATCCTATCCTATCCTATCCTATCCTATCCTATCCTATCCTATCCTATCCTATCCTATCCTATCCTATCCTATCCTATCCTATCCTATCCTATCCTATCCTATCCTATCCTATCCTATCCTATCCTATCCTATCCTATCCTATCCTATCCTATCCTATCCTATCCTATCCTATCCTATCCTATCCTATCCTATCCTATCCTATCCTATCCTATCCTATCCTATCCTATCCTATCCTATCCTATCCTATCCTATCCTATCCTATCCTATCCTATCCTATCCTATCCTATCCTATCCTATCCTATCCTATCCTATCCTATCCTATCCTATCCTATCCTATCCTATCCTATCCTATCCTATCCTATCCTATCCTATCCTATCCTATCCTATCCTATCCTATCCTATCCTATCCTATCCTATCCTATCCTATCCTATCCTATCCTATCCTATCCTATCCTATATATTTTTGCCTTGTTTATTTTTGTAAACATGAAAATTGTAATTTGTAACTGTTGTTGCCATGTTGATCATTGTAAATATGTTGTAGGGGGAGGGCTGTAACTAAGGTTGAGAGAACTTGTAGCCAAAACCCATTGCTTTCCTGTTATGCAATAAATAGTATTAAACTAAATCAAATGAGCCGCGTCACAAGAAAACCGGATTTTTGCCTATGCGAAAACAAAGGCGCAGATCAGCTTCGCAGTAACTGCGAAGTAAGCTGATCAGCGCCTTTGTTTTCGCTACACGGATAGTACACTTTCTCTTCTTATTAAATACGAAATTTCAAGCTTCTATGCTGCTTCGGGGACTGGTCATGTTGGGATGTTGCCTCCATTTTACAGGACTTTTACCCAAAATGAGGTTGTCATCACATCCAACAAGTGCTTGAAATATAACTATCCAACTAAGACACAACATGCTTATACGTATGGATGGTTTGACTTGAAATGTTTCCTCGGCAGGCTCAGACAAGCGCGGTTAACCAGTAATCAGTCAGCAGTGTATTTAGCTTTACCTGAAGGCACAAGTAGCCTATATCTATTTCTTTAGGCCCCAATGGGAGGTGGGGGGGGCCCATAGTCTCTATGGTGAAAATAACAGTCACAAATGATTAGCGTGTGTCTAAGGTGTGTACAGGTCGTATAATAATCTCAGCATGCTGAAAATTTTGGATTGCATGTACTTTTGTACAGTTATGTTAAGCACACAATACAGTATAGGCGCGTATCAAACGTTTAATGTAACGCGTGTTGAACTTATTCGTATAAGACACATACCCGAGACACGTGGAGCTTTAAGCATGCTGCATGCTTAAAATACTTTAACGTACACCAAGCGTACAGAACGCACATGTACGAGGTTTGTGGACACCTTGGCTAGCAGGAAAAGTAAAGTGCTGTTGTTTAAGTTTTTTTTGTTTTTGTATAAATATAAGCAGCAATATCTTATGAGCATATTTTAGGAATTTGTTTCAATTTGAAGTATCAACACGTTAAATATGACATATTTTCTACTTAAGCGTACGTAGGGCCACACGGGCCAGGTGCCAAAACGTCAACAAAATGTGACGATTTTCATATTGTGTTTTTTCCCTGTCAAACGGCACTTAAATATGTTATAACATTAAAACATTTCGTCCTAAAACCAAATAACACTGACTTCAGTTTCAGAAAGATTCCGACTTGGCGGCAGTGTTGTTTGATTTATGTGAAAAAAATCAGAAGCAGACCGAAAAATCTGTTTGAAATAATGGCGTAATTTGACCCACAGATACGATGAAAATGTTACAAACAACAGAAACGTCATCGGTCTGTCAGTTACTATTTAGTTCTCAGTAGTTGTGGCGCTGCTCAGAAGTCCACCTACGATGATAAACGGAAGATCACCTGTCTGGCATGCTCGCCGCAAGAAATTGTTACACATGTTCAACAGGTGGACGAACAATTTTGCGAGAATTGGTACGGCGTATCTGCATTTACAGCTGGATACACAGACATAAAAATGTTGATAGCCAAGGATCTTTTGTTGAAAAAAACACACCCTGAAACAAATGTATAACGTGCTGGCGGCTTAAAATGTCAAGTAACGTCATATAGAGACGTTGACCTTTGCCCCGCACTCGGTTCGGAAGTGCAGGGAAAAGGCTGTAGATGACGTGTTTTTGTCAGATTTCAATAAAATTTCTTGTATATTTGCTTATAAAATACTTTTGCAAAAACAGATATATTCATTTTTCTGTTGAAAATATAAATGGTGTACACGAACTTTTCTGACAAACCACGTATGTATGTCTATGGAAATACATTGGTTGAATTTGTGGCATATTTTTCCACACGCTCGGTGCGCGCTTTGTCTTATACGTTATTGACTGCGATAGAAAATTGAAGCTATTGATATGACACTTGTGTCATATCTTTTCTTGTTTAAGAAAACTGACATGTTTTGAGCAGAATTGCGTCTATAATTGTCCTATTATTTACGCAATGTTTCTAGGAAGCCATTCTAATAATAAATATATGTCTGAAAATCCAACTGTATGCATTCCTACTCGGCTGAACGGTGCACTGTAAAATCACGAGGAGCTGGAAACCAGACAAGCTAACGCGACCTTGGGATTAGCACGCCAAAGAAGCATGCTTTATTGGCTGATTTATTTTTTTTTTCCGATATAGCGAGTGCTATACTGTACGGAATACACACCGAAAATAATGAAAATCCGACCAAATCGGTCCCGAAAACCTTGGACGCCAATTGTTTTTATGCGCAATTGTGTGCGCACAGCTCATTAATATTCATAAGTAGGCACTGGACAAAAAGTGCAGGAAATTTGGTGTGCATATTTGTGTACTGACATATTACACGCCTCAATAAACAATGTCAAAGGTGAAACTTAGCTGCATAATGCAGCCGTTTCAGCTGGCGATAATCATGTGAACTGATGCGTATAAGGATTATTTTTTGTAAGTGCTAATTTACGGGTAATTACAAAAGTTCACCGTATTGCAAACCGTATTGCGTATTGCTGTACCTGTATCGCGAACTGTATTGTATCGCCTCCTAGGTGGCAATACGCAGCCCTAACACTTATCGTTGCAAAACCACCCGATTCTGTCCATCATGTACAATAATCTTTGAATGTTTAATGACTGAGTTAGACAGCCACTTTTCAAATAGTTTCAAACGTCTCAGGTGCAGTAATTGTTTGAAGTTTGGCTGTTTTGAATCATTTTACACGTCGTGAACAATTATCGTTGACAATGCAACCACATCTGTCTGTAATGAACAGTTATCGTTGCAAACTCAACCAGTTCTGTCTATCATGTACAATAATATTTGAAAATTGCATTTACTGATTCACACATCCAGGACAAGGCTTTTCAGATAGATAAGTGTATCAGGAAGAGATATTGTTTAAACATTTTCACCTTTTTGAATGATTTCATCTTTGGTGAACAGTTATCGTTGACAGTGCAACCGCTTCTGTCTGTAAAGAACACTTATCGTTGCAAAGCCAACCGATTCTGTCCATCATGTACAATAATCTTTGAATGTTTAATGACTGAAGTAGACAGCCACTTTTCAAATAATTGAGCGTCTCAGGTGCAGTAATTGTTTGAAGTTTGGCTGTTTTGAATCATTTTACCCGTCGTGAACAGTTATCGTTGACAATGCAACCATATCTGTCTGTAATGAACAGTTATCGTTGCACACTCAACCGGTTCTGTCTATCATGTACAATAATATTTGAAAATTGCATTTACTGATTCACACATCCAGGACAAGGCTTTTCAGATAGATAAGTGTATCAGAAAGAGATATTGTTTAAACATTTTCACCTTTTTGAATGATTTCATCTTTGGTGAACAGTTATCGTTGACAGTGCAACCGCTTCCGTCTGTAATGAACACTTATCGTTGCAAAGCCAACCGATTCTGTCCATCAGGTACAATAATCTTTGAATGTTTAATGACTGAATTAGACAGTCACTTTTCAAATAGTTGAGCGTCTCAGGTGCAGTAATCGTTTGATGTTTGGCTGTTTTGAATCATTTTATCCATCGTGAACAGTTATCGTTGACAATGCAACCATATCTGTCTGTAATGAACAGTTATCGTTGCAAACTCAACCGGTTCTGTCTATCATGTACAATAATTTTTGAAAATTGCATTTACTGATTCACACATCCAGGACAAGGCTTTTCAGATAGATAAGTGTATCAGGAACAGATATTGTTTAAACATTTTCACCTTTTTGAATGATTTCATCTTTGGTGAACAGTTATCGTTGACAGTGCAACTGCTTTTGTCTTTAATGAACACTTATCGTTGCAAAGCCAACCAATTCTGTCCATCATGTATAATAATCTTTGAATGTTTAATGACTGAATTAGACAGCCTCTTTTCAAATAGTTGAACGTCTCAGGTGCAGTGATTGTTTGAAGTTTGGCTGTTTTGAATCATTTTACCCGTCATGAACAGTTATCGTTGACAATGCAACCATATCTGTCTGTAATGAACAGTTATCGTTGCAAACTCAACCGGTTCTGTCTATCATATACAATAATATTTGAATATTGCATTTAGTGATTCACATATCCAGGACAAGGCTTTTCAGATAGTTATGTGTATGCTTCCAACCAAAATGGATTTTTTTTTGTCACAGACAGGGGGTCCAACCCCGAAACAATCCCCCATATGACTTTTTTATGCAATTTTTTTTTTCAGATTTCATGGGGGTCCGGACCCCCGGTCAACCCCTCTGGATCCATGCATGCTCTCAAAGATTATTGTACATGATGGACAGAATCGGTTTGGTTTGCAACGATAAGTGTCATTTCAGACAGAAACAGTTGCACTATCAAACGATAACTGTTCACCACAGATGAAGTCATTCAAATAAGTAAAAAATGTTTAAACATTAACTATTCATCATACACTAATTTCTAAGCAAAGAGGCTGCCTTAATCAGTCCATTAAAAGTTTAAAGTTCATTGTACATTGCATTGTCAACGTTAATTGTTCACGACAGGTAAAATGATTCAAAACAGCCAACCTTCTACAATAACTGTTCACCACAGATGAAATTATTCAAATCAGAGAAGAATGTTTAAACAACATCTTGTCAACGATAATTGTTCACAATAGGTAAAATGATTCAAAACAGCCAAACTTTAAACAATAACTGTTCCTGAAACACTAAAGTACTTGAAATGATGCCGTATACTTCAGGCATTAAACATTCAAAGATTATTGGACATGATGGAGAGAATAGGTATGGTTTGCAATGGTAAGTCTTCATTACAGACAGGAGCGGTTGCATTGTCAACGATAACTGTTCACCACAGATTAAATCATTCAAATAAGTGGAAAATGAACGTGACCTGACCGAGACTAGAACCCAGGGTCCCTCGCTTACCGTGCAAGTGCTCTAATTACTGAGCTGCCGAGCCACACGGTCAGCCCGTTACATTTTGCCCCTGCTTTATTAGATTCGTCCCCGAGTCTTCTCGGAACCATGTCGGAAACTGACGAGACAGTTCCTTTGCTGCTCGCAGCCCGAGGAGGGACCCACACTGGCAACCAAATGTCAAAGGAAAGGAAAAAGAACTTGGCCCGACTGGGACTCGAACCCAGGATCCCGCGCTTACTGTGCGAGTGCTCTAACCCCTGAGCTACCGAGCCACACAGTCAGCCGTTTACAGAAATCGGGTGCTATCGACCCATTATCAAGTTACATCTTGTTCAAACATCTCCTGGTCTAGAAAATATAAAACAAAATCACTGAACGATGAAATATAGGTCACAGTGACCCATATTTATTTTAGGATCAAATGTGGGCTAGTAATAATTGACAATCAAATAGCATCTTGTTCACACATCTCTTGCTGTTAGATATAGAAGGCAAAATCACTGAACCATAGATTGCCAATGATTAATTTCGGGTCAAAAGTCTGGCCATACATGTACATGTACTAACTGAGCATCAAGTAATAAGGCAATATCACAGGACCATGAAATTAGGTCACAAAAACCTAGGACTTTGGGACCAAAGGTCTGGTCACTCATTATCTGAAAGAAGCATGCTTACATACTGAGTGTCAAGCTATAAGGCAAAATCACTGGACCATGAACTTAGGTCACTGTGACCTATAGTTACTTTCATGTCAAAGATCTGGTAATACTCTTTCACTATCTCAAGGCAGCATGTTCATATACCAACTGTGTGTAAAGCTATGACAAAATAACTGGACCATGAAATAAGGTCACTGTGAGCAATGACTATTTTGGGTTAAATATCTGGTCATACTTACTCATTATCTGAAAGAAGCATGTTCCTTTACCATCTGAATATCAAGCTATAATACAAAATCAATAGACGACCATGAAATTAGGTCTCTGTGACCTATGACTTCTTTCCGATCAAAGGTTTGGTCATACTGACTCATCATCTGAAAGAAGCATCTTCATATACCAACTGAGTGTCAGGATATAATGCAAAATCACTGGACCATGAAATTAGGTCATTGTGACCTATGACTTCTTTCGGGTCAAAGGTCTGGCCATACTCATTCATTATCTGAAAGAAGCATGTTCCTATTCCAACTGAGTGTCAAGATACGAGGCAAAATCACTGGACCGTAAAATTAGGTCACACTGACCTAAAACTACTTTCAGGTCAAAGGTCTAGTCATACTCGCTCATTATCTGTAAGAAGCAAGTTCATATACCAACTGAGTGCCAAGATAAAAGGCAAAATCACTGGACCATGAAATTAGGTCATTTTGACCTATGGCTACTTTTGGGTCAAAGGTCTGGTCATACTCAATCATTATCTGAAAGAAGTATGTTTTTATATCAACTGAGTTTCAAGGTATAAAAGAAAAACATTTTAGATGTTCTAGTTTTCAACCTCTAGCCCCACCCCAGGCATGGACCTTGAGTATCGGATGTCATGCAATAAAAGCTAAGTTGACAGTGCACCATTGGCCCAAGTATGAATGCTCTCTGATCAACAGCTGTCAAGATATAGACTAAAATGTAAACTTTGGCTAATTTATGAAAGTGTTCTAGATTTTAACCTCTATCCCCATCACCAAGCATGAACCCAGAAGTCTGATGCTAGCGCATGGAAACCAACACGACAGGGTATATGTGGCCCAAGTATGAATGCTTTCTGGAAAGCGGTTGTCAAGATATGGACTTCTAGAAAACTATATCGTAGTACAGCCAATTTTTGAAGGTGTTCTAGATTTTAGCCTCTGGCCCCACCCATGGGCCCAGGGGCCGGATGTCATGGAATGAAAGCCAACCCTACAGCTCCAAGTTTGAATCCTGTCTGATAAATAATTGCCAAGATCTGGACTTTTAGAAAACTATGCCACAGTACAGCCACAATCTTTGAAGGTGTTCTTGATTTTAACCTTGGGCATGGACCCATAAGACGGATGTCATGGAATGAAAGCCACATCTATAGGATTCCTATGGTTCAAGTTTGAATCCTCTCTGATAACTAGTTGTCAAGATCTGGACTTCTAGAAAACTATACCGCAATACAACCAATTTATAAAGGTTTCCTAGATTTTAACCTCTAGCCCCACTCCCAAGCATGGACCCAGGGACCCTATGTCATGGAATGTAAGCCAACCCTACAGGGTACCTATGGGCCAAGTTTGAAATTTCTCTGATGAATAGTTGCCAAGATCTGGACTTCTAAAATATATACTGCAGTGTGACGCGGACACGGACACGAACAAGAACGGGAACGCGTACGACCGAGGTTACTGCAACAGCCCTTTGCACGTCGAGCAGTCGAGCTAAAAACCAACCGTACAGAGGGCATATGATCCAAGTTTAAATCTTGTCTGCTAACTGGTTGTCAAGATATAGACTCCTTGTGTTTTTTGTTTCTTTTCAAAAATGGACAGTTATCGTTGACACTACAGGTCATAACTACAGTAACGATAAGTGTCCATGGTGGACAGTTATCGTTGAAAAATCAACGATAGTTGTCCAGTGGACAGTTATCGTTGCGGCTGCAACGATAAGTGTCCATGGTGGACAGTTATCGTTGATGGACAGTTATCGGTGCTACATACACAATGGAGAGATCGTTTTCTTGGTCAAACTCCAAGTTTTCATTTCTGACTCCAACTTTTTCCAGTGATGGATTCTTAGAATCCTGTTTTCAAAATCCTAGTGAGAACTCTGGTACAGCATAAAACTTCAGACCAATATCTACCAGCATGCAAAGTATCATATTGATCCATCCACAAGAGATATAGACTCATAAAAACTTTAACCAAAAACTTTAACATTTTGAGCAACGCCGACGCCAACACCGATGCCGGGGTGACTGCAATAGCTCTTCCTGTACTTTCGTACAGGCGAGCTAAAAGTGGTCTTCAGGGTTTCGGACCAGGTCTGACACAAACGGGCCTGTACAGTCCCAGAAAAAGGCTAGAAGCTTGAAATTTTGGATTTAGGAAGAGGAATTGTACTGTCGGTGTAGCAAAAACAAAGGCGCTGATCTGCAGTATCTGCACAGCTGATATGCATCTGCACAGCTGATATGCACCTTTGTTTTTGCATAGGCAATAATCTCATTTTCTCACGACACAGCTCATTCAATGTTTGGCATTTCTTTAAGTACACGTAATTAGTGAGGCTTAGAATGTTGCAGTAAATCATATTGTAATCTAATTATATTGTAGATTAAACTGTATATTATACACTTATATATACAAACTTACATGTATGATAATCAATAATCACTACAAAATTTATACATAAATGTTTGCATATCAAATTCAAAATTTCATAAAATCTAGTGTACATTACAAACGTGGTTATCATTAATAACTACAAGTATGTAGATGTAGGTATAATTCAAAATTTAGTTAAATCTAGTGCTGTACTGACCTCTTTAGGCTTCTCTTCTTCTGTTTTTGCTGGTATTTTAGCTCCCAAACTGTAGAAAGAAAACGGTTAAATAGTTGTTTTTTATTCAGTGACTCTGTTTATAAGTAAACCAATACAAACTGGCATTTTAGGAATGATGGCAATCATATATTGTATAAATGTGACACTCATATATTACAGAGAATTTGAAAGCGAAAACTCTCAGGAATGTTGAATCTAACACTTTTATATGTGGCAACTTTATGAAGGTGGCTGTTTGGTGGTCAGAAAAGGATCTGAGTACACTTGATATTTATTTGCAATAACAAGATTTAGAAAGGCCTTGAGATTGAACAATTTCAACATGTGCGGATCCAGCGGGGGGACCGGGGATCCGGACCCCCGCTGGAATTTGAAAATTTTACCTAAAAAAAGGTAATTTCGGGATTTTTTGGGGGTTGGATCCCCCCTCGTCTATGACCAAAAAAGTTACCATTTTCGTTGGACCCCCTCTCATGAAAATTTCTGGATCCGCACATGTTCAATAAGTTTTCTCTGTGCCACCCCAGACTGTTACTAAAATAAAGTATGTCACAGTTCTCTTTATGTAACCCTCCAACTTCAAATAATTGAGCCACCACATCAGAAAACCAACAACCTGCATTATGCAAAAACAAAGGTGCACATCAGCTTTGCAGTAACTTTTCACTACACAGATACTACAAATCCTCTTCTACTAAAATCCAAAATTTCAAGCCTCTAGCCTGCAGGCTGCTTCTGTGATTGCACAGGCCGGTTTGTGTTGGGACTGGTAGGAAACCCCAAAATTGTTGGTTTTCTCTCGCAATGGCTCAGCTTACCTCTCCAACCATTGTTTGAAGAATCCCAACTCTGGGCTGTGCAAGATGTTCGGGTCGGTCTTACAGAGCTGGACAAACATCATCAGCTCCTCCACCTGTTTCTTTGGCAAACCAGACATTGTGCCGGCCACAGGTTATAATCACTGAAATAGGAGCATAAATTATGAACCAGGACACAAGAAAACCTGTCTTCTGGATTTCCGACCTGTTGGACACAACCTGGACTCTGCAGCCACTGCACCACTAAACACGAGTAGTCAAGGTGGACAATCAAGTGACAAATTGTGTTGTACTAGTATTCGGACATAACCAGTAAGCGAATAGGCCATAGTTTTTTAAAAACTGAATGAAATTTGATATTTCACATACCCCGGAAAACCAGCCTAAAAGCTTTTATACACAAGTCACGTAAATGTGCACTGAGGTTTAAGAGATAACCCTGAACAACCTTTTTTTTTTAATATAAATTCAGTTGCTCTGGGAAAGCTATTAAACTCTAGCATATGCCATAGCTTTCCTGAGCAACTGAATTGCATAAAAATGACTGTTGTATAAAACTGTTTAGAACAAAAAGAAACCTATGGCTGACACTTGCCTACTGATTATGTCTGAATGCTACAAAACAATCAATTTAAGTCACATGATTGTCCAACTCGGTAGTTAAAAAGGCAGATGGATTCTGCTATAAGTGAACTTAAAAATCCACTTATTAGTTGAGCTTAACTATAAGGCATATATCTTTAATTAAAATTAATAGGAAATGAAATACATGTAATTACAACAACAACAACAAAAAAATGTGCCTTTTTTAAAGCTTGTGTGACGGGATAGCCTCCCTTGGTAGAATACGCTGGTGCAACGTATTAGTGGCATCTGGAGTGCTAGCAATATGCAAATTAGAATTTAGAAACTCGAAACTTTGTGAAGAGACTTCAAGAGAGTATGTGTAGAGTTACTAGAGTATTTAGCGCAGTAAACCACCCTTGGTGGATGAGCATGCTTTTCCACTGACGGAGTTTAGCTGTTGCTGGTTCGGCTGTACGTTACATTTGGTGGCAGCAGTGGGATGATGACAACTGCCAGAACGCAGTTGCCTCACCAATGAAATTCCCAGGCCAAGACTTGGGACGAGTCTTTTTCGGAGGGGGAAGTAATGTGACGGGATAGCCTCCTCGGTAGAATACATTAGTGCAACGTATTAGTGGCATCTGGAGTGCTAGTAATATGCAAATTAGAAACTCAAAACTTTGTGAAGCGAGTAAGTGTAGTGTATGTAGCGCAGTACACCACCCTTGGATGATGAGGATGCTTTTCCATCGACAGGGTTTAGCTGTTGCTGGTTCGGCTGTACGTTACACTTGTTTCCTATTCATTGTAATGAAGGGCATTTATTTTTATTTTTCCCAAAAACTATTTGGTAAAATCTACTTAGATGATAAGCCTCTATGTTCGGAATAGAAAATAAATCATTAACCATCAAAATAGAGGCACAATGTCAGCATTTCTTCTAAATCAGATTACCAAATCATTAATGGAACGATTTTGCAAGCAACTGTTATAGGAGATTCAACATCCAGATAAAATATGTGGTTTTCTAGAGAAAGTAAATATCTAAGCAAAGAGCACATAGTTGCATTGGTCCGTAACGCATGTTTCATAATGATAAACAGAATTACTAAAAAAAAAAAAAAGCTAATATAAATAATCAAATACTACAAACACAGCAAATATAAGCCATATAATTTACTCGTTTTTGGTTTGTTGAGAGCTTGTTTACTGTACGGAAAACTTGTTGCCTGTACATATAGACACCCCAGTTTTACAGCATGCAGGCAGATGCCTGAATCTGAATCTGAATAGTTTACTGGTGACACGCCAATTGACATTATTTCACCAGGAGGTTGGGGGAGAAATTAGTCCCTTGAACGCACGAGTGAAGCGAACTTGGACACACAGTCATCAGACATTTCAGCAGAGGAGATAAGTGACAATTCCATATTAGTCTATGAGGCTATAATCAGATAATGAGCTGATGCTTTTGCCCAATGTCTATACTTGAAGTTTAGCTCTTCTAGCTTATGACAGCACATAAAACATTATCAGTATGTGTCTGCAAGATACATAGAAGAAAATAATGTGAAAAACGCAATTTCATTCTTTTCTATAACCTGTATTATAGCCAAATTATACCGGGTCCACAACAGGAACACGCTTGTGGAAAATTCGATGGCCTTGACCTTATGCTTATGCCCATAAAAAAAGAAAGTGTACCTAAAATAAGTAAAATAACTACTGTATTGTATTGGTCTCCCATCGGTACCTATTGGTACCATTCTTTCTTCTTTTCTTTTGTTGTATCTTGACCGCCGGTGTGGGCGAACCACATCGCTGTGTATAACTTCTTAAGTAAAAGTTCTTATATACATTAAAACAGGAGGGCACTTAAAAGTTGACGAATATATACACGATAATCCATGATAAAAGAATATCCATCACCACATCCCACAAACATAGATAAGAATAGTAGGAACAATATTTACATTCCTTCACATTTCAAATAGCTAGGGGCAACCACCATTTATTTATTCAACTGCTTCAGTTTCTGATACTGCACAAAGTACAAATTATATATGTACTAGCCTTCTGTTGTGAAGTTCTAGAGTAGATAATTCCTGAAGATTCTGTTTTCTGTGTTTTACTTTCATATTGTTCACTAGTACGGAACAATCTAATATGAGTTGAATCTTGTCATTCACACATAGATTGCTGAACATAATGTCCTGCCTATGCTGTAATTCATACTGAATGTCCTTTAGTATAGGATCTCTAACTGTTGATAACGATGTACATGATAAAATGAAGTGTTCTAATGTTTCTTCTGATTCACCACATAGCATACAGGTTGGATCAATTTCAGCTTTATTGAATTTTTGTCGGTTGGTCTGTAGTACATATGACCCACATAGAAACTTCAGTTTTGAGGGTAATCTAGTATTGTCCTTCACTGACTGTGTATCAAATTGTAGAATTGGATGTATTTTCCCAGGAGTATATAAATCACAGTTTATGAAACATAACTTTTCATAAAATGGTACTGGAGATACAATTTCTTCCTGCCAATATTTATTCACTACACTGGTGACATTTCTTTTCCATTCTAATTTTGGAATAGGATTTTCTAAGTAGTATGTTATATCTTTCAGATTATATTTCCACAAAAGTTTTTTAACAGCAATGAACCAACTATGGCTTTTCAGAGTTTTAACACTTGCCTGTCTCCATGCTATTTGTTTTTCAACAGAGGTGTCCTTCTGGTTACATATATTGTTAAATAGAGTAAGCACTTTTTTATCAATTTGCGCTTCTATGGGTAAAAGTCCGGTTAAGATGTAGATAGCAGGATCTGCCGTGTTATTGGGAACAGCAAGAATCTGTTTTATGATTTTTTTTCTGGAATGTTTCTAGTTCCTTTAGTAATGTCTTGTTTGGCATAATAAGTTCCATACCATATAGCAACACAGGTATCATGTATGTTTTGATGAGATGTATCTTTGTTTCAGTATCTAGTCCACTGTTTCCATGGAGACCACTAGGTATTAAACTGTAAATAGTTCTTCTAGCCTTTTTGATATTTTCCTCAACATTCAATTTAGCAGTTTTCTGAGTAGATGATGACCGAATAATTCCCAAGTGTGTTGCTGAATCTGCTTGTTTCATTTCATCATTTCTCATATAAATCACTGGATTTTCATCTGGAGCTTTTTTGTCTTTAGGATAAACAACTATTTCAACACTTTTTTTAACTTGTAGTTCAAATCTTTCCATGTCTGAGTTATCAACAGCAATGTCAGTTAATATCTGAGAGTCACTGCTGGAATTTTTATTTAATGTCAAGTCATCAGCACATCCACTTTGATTACTCAGGATATTACCAATACATCCACCGATATTTGACATTTGGATACGATCCATTACTGGATTTGCATACAGTTTGTATAAGTCAGCGCGAAGAATCCCGCCCTGACGGACACCCTGTGTCACATCAAACGGGTCGGATATACTGTTTTCCCACTTTACTGAGCTTGTAGCGTTTTGATGCAAACTTTGTACTAATGTCCAGTGTTTATCCTGAATGCCAGCTTGAAATAACCTTCGTAACATGTGTTGATGATCTACAACGTCAAAAGCTGCTTTTGCATCTAACAGGATGATATAAGCTGTTAGATTATTGTCTTTGCTTTCTCTAATAAATTCTTCAAGTATCAAAGCCGAGTTCAAGGGTGACGCATTCTGCGTGAAACCACGTTGATATGGATTTTGTACATTGTCACATATAGGCCTTATTCTGTTTCTGATTATTGTTTCTATTATTTTACACACAACCGGTAATACAGTGATACCTCTGTAGTTAACTGAATGTGTCTTTTCTCCTTTCTTTTTATAAACCGGGGTTAAAAGTCCTGTTTTTAGAATGTCTGGAATTTCACCGGTATCAAATATGTTGTTCATTAAGCACAATAGGAAGTTTTTAGCTCCATCACCGGCGCTCGATGTATGTTCAATCGTAACAACATAAATATCAACTGCTTTTCCTTTGTTGATCGAATTGATAGCTTTTGAAAGTTCATCAGGGGTAACTGCAGGTATTTTTTGGGACCGAACTAGGTCACTGATAACGCTGACTTCATAAATGTTCATATCATGATACTTTTGATCAAAATTTGTGTTTTCAGATGGAGTTGCTAATGTCTCAAAATGTTTCTTGAAGCCTTGTATAATATTCTCAGTTCCAGAGTAAAGTCCATCTCCAACATGTAACTCGTTAATGTATGCTTGTCCTTGTTTCCTTTGTTTCTGAACCAGTTTATGAAATAGTTTAGAGTCATGTGTTCTAGCACTCATAATTTGTTCTTTTTCTTCTTTTGATCGTTTTCCTTGGTATAAGTTCCTGATTGTTAGTTTGGTTTTTTCCCACCTCGGTTTTTGGAGTGGGAATCTTTTTCTGATTGCGCCTTTTCCTGATCTTTGCCTACTTGTACCTTTTTCCTTGTTCAATTCTTATAGACCGACGAAAATTTTGTTTACAAAGTTTTTTATGTTTCAAGAATTCGTTATTCACATCGTTGGGACTACCATTCTGCTTCCAGATTTTATGTGCCATACGGAGATCGTTAAGTGCTTTTGATATTGACGGTGTCCATACCTTGAGTTTAGGTTTACTGGTTTTGGCCTTTGAAGATTTGGTACTTTCCTTGGCTGACTCTGTTAATATTTCACAAAAGTTCAAAATGTTTTCTTTAGTGCTGTCACTAGAGATATTAGAGCCATTAACACTTAGATCAGCTAATTTCTGCTCCACTAGTGTTCTATAATAGTCGGTGTCTGTCTTCTTCCAATTTACTTTTGAATGTTTACTACCATTGTCAGTATTGTCCTTTTGTATTGATCCTATATGCATGTCATATGGAAGTGCTATACAGATTGGTTTATGATCCGAGGTATTACAGTCTATAGAATCCAGGATATGCTTCTTCACTGAACCGAGCCTGGACTGTGTCTGGGTTAGAAAATAATCAATCTCTGAGCATTCCCTGCCACTTGAGTTAATAAATGAGTTTTTGTCTATAGTTTGTAGAGCATCACATTCGGTATTAGTACAGTCATTTACTGCGATATCCTGAGATATGTTTAACTGTGAATCTGAGGTAATATCGTCCACATGGTCCCCATTGGCCTCACAGAACAAGCAAATTGGAGACCCAGCATCCACCATACATTCTTTATGACAGGGTAAGTCACAAAGTTCACACACGTCTGTATTTTCAAGAGGTAACTCATGTTCACACACCGTACAAATATCTAGCGCGATCTCATCCTCCGCTTGCAACTGTTCCTCAGAAAGGATATTTTCAAACATATCACCTGAAGGATTGTCGACATTTGGAATGTATAACGAGATCTTAGTTTGTGGCGATGTGTCCTTAGAACATATTTTACAGGAGTATTCATCTGAAGTATTGCTACTCTTTTCTAACTGTTCAATTTCATGTGTTTTGAGTCTCTCACAGTTGTAATGGATCCAGTGATTACCTGCGGTACAGAACGTACCCCTTGATTTCACATTTTTCTTACATTTTGGACATGTATGGTCAGAGTATTCTATAGGTTTTAATGATTGTCTTATTGGTTCACTAGCCCGTTGGACAGTACGATTCTGCATGAGAGTTTGTATTTGAACAGAGAATTCATCATTCAACTTTTTTAAACTGGGGTTTCCTGTTTTTTTGTAGCTCTCTGTTTATGATTTTCTGTACTTCTTTCATGTCAGTATCAATAAACTTGCCAGTATTTTTACCGTTCACCAGCATTCTACTTGTTGTTGTATATATGTTGGCTGTGTATACTTTTTCTTGTCTGTTTTGTACAGAAATTGTATATTGTACAATATTCTTTTTAGTTTTGTCTGTAGTTTTACTGATTTTAGCTATACCCTGATTTTCCGGATATTGCGAATAGTATTCTAGTGAAGCTAACTTTATTAGTTCAAATGTTGCGGCATCAGCTGTTATAACAATTCCCCCATCTGTATAACAGAAGCTGAGATTCTCACTCCTTCTGGTTGCCTCCAACTTTTTCAACAAATCTCTATCTACATTTAGTTCGTAACCCATTTGCGTTTGTACGCGACTATTAGCACATTTTCCGTGTACAGGTGATAAGCTAGAGTTCCCTTTTTCTGTACTATTTTAGTTTCTTCCATTTTCAGCCTTCTTCTATTAAGTCTAGCAAACATATATTCAGGTTCTTTTTGTTTTGGTGTTTAAAATATTTTTGTGCTGTTGGCGCCTTATGTATGTTTGCATATTTTTAGTTAAGTTAGGGTAACTGAGTGGCCACCTATTGGGAAAATAGCTGCTCATTCGGCTTACGAAATGTTTTCATGGTATAAGTACCTGATTGTTAGTTTGGTTTTTTCCCACCTTGGTTTTTGGAGTGGGAGTCTTTTTCTGATTGCGCCTTTTCCTGATCTTTGCCTACTTGTACTTTTCAGTTCAATAACATATGGCCAATTTTGATGCAATTTCAATTTTAAAATTCAGATAAAAACTTTTTACATCCAAGATGGCGGTTAAAATCAAGCCCCTTTGTTTACATTTTTCAAAGTTAAAATTTCACACATTAAGAGTAGGAATATCGCGAAACGCATTGGGTCCCACGTAGAGCGAACACAGAGTTCTTTAAAATCACAACATAAAAATAAGAACTAAAACACCCGAAGAAATATTTTTTTTCCTTCCACCACTTTCACCACAGCCAGTGCCCTCCACCGCGCATGCCCAAAAATCCCATTGGTGGTAAACTCCCTCAACAGTGAACAATTTGAGTCTGTATGTATGGTGGAGTCTGTATGTATGCAAAAGGTGGAGGCATCATGGCCTTTTATAGGTCAGATCTTCCAGTTAGAAGGATAAGACAATATGAGTGCATTGAAAATGAAAATATATTCCTGGAACTTAAACTTAAAAACAGCTCATGGGGCATTTCCTGTATGTATCGACCACCATCTCTGAGTGATCGAACCTTTGATTCTGACCTGTGTACAAAACTTGACCAAATCCTGATAAAATATGAACATTTGTGTATAGTGGGTGACTTGAACTACAATCTTCTTCTGCCGGAGAAAAGTCATACCCTGAACAATATTATTGATACATATAGCCTAAAGAATCTTGTGAAAGACCCTACATGTCATACAAAAACAGTCAGGCTAGTCTGATTGATGTTATAATCACAAATAGTCCCAGTCTCCTGTGCAATGTGATAAACTTTGACTGTGGATTAAGTGACTGCCATAACATGATAGCAGTATGTTTAAAAGAAAACTGCATATCTAACAAAAGGCACAAAGTAACTTTTCGGAGTTATAAGTCCTTTGATGAGGCAAGTTTCACCCAGGATCTCCATCGGGTCCCTTTTCAGGTGGCTACCGTCTTTGATGACGCAGACGATTGCTACTGGGCATATGAGACTTTACTGATGGATGTTGTGGATGAGCACGCCCCAAAAAAGCAAAATTACCCAAAGAAAGACTCACCCCCATTTATGAATGCAGAGTTAAGAAAAGCTATTTATAAGAAAAAATGTTACATAACAAGTACAAAAAGTTTAAAACTAAATCAAATAGGGAAATGTATAGAATTCAAAGAAACTATGTTACAAAACTAAGAAAGCAATCCATCCAGTTATACTTTTTTGAAAGGTGTAATGGGGGGCCTTTGGCCCACTATTAAGCCCTTCCTTAGCTCTAAAAACAGCAAAAGTGACTGCGATATCATATTACTTGAAAATGATAAGCTTATCAGTGACAAAAAAGAGGTCAGTAGTTTGTTAAATGACTTTTATATCAATATAGCTATAGGGAAATAGGAATTGACTCTCAGTCTCATGACCTAGCAAACCATCCTAGCATAAAATCCATAAAAGAAAATGGCCCTAAACAGGGCTATTCCAATTTTAATTTCAAGCCTGTTGACCAATCAATGGTCTCAAAGTCCATCAAGAAACTAAACCCTAAAAAGGCCACTGGTGTCGATCAGTTACCTGCAAAATTGATCAAAGCTGGGTCTGATGCTTTGGCTGGCCCTATTAGCACAATTTTCAATTTCTGTGCCAAAAACAATAAATTTCCTGATGACCTAAAAAGTGCTCAGGTCTGTTCCATTTTTAAAAAGGATGGCCCCTTTGTGAAAAAAAAAATAACGCCCTGTGAGTATTCTCAC
The DNA here is from genome assembly GCA_964017185.1 of Rugalucina vietnamica. NCBI lineage: Eukaryota > Metazoa > Mollusca > Bivalvia > Lucinida > Lucinidae > Rugalucina > Rugalucina vietnamica. The sequence continues at coordinate 95,055,489 of OZ024869.1, forward strand.
ATCCCATTCTAAAATTTTTGAAGACTTAATGTCTAATCAGTTAACTGATCATTTTAATCAGATTTTTGACAACTACCTAGCTGCCTTCAGGAAAGGTTTTGGCTACCAAACAACTTTACTTAGGCTTGCGGAGGACTGGAAGAAGGATTTGGACAAACAACTTTATGTTGGAGCTGTACTTATGGATTTGTCCAAAGGCTTCGACTGTCTTCCGCATGACCTCATAATAGCCAAATTAGGTGCCTATGGCCTCTCTGCTGACGCTTGTGACTTCTTATTTAGTTACCTTACAAACAGAAAGCAGAGGGTAAAGCTTGGGCAATCTAAAAGTAGCTGGCTCCACATTCTGAAAGGAGTGCCCCAAGGCTCTATCTTGGGACCACTTCTTTTCAATATTTTTATGAATGATATCTTTTATTTCAAGAAAAAGGCATCAATTTATAATTATGCCGATGATAACACGGTTTCATATAGCGATGAAAGCCTGGATACAACCAAAGAAGTTCTAGTTGAGGAAAGCATTATATGTATTGACTGGTTTAAAGATAACAAAATGCAGGCTAATCCTGATAAATTTCAAGCTATCATGCTCGGCTTACAAGGATTTTTAAAATGTAAAAGTCTCAATCTAAAGGGAATAGAGATCAAATGTGAAGACTCAGTAAATCTCCTAGGTGTCACTTTTGACTATATGCTCAATTTTGACCTACATATTTCAAAAATTTGTAAGAAAGCTGCCAGACAAATTAATGTTTTACTACGTCTCAGTAAATTTTTATCTACAGAAACTAAAGTCTTAATTTATAAATCTTTTGCAAGATCCAATTTTAATTATTGCCCTTTGGTGTGGCACTTTTGTTCTAAAACTAGTTCCAAGAAAATGGAAAACTACAATATAGGGCTCTACGTCTAGTTTTAATGACTTTGTTAGTTCTTATGAGTCATTACTTGATAGAGTCAATATGCCTACTTTACACATCAGTAGAATCAAATTAATTGCTAACGAAACTTTTAAAATACTAAATAATATGTTTCATGTGTACCTTCAGGACCTTGTGTCTTACAAAAACTCTACATACTCTTTCAGGTATGACAACCTTGTAGAAGTACCTAGAGTACGTACCACTAAGTATGGTAAATCCACATTTCGTTTTGAGGCCGCTGGAGTGTGGAACAGCCTCCCGAATGAAATAAGAAAGGTTGAAAATTTCAGGGAATTTAGTAGGCTGGTCGACACTTGGAGTGGCTCTGCATGTAAATGCTCAATGTGCAAATAGCACTTTTAGTTGTTTAGTTTTATTCCGAACTCTTTATTTCAGTTTGTATTATTTCCCCTATTTTAGTTACATTATGCTTTTATTTCAGTTTTGCTTTAGTTAAACCCTTATTTTCAGTTCTCTTATTTCAAGCACAGAGTGCTGCTCTTATGTTTTTTGCATGCTGTTTTCAGATTTTTATCTTTTGTTTAATCTGTGATGTATGTATGTTTGATGCAATCTATTTTAATAGTCCTACTTTTTTTTAATTTTGCTATCTCTACCATTGTCTGCATATACTCTTTCCCAACTTTCGCTTTCGCTGGGGGCTCAGATGATCCCCAGAGCACCCTCTTTTAAAATTCTATTTATGGGAAAGGGATGTCAGACAGTGGCTGGGTGGGCTATTCCTGTGATGCTAACTTCCAGTACGTTTGCCTTCATCTTTTGAAGACTATGTCCTGGTGTTAGTTGACCTTATTTTAGTTACATTTCTTGTAACTATTTATATTCTTCATTTTTTTTCTTTCTCATTTAATTTCTGTATATATAGTGCATGCTGTGATATTAATTTCCCTATTAGCTGTGATTTATGTTACTTTCATGTTTACATGTACAGTTTTTCCTCTGTTTGTCGACAAAATAGCCTATGGCTAATGTTATTAAGTTGTAAATTGAAAGTCGACTTTAAATAAAGTTTCTTGTATCTTGTATCTTGTATGGAAGAAAAGGTGGAGATACTGTCCGAGGTGTTGCATCGTGCGGCTACAAAATCTGTACCCTCTGTTACTGGTAAACTCAATGGGCCAAAACGGCGGGTGTCTCCTAGGGTTAGGGAGCTTCTTAAAATATGTAGAACAACACATAAGTCCTGGAAATACAGACATGATGACTCTAACATGGATATCCTGTTTGCAGAAAGGAAGTTAAAAAAGCCCTACGAACTCAGATTAGGTTTGAAAAAGCCCAAGAAAAGGAAAACATTATTTCTGAGCTTATGTCTAACCCTAGTTCAAGGTTGTTTCACAGAATTGTCAGACGCAACAGGTCGGATAGCTCCTCCACCTCCACTCAATACATTAAGTACAATGATAAAGAGTTATATGAACCCTCAGAACAGACACTGGCATTTAAGGAGGAATTCTATGAGGATCTTGTAATGCCAAAACCAGAACCTCATTTTGATCAGGACTATTCAGATGAAATTCTGACCCAATATGAACACATAAAGATACTATGTAAGGAGGCGAGAACAGAGACTGAGGTTTTCAATGAATCAGACATAAAGAAAGCAATTTCAAGGCTTAATAGTGGGAAGTCTGCAGATGAGTCTGGGATTCAAACAGAGCATCTTTAAGCAGCAGGTTGCCATATTCTGCCTTTGTTGGTCGCACTATTTAACGAAATAGTGAGTAAGGGTGAAGTCCTCGACTGCTTTAAATACGGCATTTTAACTCCTGTTCACAAGAAGGACAAGGATCCTACGTACGTCAGTAGACAATTACAGGGGCATAACAGTGACTTCCACTATCGGAAAAGCTTTTGAATATGCCTTACTTGAAAAGCTAATAGATAAGGGCTTAAATGGTAACCAGTCGGAACTTCAGGTAGGGTTCAGCGAGGGCCTCAGTCCTGGTCTTGGTTCATTACTGTTGTCAGAAGCATCTTATGAAGCTTATACCAGATGTACACCATTATATATTGCTCCGATGGACAGTCAGAAAGCATTTGATAAGCAGGATCATAAACTGACACTATGTGAGCTTTATGCACAGGGAATTGATGGTAGCCTCTGGTCTGTCGTTAGTGATCTATATGAGGGCTTAACATCTAAAGTAAAATGGCAAGGCAAAATTAGTGAGCCTTTCCCGGTATTGCAAGGAGTTCGCCAAGGGGGTGTTCTCTCGCCGCATTTTTACAAGACATATATTAACCCTCTTCTCTTAGATCTGGAAAATGCTAAACTGGGGATGTTCATCGGAACAATATATGCGGGCTGCCCTACTTGTGCAGACGATTTACTGCTAATGTCAAAATACCCATGGGAACTTCAGATAATGTTAAATAAGTGTTTTAGAAACTCAAGCAAAAATAAATGCACTTTCCATCCAACAAAAAGTTGTATAGTTCGTCATACGATAAACTCACAACATTTAAAGAATGAAACTTTATCTTCTTGGACTCTTGGTGAGTCTTCAATGAATGTTAAAGAAAGTTCAGAACATTTAGGGCTTGTACGTGGTGGCTCATCTGAAAGTCAGGTTAATGTTAGTAGTAGAATTAGTCTAGCTAGACGTACACTGTGCTTCCTCATGAAAACAAGTATGCATGGTTCAAATGGTCTTAACCCTAAAGTATCATTTAAATTATATCAGTGCTATGTCATGCCAAGGCTGTTGTTTGGTTTAGAATCCATATTTATATTAAAGAAACATTTAAAACTTCTTAGTGATTTCCATATGGATACATTACGTAAACTGCAGGCTCTCCCAAGCAGAACCTCAAATGTGGCAGTTCTTCTTTTATTAGGGGCGTTACCTTTAGAGGCTGAATTAGATAAAAAAAAAACAAAAACAAAACATTTGAGCCTGTTGTTTTCATGTGTCAAATCTGGTAATGAAAAGTTTATTCTTCTGGCAAAAAGACAGTCTTTGTTCCATGACAGTGAGGGGAGGAGTTTCTTCACGAGAGTGAAACATATCCTGGCCAAATATGAGCTCCCAGATATAGACTCTATCTGTGATACTGACATATCCAAAGAACAGTGGAAAATCAACACCAAGAATACAATTAGAAAATACTGGACAGAAAGACTGTGCGAGGAAGCAGCTGAGAAATCAACTCTCCATAATTGTAATATCTCGTGTCTACAAATTGGGAAAACTCATCCAGTATGGGACTCGTTGGAATCAACACGATTGGAAGTACGGCGTGGAGTAGTGAAATGTCGTATCCTAACTGGAACATATATAGTACAAACTATTCGTTCAAAGTTTAACCAATATCAAGTAGACTCTAAGTGTCCCTTATGCCACATGGAAGATGAAGATATTACACATATGCTTCTACGTTGCTCAGTCTTACATTCAGTAAGGAAAGAACCATTCATACTTTTGAAGGATTATGTGATAAGCAGAACTAATACAGTCTTTTGGAGAAAAGTTTTCCCAACCAAAGCCAGCCTGGTTAAACTTATAATTGACTGTGGTCAAAAAGCAGAACTCCATTCTGTGCAGAATATTGATCTTACTCATATTGAGAGGCTATCAAGAAATATGTGCTTTGCAATTCATGCAGAGAGGCTTAAGAAATTAAATGAGGGGTGAAGATTCGCCAGTTTCTGTCCATTGGAAGCATGGAAAAGTTAAGTGTATAGATACATTAAATCCTAATGCTGCATTAGTGTATATAGACTAATTATCGGTGAAAGATATAGATAATTATTGGTGAAGGGTATGGAGATTGAGAATCCTTAACTACATACAGATACTACAACATTACTACTTTAAGTAGGTGCTCCCAGCGGTTGGAGGACAATACGAACAAAGAAAGAGAAAGAAAGGTAGCCATCGGTAGCCGTCGGTAGCCATTGGTATACCGATGGATATCTTGTTGGTAGCCAATTCTTCCGCGAGTGGACAAGTGAGGTAGCTTCGGTAGCCTCGTTTTGATTACATTAAAGATGGCGGATAGCAATCCAACTACGGCGATCCTAATTGCACTTAAGATGCCTGTTGGTGATTTTGACCTACATATTTCAAAAATTTGTAAGAAAGCTGCCAGACAAATTAATGTTTTACTACGTCTCATTAAATTTTTATCTACAGAAACTAATGTCTTAACTTATAAATATTTTGTAAGATCCAATTTTAATTATTGCCCTTTGGTGTGGCACTTTTGTTCTAAAACTAGTTCCAAGAAAATGGAAAACTACAATATAGGGCTCTACGTCTAGTTTTAATGACTTTGTTAGTTATTATGAGTCATTACTTGATAGAGTCAATATGCCTACTTTACACATCAGTAGAATCAAATTAATTGCTAACGAAACTTTTAAAATACTAAATAATATGTCTCCTGTGTACCTTCAGGACCCTGTGTCTTACAAAAACTCTACATACTCTTTCAGGTATGACAACCTTGTAGAAGTACCTAGAGTACGTACCACTAAGTATGGTAAATCCACATTTCGTTTTGAGGCCGCTGGAGTGTGGAACAGCCTCCCGAATGAAATAAGAAAGGTTGAAAATTTCAGGGAATTTAGGAGGCTGGTCGACACTTGGAGTGGCTCTGCATGTAAATGCTCAATGTGCAAATAGCACTTTTAGTTGTTTAGTTTTATTCCGAACTCTTTATTTCAGTTTGTATTATTTCCCCCATTTAGTTACATTATGCTTTTATTTCAGTTTTGCTTTAGTTAAACCCTTATTTTCAGTTCTCTTATTTCAAGCACAGAGTGCTGCTCTTATGTTTTTTGCATGCTGTTTTCAGATTTTTATCTTTTGTTTAATCTGTGATGTATGTATGTTTGATGCAATCTATTTTAATAGTCCTACTTTTTTTAATTTTGCTATCTCTACCATTGTCTGCATATACTCTTTCCCAACTTTCGCTTTCGCTGGGGGCTCAGATGATCCCCAGAGCACCCTCTTTTAAAATTCTATTTATGGGAAAGGGATGTCGGACAGTGGCTGGGTGGGCTATTCCTGTGATGCTAACTTCCAGTACATTTGCCTTCATCTTTTGAAGACTATGTCCTGGTGTTAGTTGACCTTATTTTAGTTACATTTCATGTAACTATTTATATTCTTCATTTTTTTTCTTTCTCATTTAATTTCTGTATATATAGTGCATGCTGTGATATTAATCTCCCTATTAGCTGTGATTTATGTTACTTTCATGTTTACATGTACAGTTTTTCCTCTGTTTGTCGACAAGATAGCCTATGGCTAATGTTATTAAGTTGTAAATTGAAAGTCGACTTTAAATAAAGTTTCTTGTATCTTGTATCTTGTATGGAAGAAAAGGTGGAGATACTGTCCGAGGTGTTGCATCGTGCGGCTACAAAATCTGTACCCTCTGTTACTGGTAAACTCAAGGGGCCAAAACGCCGGGTGTCTCCTAGGGTTAGGGAGCTTCTTAAAATATGTAGAACAACACATAAGTCCTGGAAATACAGACATGATGACTCTAACATGGATATCCTGTTTGCAGAAAGGAAGTTAAAAAGCCCTACGAACTCAGATTAGGTTTGAAAAAGCCCAAGAAAAGGAAAACATTATTTCTGAGCTTATGTCTAACCCTAGTTCAAGGTTGTTTCACAGAATTGTCAGACGCAACAGGTCGGATAGCTCCTCCACCTCCACTCAATACATTAAGTACAATGATAAAGAGTTATATGAACCCTCAGAACAGACACTGGCATTTAAGGAATTCTATGAGGATCTTGTAATGCCAAAACCAGAACCTCATTTTGATCAGGACTATTCAGATGAAATTCTGACCCAATATGAACACATAAAGATACTATGTAAGGAGGCGAGAACAGAGACTGAGGTTTTCAATGAATCAGACATAAAGAAAGCAATTTCAAGGCTTAATAGTGGGAAGTCTGCAGATGAGTCTGGGATTCAAACAGAGCATCTTAAAGCAGCAGGTTGCCATATTCTGCCTTTGTTGGTCGCACTATTTAACGAAATAGTGAGTAAGGGTGAAGTCCTCGACTGCTTTAAATCCGGCATTTTAACTCCTGTTCACAAGAAGGACAATGATCCTACGTACGTCAGTAGACAATTACAGGGGCATAACAGTGACTTCCACTATCGGAAAAGCTTTTGAATATGCCTTACTTGAAAAGCTAATAGATAAGGGCTTAAATGGTAACCAGTCGGAACTTCAGGTAGGGTTCAGCGAGGGCCTCAGTCCTGGTCTTGGTTCATTACAGTTGTCAGAAGCATCTTATGAAGCTTATACCAGATGTACACCATTATATATTGCTCCGATGGACAGTCAGAAAGCATTTGATAAGCAGGATCATAAACTGACACTATGTGAGCTTTATGCACAGGGAATTGATGGTAGCCTCTGGTCTGTCGTTAGTGATCTATATGAGGGCTTAACATCTAAAGTAAAATGGCAAGGCAAAATTAGTTAGCCTTTCCCGGTATTGCAAGGAGTTCGCCAAGGGGGTGTTCTCTCGCCGCATTTTTACAAGACATATATTAACCCTCTTCTCTTAGATCTGGAAAATGCTAAACTGGGGATGTTCATCGGAACAATATATGCGGGCTGCCCTACTTGTGCAGACGATTTACTGCTAATGTCAAAATACCCATGGGAACTTCAGATAATGTTAAATAAGTGTTTTAGAAACTCAAGCAAAAATAAATGCACTTTCCATCCAACAAAAAGTTGTATAGTTCGTCATACGATAAACTCACAACATTTAAAGAATGAAACTTTATCTTCTTGGACTCTTGGTGAGTCTTCAATGAATGTTAAAGAAAGTTCAGAATATTTAGGGCTTGTACGTGGTGGCTCATCTGAAAGTCAGGTTAATGTTAGTAGTAGAATTAGTCTAGCTAGACGTACACTGTGCTTCCTCATGAAAACAAGTATGCATGGTTCAAATGGTCTTAACCCTAAAGTATCATTTAAATTATATCAGTGCTATGTCATGCCAAGGCTGTTGTTTGGTTTAGAATCCATATTTATTAAAGAAACATTTAAAACTTCTTAGTGATTTCCATATGGATACATTACGTAAACTGCAGGCTCTCCCAAGCAGAACCTCAAATGCGGCAGTTCTTCTTTTATTAGGGGCGTTACCTTTAGAGGCTGAATTAGATAAAAAAAAAACAACAAAACATTTGAGCCTGTTGTTTTCATGTGTCAAATCTGGTAATGAAAAGTTTATTCTTCTGGCAAAAAGACAGTCTTTGTTCCATGACAGTGAGGGGAGGAGTTTCTTCACGAGAGTGAAACATATCCTGGCCAAATATGAGCTCCCAGATATAGACTCTATCTGTGATACTGACATATCCAAAGAACAGTGGAAAATCAACACCAAGAATACAATTAGAAAATACTGGACAGAGAGACTGTGCGAGGAAGCAGCTGAGAAATCAACTCTCCATAATTGTAATATCTCGTGTCTACAAATTGGGAAAACTCATCCAGTATGGGACTCGTTGGAATCAACACGATTGGAAGTACGGCGTGGAGTAGTGAAATGTCGTATCCTAACTGGAACATATATAGTACAAACTATTCGTTCAAAGTTTAACCAATATCAAGTAGACTCTAAGTGTCCCTTATGCCACATGGAAGATGAAGATATTACACATATGCTTCTACGTTGCTCAGTCTTACATTCAGTAAGGAAAGAACCATTCATACTTTTGAAGGATTATGTGATAAGCAGAACTAATACAGTCTTTTGGAGAAAAGTTTTCCCAACCAAAGCCAGCCTGGTTAAACTTATAATTGAATGTGGTCAAAAAGCAGAACTCCATTCTGTGCAGAATATTGATCTTACTCATATTGAGAGGCTATCAAGAAATCTGTGCTTTGCAATTCATGCAGAGAGGCTTAAGAAATTAAATGAGGGGTGAAGATTCGCCAGTTTCTGTCCATTGGAAGCATGGAAAAGTTAAGTGTATAGATACATTAAATCCTAATGCTGCATTAGTGTATATAGACTAATTATCGGTGAAATATATAGATAATTATTGGTGAAGGGTATGGAGATTGAGAATCCTTAACTACATACAGATACTACAACATTACTACTTTAAGTAGGTGCTCCCAGCGGTTGGAGGACAATACGAACAAAGAAAGAGAAAGAAAGGTAGCCATCGGTAGCCGTCGGTAGCCATTGGTATACCGATGGATATCTTGTTGGTAGCCAATTCTTCCGCGAGTGGACAAGTGAGGTAGCGTCGGTAGCCTCGTTTTGATTACATTAAAGATGGCGGATAGCAATCCAACTACGGCGATCCTAATTGCACTTAAGATGCCTGTTGGTGATAATAGAACTTACAAAGTTCTAGTGAAACAAGCAGAGATCCCATTTATAGCTTCTAGTAAGTAGCACGCTATTTCAGTAAAGTATACACTACAGAACGACTTAGATTCAGACTTCACTGATTGGATTCAGAATGCCCGCATTGCTGAATAGCTACTTTAATTATAGTGTCAGTGGTAGTATTCTGAACTTGTGTTTTCTATTGGGTGGTTGATTATCCGCCATTTTTGTTTACCGATTGGCACCAATTTTCGTTCAGAGTTAGTTGGTTGCCGATGGTGCCATCGGTTACCGATGGTACCATCGGTAGCCGTTGGTAAGTACACTCGGTTACCGATGGGAGAACCCTGAACGCACCCATTGTATGATATAACTTCTGCCACTTGAGGCACACCTCCGACTGGAGTAGTCTTCTTTAGTTTCCATGGACTTATTTCCAGGGACTAAAATGATGCTTCTCTCATCACTCTATTTTTCTTCTTTTTTCTTCTTCCGGATGATGGTCAGGATTCTTAATAGAATGTACTGTTGACCAGAGTAAGGGAAAAGAGACAACCTCCTCTCTTCCGGTAAAAACAGTTAAAACATCAAGTGTTGATGATTAAAAACAGATAAAAACATGGTTGTCCCTTAGCTTCTGAGAGTCGGCAGATGGTGTTCTAAAAAGGTACAAGTAGGCAAAGATCAGGAAAAGGCGCAATCAGAAAAAGATTCCCACTCCAAAAACCGAGGTGGGAAAAAACCAAACTAACAATCAGGTACTTATACCATGAAACAATCGTAAGCCGAATGGGCAGCTATTTTCCCAATAGGTGGCCACTCAGTTACCTTAACTTAACTAAAAATATGTAAACATACATAAGGCGCCAACAGCACAAAAAATTTTAAACACAAAGACATAAAACAAAAAGAACCACCACAGAAGTATCGACTTGGAACGATCAGTAACACAAAGTTACTGGCGGGCTTAAAAAGGTACAAGTAGGCAAAGATCAGGAAAAGGCGCAATCAGAAAAAGATTCCCACTCCAAAAACCGAGGTGGGAAAAAACCAAACTAACAATCAGGTACTTATACCATGAAACAATCGTAAGCCGAATGGGCAGCTATTTTCCCAATAGGTGGCCACTCAGTTACCTTAACTTAACTAAAAATATGAAAACATACATAAGGCGCCAACAGCACAAAAAATTTTTAAACACAAAGACATAAAACAAAAAGAACCACCACAGAAGTATCGACTTGGAACGATCAGTAACACAAAGTTACTGGCGGGCTTAAACCGGTTTTACATGGCCATAACCTCACCCTCAGCTTCTGCAGTGGTTCATAACATTTAGTTAGTTATTCGGTCCTCGTGGTGAATCTCTAACTAGTCAATCTAACAAGCCGACTCTGAACTCCTCGATGGACTGGGAATCTGTGATCGCCGCAGGTAGCCGATTCCAGTCTTGGATGGTTCTGGGAAAGAAGGCGTCCTTGTACGCGGTGACTTTGGCTGTGGGCTGGTATAGTCTCTGTTGACCTCTGGTGCGCCTGTCGTTGTATCGAAGAACATCACCAGTGTCCATGTCTACCGCTCCATGCCGCATTTTGTATGTTGTCAACCTGTCCTTTTTTCTCCTGCTTTCAAGTGTCTCCCATCCAAGATCTTTGACCATACGGGTTACGCAACCAGGATTCCTCTCAGAATAATTGCCATGCACGAAACGAGCTGCTCTCTAGCTTGACTATGTCATCTGTACTAGTAGGATCCCAGGCTGGAGAGGCGTAGTCCAGGACCGGTCTCACAAGAGAGGTATATGCTGTGCTCTTGACCTCCATGGTAGGTTCCGGGTCATTTCGGCCCATAACCATTTCGGCCCATGACCATTTCGGCCCATAACCATTTCGGCCCATACCATTTCGGCCTATAACCATTTCGGCCCATATTTTTTATATATATATAAATAGGGGCTTTTGGTTTTAAATTTGCTGCATTTGGGTTTCGTTACAAGTTTTATTTAAAAAGGGCCGATTTTGGAGCCATTTCGGCCCATATTTTATTTCATAGATACTAGATAGGGACTTTTGATTAGTTGCATTCGTTTTTTGTTGCACGTTTTAATTAATAATAGGGCCGATTTTTGAGCTGCAAATGACTTTCTCTTCGATTTTGGGTCTCGTGGAGGTATGACAACAATGTCAATTCTAGATAATGATTCAAACTTGGGTTTGGTATGTTTTTGTTATGCTTGTTCTTTAGTACTCAGGGGCGGATCCAGGATTTCTGAAGAGGGGGTTCAAATGTACAAAAGGGGGGCTGGTTTGCCTAATTTTCAACAAAACTTATTGATATTCTCCATGAAAATGGAATGATTTGGTTTCAGAGGGGCGTTCGAGCGAACCCCTTGAACCCCCTCTAAATCCGCCACTAGTACTTTATAAATATTCAAACATATTGAAAACGATTGTTGAGAGTAAAACTTCAGTGGCATGTGACAGCCTGCCAATTCTGGTCGACTCCAACGGTAGATCGGAACCAAGACTAAAATGAAAAAAAAAACATGATAGATAGATGGATAGATAGATAGATAGATAGATAGATAGATAGATAGATAGATAGATAGATAGATAGATAGATAGATAGATAGATAGATAGATAGATAGATAGATAGATAGATAGATAGTGTTTAACTTGCTGTTGTTATGCACAGTTGCAACAAATCGTTGCTCAAAGAACTGTCACAAAATGTGGAAATGGATAACACAATATCAAACACGTGTAACTAAAGATAGATAGATAGATAGATAGATAGATAGATAGATAGATAGATAGATAGATAGATAGATAGATATATAGATAGATAGATGGATGGATGGATAGATAGATAGATAGATAGATAGATAGATAGATAGATAGATAGATAGATAGATAGATAGATAGATAGATAGATAGATAGATAGATAGATAGATAGATAGAATGACTGACTGACAGATTACTGGCGATTAGCGTGCTTAATGATTCCTAACTGGCTAACTGCTCCAATTAATGAACCGTAACTGCTCAATGGTTTTCTCTAAATTATTTGGCACGTGCCGGGTTACTAATAAGGTATAAAAGAGCATATAACAAAAAGAGACAAAATGTGTAAAACAAAATAAGACCTTACCTCTAGGAAATATCCTAGCATCTCTTTTTTCGAAGAATATGTCACTCTTTAATATGTGAGTGATTTTTGACAGTTGCTGGCACTGTTCACATCAGCTTTGATTGCAGTTGACATTTGATTTGAAACGCTTGTGTTCACCAGGCTGTGACACTTGATTAGTGCCAAGCCGGGTGCCAAGCTTGTGGAACCATTAATTAATTAACTGAAATTATATTGGTTTATATTTGTAAAAATCAAATTTAAGAAAACTTACTTTGAAAAAAAGGAGTAAATGAAAAATAAAAATAAAATTTGAAATTGTGTTTCTTTTTGCTAATTTCAACATGAATTATCTGTGGCATGTACATCGTAAAACAAAAAATTGATATGGTGATTTTAAACTTTAGAATTATTAATACTGATTTTTTTTTATTTTCTAATTCAAGAAACATGCTTTGTAAGCCACGTATGTAACCAGGTTTATATTAAAACGTATCTAGAATAAGTTATTTGAGTAAAACATTCCATTTAGGGCAATGGTAATAATTTATGGGCCGAAATGGTTATGGGCCGAAATGACCAGTTACCTTTTGAGGGGATATGTTTATCTGCCGATTCCTGAATAAACGATGTAATGAGACTGAAATTTTCCTGGACCGACCGAGTATCTGAGTAACCGTTGAAGTATCTTTCCTTTGCAAATTTAAGTGTTTCTGCTCTCATAGATTCATAATCACCTTTCTGATAACGATACCTTTTCTCCTGGTTTCTTTATAGGGGGGATCCATAGCAATTTTCAATGTGCCAGAAACAATGTCATGATCACTGAGCTTATCCGGGGAATGAATGAATGTGATATTTTTATCCACTAGATTACTTCCCGGATCGATCATGAGTATCTTTGCTGATTAGATAGAGATGACCAGGGACCAAAACGAACTGTTTTTAGATACTCACGTTGTAATGTTGTAAGCGACATAAAAATGTCAGCGCCCATGAAAATTGTTTGGCGATATGCTAAATTTGTTGAATTTTCATCCAGATTGGAACGTTTTGGTACTGTCATTAGATTATACTTTACCCTTTTTAAAGCGAAGACATTCAGCATCCTTTTAATGATATACTCATTTCTCGTTGACTTGTGTTTTTCAACTAAACATGGCTGCCTTGTCGACTAGGAACACAGCGGTATCACGATTTGCCGGACTTGTCGACTAGGAACACAGCGGTATCACGATTTGCCGGAATCACCATTGAAATTACCAAAATCACCACAATTATAATATGAAATAAAGGCACGCTGCCTTATCCGCAAACACACACGGAAAACCGTATGCTGGGATTTTTTTGTCAATAAGTGTATCCAGCTATCCATTTTAGTAGACCTGAGTAAGTAGACCTTGTAGGTAAACCTAGGTAGGTAGATTCTTGGTAAGTAGACCTTGGTATGTAGACCTAGGTAAGTAGACCTAGGTAAGTAGACCCCAGACGTAGACCTTGGTAAGTAGACATAGTAGGTAGACCCAGGTAAGTAGACCTAGGTAGGTAGACCTTGGGAAGTAGACCTAGGTAAGTAGACTTTGGTAAGTAGACATAGATAGGTATGTATACCTTGGTAAGTAGACCTAGGTAGGTAGACCTAGGTAAGTAAACCTTGGTAAGCAGACGTAGATAGTTAGACCTTGGTAGGTAGAAATAGGTTAGTAGACATTGGAAGTAGACTTAGTATGTAGGTTTTGGTAGGTAGACCTTGGTAGGTAGACCTTGGTAGGTAGATATTGGTTAATAGACCTAGTAGGTAGACTTTGGTAAGTCGACCTAGGTGGGTAGACCTTGGTAAGTAGACTTGGTAAGTAGACCATAGAAGGTAGACCTTGGTAAACAGACCTTGGTAAGTAGACCCCAGAAGTGAGACCTTGGTAAGTAGACCTAGTTCGATAGACTAAGGTAAGTAGACCTAGGTAGATAAACCTTGGTAAGTAGACCTAGGTATGTAGACATTGGAAGTAGACCTAGGTATGTAGACCTTGGTAACTTGACCTTGGTAAGTAGACCTAGATAAGTAGACCTTGGAAGGTAGACCTAGATAGGTAGACTAAGACATAGGTAAGTAAACCTAGGAAAGGGAACCTTGGTAAGTAGACCCAGGTAGATAAACCTTGGTTAGTAGACTTAGGTAGGTAGACCTTGGAAAGTAGACCTAGGTAGGTAGACCTAGGTTGGTAGACCTAGTTAGGTAGGTAGACCTTGGTAGGCAGGTAGACCTTGGTAGTTAGGTAGACCTAGTTAGGTTTTTAGGTAGACCTAGGTAGGTAGCTCCCTTAAATGTTTTCCTTCTGTTCCTTCAAACCTCAAATATTGTCCCCCAAAAATAACCAGGCACGCTATTCACGGCGTAATTTCCGTCTGTTCGAAACGTCTCGATAATTTCGCCGGTTACCTGCTTTAGGTACACCTCACAGACACTTGTTTTTTCGAGCGTTTATATTGCCTTGTTGACTGGTTATACCCCCGGCATTTATGCCGACGGGTATATAGCTTTCGCTTTTCCGTTCGTATGTTAGTTAGTTAGTTAGTTAGTTCGTTTCTTCGTTCGTAATTCCGGAACGTTCGTGGAATTTACGTCAAAGTTTTGGTTAAAGTTTCTCTAGAGGTGTATATCTCATGAACCAATGGTCAGAAACCATTCATATTTGGACCATAGGTACCCTATAGGGTTTGCTTTGTTTCCATGAGTTCGGACCCCAGGGCCCATCCCCAGGGGTAGGGCTGGAGGTCAAAATCTAGGTCACCTTTAAAATATGCTGTTTACAATTTTAATGTTTCTTCTATAAGTCCATATCTTAACAAACAATCATAGGGATGTATTCTTATTTAGTTCATAGATACCCTATAGGGTTTGCTTTCATACTCCATGCTCGGCACCATCTCCAGGGGGTGGGGCTAGAGGTCAAAATCTAGGACTTATTTATAATATGATAAATATCATAATAAATATTTTCTGTAAGTCTGTTTTCTTGACATCCACAAAGTTTTATCAGAAAGCATTCATACTTAGACCATAGGTACCATGTAAGGTTCAGACACTAGGGTCCATGTGCGGGGGGGTGGGGCTAGAGGTCAAAATCTAGAACTTCTTTAAAAAAATGTATTTCTTTACTTTTCTTTACCACCATGTTCAGAAATGATTCGTACTTGCACCAAAGGTACACTATAAGGTTTGCCTTGTTCCTAATGACATTAGACTCTAGGGTCCGTGCCCTAGAGGTCAAAATATAGGACATCTTATTTTTTTTATTTATTTATTTTTTGTTAATATTATTATTAAGAATGACATTCTACTTTACATCTAGGACCGAGGACCTGACCCTCAATGTCCGCGATCAAGTCCTAGATTGAGTATACAAGTCAGCTCTGTATACTGCTCTAAAATAGATCTGTCATTCTACTAAAATAGATCTGTCATTCTACTACACCCCCCCTCCCCCCCCCCCCCCCCCATGGTTTTAGACAGTGTTTTTTGCAAATACAAATTTATAAGATTTACTTGTTGAGGGTGCTCTCTTTCATCAGGAATTGAGGTTTAATGTGTCACTGTCAGTGAGCATGTCTGGATTGATGGCGGTGGGCTGAGGGGTGGGGGCGTTGGAGGGAGCTACCAGCCGGGGGTATACGTGCCTCTCAAGGCACTTTTTCTAGTTTGCTATAATACGAGGATTTTAACGGTGTAATTTCGAAAAACCAATCTTCATCGTCGTCTGCATTTGTAAATTGTGTATTTATCTTATATTTTTACATTTTGGAAACAAATATGATCTGAAATAGGATATATGGAAATATGTTTGACAAAGAAAAATATTCAGCCGAAAAAAGAAAGTATCCCGGTACGACCAGTTTTCGTCCGCCTAAGAGGTTTTTTGCCCTGCTCTATTTGGTCTCATGACTAATTCCTGATATGTTTGTTTTATATCATCTATCAGCCCATGTGTAATAAACCAAGAACAATAAATATTCAAATTTCCTCCTTTGTGTCTGGGATGCCCTGATAATATGGAGGTGGCCGGAGGTAGGCCATTTCAGAATTTACTAACCTATTTTCGACCGCCAGGGGTAAAATGTATACGACACATACAAAAAGAACTGAATGCATTTCTGCTGTTGGGGCACAACCTTACAAAAGTAATAAACAAGCAAAATGATTTTGAAAATAAGCAAGCAGTCTGACACTCAAGGGCAATTCATACAAGGTACATGTCACTGAATGGGCTGTTGAATTACTGGGGGTAGGGTTGGGAATATTAGTATACAAAATGTTTTACACTTTCATCAGAGACAAAGAAAGTACATTTCAACTCAAGAGAAACTATGCTTCGCTATCATGCAGATGATAACTGTTGTACATGGCTATGTGGTGCTTTATTTAACACTTTTTGAAACTTTGATAATTTTAAAAATTGATGGAAACAAAGAAAACTGTTATAAGGACGGTATATCAACTATTTGCTCTAAAATTATTTCATTTAGAAAGCTTTGAAATTTTATTGTGTTGCAATAGTAACTGAAATCACTGTGGATAAAAAATATTTTTAAATTATGAAATTTAGCTCAACAGTTTAGAAATCGTAGCCTTGGAAACAGGCATAAATTTTGGTAATTAGAAAAAGCCCATGAAAACAGGGTCTTCCAACATAATGTCATTTAATAGTTACCACTGAAATTAAACAGCTAAAAGAAAAACACTACCTAATAGGGCTGTCCCTGCTGAAAACGATGATAGCCCAACAGCTGCAAAATTCAGATCATCAAGATTTTTATAAGGCAAAGTCTTAGGTGGTCGAAAATAGGCAGTGGTCGAAAATAGGTTGTGTGAGGATACAAATTTCCCGACATCTGAACAACACATTGTCTGCGCATGCAGACAAAAATGTCTGCGCCCAACATTAATGGCCGCCTAACCGTCGGTTTTGTTCGGTAAGGTATGTAGATTTTTTATTCTAAATTTCTTACGTACGTTTATCCTAAAGCAAACACACATGTGTGTTTGCTATTAATTTTCTGGCTTTAATAGTTAGATTTGAATCTATTTAGCTGTTTCGAATGTCTAGAATATATATTTTTCCGATTTTACATAGATTTATTATGGCATCTTTATGACTATAAATCCCCAGCGAGACCAAGTACCAGAATCACCTGTGAAATCACCAAAAATCACTCTAAATATATGATTTTTCTGGCTCTAATAGTTAAATTGGTATTTCATTTTACCATTTTAAATGTTTAGGATATATGCTTTCACAAATTGTACATAGGCTATGGTGTTCTCATGACTATAAATCCCCACCGAAATCACCACTAAATTCCCAAAATCACCCCGATTGAATCAAAATTGTGCCCTTTAAATATGGGAAGGTAAAAGTAGGCAATGATCAGAAATCTTCCTAGGCTTGGATTGTTGAACTTGAAATATGATATCTTAAAATACTATCTTAAATATATATTAAACAAAATACTTTGTTCTATTACGTTTATTATTTTTGTTTCAGTTCCCTGTAATTGCCATCTGGTCGTATTGTGATTACTGATCCAATTATCAATATACTACTACTGGCCGCAGCATAAGAAATGCAACAATTTGTATATGTGAAAACAAAGGGTAGATCAGCTGTGCAGTAACTGTACAGCTGATCAGCGCTTTTGGTTTTGCTACACAGATAGAACAATTTCTGTTCTTCTTAAATCTAGAATTTAAAGCTTCTAGCCTTCTTCTTTGGTCGTTCAGGCTTTTATGTGTCGAACCAGTTCGGAAATCCAAATTGTTGTTTTTTCTAATACGGAGGCTCATATGCTGTTCAAATGATTACGCGTATATAAACAAACTCATGTTTTTCACACATTTGCATTAATTAACAATAATTGCAGGTGTGTCATAAAGTTTAGGAGGGTTGAATAAACATCAGACATTTTTTTGTTCTATCTCCCCCTTTTTTCGACAACGGGCGGCTCAGTGATGAGTTTTTAAGTCTTTTTTGCTTGTAATGCATTGGCGGATTGAAAGTGAATTAAATTTTGTCTAGGCGTGGGCTCTTAGAGAAATGGCCTCTTGTAATAATTTTTACCGACCTTAATTAATTAGCAATTCCAAAATTATGATATATGAAACTAACAATAATTATTGAATAATAAGAATATAAAGACGCACAGCTTGTTTTCCAACAACAATAAAAAATAGAATTATGCAAATATATGAAATTATAAATCGATAGAAATTCATGAACGAAATCCTCATAAGTCCTTATCTAACCATTCAAATACTATAGCCCTAAAAGACTACAGTACTGGGCCCAATCCTTGATGATTCAGGTGGTATTGAGCTGATTTCAGTGGTGATTCTGGTGATTTCTTCTGACAGGCCTGAAGTTACCAAATTAAAGCTATACACGCGTGCATTGTATAATTGAGAAAATATATATCCTACACATTGGACATAGCATATTTAGATACCAAACCAACAATTCAAGTCCAAAATTCCGTATATCAGTTATATCAGTGTATATTGATCTTGATTTTGGTGATTTCAGAAGGTCGTATAATACACTATGTTAAAACTACGAAAAACAGGAAAAAATATATCCTAGACATTTAATATAGTTAATTTAGATACTAATTTAACTTTTTAATTCAAAATGTATGTTTATTTAGGGTGATTTTTATCGCACCTGCTTATAGCAGGGTGCGATATAGGAGTCCAAATTTCTGTCCGTCCGTTCATCCGTCCATCCGTCAACATTTACGTCGAAGTTTGGTTTTCTCGACATCAGAGATAGCTGCGAGTCTGAAACCTTGCATAGTAATTGTCCTTGACATACCCTTCAAGCACACACCTTAACCCGGTGCCCTTGACCTATATTTCAAGGTCCACTGACTTTGAAAATTTTTACGTCAAAGTTTGGTTTTCTCGACATCAGAGATAGCTGCGCGTCTGAAACCTTGCATAGTAATTGTCCTTGACATACCCTTTAAGCACGCACCTTAACCCAGTGCCCTTGACCTATATTTCACGGTCCACTGACTTTGATAATTTTTACGTCGAATTTTGGTTTTCTCGACATCAGAGATAGCTGCAAGTCTGAAACCTTGCATAGTAATTGTCCTTGACATACCCTTCAAGCACCCACCTTAACCCGGTGCCCTTGACCTATATTTCACGGTCCACTGACTTTGAAAATTTTTACGTCGAAATTTGGTTTTCTCGACATCAGAGATAGCTGCCAATCTGAAACCTTGCATAGTAATTGTCCTTGACATGCCCTTCAAGCACGCACCTTGACCTGGTGCCCTTGAACTATATTTCACGGTCTGTTGACTTTGCCTGATGCAGGTGCGATATTGACCTCCGCGGAGTTCTTGTGGTGATTTTAGTGGTGATTCCGATGGTGATTTCGGTGATTCCGGCAAATCGTGTGACCAGGAACACAGTGAGACGACGAACCTTCGGGGTTCACCATTCTCAGAATCAGAAATGCTATGAACACACTGTAAATTATTGATTAGCAGAAAATGTTTTTCAAGAGTAAAACTTAACTCTTCGAATTTTTTTTTTTTTTTTTTTTTTTTTTTTTTTTTTTTTTTTTACTAATACAGTGAACCAAGAGCTTGGATGAGTTTGAAGATCTTTGAAAGTCTGCTAGATCCAATCAAATACTGGGGGTTGATTTTATCCTGAATCTGTGTTTGATGGAAGAAAATGTTCTAATGTTTTCTCATTTTTTTATTGGATGTTTATCGTGCTTGCAAGGAAAAACAATGTACTCAAGTACTAGTAGGACAAGTTCAAAATTCAGACAGCAGTCCTCACAAAAAGTGCCGGTCTGTCGGTCAAAACCAGCAAAATTTTATTCTGACTGACAAAATATTTTATTCTGTCAGACAAATGGCCGGCAAAAATAACCAAAATTACAATGATAACATATAGAACTGTCCTACAAAATTGGGTTTTGACCAGCAAAAACTGGCAGTCTGTCAGACAGCTGTCCTGCAGCTGAAAAAAATTTTTCGCGAAGACTGAGACAGATTTAATGAAGTCAGGTTGCAGAGTTATCTGCCCTTGAGCATTTGAAAAATTCCATGGTATCCATGATGGTGATACATTTATTGCATAATAATTAAGACTGTAGTATTCAAATTGATTTTCTTCACAGCCCTTGTTCTTAGTCACGTTGCTTGCCTCTCGATAACCAGTGTTATGTTTGAGTGGATCATATCCATGGAACAAGGACATGCACTATAGCTTAATAGTTGGGATGAGTTTGAATTTAGACCAGATATGATCACAGGCTCTATAGAGTTTGTTGTCCTTGATCATTCTTAAAACTTGTCATATGTGCTTATTTTAACACACAGGTTTGTGATTGTTGCCCTTTTGGCTAATTAGTTTCAGAACTCTGGAATTTGGCGGCCCCCGTGGCCGAGTGGTTAAGAGCGCTGATATTTCATTACCGCACTTAACCATTCGATCATCTCACCGCTGTGTCTGGTGTGGGTTCGAGCCCCGCTCTGGCCACATGTGAGACAAGCCAAGTTCTGCTTGGTGGTGTGTCAGGTGGTTTTTCTCGGGGTTCTCCCGTTTTCGCCCCACCTACCGATTGGCCCGTCTCATATGAGCTGAAATAATCTTGAAAGGGACGTTAAAATGAATCAAAAAAAAAAAAAAAAAAAAAAAAAGAACTCTGGAACACAAAGTGACAGACAGTACATCTCGGTAATTTGAGCTGCCCCATGAGAAAACCAACAATCCGCATATGTGGAAACAAAGACGCAGATCAGCTTCGCAGTAACAGCGAAGCTGATCAGCATCTTTGTTTTCACTACACGGATAGTACACTTCCTCTTCTTCTTAAATCCGAAATTTCAAGCTTCTAGCCATCTTCTGTGACTGTACAGCCTGATTCGTGTTGGACCTGTTCGGAAACCACATTGTTGATTTTCTCATGAGATGGCTCATTTCATTGTTTCAGGTCTTCCCTGTCAACAGTCTGGCAGAGTCAGATGGTTCGGGCAACCAGCTGCACAGACTCATCCACATCTACTCAAACATGGGGAGGTAACCCCAGGAATAACAAAGGAGGAATATAGATCAAGGAGGACAACTCTTCTTAATGCTGTTGTGAACACTTTCAATGGAGTGGAATCTATAAAAGACCATATAGTTATAATTCCTTCGGCTGCAAAGACATACATGACACACGACGTTCCGTATCCTTTCCGGCAGAATACTGACTTTTTGTACCTATGTGGGTTTCAAGAACCAGACAGTGTTCTAATTCTTCATACTGCACCAGAGGGGCAAAAATCTGTATTATTTGTGCCAAAGAGGGACCCCAACAGAGAATTGTGGGATGGGCCTCGTTCTGGTGATAAACAGGCGGAGGAATTGACAGGTGTCACAGAGGCTAAAAATATCGACCAATTAGAAAATTATCTGTCAGAATATTGTAAACATTTCTCACAGTACATGATATGGTATGATTACATCAAACCAAAACACCAAGATTTTCATAACAGTATATTCAATGAGTTTTTGAAACAGGATACAAAGCGTGCCTTTCATAGTTCTACACAGCTACTTCACACACAGAGACTGATAAAATCTCCGTCAGAGATAGAACTGATGAAGACAAGTGCTGATATAGCTTCAGAGGCATTTGTGGATGTGATGAAGTACTCTTATTCTGGGGTATGTATTAACACACAATGAAATACTGTAATTTCTGAAATGTTCGTGAGACTTAAAATTTTGCGTATTTGATGCCTCGCAAATTCAAATTTCTCAATAATGAAAACTTGCATAAGCCTTTAAGAAGGCCTGCGTACACATTCACGAATTCAAGAATTCACCATAGTAAATTCACGAAATAAAAGTCCCAGGAAAATTTTCAAATTTCCTGTACAATAAGAAAGCCAACATAGATGCATTCTGGCATTGAAAAAATAGCTTTTTCTAAATGAAAATTTTGAATGTAGTTATCCCCATGCTACTTAATTCACTTGATAATTTAAAGCACTGAAATTCAGAATTCTCACTAGACCAGACCTGAACAGAATAATTGAGCCGCCTCGGGAAAACCAACAATGTGGTTTTTGAACAGGTCCGACACAAGCCAACCTGTACAAGCACAGAAAAGAGCTAGAAGCTTGAAATTTTGGATTTAAGTAGAAGAGGAATTGTACTATCCGTTTAGTGAAAACAAAGGCGCTGATCAGCTTCGCGGTTACCGCGAAGCTGATCTGCGTCTTTGTTTTCGCATATGCAGATTGTTGGTCTTCCCCACGAGGCGGCTCAATTATACTGTCACAAAATTGACATTGTGAAATCAGAATTTTTTTGCTATTGCTTTGTGCAATTAGACTTATTGAGTTGCATCAAGAGAAACCCATCTTTTTGCATTTGCGAAAACAAAGACGCAGATCAGCTGTGCAGAAACTGCATCCCTGCACAGCTGACCAGCACCTTTGTTTTCGCTACACAGGTAGTACTATTCCTCTTATACTTAAATCCATAATTCTAGCTTCTACTTAAATCCATAATTCTAGCTTCTACTCAAATCCATAATTCTAGCTTCTACTTAAATCCATAATTCTAGCTTCTAGCCTTCTTCTGTCACTGAACCTGGTCAGAAACCCAGAAGTCCGGTTTTCTCGCGTGGTGGCACATTCAATTTATTGTTACAGGTAAATGAGTCCTACCTGTATGCCAAGATGGATTTTGAGTGCCGAGTAAGAGATGCTCAGATGCTGGCCTATCCTCCAGTTGTGGCAGGTCTGTAGCGAAGGGATGAATTGTAATGGTAAAGTAGACATTTAGGCAATCAGTGTAATAGTTGAATTGACCATATAGTTGCTGTTTATTACAGAATGACTTATCAAAACAACTTGATTACAGTGTCAGAACATCACATTGCCTTTGGTGAGCTTTTAAGAATCTTTTATTGACATAAACATTTCCAAGCAAATGAAAATAGGGAAGTTCATTGTAGCTGTGTTTAGTTTGTGTGTACTGTTATCCTTAACTGCCTTGGAGTGACTGTAAAACAATAAAAGTCACAGATCAGCTGGGTATCTGGTTCTGTGATTTTCTTTGCCTTTTACAATAAAATTTCTTCTGCCTGGTTTAAGTCTAATTCAATTGATAAAAAGCACAAAACAGTTTGACACCACATATGAGCCGCCTCGTGGGAAAACCAACAATGTGGTTTCCGAACAGGTCCGACACAAACCGACCTGTACAAGCACAGAAGATGGTTAGAAGCTTGAAATTTCGGATTTAAGTAGAAGAGGAATTGTACTATCCGAGTAGCGAAAACAAAGGCGCTGATCAGCTTTGCAGTTACTGCGAAGCTGATCTGCGCCTTTGTTTTCGCATAGGCAAAAATCCGGTTATCTCACGATGCGGCTCATGTTTTGTAGGTGGTAACCGTGCCAACATCATCCACTATATCAACAACAATCAGCTGATCCAGGGGGGAGAACTGGTGCTGATGGACGCTGGCTGTGAATATAACGGCTACACTAGTGATATAACCAGAACATGGCCTGTGTCAGGTGAGATATAGTTGGGTTTTCCAAGTTGGGGAAACTCGTCGAATTCCACGATCTTCAAGATTGCTGTTTTCCGCAATGTTTTTGTAGCGTAAATGGCTGTAGATATACTCTGTTGACATTTTAAAACAAAGCAGAAGGCCTCTACGACTTCAAATGCTTTCCATTAATAAGATTGGCAGTAGGTTTTTAAACCTGGCTTTAGATTTAAAGATAATTTATGTCTACAAATTTTTTAGGGTCAATTGCATTTGTATAGGTTCATAAAAACATTTGAAATATTCAGGGATTGCCGAATTCTACAATCTTAATTCCACCATTACTCTTAAGATGGCGTTTAACAGTGATCTTACCAAGATCATGGTACAATCAATTTCTTTTATCCGCGACGTTTCCTGTTGCGTCAATCCAAAATATTTTGAAACAAAACCAAGGTCAGTGAGCGTGTTTTCCGAAAATGGAAGGGTCACTCTATTAGTAGTACAGAGCTGCGTCACACGAAGAGATGTTGATTTGCCAATAACCATTTTTGACTAGGCAGTTTATCTCATTCAGTCGCAATTTTCTATAATAAATCCACCCTATAATTGATCATCATCTAATTGATTGCTTCTAAGCTTATGATAATGATGTAAATCAAGATAAAACATTGATAAATTCAATTGATATATTTTCCTTTTCTCTGGGCATGGCCATTTACTGCATCAGTGTGCGGAAGTTAAGAACGAACTTCAATCGATAGAATTTGTTTGATGTATAAATTTTGACCCCGCATTCAAGTACAATTAGATCTTCTGACCTAAAAATATTTCATTGACAGTCGTATTTTCTCAGGTGAGCAAAGCGGCTTTCGTCGCGCCTGTCTGCAATCGATTGTATTTGACGAGTCTCCCTGACTGAACTTGCCCTGCACTTTATTTTCCTGAAGTTTTTATGCCCCCAACTTTGAAAAAGTTGGAAGGGCATATTGCTTTCGGCTTGTCTGTCTGTCTGTGTGTGTGTGCGTGTGTACGTCTGTTAACTTTTGAATGGTGAATGTTAGGGATTTGAAATTTCATGTGTGTATTCCTCATGAAAAAATAGTTGACCCGTATTTTTTTTCTTGTCTGAGTTATGCCCCTTTTCTGAGTTATTTCCCTTTGAAAACAAAATTTGAAAATCTTGTGTGCAAGATATCTCGAAAAGTATTTAAGCTAGAGCCTTCATATTTGGTATACTGGTTGGGGCTGATGAGTAGATGACCTGATCAACTTTTGAGAACTTTCCGTCAAATTTTGACAAAAATACGGAATTTTGAAATTTTGATTGATTTTTCCACATTTCGGTGAAATTTGAAACTTTTGAACGGTGAATGCTAGGGTTTTGAAATTTCATATACAGATTCCTCATGAAAAAATAGTTGAACCATATTTTTTTCTTGTCTGAGTTATGCCCCTTTTCTGAGTTATTTCCCTTTGAAAACAAAATTTGAAAATCTTGTGTGCAAGATATCTCGAAAAGTATTTAAGCTAGAGCCTTCATATTTGGTATACTGGCTGGGGCTGATGAGTAGATGACCTGATCAACTTTTGAGAACTTTCCGTCAAATTTTGACAAAAATACAGAATTTTGAAATTTTGATTGATTTTTCCACTTTTCGGTGAAATTTGAAACTTTTGAACGGTGAATGCTAGGGTTTTGAAATTTCATATACAGATTCCTCATAAAAAATAGTTGACCCATATTTTTTTTTCATGTCCAAGTTATGCCCCTTTTATGAGTTATGTCCCTTTGAAAACAAAATTTGAAAATATTGTGTGAAAAATATCTGAAAAAGTATTTAAGCTAGAGCCTTCATATTTGGTATACTGGTTGGGGCTGATGAGTAGATGACCTGATCAACTTTTGAGAACTTTCCGTCAAATTTTGACAAAAATACGGAATTTTGAAATTTTGATTGATTTTTCCACTTTTCGGTGAAATTTGAAACTTTTGAACGGTGAATGTTAGGGTTTTGAAATTTCATATACAAATTCCTCATGAAAAAATAGTTGACCCGTATTTTTTTCATGTTCAAGTTATGCACCTTTTTGGAGTTATGCCCCTTTTAAAACAAAATTTGAAAATCTTGTGCGCAAGATATCTGAAAAAGTATTTAAGCTAGAGCCTTCATATTTGGTATACTGGTTGGGGCTGAGAAGAAGATCACCTGATTAATTTTTTAGGAATTTCTGTCAAATTTTGACAAAATAACTCCATTTGAAATTTTTACTCCATTTCTAACTTGTATGCAAAAAGCTTACATTCTGTTTCTGGATCGAGATAAAAAAAAACAGGCAACCGAACAGCTTCT
The DNA here is from genome assembly GCA_964017185.1 of Rugalucina vietnamica. Classification (NCBI taxonomy): domain Eukaryota; kingdom Metazoa; phylum Mollusca; class Bivalvia; order Lucinida; family Lucinidae; genus Rugalucina; species Rugalucina vietnamica. Next base: position 95,081,829 of record OZ024869.1, read on the forward strand.
TTAGGAAATTAAATTTCACATCATTCAAATGAAATAAATGAATCATACAGGCTGCCGGTTTAGGGACAAGCATACAGTTGGGGGGATAGTGTTTTACAAACACACATTTCTAGTTAAATTTTTACTTCATTTCTAACTCGCCTGCAAAAAAGCTTACATTCTGTTTCTAGATCGAGGTCAAAACAGACGCAACCGAACAGCTTCTTCAGGAAATTAAATTTGACTGCATTCGAATGAAATAAATAAATCATACAAACTGCCAGTTTAGGAACAAGCATACAGTTGGGGGCATAGTGTTTTACAAACACGCATTTCTAGTTAAGTTTAATTTTGTAAGTTTACAATTATTTTAAACACTTACCTTGTGACCCGTTGGCTGTTAAGGAATAGAAAATCATGTTTTATCCCTCTATTAATGTGTTAATACTTCCTTAAGAATTCAATTATACTTGGGACAATTAATTTGAGCCGCGCCTTGAGAAAACCGGACTTTTGCCTATGCAAAAACAAAGGCGCAGATCAGCTTCGCAGTAACTGCGAATCCGATCAGCGCCTTTGTTTTCGCTACTCGGATAGTACAATTCCTCCTATACTTATAGCCAAAATTTCAAGCTTCTAGCCTTTTTCTGTGACTATACAGACCGGTTTATGCCGGACCTGGTCGGAAACCTCAAAGACTGGTTTTCTCGCGTCGCACCTCATTTGATAGAAGTTATCAACTTTTTTTCAGGTTCAGTTTCATATCAGGTACCAGGTACCATGTGAAGCATTTGAGCCACCTCGTGGAAAAACTAACAATGTGGTTTCCGAACAAGTCCCACACAAACCGACTTGTACAGTCACAGAAAAGAGCAAGAAGCTTGAAATTTTGGATTTAAGTAGAAGAGGAATTGTACTATCCGAGTAGCGAAAACAAAGGCGCTGATCAGCTTCGTAGTTACTGCGAAGCTGATCTGCGCCTTTGTTTTCGCCTATGCAGATTGTTGGTTTTCCCACGAGGCGGCTCATTTTAGTCAATTATTCCAGGTCGTTTCACAGAAGCCCAGAGGGCACTATATATGGCAGTATTACACATACAGGAGACCTGTATCAGACTGTGTACAACAGAACATTCTCTGTCTGACATCTATTGGAAAATGTTGGACGTGCTAGGGGAACAGCTGATACAACTCGGTGTAATAAAACCAATGGAAAGTAGGCCACAGTTTATACAGGTATGTTATGGTAGTCACATGCGAGCCAAACAGTGGGAAAGTTGTCATAGGGGTTCCTACCAAGTTTTTGAATTGCTGTTCAGCCAAACAAAATTCTAATGCACTCGAGAATGTTACGCGACGTCTTATTGGATAACGTCAAAAATTTGTGACAGTATATTCTGCAATGTACCGTCGGAAACCTAACGTCATGAGCAACGTCGCTTCTGATTGGTTAACGTCGTGGTTATACGTCGCTCGTCACGCTCACATTTCGTAAAAAACAAAGCATTTTTCGATGTTTATAGTTAAAAAGTACATTAGAATGGGGATAACAATATTCAAATTTTTCATTTGGGGTGGTATATCGTCGAATATACGGTCGGAAATCATGTTTTACGGCTCCGCTAACGCGTCGCCGTAAAACAAAATTTCCGACCGTATATCCGACGATATACCGCCCCATATGAAAAATTTGAATACAGTTATCCCCTAAATGAGTTGCAGAGAAATATGAGGAATGATGCATCACCAGGAAACCTGTTTTGGGTCTTTCAACCATTGGCAATGTATATAGAGACTTCAAATGAGCCGCCTCGTGGGAAAACCAGCAATGTGGTTTCCGAACAGGTCCGACACAAACCGGCCTGTACAAGCACAGAAGATAGCTAGAGACTGGAAATTTTGGATTTAGAAAGTAGAGGAATTGTACTATCCGTGTAGCGAAAAAAAGGCGCTGATCAGATTCGCGGTTACCGCGAAGCTGATCTGCGTCTTTGTTTTCGCATATGCAAATTGCTGGTTTTCCCATGGGAAGGCTCAAATGTCAGTTATAAAGTACAGTGATTGTAGTATCAGTGTAGAAAAAAATGTACAGTTATTATGAAGCATATATGTGCCATTGTTTGTGCAATCACTTTGCTCACAACAAACCAGAACGTGCACACATTATGGCCATATACAACTTGTTTTATCAGCATTTCAGTATTTTCTTACTCGTTTTACATGTATTTCATTCAGAAAGTGAAGGAGTTCTGCCCCCACCATGTAAGCCACTATCTGGGGATGGATGTACATGACACCAACACCATATCCAGGAATATGAAATTGTTACCTGGCATGATAGTAACCTGTGAACCAGGTATACATAACACTTTTACAACTTAATATGAGCCTCGTCATGAGAAAAGCAAATTTTTGCCTATGCGAAAACAAAGGCGCAGATCAGCTTCGCAGTAACTGCGAAGCTGATCAGCACTTTTGTTTTCGCTACATGGATAGTTCAATCCCTCTTCTTCTTAAAACCAGAATTTCAGTGTTCTAGCCTGCTTTTGTGACTGTAAAGGCCGGTTTGTGTTGGGCCTGGTCGGAAACCTTGAAGACCATTTTTTTGTGTGTTGGGGCTCATATAACTTTCTAATGCACTTGTGATAGAAATGTGATGTCTGATTGGATGATGTTAGAAATTTGAGCCCCAATGTGAGAAAACCGGTCTTCAGGGTTTCTGACCAGGTCCGACATGAACTGGTCTGTGCAGTCTCAGAAAAAGGTTAGAAGCTTGATTTTTTTGTCAGTGTAGAAGAGGAGTTATTATACTATCCGTATAGCGAAAACAAAGGCGCTGATCAGCTGTGCGATTACTGCACAGCTGATCTGCTGTTTTATTTTCGTATCCAAAAATCCAGTTCTCATGACGCAGCTCATTATACCCCCGGCGTTTATGCCGACGGGTATATAGCTTTCGCTTTTCCGTTCGTCCGTTCGTATGTTAGTTAGTTAGTTAGTTAGTTCGTTTCTTCGTTCGTAATTCCGGAACGTTCATGGAATTTACGTCAAAGTTTTGGTTAAAGTTTCTCTAGAGGTGTATATCTCATGAACCAATGGTCAGAAACCATTCATATTTGGACCATAGGTACCCTATAGGGTTTGCTTTGTTTCCATGAGTTCGGACCCCAGGGCCCATCCCCAGGGGTAGGGCTGGAGGTCAAAATCTAGGTCACCTTTAAAATATGCTGTTTACAATTTTAATGTTTCTTCTATAAGTCCATATCTAAACAAACAATCATAGGGATGTATTCTTATTTAGTTCATAGATACCCTATAGGGTTTGCTCACAGGCGCTCGACGACTGGACTCTTTTTTTTTTTTTTTTTTTTTTTTTTTTTTTTCATTTTCACCCGTTTGGAGACACTTACGATATGTTCATGCAATTATTTTACCTTTAAAACCTTTTCTATCAATCCTCAATCAACCCTCGTCTATGGGCTACTATATAGACAAGGTCGGAAACGCGGTGTCCTAGTTTAATTGGGGTCATGGGATTCCCCGCATCTCAAACTCATACTTCACCCTTTACCGTTATTTCAATGCTGGCTGTCAACACATGAGTGTCTTTGTAAAAGGTCTCGCCCATTGCCTTCATTCAAAATAAGCACCACCGTCCGTAAAAACTAACAATTAAAGCATTCAACAGAATTGGAGGACATCCCGAATGAAATCGGCAATCTAGCCGTGACATTACTATAAATACACTGGTCACACGACGTGTTACTCCAGCACGTGATATATGTTACGTTGGTTTTCATAGGTTGCTTGATTTATATCCAGTCAAAACACTTTGTGATCTAGTGTTATGGCAACAATGCAATACAATTATCCAGTAGAATTGATTCTTTCATACGATATTTACAGTGACCTTCCACTGATTTCTAGAAACGAAAGGTCACCATACAAAAACATTCGGGATCCCATCCAAGTAGACAGGTGGTGGTATAAAATATAAGTTTACGGGCGACTATGCTTATTTTTGACGAAGGCAATGGGTGAGACCTTTTACATGGTCGCTCATAAGTAGACATCCAGCATTGAAATAACGGTAAAGGGTGAAGTACGAGTTTGAGTTGCGGGGAATCCCATGACCCCAATTAAACTATGACACTGCGTTTCCGACCTTGTCTATATAGTAGCCCATAGACGAGGGTTGATTGAGGATTGATAGAAAAGGTTTTAAAGGTAAAATAATTGCATGAACATATCGTAAGGGTCTCCAAACGGGTGAAAATGCAAAAAAAAAAAAAAAAAAAAAGAAAAAAAAAGTCCAGTCGTCGAGCGCCTGTGGTTTGCTTTCATACTCCATGCTTGGTACCATCTCCAGGGGGTGGGGCTAGAGGTCAAAATCTAGGACTTATTTATAATATGATAAATATCATAATAAATATTTTCTGTAAGTCTGTTTTCTTGACATCCACAAAGTTTTATCAGAAAGCATTCATACTTAGACCATAGGTACCATGTAAGGTTCAGACACTAGGGTCCATGTGCGGGGGGTGGGGCTAGAGGTCAAAACCTAGAACTTCTTTAAAAAAATGTATTTCTTTACTTTTCTTTACCACCATGTTCAGAAATGATTTGTACTTGCACCAAAGTTACACTATAAGGTTTGCCTTGTTCCTAATGACATTAAACTCTAGGGTCCGTGCCCTGAGGGTGGGGCTAGAGGTCAAAATATAGGACATCTTTTTTTTTTTTTTTTTTTTTTAATATTATTGAAGAATGACATTCTACTTTACATCTAGGACCGAGGACCTGACCCTCAATGTCCGCGATCAAGTCCTAGATTGAGTATACAAGTCAGCTCTGTATACTGCTCTAAAATAGATCTGTCATTCTACTACACCCCCCCCCCCTCCCCATGGTTTTAGACAGTGTTTTTTGCAAATACAAATTTACGGGCGTTATGGGTGTAACTAAATGCGTCTGCTGGAAAACTGTGTACTTTTTATGCAATATATGATTCTAGGATAGACCAGTCACCATTTGGAAAGAAATGTCATAAGTAACATTGCTCATGATCAGTCAACTTGGTGGTCTTACATCAATGATGACAAAGTAAATGCTGTATTTTTAGCTCACCTGAGCCAAAGGCTCACAAGGTGAGCTTATAGGATGGAACTCGAGCCAGCGGCTGTCTGTCCATTAACACTTTTAAACATGAATATCTCTAAGGCCACTAGGCCAATTGCAATCGAATTTTCCCCGAAACATCATTGAGGAGAGGGAAAGGTTTCATAAGGTTTTGGGCGTCATAATCTGCTACAGGCTTATAATTGGAAATGAAAAACTCTTTTGCTCTGAAACCACAAGACCCAAACCTTTTATATTTAGTATGCAGTAATGTTATGTAGAGCTTTACTTAAATCCTGCCAATCATGCCCCTGGGGTCAACAATGGCCCCACCATGGGGGATCATTTCCAATGGAAATATTAATTTATTTCTCTAAAACCATGAGCCCTAGAGCTTTTATATTTGGCATGTAGCAATGTAGTAATCCTCTTTATATATCCTATCACTTATGCCCTTTGGGTCCATACAGGCAGAGCTCTGGTGAATCATCATCTGACCTTTATTTTAAGCTTACAATGAGCGAATTTCTCAGGTGAGCTACAGGACTATTTGACCTCTTGTTGATGCTTACAGTTTAACTTGGAAGGAATGGGGATAACTTTTTGGGGGGACTGTTTGTTTTATTCCGTTTTCTACTATTTCAGGTCTATATATCAACCAGAACAGAGATGATGTTCCAGAGCAGTTCCGAGGGGTGGGGATCAGGATTGAGGATGATATCTTAGTCACAGACTCAGACCCTGTAGTTCTGACAGCGGCCTGTCCTAAACATCCTGATCATATTGAAGAAATCATGGAAAACAGATGATAGCAAACCACATTTAGAATTTTTATTTTCTAATTGAAACTTGTCAAGTAAAAGCCTGTCAGGTTGGTATGAGACTTGGTATGACACAAATCAGCCTACTGATGCACAAAGATCCCCCGCCCCCCAAGTGTTGAAGATGGAATATATTGATACAGATGGTGATGAAATCGAAGAACTGTGATGACATCCACATTGTACTCAGAAATGTTAGCCAGGCCCTGAGGTTATAAAACTTTTTTCATGCTCAGCCCAGCTGAGACTAAAATTTATCCTGCTCATAAAATGTTAAAATGCTTTTAACATTTATGAGCAGGATAAATCACTAGTTTAGGAGTTTTGAACAAGAATTTTCCACTAATTTTGACAATTTTAATTTTATGAGCAGTTGAAATTTCATGCTCAGCTGAGCTGAGCTTGAAAAAATTTTATAACCTCAAGGCCTGGTATAGTTCCTGGACAGTCGCAGTAGCTTTCCTCACAGATTTACCTTAATTTCCCTTCATGACTGGTGTAGGAAAAATGGAATGGTTTTAAACACTTTAAAGACAAAAGTGATGCTTATCACAAGTAGACAAAAGCGAAATAATTTACTAGAAGACAAGTTGTCTCTTAAATACAATGATATAGATATTAAAATGACCACAAGCGATAAGATATTAGGTGTTTATGTTGATGAAAATTTATCATGGAATGATCATTATCAGCATGTGTCGTAGAAAGTCTCGTCATACTTGTGGCTTTTAAGTAAAATTAAAACTTACTTATCAAGGGAACACAGACTTTTATTCTACAATTCTTACATTAAACCGCAGTTTGATTACTGTAGTGTGATCTGGAGTAATTCGTCAAATTTCAACATTGATAAAATAAATAAATTGCAAAGAAGGGCATGTAAATTAATTTTATTACACGAGTACGTAAGTTTAAATGAATCACTTGAGCAACTAGATATCCTATCTTTCGATCAAAACGTTTTCCTTACTAAGGCTAAAATTATGTACAAGATCTATAATAACTTGGCCCCCGGTTACTTGCATGAAATGTTCCAAATGAGGAACGTAAACTTGGACAGCACAGTGTCAAATTTAAGATCAGTAGCAAACAAACACTACGTTTTACCTCAGGCAAAATGCAATTTATTCAAAGGAAGCTTATCTTTTTCTGGAGTTCTGATATGGAACAGTCTTCCGCTAGGCATAAAAAACTCGTCTTCCCTGAATGTATTCAGCAAAAGATGCGCTGAATGGATTAAGTATTAAACAGATATTTTGAGTCTTTAACCTCCACCGCCATAACACATTTTTATGCATACATCCATCTACATGTATGCTTTTGTAAAGTTATTGTTCATGATATGTAAAATGTAAATATGATCAGTTTTCATCGTGAACATGCCGCGTACAATTATTAATGTATTTCTTAACATTTTTGTTTTCACCCAGTATGTTAATATGTTGTTATATGTTAACTTGTTATAGAGGGCCCCAAGGAAGATTGGTTCCTACCAATTGGGTCACCCTCTTTAAATAAAGAATTTACTTACTTTAAACTTACTTACTAATAAATATGAATGACACGCCTATTCCTATTGGTCAAATACTTTCATTTCATCCATATGTATAATGGTTAACCTGTAAGTCTACTCCAATCGTCCAGGATCTATATAATAGGCCTGTGCTGTGATCTGCACTCACTAAGCAAGCTGTTTATGAATGTTTTTTGTTGGGATTATGAAAACTATTGTAAAAATTTTAGAGCTTTTTATGCTTTCAAGAATAAAGAAGTTTAAATTCTCAAAGTTTATTTTTGTAATTCTTTGGAGATTCCATCCATGAAGTCAGTGTTTTTGATACCCGCCTGACACATGCTCTTGTACTCCTGCCAAGACATCAGTCGAGCCGCATCATGAGAAAATAAACATGGTTTCTGGACAGGTCTGACACAAACCGAGCTGTACAAGCACAGAAGATGGTTAGAGGCTGGAAATTTGGCATTTAGAAAGTAGAGGAACTGTATATTTAGAAAGTAGAGTAACTGTACTATCTTTGTAGCAAAAACAAAGGCGCTGATCAGCTTCGCAGTTACTGCGAAGCTGATCTGTGCCTTTGTTTTTGCATTTGCAGAATGCTGGTTTTCTCATGCTTTTTGTTTTTGCATTTACAGAATGCTGGTTTTCTCATGCTAAGACATCACATTTATTTGTTTAACAGTATTATTAAAGCACAATGCAGGTTTTTGGTCTTAGACATAATATTCAGGGATCAGATTATCCCTAATGTATGTTGTTTGGCACTATATGAAAATTTTCCAAGAATCAAAGGGCCAAAATTACTGTAGAAATATTGCCATGACCAGTTCTCGCAGAAAGAAGTATAATCATCCATTCTTTTTTTTTTCCTGGTCAAGCCTCCTGAAGACAGTTTATCAAGATTTAGTGATCATTCTCTCAAATAAAATACAACCTGCACTTCTTGAACCAGCTAAACAATTCCTACACAATTATTATTATTTTTTTTTTTTGTTTGGTGCTTAAGATCCAAAACAAATCAGTGCTGCTGTAACAAAACTGCTTTCTGGGTTCTTGAACAGTTATATATCGAGGATTCTAAAAAGGCAGCAGTAGGTTTGAATACCTAGACCAATTCAGACATCAGAGTATCATGCTCTACCACTGAGCCAACAATGATGCTTATTTGAGGTCACTGAAAAACAAAAGAAAAAGACTTTGTGTATTGTAAAAAATAATTCTTTTTGAACACATTAAATTAAAACTATCACAAAATAATAAAGTTTGATATGGGACTATGTTGTGGTAAAAGGCATATCAAGAGACACTAGTTTACTCAGCACCTACTGTCTATACATCATCTTCCAGAAACTGCATTTTTCAAAATCTCAGTTTTTTGAAAGACCTCAAGAATAATATCACCATGTTATCATTTTGAATTAAGTGTTACAAGGATTTTGAAAATCGGTTAACAAATAAAAAATTTATGCCAGAAAATAGTTTTGAATAGGGCTTTTTCCATTGTAAAAATGTCAGTAAGGGCAGTAACTGTTTTCCTGGAAAAAATCTAAATTGGTTATTTATCATTTAAAATGCATCTAACCAAAACAAAATTGTATTGTTGTATGCATAGCTGAGCACATAACTTTTAAAAAAAATTATTCCACTGCTTTGCTTGATATTCAGTTTTAAGGTGTTTGGATTACCTCCCTTGCACATGCAAATAATTTTTGCACATAATTATTTTATTAGTGAACCGATTTTCAAAGTTTTTGCGGCACTTTTTATGACTTTTGTGTTGCCAAGAGATGAAATTGTCATATTTTTCTTGTGGTGTTTCAGGAAAGTGAGATTTGAAAAATGAAGTTTATGAAAGACGGTGAACAGACAGTAGTATATTCAGGGTTTCGAACCAGATGAAATGTTGTGAAGCTACAAATGAGATGGCTCGAGACTTGAAATTTTCTCAACATATTTTTGTTTACAAACAGTAGGTTTTTAGCTCACCTGAGCCGAAGGCTCACAAGGTGAGCTTATAGTACAGTAGTCGAGCCGGCGTCCGTGCGTGCGTGCGTCCGTCCGTTCACATTTTCAAACTCAAATATCTCTAAGACAACATGGCCGATCGTAATCAAATTTTATCTAAAGCATCATTGAGGAGGGGGAAAGGTTGTGAAAGGTTTTGGACCAGGTCGGATCAGAACTCTGGTTTCCATGGCAACGGATAGCTCCCATAGAATTACAATGGGAAAAACATATAAAAATCTTCTTCTCTGAAACCACAAGGCCAAGAGCGTTCATATTTTGTGTGTAGCAACGTCTATTGGTCCTCTTCATAAATCCTGCCATACGTGCCCCTGGGGTCCATATGGGCCCCGCCCCGGGGGCGTCATGATGAAAATATAAAAAAATCTTCTTCTCTGAAACCACAAGGCCCAGAGATTTCATATTTTGTGTGTAGCAATGTTTAGTGGTCCTCTATATAAATCCTGCCAATCATGCCCCGGAGGTCAGAAATGGCCCCGCCCCGGGGGTCATTAGCTCCCAAAGACTTACAATGGGAAAAACATAAAAAAAATCTTCTTCTCCAAAACCACAAGGCCCAGAGCTTTCATATTTTGTCAGTAGCAATGTATAGTGGTCCTCTTTATAAATCCTGCCAACCATGCCCCTGGGGTCCATACGGGCCCCGCCCCGGGGGGTTCATGGGTAAAACATAAAAAAATCTTCTCCGAAACCACAAGGCCCAGAGCTTTCATATTTTGTTTGTAGCAATATATTGTGTTCCTCTTTATAAATCCTGCCAACCATGCCCCTGTGTTCCACACGGGCCCCGCCCCGGGGGCGTCATGATGAAAATATAAAAAAATCTTCTCTGAAACCACAAGGCCCAGAGCTTTCATATTTTGTGTGTAGCAATGTTTAGTGGTCCTCTATATAAATCCTGCCAATCATGCCCCTGGGGTAAAAAATGGCCCCGCCCCGGGGGTCATTAGCTCCCATAGACTTACAATGGGAAAAACATAAAAAAATCTTCTTCTCCTAAACCACAAGGCCCAGAGCTTTCATATTTTGTGTGTAGCAATGTATAATGGTCCTCTTTATAAATCCTGCCTACCGTGCCCCTGGGGTCCATACGGGCCCCGCCCCGGGGGTGTCATGGGAAAAACATAAAAAAATCTTCTTCTCCAAAACCACAAGGCCCAAAGCTTTCATATTTTGTATGAAGCAATGTTTAGTGGTCCTCTATATAAATCCTGCCAATCATGCCCCTGGGGTCAAAAATGGCCCCGCCCCGGGGGTCATTAGCTCCCATAGACGTACAATGGGAAAAACAAAAAATCTTCTTCTCCAAAACCACAAAGCCCAGAGCTTTCATATTTTGTCAGTAGCAATGTATAGTGGTCCTCTTTATAAATCCTGCCAACCGTGCCCCTGTGGTCCACATGGGCCCCGCCCCGGGGGCGTCATGGGAAAAACATAAAAAATCTTCTTCTCCGAAACCACAAGGCCCAGAGCTTTCATATTTTGTTTGTAGCAATGTATAGTGTTCCTCTTTATAAATCCTGCCAACGGTGCCCCTGGAGTCCATACAGGCCACGCCCCAGGCATGTCATTATCTACCATAGACTTATAAAGGAAATATGTGAAAAAATCTTCTCTGCAACAGCATGACACAAAGCTTGTATATTTGATATACAACATTGTCATGTGTTGCTCTACATAAATCCTGCCAATCTTGCCCCTGGGGTCAAATATGGCCCAACCTTCGGGGTCATTATAGGACCCTGATCTTGTTAGATGATTTTTTCAAGTGAACCAAAATGGCAGAAAAGAGGATACACAATCCAGACAAGAGCTCTCCTGCTGATGTAAGTAGGGTTTCAAGGTCACATGACCAAGATGGCTATCATACCCATATATGGTAAAAAAACCCAACTACTTTGTCCAGTGACTTTACTTGTTGGCTCTCAGGTGAGCGATCGTTGCCCCTGGGCTACTTGTTATTTGTATTGTAGAATTGTACCAGTCAACAACTTTTCAGTCGTGTCAGAATGGAGCCACTGTTTCCTGGGTGTTTAAAAATACTCTTGGTAATTAATGTGTCTTGCTCAAGGACACAACACGGAACCCCAGTGGGGATCAAACCCAGGACCTCTTGTTTCTGAGTCTAATTCTCTACCACCAGGCTACCACCCTACCCTCCAAACAGTAGGTTTTGTCATGATGCAGTTGAAGTATTATAAACATGATAAAGCAAAACAGAAACATTAAATGAGCCGCCACATGGGAAAACCAACAATCTGCATAGGCGAAAACAAAGACGCAGATCAGCTTCGCGGTTACCACGAAGCTGATCAGCGCCTTTGTTTTCGCTACTCGGATAGTACAATTCCTCCTCTACTTAACTCCAAAATTTCAAGCTTCTAGCTCTTTTCTGTACTTGTACAGGCCGGTTTGTGTCGGACCTGTTCGGAAACCACATTGTTGGTTTTCCCACGAGGCGGCTCAAACATTAAATACAATAGTTTTGTACAATTTGAACTATCTACACTTTAATTTACTCACATAACAAGTTTTGCATAAAAGTATGCCTACAAATCATAAGAAGCACATACATAAATACTGGGGAAATCTTAATTAAACACAGACAGTGAATAACATTTTATATGGCAAGTGGATGAAAGACTTAATTCGAGATCAGTTAGATACGAACCACTGCATAAGAAAACCAACAAAATGCTTGGGCGAAAACAAATGCGCAGATCAACTTCGCGGTAACCGCGAAGCTGATCAGCGCCTTTGTTTTCGCTACATGGATAGTTCAATCCATCTTCTTCTTAAATCCGAAATTTCAAGCTTCTAGCCTGCTTCTGTGACTGTACAGGCTGGTTTGTGTCGGACCTGGTCGGAAACACAAATTGTTGGTTTTCTCATGCACAGACTCATACATGAGATTCAATCACAGTTTCCTAAGAACCAGGCTTGTGTTTTCCTACTTAGAACTACACCCGAACATGTACTTGAAAATCTTAAACCATAATAAGTATCATTGTTTTTACTCCATAGTAGCATTGTTTTCTCCATTTAAATAACAAATCTAAGCACAACTACAAAATGTATGACAGTTTTACTACTTTATTTCATAGAATGCAACTCAAGCAATAATGCACCAACATAAGTAGGGTGTACTAGAATTACGTGGAAATGTTGTGAACTTGTGAAGTTTCATTTCCTATTAATGTATTCAATTGAAATTCACAAACTACTGTGGTTCTCATGATAAATTTCTTGCAAAGCATTTGTATCAAACATTGAAAGAAAATGGGGAAAATATGTTTCAAATAACAACAATCATGCAAGTGTTTTGGTATGTTTCTAAGTAATTCTCGTATGCGGCTTGTACATACTGAAATTAAGCTAAAGTGAACTATTGTTCTTTCATGGCTAAATTCTATATGTAACCATTTGCTAATACTGTAAATTTGGAAATTTTCCCATACTTTTATTTTGGCGAATTTTCAATTTCCAAATTATTCGCAAGATTTTGAATTTGCAAAAGAGTGTTCGAGCCGCCCCATGGGAAAAACAACAATCTGCATAGGCGAAAACAAAGGCGCAGATCAGCTTCGCGGTAACGGCGAAGCTGATCAGCGCCTTTGTTTTCGCTACTCGGATAGTACAACTTAACTCCAAAATTTCAAGCATCTAGCTATCTTCTGTGCTTGTACAGGCCGGTTTATGTCAGACCTGTTCGGAAACCACATTGTTGGTTTTCCCACGAGACGGCTCATTTGTGTAGTCTATATGGACTACAAAGATACTTTATTAGCGAGAACCATGAATGTGCATGGCATCAAATTCGTGAATCCTCAGGAAAATTAAGTTCTTGCAAACATTTCCGAATTTACAGTAGATAGTGTGTTTTAAGCATCAGAAATGGCATCATATTCTCTTCTGACAACTACCACACTGATCACCAGTCAATATTGATGGGATACTCCCCGGTCAGACAAGCCACACAATGTCCAGTTTTCTTGTCCCCTCCGGGTGATATACCCTCCTGAACAGCCTTCAACAAACCCTCCACTGAGAGATACTGTAAACTGTCAGCACCTGGAATACAGAGTTGGCCAATACATCAGGAAAACATGTCCGTGAAATAAATACTCCCCTTATACCCCACCTTTATATTGCAAAACTGAGGTATGCAGGGTATACCTATTTTTCTTGGTTTTGCTCCAAAACATAGACTGTGGGTACTCGTTAGAAAACGCCTTATTGAGGCTGTTCTAACATGTATGTACCCACAATCTATGTTTTGAGCAAAAATAAGAAAAATATCAAATATTTTCTGTTGAAATTTTTCAACTTTTACAACTTATAATCCGCATATTACATGGGCATGTTTTCATAAAGATACTACACTATGTTGTACAGAGATACCCATTAGAATTGCTTTTATGGAGACCTGACTAATCTTTGTTTGATAAACTAAAAGATTTCTAGAAGAAAATGCTCATTGAGAACCATAAAATCATGCTTATGTATTGTTGGCATCTTTTTAGAATTACCATAGTGACTTTTTTGTATAGAAATGTTCCCCTGATGTCACATATGCTCTCTTCCTAACTGATTCCAACAGACAAAGACCAACATAATCTCTAGCAACTAACAGGGTTCCCACGGAAAGTATAAAATAAAATTCCATGACTTTTCCATGATAATTCCATGATCGGAGTTAAATTTCCAGGACTAATTTTTCTGTTTATTTATTTATTTTTTGGTCATATAACACTTTATAACAAGGCAAAAATAGATAATTATATTGCAAAAGTAACTTACTTCAAGGTACATGTATTATCTCGTTTCTTGATGAAGACAAATTAGTTTGAATGAATGTTCTCATGCGCGGATCTAGAAATTTTCATGAGAGTGGGTCCAACAAAAATGGTAATTTTTGGTCACAGACGAGGGGGGGTCCAACCCCCAAAAATCCCGAAATTACCTTTTTTTAGGTAAAATTTTCAAATTCCAGGGGGGGTCCGGACCCCCGGTCCCCCCCTCTGGATCTGCGCATGGTTCTTTTGAAAAACAGAACTTTATCTATCAATGCTTATCGAGCGAGCAAAGGGAGCGAGGAAAAAAACCAGAGGACCAATGGTCCTGTAAACGCTCACCTGAGATATGCTGCATATACCAATAAACATGTTTGAATATTATGGTATTTAACTCCAGTGCAGGGGCAGATGAAGCCCTTGGGCCATTTTCTTTTTTCAGAATCTTCAATATTCTGTCCATTTGCCAATTTCCTGCTGGCTTTTCCCTTCAAATGACATTTTGACAGTTTTCCCAATTCAAATGCATAGGCAACCCATGTTGACCTTGCCATAAACTTGGTCAAGGTCATCACAGGGTCATGATTTATATATACATTGGAGTACTTTAGCCATCGATGCTTCACGCCAAGTTTCCTTGAAATCAGTCTATTGGTTTCAGAGAAGAAGATTTTTGATGGGTTTTTACCATATATGGGCATGGCGGCCATCTTTGTCATGTGACCTAGATTATTTATATACACATTGATTCCTCAATTCTATAGATGCTTCACATAAAATTTGGCTTTGATTGGCCAAGCGATTTCAGAGGAGAAGAGGTTTGAATATATATTATGGAAATATACATGTATATTGCCCCGGGGTGGGGGCACATGAGCCCCTGGGGTCCAATTTTTTTCAGAATCATTAATTTTCAGTCCTACTTCCCATTTCCTGCAAGACTTTCACTTTAAATTACATTTTAAAAGTTTTCCCCATTCAAATGCATTGGCGACCTATGTTGACCTTGCCGTAAAATAGGTCAAGGTCATGAAAAGGTCATGAATTATATACACATTGTAGTGCTTGAGCCATCGATGCTTCATGCCAAGTTTTGTTGAAATCGGTCCACCGGTTCTGGAGAAGAAGATTTTTGAAGGGTTTTTACCATATATGGGCATGGCGGCCATCTTGGTCATGTGACCTGGATTATTTATATACACATTGGTTCCCCCTTCCCATAGATGCTTCATGTAAAATTTGGCTTTGATTGGCCAAGCGGTTTCAGAGAAGAAGATGTTTGAATATTATGATAATATACATGTATATTGCCCCGGGGTGGGGGCGGATGAGCCCCTGGTGCCCAATTTTTTTCAGAATCATTAATATTCAGTCCTACTGCTCATTTTCTGCAAGATTTTTCCTTTAAATTACATTTTAAAAGTTTTCCCCATTCAAATGCATTGGCGACCTATGTTGACCTTGCCGTAAAATAGGTCAAGGTCATGAAAAGGTCATGAATTATATACACATTGTAGTGCTTGAGCCATCGATGCTTCATGCCAAGTTTTGTTGAAATCGGTCCACCGGTTCTGGAGAAGAAGATTTTTGAAGGGTTTTTACCATATATGGGCATGGCAGCCATCTTGGTCATGTGACCTGGATTATTTATATACACATTGGTTCCCCCTTCCCATAGATGCTTCATGTAAAATTTGGCTTTGATTGGCCAAGCGGTTTCAGAGAAGAAGATGTTTGAATATTATGATAATATACATGTATATTGCCCCGGGGTGGGGGCGGATGAGCCCCTGGTGCCCAATTTTTTTCAGAATCATTAATATTCAGTCCTACTGCTCATTTTCTGCAAGATTTTTCCTTTAAATGACTATTTAACAATTTTTCCCATTCAAATGCAAAGGCGACCTATGTTGACCTCGCCGTAAAATAGGTCAAGGTCACCGCAAGGTCATGATTTATATACACATTGTAGTACTTGAGTCATCGATGCTTCATGCCAAGTTTGGTTGAAATCGGTCCAGTGGTTCCGGAGAAGAAGATTTTTGAAGGGTTTTTACCATATATGGGCATGGCGGCCATCTTGGTCATGTGACCTGGATTATTTATATACACATTGGTTCCCCCTTCCCATAGATGCTTCATGTAAAATTTGGCTTTGATTGGCCAAGCGGTTTCAGAGAAGAAGATCTTTGAAAATGGTGGACGACGGACGGACGACGGACGGACGGACGGACGCCGGATCATGGCCATCCTATAAGCTCACCTTGTGAGCCTGACGGCTCAGGTGAGCTAAAAAGAATCCCAAAGACATCCAAACTGGCATTTCATAACAAAATTCCATGATTTTTCCATGATATTTAATCATTTTTCAAATTCCATGACTTTTCCATGCATGGAATTTTTTTTAGCCATTTTCCATGTTTTCCAGGTTTTCCAGTGCCCATGGGAACCCTGAACTAAATATCACTTACCAAAATGACTAGCTAGACCATCTAAATCAATCTTATTGACAATGAGTTCTTCCTTTGTAGGTATGTTGATGCCCATATAACAGGGGTGTCTGATTGGAGGGGAGGCCACTCGGATATGGACCTGGAAATTGTCAGAAATTAGTAAATAATCACTGTCAAGCAAACCACTCATCTGTAAATCTGTGTAGCCTGATAGCATATTGAGCCTGTGCGTGAGAAAACCAACAATGTGGGTTCTGACCAGGTCTGACACAAACCTAGCAGTACAGTCACAGAAGATGGTTAGATGCTGGAAATTTTTGATTTAGAATGTAGAGGAATTGTACTATCCATGTAGCGAAAACAAAGGCGCTGATCAGCTTCGCAGGCGGTACTAACTTGTACCCTCACGAAGGCGGTTCTAACTTGTACCCACAATCTATGTTTTGAGCAAAAATATGAAAAACATCAAAAATTTTCTGCTGAAAATTTTCAATTTTTAAAGCTCAAAAAATCTCTGTAAAATTGCATGGGCATGGTTTCGTAATGAGTAATTTTGCAATGCCAGATAACATAACATAACATAACATAACTTTATTGTCACTCACATCACACAAAGGTTATACATGAGGATATGATACAATACATTTCAAAGGCGATAGTGAAAGTCATTTTAACGAAAAGCAAATTTTAAAATTAACTCAGTGTCATGATAAGTGTGGTGGGAGCATGAAATAAATACGGATGAAATTAAATAAATACTAGTAAATAAACCAGAGGACCAATTGTCCTGTAAAAACCTCACCTATATACATGTACCAATAAACTTGTTAGACTAGAATGGTACAATGCATGTATATAACCCTAGGGCAGGGTCAGAATAACTCCTGGAGTCAATGTCTTTTTCAAATCATATAAATTCAGTCCATTTGCCAATTAACTGCAAGTTTTGTCCTTCAAATGACATTTTAACAATTTTCTCCATTCAAATGCATGGGCGATCTAAGTTGACCTTGCCGTAAAATAGGTCAAGGTCATCCCAGTGTCATGATTTATACAAATTTTGCAGACCTCCATTCCTTAATGCTTCATGCCAAGTTTCAAAATCATAGGCCTTCTGGTTCTGAAGAAGAAGATTTTTAAAAATTTTTGCTCTTATAGCCATGGCGGCCATCTTGGTCATGTGACCTTGACCATTTATATAAACTTGCATTTCCTCTTCCTAAGGATGCTCCACATAAAGTTTGGCTTTGATTGGCTAAGCAGTTTCTGAGAAAAAGCTGTTTGAATATTATGGTCATCTACATGAATATAGCTCCGGGGCAGGGGCAGACAACCCCTGGGCCTAAAATATTTTCATAAGCATAAATCTTCTGTCCATTTCCTCATTCCTGGCAAGTTTTCTGCCATTACATGACATTTTCCTATTTTTTCCCATTCAAATGCATGGGTGATCTAAGTTGACCTTGCCGTAAAATAGGTCAAGGTCATCCCAGGGTCATGATTTATATAAACTTTGTAGAGCTCCATTTCCAGATGCTTCATACCAAGTTTCAAAATCATAGGCCTTCTGGTTCTGAAGAAGAAGATTTTTAAAGGGTTTTGCTATTTATAGCCATGGCGGCCATCTTGGTCATGTGACCTTGACCATTTATATAAACTTTCATTCCCTCTTCCTAAGGATGCTTTGCAAAAAGTTTGGCTTTGATTGGCCTAGCGGTTTCAGAGAAGAAGATGTTTCAATATTATGGTCATATACATGTATATAGCCCCGGGGCAGGGGCAGACAACCCCCTGGGCCTAAAATATTTTCATAAACATAAATTTTCTGTCCATTTGCTCATTCCTAGCAATTTTTCTGCCATTAAATGAAATTTTCCTATTTTTCCCATTCAAATGCATGGGCGACCTATGTTGACCTTGCCGTAAAATATGTCAAGGTCATCCCAGGGTCATGATTTATATAAACTTTGTAGAGCTCCAGTCACTGATGCATCACACCAATTTTTAAAATCATTGGCTTTCTGGTTCTGGAGAAGAAGATTTTTAAAGGTTTTTACTATTTATAGCCATGGTGGCCATCTTGGTCATGTGACATTGACCATTTATAGACCTTGACCATTTATATAAACTTTCTGTCCCCTTTCCCAAGGATGCTACATATGAAGTTTGGCTTTGATTGGCCAAGCGGTTTCAGGGGAGAAGATGTTTCATTATTATGGAAATATACATGTATATAGCCCCGGGGCAGGGGCAGACAACCCCCCAGGGGCTAAAATTTTCCATTTTCATTAATCTTCGGTCCAATTTGCCTATTCCCAGTATGTTTTACCCATTAAATAGCATTTTACCATTTTTTCCCATTCAAATGCATTGGTGACCTAAGTTGACCTCGCCGTAAAATATGTCAAGGTCATCCTAGGGTCATGATTTATATAAACTATGATGCGTCCGCGTCCCCAATGCTACATACCAAGTTTCGTGGAAATCGGCCCACTGGTTCTGGAGAAGAAGATTTTTAAAGGTTTTTGCTATTTATAGCCATGGCGGCCATCTTGGTCATGTGACCTGGACCATTTATATAAACTTTCGTTCCCCCTTCCTAAGGATGCTCTACGTGAAGTTTGGCTTTGATTGGCCAAGCGGTTTTAGAGGAGAAGATCTTTGAAATTGTGGACGACTGATGGACGGACGACGGACGGACAGACGACGGATGGACGCCGGAGTATGGGTATACTATAAGCTCACCTGTGAGCCTTCGGCTCAGGTGAGCTAATAAATAACATGCTAGTATGATTGACATGTTAGTGAGTTTCATTAACATTCCATTAATTTGATTCACACAGCTTATCATTCTATCACAATTTTCACTGTAATGCAAATGCGAGACATATTTAATTTGTTGCACAGTTGCCGGGCGTATTCCTCGAGGTATTCTTGTAAAAAAAAACTTCAGATTTAGAAAGGTATCTCAGCAAAGTGGTGATGAGAATATAAACAATCTTAGAATATTGATTTTCAAAGCCGTTTGCATCAATTTAGACATCACAGCTCAGTTGCAACACAAAAACCGAACTACCAATGAGTTGAACTGCTTCTTTGGTTTAAAATTTACTTGTTTTCTTGTATTTTAGTTTAATATGTCAGTCAACAATTTTAAGTCATTTCGGGATGGAGCCAAAGCTTTGATAATGTTCAGCAATAATAATGGGAGTAAGTTTGACATGCTGACACAAACCAGTGTCCGTGAGGTTGGAGACCCCAGAATCTAACACTCCATCACTAGGCCACTACACTCCGCTTTGACTTAAAATGAGCCACCTCATGGGAAAACCAACAATGTGGTTTCCAACCAGGTCCGACACAAACCCAGCTGTACAAGCACAGAAAAGAGCTAGAAGCTTGAAATTTCGGAGTTAAGTAGAAGAGGAATTGTACTATCCGAGTAGCGAAAACAAAGGCGCTGATCAGCTTCGCAGTTACTGCGAAGCTGATCTGCGCATTTGTTTTCGCCTAGGCAGATTGTTGGTTTTCCCATGTGGCGGCTCAAATTCACTGAAGTCTTGATTCACATTACCTCTTTAGCACCTCCAGATTTCAATAACTGTATAATGGGCTTCATAGTATTTCCTCGCACTATAGAATCATCTATCAACACGACCCTCTTATCCCGGAAGTTTTCCGTTAGGAGGCCAAACTTCTTAGCTACACCAAGTTTCCTCAGTCTCGTGTTGGGCTGGATGAACGTTCTACCAACATATCTGTTCTTACACAGGACCTCTCCATAGGGTATGTTAAGCTGCAATGAAAGTGAAGTTTGGAAATGTTTACTTTCTTCAGGATAACATAATATTTATATACTATGCAAATTAAATTTAGCAATTTTCGTAACATTCGCCAGTCTCTGCACATAATGAATAAAAGTCATATTTTGGAATATGGGCGTAAGTGGTAACCTTTCAGAAAGAACTTGCAAGCGAAAAATTTTGAAAAAAAAAAATCAAACCTTACTGCAATAGTGATGTGACATTACAATTTAAGACGCATGATCAAAACTTGCAGGTCTGCTTAAAGTGGGAAACCAAAATTATGCTTAAGCAACTGTTTAGTCATCAAAACAAAGAAAAACATTTAAAACCTTTGGAAACAAAATTTTATCGCCGAGCTATAAAGATAGTAAGTTTTTGAATTTGACGTTTTTTCTTTTCCTCCTACATTATCGCCTTACAGTTACGTTTCTAATTGGAATTTCCCGAAAATTGGCAATGAGTTTAAATGTCTGATACATACCGATATGTTAATATAAAGAGAGTTTGCAAAATTTCCTATCTTGGCTTCATTACATGAGCTTAAATAATGAGTTTAACGTCAGCGTTATCTCGCCATACATGTGATATCTCCCAGTTTCGGAGGGATCTCCCTATTTTTGACAAAATCTCCCTATTTGGCATTTCAGAATTTCCCTATATATCTTATACATCTCCCTATTTGGAGTTTTGAATCTCCCTACTTCCAATCAAGAAATTCCTTCTTTGTTTAATCATTCTCCCTGTTTTGAAAGAGAAATCTCCCTATTTGACTTCTCCAGTGTATCACTTGTATGTATCTCACTAGCATTACGCGTTATGGCTATGAAACTTTCAAGTGTTACTGACCACAGTATTCAGTATTGGCTACATTGTGCTTCGTTTGTCTTGTTTTGTTTTTATGAAAATCAATGGAAACCAAGTAACCTAAAATTAAGGCAATTTCGACCACTTGGCGTCGTTTTTTGGCAGGTAAAGTTTGTATCGAAAAAGCCCAATCTTACTTGTCACATAATCAACAACATTCATAAAGAAGGGGTGAAAAGGATGGGCCTTATGAACTTAACGAAAGTCAGCTGTTTGCATTGTGTTCAATGGTTGAGAATTTTGCATTCACACCCTTTTCTGTATTTCTTGGTTGTTCCAGAAGCCTCTTTAAAGGATGGCGTTTTTAAATTCATAGAATCACGTGCCTAAGACACTGTTCTTGTCATTTAAATTAAAGAAATGTCCAAAATTGCTCTAAGGTGATCAAATATATATATGTAAAATCAAAAATTGCTAAATTTATTTTGCATAGTATACATGTAATTACTTCCCTTGTGTAATCTGCAAAAAAATGTTTGAACTTTTAAAAAGAAATATGATGATGTTGTGCCATCTTTTTTAAGTACATGGTAATTATGTGCAGTGTCATTTTGTACCATGTCACTTTGTATTTTTGGCATGTCATTTTGTGACATGTCATTTTGTGACATTGTTTTGTACCATCTCATTTGGGCATGTCATATTATGCCATGTCGATATGTGGCATGTTGTGTTGCACGATGTTATTTTTTTCCGCTCTGGCCACGTGAGACAAGCCAAGTTCTGCTTGCGGGTTTGTCAAGTGGTTTTTCTCGGGGTTCTCCCGTTTTCGTCCCACCTACTGATTGGCCAGACTCATATGAGCTGAAATAATCTTAAAAGGGACGTAAAACTGAATTAAAAAAAAAATAATGTTAATACTAATTTGAGCCATGTCGTTTTGTGTGATGTCATTCTATGCTAGGATAGTACATTTTCTAGTATTTCAAGTTTAAAGTTGACAATTGAGCCGCCTCATGGGAAAACCAACAATGTGGTTTCCGAACAGGTCCAACACAAACTGGCCTGTACAAGCACAGAAAAGAGCTGGAAACTTGAAATTTCGGATTTAAGAAGAAGAGTAAGTGTACTATCGGAGTAGCGAAAACAAAGGCGCTGATCAGCTTCGCGGAACCGCGAAGCTGATCTGCGTCTTTGTTTTCGCCTATGCAGATTGTTGGTTTTCCCATGAGGCGGCTCAATTATTGTCTCAGTTGTGTAAACTGTGCGATAAACTATATTCTTACTGTTCTAGCATACTCCAGTGCTGCAGGTGTTGCCGACTCAGGTACTGTACTGACTAGATCAACATCAGCAGGGGCCTCGGCAGCAAGTTGACGACCACATCGCTGTCGAACCTGGTATACCATCTGACCTTGGGATGATATAATAAAGTTTGTTATTAGATTTGACTATTATAATATTCTGAGTAGGGCTACACGTTCTCTTTAATACCGTTTCTTTTTTTCAATCTGCAAATGTACTCAAATAGCATATTGTTATGTGAAAATAGATCTTAACTTATTTCAAGTTGATTGGAAGGTTGGGTTTTGTCTTCGAATCCCAATCAACAATTTTTCAATTATGTCAGGACAGTGCCAACACTTCCTGAGTACATGTACTCAACCAGTCCTATGGGGACTGTTGCTCAAGGACAAAACATGGCGGATGTAGATTCGTAACCTAGGACCTGGCTCTCATATTAAATATGTCACTAAAATACTAGGCCTTTTATCTTCTTTTTTATCTCTTTAGAAACTTACCCTCCAATATACTATCTGGTCTGGCAAAGTAGACATACTCAAATATACAGAATGCCGGTGGTCTGTTGTCAGGTGGTGAGACTATACAGTGAGACTTTACACCATTTCTGTTCAACTCCACGATCTCACCTGGTGTGAAAAAAATATCACGTTCAAAACATAGTAATTGTAAGGTTGTAAAGTTCTAAAAACTGATCTGATCAGCTTCGCAAGTTTTTAGAACTTTACAACCTTACAATTACTAGATCAGCACTTTTGTTTTTGCTACTCGGATAGTACAATGCCTCTTCTACTTATGTCCAAATTTTCAAGCTTCTAGCCATCTTCTGTGACTGTACAGGCCGGTTTGTCATACCTGGCTGGAAACCCCCGAAAACCGGTTTTCTCGCGTCGCAGTACATTTAATTTCTTGTTCCCTTTGATGTCGGTTTTCTTTTTCTTTCTCACTTGGTGTCTGGGTTTTGAATTTGAATCTAACTGTATCAATTCCTAGACTTTCTATTCTTACTTTCAGAATAGCCCAAAATGTACTCTTCATATGAAGGAAAACTTCTTTATCATATGATTGCCAGTCGATAGCAACATTAAACATATTTGGCAATTTTTAAAAGTCTTTTAACATTTGAACTGGCACAGATTTCATGTACACTTGCTAGAAATTAACTCATTTAAGCTGACGTCCCATTTATGGGACATAGGCAAACAAAATAGCCCCAGATGTGACGCCGCAAAGCGCAGCGTTCCATCTGGGGCTGTTCTGTTTGTTAAGAGGCTTTTCATCAAAAATTGATATGAAATTTTTTGATCACTCCTGATGCCCCTAAAAATGAAAATGGACTCATCCAAATGATTATGATGGGAAAATCCATTTGTCCAAATGGGTTAATGTAAAAGAGTAGGAATCTGTAAAATCAAAGTAATTTGTCTGACTGCTACCTGGTAGGACTTCTCTGTAATATTTGGCCCCTATCCCACCAAAGGAGCAGGACTCTGAGGACACCACCCAACCTACAGTATCCTGGGGGTCACTGGGGTCGGTCCAATCTTTTTGCCTATGCGAAAACAAAGACGAAGATCAGCCGTGCAGTAAATGCACAGCTGATCAGGGGCTTTGTTTTCGCAACAGGGATAGTACAATCCATCATCTTCTTAAATTCGAAATTTTAAGCTTCTAGCCTTCTTTTGTGAATGTACACACAGGAGCCTGGTTGGATATGTTTGCATGTATATCAACAATACAGTATTTCCCCTCCCACTGCGAACATGTATATCCAAAAATATATCTTCAATTATTTGTACAATCTGCACCTTTTCAACATTTTTTTTACCATTGGTCATTGAACTAATAGATAATCGTTCGATCTATCATAACAATAACGTCTAAAATGTCTCTCACTATATATAAACAATTTTCTCCTTAGCTAGAAACCGGGATTTGTTTATATATATATTTATAGTTTTAGAAGTGATTTTTATGATTGAACAAAAGCTTGTGACTTAGTTCATGGTTTAAAGGTAAAACGAAAGTAGGAGACCGGCTTGTTCAACTAAAAAAGTAGACTTGAAATCGGATTATAGAAGAATTCTTGTGGGTGGGGAAAAACTTATATTTATGTAGACAAAAGCAGCCAACCAGGCTCCTGTGAATGTACAAGCCAGTTTGTGTCATACCTGGTCGGAAACCCCGATAACCAGTTTTCCGCCTTGCGACTCAATTTTAGACTATAATGTTACCTGGTAGTACTTCTCTGTAATATCTGGCCCCTATCCCACCAAACGAACAGGACTCTGAGGACACCACCCAACCTACAGTATCCTGGGGGTCACTGGGGTCCGTACAATCTGTAATTTCAAATATAGCAGGGTAAAATATAAAGATGATAATGTAACACCCAAGTATTTTCAAATTATATAAAATTTGTTGAAAATCAATTGAAAAACTCAAAGAGGATTTAGAATGTACCATTATCTCCCAACAATAATCTTGGAAAATAGCAGTTACCTATTTTTTTGTTAAAGTAGCTGTTCTGACCCTCACACTGGGTAACCAGCTGGTCAAACCACGAAAATTCCCCCTTACCCACTCCCCAAATCTGATTGCACTGCCACATTTGCACTGGTATATCACATTCATTGCATGGTCAGGACACTGTGATATAAAAAGATATGGCATATCTGCCCACAAATAGGCAAAGTATAACAAGAGTCCTGATCAGTCCACAACAATGGGTAGAAAAACTACAACTTTGTTTAAGGTTTTTAAAAAGTGAATGTTTTAACAAAAAAGTTCTATTAATGGATCCTTACTTCCTAGACTGGCTGTACTCAGTAACCTCCCTACACACAGCGGTCTGTTACCGAAGGGATCTCGGACAGCGTATATTCTGTCCTGACACATGATCACCAGGGCATACGCTGTCAACGTCTCTGACATCATCTTCTGTATTCTGTAATAATATGAAGGCTCATTCGTATATTTTGTATTATTGTATGATTCAAAGCCATGTAACTGGGCATGGTAGTTCACACAGAGGTGGAAATATGAGCCTGTGTATGAGAAAACCAACAATTTGGGTTTCCGACCAGGTCCAACACAAACCAGGCTGTACAGTCACAGAATAAAGCTAGAAGCTTGAAACTTTGGATATAAATAGAAGAGGAGTTGTACTATCCGTGTGACAAAAACAAAGGCGCTGATCAGCTGTGCAGTTACTGCTCAGCTGGTCTGCATCTTTGTTTTCGCATATGCAAATTGTTGGTTCTCATAGGAAGGCTCATATGTTAGCAACACTGAGAATCTCCTCCTCCAAACCTCCCATATTTCTCCTGGCAGATTTGGTCTTGAAATAAAAGAACTCCAAGAATAGCAACTTTTATTTAATACTGGTTATTTGCATCCTTGAGACTTATATTGCAACATTGTTGGGACAACTGACTTTTAATGATGAAGGATTGCAAAACCAAAATTAAATGGTAAGCTGCTCGGACATAAAATTGAATTATCTAGTGAAATACTATTGCTATTCATGATATCGAAAAAAGCAGTTAACGAAAAAGAAGCCCTTAAAGGAATAGGCCCACAAACTATTGTGTGTGCGTTTTATGAAAGCCTTCATGTTGCTGAACAATTTGGAACAAATTTCATGAAAATCAACCAAGGTATAAGAAAATTATAGCAGTTTGAACACTTTGATGGCCCAAATCCAGAACAAGGCTGTGAGGGTATGATGTCACTCCCTCACAATCAGAGAATTATAAATATCTGCCATTTCCATGCATATTAAAGTATGAAAAGTTGATGAAATACTTTTCATTCACTTTGTAGAATCATACTGATCTGTTTTCGAATGTAAAAAGTAAGTCTACTGCTGTAAAAAAGCATTTTTCCTTTTTGGTCACGTGACTAGCTAAACAAAATGGCGGCCACCATAGGTGGCCATTGTTGCATCTTAAAACTTTCATATCTTCAAAACCACTTAACCGATTTTTATAAATGTGGTGTCAAAATGTTTGTTTCGCTGATCTCTTTCTTTTAAAGTGAAGGATAATGTTTGTAAACCTATTCCTTTAATCTCAAAGACAAGCTGCTTTCAATTAAAATAAGCATTGGTTACCTGCCGACCCAGTTTGCACCATTAGGTTCCCCACAGTTGGGTGTGTGTGTGAGAAGCTGTGTTATCAGTTCACTGTCTGTTCCTGTTGATAAACCTACACCATGCCGTAACAACTGGGAAGAAAGGAAGAAAAGCATTTTCAACAATGTCTCAAAGAACATTGCCTTTGTTTTAAAGAATACAACTATCAGTAAGTAAAGAAAACCAAGCATTTGAATCAACCACATTTGCCTTTTGTAGAAATTGATAAAAGTGGTGGATAAGCAGCTTAGCTATAATAACATGTACCAGTAAACTGATAATTATGCGTGAGAAAACCAACAATTTGGGTTCCGACCAGGTCCGACACAAACTGGGCTGTACAGTCACTGAAGAAGGTTAGAAGCTTGAAATTTTGGATTTAAGGAGAAGAGGAATTGTACTATCCATGTAGCGAAAACAAAGGCGCTGATGAGCTTCGCGGTTACCGCGAAGCTGATATGCGCCTTTGTTTTCACATATGCAGATTGTTGGTATTCTGATGCAGCGGCTCAAATTTACTACCTTTATAAATCCCTTTGGGTTCTTTATCAGAAAGATAGTTTGCTGGTCATGTCATCCCAAGACGTTAAGAAGGTTTTATGTAGACAGGGCATATTGAAAAGCAAAACTGTCATATAGGCTGAGAATACATGTTTATGCTGTTGCTGTTTTTAGTTGTTGAAACTTATTAAATTGTCTCAGCTTTTGCATAAAACAGAGTTTGTTATTTTTATTCAGCTTACATTTACAAGACAGTTAAAATAAAATATTAACTTCAAGTTAAATTGATATCACAAATGACTAGATACCTTGTCTTTCAATGCTTTAGCATTATATAGTTCACCGTTATGTGCTACCGCTATGTGGCCGCGTAGCGTTTCTACAACCAGTGGCTGAACATTGGACATGTCGGAACATCCTAGGGTAGAGTATCTTGTGTGTCCTATGAGAGAATATGATAAAACTTTTATCACAATCAAAACAAATTAATTTGAATAACCAGGTAAAATATAACATGAGTTAATATGAATATTAAATAACTTTGTGAAACAGAATTTTCGAAAAACAGGTTGGAGAATACAAGTAGAATCTTGCAAACTTTCAAATCTTTGCAACAGCAGAACAAATCTTCAGACATTTAGTTATAATTTGGCAAAAAAAAAAAAAAAAAAAAAGAAAAAAAAAGAAAGAGAAGAAGTAGTACTGATCAAGCAACTATCCTCAGTTATTTTCCTAAGACAGAGGTTTGAACTGCTCTTAGCAAACAGTGCAGAACATGATCAGATAGATAAGCAACTCCTGAGAAGTGCCTGAAAATTTTAGCCAAATGAGCTGCCTCGTGGAAAACCCAACAATGTGGTTACCGAACAGGTCTGACACAAACCGGACTGCACAGTAACAGAAGACAGCTAGAAGTATGAAATTTTGTGTCTAGGAAGTAGAGGGATTGTACTATCCGTTTAGCGAAAACAAAGGCGCTGATCAGCTTCGCGGCTACCGCGAAGCTGATCTGCCCCTTTGTTTTCGCATATGCAAATTGTTGGATTTCCCATGAGGCTGCTCAAATAACATTACTACAGTATACATGTATTACCTATTCCTAAGTTCCCTTTCAATTTGACCAGATCTTCATCCTGGAATATAGAACTGACCAGTCCCATTCCCTTCTTCTGTGCATATTTACAGCCCTCTTTACCAGAACTGGTAGCTATACCAGCACTCTCTTGACCTCTGGAATTAAAAGAGTCAAAATCCATGAAATTATGAATGTTTGTGTTGTTGCTTAATGGCCAAGTCAACAACATTTTAGGCAAATGGAGACAGAGGCTCAGCCTTCTGCATACTTTACATCAGGAAAACATGTCCGTGTAATGTATACCCCCTTGAACCCCACTTTTATATAGCAAAACTGGGGTATCCAGGGGTATACCTATTTTTCTTATTTTTGCTCCAAAACATAGATTATGGGTACTTGTTAGAACCGCCTCAGCCAGGCGGTTCTAACGTGTACCCACAATCTATGTTTTGAGCAAAAAAAAGAAAAATATCAAAAATTTTCAGCTGAAAATTTTCAATTCTTAAAGCTAAAAAAATATGTGTATATTGCATGGGCAAGTTTTCGTAATGTAACAAGAAATATGGGTTTTTCTCAAGAACAATTGATAATGAAAATAAGCTTTGGAAACCTAACCTTCCTTTCTAAAGACCATACTCTAACAATAAGCCACAGTGGTCTCTCATGTCTGATATAAACTAGAATGGCACAAATATCACTTATAACCTCTAGTATTCACTCTTATAAATCAAATGCGTTAGAGCAGTCATCTGGCTAGGTTGGATATTTTGGACACTATATTTGTACTTTATAAAGTTTACATTACTAACGATGAATGACCTGAATGTTTACTAGAGCTAAAAACCCTATTATAATGCAGATAAAGCTTGAAAAGTAAAGTCTTACCTGTGTTGTAGCCCAACAAGTCCTAGACAGATAATATGTGGTATATCTAACTGTGTCGGCCACTGTCCAGCTGAGACACACCCAAACACGCCACATGCCTCCCGCATACCAGTGTCATCATTGGGGGATGCTTCTGCCATTTTAGGGAACTCTGATTCAACAGGAATGCTGGCTGCAAAAATAAACCAATAAATTAACATTACGAAAACTACAAAGATTTTTTAAGTTTTAAAAATTCAAAATTTTCAGTAGAAAAGTTTTGTTATTTTTCTTATTTTTGCTCAAAACATAGATTGTGGGTACACATTAATACCGCCTCGCCGAGGCGGTTCTAACGAGTACCCACAATCTATGTTTTAGAGCAAAAATAAGAAAAATAGGTATACCCCTGCATACCCCAGTTTTGCTATATAAAAGTGGGGTTCAAAGGGGTATACATTACACGGACATGTTTTCCTGATGAAAACCAACAAAGTTTGTGCATTTTTAAAAGCTGTGCATGGTAAATGCAACTGTTTCAAAGAAAATAATTCACAATTAATATACACAAGACAAAGGTCTATCCAAGGCAACACTAGTTTACTCCTTGAAATACATATAACTGCTCTGTAGACATGTCTGG
Organism: Rugalucina vietnamica; assembly: GCA_964017185.1. NCBI lineage: Eukaryota > Metazoa > Mollusca > Bivalvia > Lucinida > Lucinidae > Rugalucina > Rugalucina vietnamica. The sequence goes on from OZ024869.1 coordinate 95,111,663, forward strand.
ATGCAAATACATGTAGGTGCAAAATGAATAATTAATACATATTTAACAAAATCATTTGGCTTTCTCTACCAGGTAAAAACTTAAAGCATTAAAAATACGACACTATTACATAAATTTGAAAAATAAAAACTATAAGACAATACAATCATGTGTTTTACAGGCAACAAAACAAGAAAGAAGTATTAGGATTGCTTGATCTGTTTCTTTATTGTTGGCATTTATACAAAAAGCAGGTTTTCTCTTGTGACAGATCTGGAATCACTATCAGACATCGTTAATAATGATGTACTTGTATGTAATTATCAGATACAGACAAAATATGCATTAAATAATTTTTTCTCAGCATGGACACTTATTACAGTCAGTTGGGACTTTTATATTGCTAGCAATTTTATATATGAACCATGTAATGGCAGTATAGATTATTGCATATTTGTTTATTATTATTTTCTGACTCTCATTTTACACAGAAGTTACAGCCTGAAAACTTCAATCACGTCAATTGTGTGATTGGTTCACATAATTATACTAACAATTTTATAAAATGCCATATATCCTCAATCTACATTGTAAATGAATTTTCGATACTACTGAAAATAAAGAATGTAAATGATAAAACTAAGAGCTTTACAGAAAAAAATCGGAGTAAAAAAAAAAAAGAATTAAAGCGTAATGGATCACTAGCCCATAGTATCAACAAATTAATGTGTCAAGTCAAAGATTTTTTTTTTTTTTAAGTACCGCTCAAATAATAAATTTTATGAAAATAAATAGGCTTACCTTTACATCCAAAGTCAAGTAAAAATTGAAACCAGTAAACCCCAAGATTTTATGTTAAATTGATTTCACAGTTTGCAATGTTTGACTGTCTGAATCTACTCAGTGTTTTCATCTATAGTCAACAAACAAGAAACAATACCATGACAAGTGGTCAATCACTGTTCACTTGAAGAGTTTAAGTTTGCAGCTTTCACTCAATGTGTGAATAAATGACAAATGAAAAAAAAGAACATTTTCAGAAATTTTGTGATCATAATATCATATGAGAAGCACTTTTCATTCATTTTTAGAAGGACCTTTGACAGTGTTAATGGGAGTCACAGTGTAAAGCTGCCCTGTATTTCGAAAAAAAAAAAAAATTGGTAAAATACTTCAGCCATAATACGTTAGTTCACTGTCAGTCCATATTTTAGCATATTGGACTTTGGTCCCCATTTCGATACATGTATGGCTTTAATTTTGGGCTAAAACAGCTACTTTTTGTATTGAATATATAGGAAAACAGAAAACTATTTTTTGAACATTGTTCCCCCTCCCCCCATATTATATTTGAATGGCGTGTCTAGGGAGGAACAATGTTGCCCAGTCAAAAAGGTAACCCGAAAACTGTGTACATGTATATAAAATAGTTATAAATCCTTAATAAGGTGAGAATTGTAGAAATTAGGTTCTTTCCTATCAAGCAAAATTAAAGCGAGACATACTTGTACTGGTTTTGTCACATCAGGAAAACATGTCCATGCAATATATACCCCCTTAAACACCACTTTCATATAGAAAAACTGGGGTATGCAGGGGTATGCCTATTTTTCTTATTTTTGCTCCAAAACATAGATTGTGGGTACTCGTTAGAACCGCCTCGACAAGGCGGTTCTAACGTGTACCCACAATCTATGTTTTGAGCAAAAATAAGAAAAATATCAACTTTTTTCAGCTGAAAATTTTCAATTTTTAAAGCTCAAAAAAACTCTGTATATTGCACTTTCATATAGAAAAACTGGGGTATGCAGGGGTATGCCTATTTTTCTTATTTTTGCTCCAAAACATAGATTGTGGGTACTCGTTAGAACCGCCTCGACGAGGCGGTTCTAACGTGTACCCAATATCTATGTTTTGAGCAAAAATAAGAAAAATATCAACTTTTTTCAGCTGAAAATTTTCAATTTTTAAAGCTCAAAAAATCTCTGTATATTGCATGGGCAAGTTTTCGTAATGATCTGATACTGGAAAATAATTGGGTTTTAATCATTTTTCATTTTTGATTCGTCCAAATAATAGAGGAAAAACATTTCATTGAACAAACTTTTGCACCAGTCTATACAAATACAAGTTAATACATACACGCCCCCTAATCTTATAAAGCACAAGGCTAAATTCAACATGTGGAGAGATAAGTCTTGATAAAACGACAAAAAACGGGACATTTGTCCCTCAATGCACTAAAGACTATTCATTGGAAAGTTGTCAGTATCAAAATTGTGTGATGGACAATCTCTAAGCATTTGGTATCGGCATCATGACATGAAGATTTTGACTATTTCAGGCATTTGCGTTATTAAATTTCTTAATCCGTGATTTCAGGGAAGAAAGGTCTGTGAATCTACATGTAGTCAAATACTTTTCAAAAGTGGTATCATCTTGGTTTCCTCTTGACAGTATGTCTTGACTCATTTAGACCGAAGTACTTTTTTCTTTATACATTTCAATGCTGTGCATTAAGAAAGAGATAGCTGGGCGTGTTATAGCTAAACAGGTACATGAATACCAATATATGCAATAGTTTTAACACTGAAAAATATTTGATTTTTCATTCCCTTTTCCTAAGGATGCTCCACATAAAGTTTGGCTTTGATTGGCTAAGCAGTTTCTGAGAAGAAGCTCTTGTATATAGCTCCGTGGCAAGGGCAGACAACCCCTGACCTAAAATATTTTCATAAGCATAAATCTTCTGTCCATTTGCTCATTCCTAGCAAGTTTTCTGCCATTACATGACATTTTCCTATTTTTCCCCATTCTAATGCATGGGCGACCTAAGTTGACCTTGCCGTAAAATAGGTCAAGGTCATCCCAGGGTCATGAGTTATACAAACTTTGTAGAGCTTCTTTCCCGGATGCTTCATACCAAGTTTCAAAATCATAGGCCTTCTGGTTCTGAAGAAGAAGATTTTTAAACGTTTTTGCTATTTATAGCCATGGTGGCCATCTTGGTCATGTGACCTTGATCATTTATCTTGATTTTCAGAAGAAGAAAAATGTAAATAGGCACAGATTAATAACATAGGGCACTAAACTTCTGCTATTAAAACGTTTAAACTTGATTTTGAAAGTTTTAAAGCATGCATTGCAAAATGTAAAAAAAAATATATATGGGGAATTATTTGGGGTATAGCATTTTATAGACGCAAGCAATAATACATAAACTTTCATTCCCTCTTCCTAAAGATGCTCCACATAAAGTTTGGCTTTGATTGGCCAAGCGGTTTCAGAGAAGATGTTTGAATATTATGGTCATATACATGTATATAGCCCCGGGGAAAGGAAGACAACCCCCTGTGCCCAAAATATTTTCATAAACATAATGGGCCTTCTGGTTCTGGAGAAGGAAGATTTTTAAAGGTTTTTGCTATTTATAGCCATGGCGGCCATCTTGGTCATGTGACCTGGACCATTTATACAAACTTAAGTTTTTATCTTTCAACCATAAGTTTAGTTGTTTAATTGTACAGTTTTGTTTTGACATCTTTATGTATTTATGTAAAACACTGATGAAAATAAAACTGATAAAACTAGTTTGTTTTATTAATTTTAACCATTTTACTTGTAAATTTGTGATGCTCACTCTGAGGTCAGCCTTTTGCCGCAGTGGAAGGATGTGCAGCAGGGCCATCCTTGAAAAATTGTTTGCAATTGCCTACCCGGGGTTTGAAGGTGTGGGTAGGTAGGTTGGATTTTTTTTTGGTCACATGGAAATTATGCAGTATATATTTTGTTTAATATACATGTAATAATGTAATTCCAATTAACGGAAAAGATGGCGTGACGTCATCAGCCATCATCCGGGTCACTCTCACGGGTACAAATCAGTAATGGCGGCTAAATATTAAAAGCCAATATACGTATGGTTTATTTGCACAAATGGCCCAAAATGACCAATTTTAGCTTTAAAAGTTTTGTTGTGTAATGAGGCAAGATTGTTTCCAGAATGCATATATTTTTAATTTGGAAGGAAAATATCTTGAACCATGCAATATTTCCGTGTTTATTTATAGCTAAATATTTTGATTTTTCGGCAATTTCAGGCCCTTCAGTCTCAAATTACATTGAAATTTTATATGACAATTTAACGGCGTAGTATTTCTGCTGTCGTTTTGTAGTATCTGTTTATGGAGGAGACATATTTAAGATTTTAAACAACATACCACACATGCTTTGATATTTAAAACTCCAACTACTTCAAGGGCACGGTTATTGTACATTTCTATCTATTATTCTATTAAATTGTCGTAATTACAAAATAAAATCATGAAATATAAGCTGCGGTTAGATAAAAACAAATCTAGAAAAATGTGAACTGAAAATAGTAAGTGAACAAATTGGACAAAGTTATCCAATTACATGTAATTCTTTCTCAGAAGTTCGTTCAGTTTTCCGAGTTTAAAACAACCTTGCCCAAATAATTTTTTAGACAGATGACAGATAATTCTTTTTCAGTGGTTCTAATATTAAGTTAGATTTATTTTAGTTATTTCAGCTTTGATTTCAACAATTAAAGACACACTGAACATATATTAACAATTTAAGACACATTTTCCGGCACAAATATGCGTATTAAGTATGTGTATTTATTGACTCTGTACCCGTGAGTTCACAGGTAATGTTATCGATGACGTCATCGCCATCTTTTCCGATAAGCGGAATTAAGCAACTCAGTGCTCAAGTCCAACAGGAATTTTAATCAATTTAAACAGAGCCTACAAAAGTTGACTGAAATTTATTATATTACTAAATCTCCCTTAGCTGGGATTCATTAAAAAAAAAAAAAAAAAAAAAAAAAAAAAAAACTCCTACAGAAAACCCAATAAAATTTTTTGGGTAGGAGGAAAAATAGTGGGTAGGTAGGCAATTGCAAACAAACAAAATTTTATTTTAGGCCCAGGTTGCTGTGCCATTTGTCATTCTTTAAATTTATATAGTTTTGTTTATCCTTGTTGCAGTTACTCTTTCAATTTACGTGGTTGACTTTTTCTGGGCTTCGCTTCTATATATGGTGAACATTACACCCTGTTTACCATTATATAAAAGCTAAATCTCTGGAACAAGTTGTTTTTTTGCTTCATCACAGTGTTTACATTTGTTTTCTGTGATGCTTCATTGACGAGTTAGGCAGCTACTATGAGAAACGAACAAATTCTTGTTATTGAATCACTGTGAGTAGACTAAGGGCGAGGTTTGGGCCCTGTAAAACATGTTTAAGCCCTCCAGTAAATTCTTTACTGACCGTGCCAAGGCGGTTCTGCTGTAATTCTTTATATTGAATGTTTGGTTTGTCTGCTTTTTATTGTACATGTGACATTTGTAGTTAGTTGAAGCTAGCCAGATGGCTGGCTACCTTTCTGGGAAAGGGCTAGTCATGTATTGCAATTTTTCATTTTTTGTCCGTCTCCTTTTTGTTCTATTCTTTCCCGCCGGATGTCTGGGTTGGGATTTTAAATTTATGGTGCACGACTTTTCGTCGAAAACCCTTTGGTCGAATTGACATTTGATAGAATAATTAAATTTAATTTAATTGTGTCCATTCTTGGGCTTTCTGTTCTTACTTTATATCTCATGAAAATCCATGTCAGCCATGATGGGAGAGCAGTCTGAGTTAAAGCTAGCCTAAAGACTTCAAATAATTTTGATCAAGCAAATATGATGCTATAAAGTCTTTGTTGATACAGCAAACAAAATCACAATTTACTCAATGCTTTATATTATCTATCTACTTCCATAAATCGACCATTTAAATCGGAATAACATGATATGTAGCTCTAATGTCTAAATGCATCATGGTTTTAGCCTTTTAGGGGAAATGAAAGTGAAAACACTTGGGCTATTTTTAGCACTTTCTGTATTTCGATTAATCGAAATTTTTGGATTTCAGATCGATTAATCGAAATCTGGGAAAAATTGATCCATTTTCGATTTCTTTTGATCATCATCCCATCACTAATGGGTATACTATAAGCTCACCTGTGAGCCTTCGGCTCAGGACCAGGTGAGCTAAAAAAAAAAATACCCAAGTCCTATCAAATGCATGTATCTCTGTGCATAAACACTGAGATTCTAAATAGAGGTGTTACAGTCGCTGTAGATAAAATAACTCTTACTGGCTTTACTTTTTGTGGACAGTATACTTCAGAGCCCAAAATCAAAGATCTTCAGCCTCAGACATTGATTCCTGACAATATACTGAATCAAAACAAATGGCAGAAAATTGTCTAGATTTTCATACTGAAATCAATATGAAAATTACCAAGTTTGATCTCTGGTTTAGAGAAAAATAAACTAAAAGTGAACAGGGTTGTCAATCCTCCATAAGGCTGGTTCTCGCAATTTACATTGAATTAGAATAAAAGCGGAAAACCAGTCTAGATAAAGGTCAGGAATGGTTTTCTCATCTTCATTGAAAATGTGTTTTGAAGCTGGGAACCAATGCCAAAAGGTCAAACACGTGCTCTGCATAAGTGAACGGCTGCCGGTCCTTCACCTCAACATAAAAAAAGCTAACAGTTTCAAGCCACGTTCAAGCACACCTTTGACAACCTGTCATGGAAATAGAAGGTATATTTCAACTACAATTATCTTTAGCTGTTGACAATTTCCTGAAATCCAGTATTTTAGAGAAATAGAACAATGTCATTAGTTTTCGTGGGTGATTTGGGATGAGCAGACAATCTCAGACACATTGCATCTCTCCCACGACTTGCCCAGAAATTATTTGTTATATGCTTATGAATTTATCATTATCAATACTAATATGTTGTTACTTGTATCACACTGGTAAATGTAAAAGTACTGGAGCTGGTTGCAACGAACTGGTGCAGTCTAAATTACGCACTGGAGTAAGATTAAAATGGCGGAAAAGGTAAATAAATCTTATACAGGTCTCTTTTCAGTACCATTCCATTATAAACTTGTGTGTATTTTATTTGTCATGTCACCTAGCGCAGAGAAGGGCGGAAACATTGCAGTTTATGATTTTATCACGCAATATGCGATTTATTTCATGGGTTAGAAGCCAAATTCGATACAGTTATACCTCTATGATACCTCTATGATGGTTGTTGGACTCTGAAGTAAGGAGCCATCTCCTTTTTAAGTCCAACATCTTCAAGTTCTACCAGCATGACGAATGGCATGTGTTTTCGTGCCAAAATTGAGAGGAAAATGCATGTTTGAGCATAGTTTTTTGTTATATTGTCATATAATTATGAACAAACATTCCAGAAACACGATTTCCGATCGCCAATTTTTTTCTTGGTACCGAAGCAAATGTTTTATTGAGGATTTTCTATTACAACGCACTGGGAGCATTTTTTGAATCATTGGTACAACGCACTGGTGGTTGTACAAACTTGCTTTTGGGTTGCTGATTTCACATAGACAAAGCAAATCATTAAGCAATCTTATGTGAACATCAACGTGACAAAATGTACCTTTGGACATTCTGACGTTTCTAGCAGAAAAGTGCCAAAAGCAGGACAATCATGTAATATATGTTTTTGAAATGAAACTGTATTTGTAATCATTGAACACCGGTAGGTCTAGATAGCGAAAAGAGGCTCTTTTCGCGAAAAGATGCGAAAAGATGCGAAAAGAGGCAAAATGATGCGGAAAGAGGAAAAAGAGGGAAATGAAAGGGGGATCAGATATATTCAAGACATATAGACGAAAAAACATGGAATATCAAAATAAAAAAGAAGATTCTGTATTGACTCTGTATGTTAATTTGGTCATTTTGGGTGTTTTTGTATCGATCGCCCTTGATATTGATTAAGATTATCTTAGGTAAAATTTCGTAATTGTTTTTGAGATTTGTTTTATCTCATTAAGTAACATATGTTCATAAAATGAACAAATACGAGATGATGGATTTAACTGATGAACCTTTACTGATCACAAGAAATAATAGCAATGTCGCTATTAAACATTTGAAAGATGTCACTCATTAGGACAAACGACGATACTTGTAAGAATCAACTTTGTCTGTTATGTGCATTGCTAAAAATTGAGTTTGTTATATGTTCCTTATCTGGAAACTTACACATGCGGCTACATGGCTCTATCTTATGAACATTATTTTGTTACAAGACTGGCATGTCGACCAAGCATAAATGGGGGCAGACTAAAACGCTGCTACATGTAAATTCAACAAACAGACGATCAACAAGATATACTAAAACACTGAAATACTGAACTGCTGATTTTTTTTCTTGGTCAATTTTGAGCTTTGTTTATCAATGTAAATAATGATCTAATGATTTTATAACATGTATAATGCAGTATATTCGACAGTGACAGTGCGCGACCATACCATTTAGAAACTTGAAACTTATTTGCTGATGTGCTGATTTTTGTGATCAGGTATTATGCTTTGTAATACATAAGAAGTATCAGAATGTTATGTTTTCGGTACGTTGTCGCGCAGTCAAATCGCATTACTATTTTCTTTGCTTTTGTTTGTAAGTAATTAAAGCTTTCCAAAGTCTCTGTGGTTTCATAGGCTTAGTTGAGTTCTCCTTGGTCATAATTCTCACATTTTTTTTTTTCGTAGAAAGTGTAGTCCGTAAAATCCATGTATGACATGTACATGTAACGTTCATCAATTTAAGCAAATGAACTTAGTTTATAAATAATACTTTTATGTTTTTGAACATTTATAATGCAGTATGCGCAAACATACCATTTAGAAACTTGAAGCGCATTTGCTGATGTGCTGATTTTCGTGATCAGGTATTATGGTTTGTAATACATAAGAAATATTGGGAATGTTGTTTACGGTATGGATCTTGCAATTCATACATGTGTACTTGTGGACAGAGTTTAATACGCTATCGGGCAGTCTGGTCTGACTAATTTCTTTTCGTTCGTTGATCATGACAATAATGAAAACTTTCGACAATCTCCGTGAATCCATATGCTGTGTTGACTTCTACTTGGACAGAAATCTAATAAAAACTGTTTTTTTTTTTTTGTTTTTTTTTTTTTTTTCAAGAAGGTGTAGAACTTGAAATGCATGCGCAATTGCGCATGTAATATTTACCTTTTCCAAGTTAAGGAGCCTTAAATTAAATTGTGCGCGTATTCCACTCCATGTAAAAGTTTCTGCCCATACGGTAAAAATGGACGTATAATAATTAAGTTAATCTTCGAGGTGTGAACACGCGTATTTGTTTTCTTAACGGCGGTATGAACGCGTGTTTCAAGATGACACAAATGTAATTACCGAATGTTTTGATAGTATGAAGTGTGATGGTCCTGAGCACCTTTAATTTGAAGAAGAAAATTTATTCAAAATTCCAGTAGGCTAAAAAGCCCATGAGGATACAACATATTTACATACATAATGGCGTGAGTGACAGTATAGTGGTTTTTAGCAAAAATACATGACTATTATTTAAGTTATACACACATATAAGCATGCACATAGCTATATATTTGTAGTTTGATATAAATTACATGTAAATAAAATATAAATATAAACATGTAAGTCTGCATACAGTAAGTAATTGGTTACTTGCGAATATTGAGCCAAAAGCTACAGACTAAATTGTATCTTTGTGAGCTTTTAGTGTTTGCGGAGAAGGTGTTTAAATAATATAAACATCAAACAAAACAACAAGCATGATGAAAAAGAAATAAATGGTGAAAAACGAATATATCAAATTCAAAGCACACTACATGTATATCTGAGTAGTTCAAAACAGTAAGAACAATATGGGCAGCATAAAATGGTCCTTCATCTTCCAAGCACTTATTGAGTACAAGGGCTAGGATATTAGGACCAAAATCTACTGGTCAAAACAAATTCACAGAAAAATATGTACATAGCTATATAAATAAAAACAAAACGAAAACACAACACACAAGCCCCACATCCAAGCACTTATCGAAAACGAAATATAAGGTCTTGGAGGGGGTAAGGAAAGACATTATGGTGCAATGTTGAAAGCATATCTAGAGCATTTCTTTACATCTCTTCACACGCTAGCACATACATAAGCCAGATTGCATTATCGTTAAGTGAAATTAAGAAAGAAATCGATCGTATCAAAATTTCTTAAATTTGTTATACTGCACTTGTTTAATCTAAAATGCATACTCATCTCTGAATGTATATAAATTCATAGCGATAACTATATTCAGAATCTTTTTTAATGAAATTACTTAATATCATACATACATGGCACAAAAATACAAATATTGCAAAATAAACTCATAATAGGAAAATGTTTTACTCAATTCGTTTACAGTAGTTGACAAAGTGGACCCCTCTTTAAGATAGTAATAAAATATTAGTTTCTATATAATATATCTGTTCTCATTTTGAAAGCGTGATATGTATAAGTACCAAGTTTACGAATGTGGTTAATGTTCTCAGAATGCAACAGTTCTACAAATTTGTACATACTAGATCTGACCCAGAAATACCTCGGCAAATATTTAATCCTTAGCTCATTAAAAAGTTTACATTCAATAACAAAATGATATTCATCCTCTACAACCCCACACTCTACACATATTCTTTCATTTACAGGAGTTCTATTCGGTCTAGTCCACCTTCCCGATTCAATAGCTAATCTATGAGATGACATTCTTAATCTGCTGGTTGCTTGAATATACTTAAACATACTAAGTTTGCATAAATACGGTTGAAAATGAAATTGCGCTATAGTGTTATAAAATCTCGCTCGCGATGAGTTACCAAGTCTTTCATGCCATTTTTGAATAAATGTGTCATTCAATCTAAGCTTTAGTTCCGACAGAAAAATGTTAACATTGCCGACTCCTTGTAGTAACCAAACTTCATGAAAACCCAAATTTGTCAGTAAATCGCGTACCAAAGATGCCCAGTTAGTTTTATTTGGTAGCTCTTCTAAATCAGCAAGCATCATATTATAAATTATCTTGACATATTTATTTTCTGGTGTGGTTAAAATTTTAAACCAATACTTTACAATTATAAACAACCTTTTTGTAGCATAATTTACACGTCCTAGCTCACCATATACAAAATCGTTTTGAGTCGTCTTTTTAACACCTAGAATTTTCTTACAGAATCGAGTATGCACTCTTTCGATAGCATTAGCTTGACAGAAACCCCAAACGTCACATGAGTAGCATAAAATAGGAGATATAAGCTTGTCAAAAAGTTCTAGTTTATGGTGTGGTGATATGTAGGTAAATTTATATAGGTAAATTTATATAAGTATTTATTCAATTTAAAAATTGCTTTTTGTAGGTTTTGAATTTTCACGGTAGCCATTAAACGGCACGCGTGCACATGTATATTGCTTCAAGATGACACCTAGGTAATTACCGAATGTTTTGATAGTAAGAAGTGTGATGGTCTTGAGCACCTTTAATTTGTAGATTTTGAATTTTCACGGTAGCCATTGAATGGCACACGCGTACATGTATATTGCTTCAAGATGACACCTATCTAATTACCAAATGTTTTGATAATACGAAGTGTGATATCTTGGGACAGAGCACCTTTAATTTGTATGTGTAAATTTTACGGTAGCTATTGAATGGCACGCGTATATTGCTTCAATATGACACCAATGTTATTTAGCTAATATTGTCCTTACATAAAGCTAATTCAATTAAAATATCCATTTAAGACCACATGGAGATATCTGCTTGACACCTTTATAATAAGGGGCCATAAAACAAAAGCGAGTCATAACTGATTGCACTACAAAAAAAAAAAAAAACTATTTTTTTTCTAAGAAATTAAAATCGATGCCAATCTTATATATGTTTCCGGAAAAAAGGGGAAAAAAAGTAGAATTAAGAAGAAAAGAACTCCCCACTCCATTCATTATTCATTTGAAAAGAAAGTGCTACATGTTTGTATTCATTCATTCATTCATTCATTCATTCATTCATTCATTCATTCATTCATTCATTGAAGAAAAGAACTCCCCACTCCATTCATTATTCATTTGAAAAGAAAGTGCTACATGTTTGTATTCATTCATTCATTCATTCATTCATTCATTCATTCATTCATTCATTCATTCGTCGCTATCGTTGCTATGCACATGTTTAATGGTTACTTGACATACTTAATGAAGTTTTTTTCAGTAGAAAGGTTAAAATGATATTTGTCTTATTTTTGCTCAATAGCATAGATTGTAGGCGGTTCTAACTTGGAGTACCGACAATCTATGTTTTGGAGCAAAAATAAGAAAAGATATGTATAAGGGAGTATATATTACACGAAAATGTTTTCCTGATGAAAACCACGTTCGGGGTGTATACTTTCCAGCTTTTCAACAAACGGTAGCTTTTTATGGCACGCTTATCGAATTATGTGGCTGTCTATTGCTTGCATTAATGACGCACGTTTATAGGTCCATAAAAGTGCGTCAATAATGGTGCAATAGACAGCTACCCGCTTATTCGATAAGCGACTACCATAGGGACCATAAACAGCTACTTGATTTTTAAGATATACCTGTAATTCTAAGATTTAGAACTTTATAACAATATGAGATCAATATGTATTTTAGAAAAAAAAAAAAAAAAAAAAAGCAGAAGAAATCTTCCCACTTTTACATTAAATTAGAAAAGTTATCAAAATATGAAACTTAGCGAACATTTATTTATTAAATTTATTCAATTATTTGTTTAATTTTATTTTTTTTATTTGTTTAAAACGCTACATGTTTGTATGTTGGAAACAATCCTATCATTTCGACTTTCATATTAAATACGAATACGAATGTATGAGAAATTATCACCATAACGAAAACATGCCCATGCAATATACAGATTTTTTCTAAGTTGTAAAAAGTGAAAATTTTCAGTAGAAACCAACAATTTGGGTTTCCAACCAGGTCCGACACAGACCAGGCTGTACAAGAAAGCAATGACCAGGATATAGTACCCAATGGGGACAAGCGCCTTTGTTTTCGCCTCTGCAGATTTTTGGTTTTCCCACACGGCGGCTCAATTACGCTGCGATCTATTCTCGCATACACAATACATAGATTTCTCGTGACGCGTCAAAAGTTTTAAAGTTAAATAAATTAAATTTACAACCGACTCATTAATTATTAGACGACATTAGCTAAAATAATACATGAAAGATTGTAATAAGTATCACTTTGATTAATGCGCGATGCTCAATTCCTTTTTGATTTGCTCCATATATAAAATTGTTAAAAAGGTAATATTTTTGCATATTTTTTTTTTCAAAAATATTTCAAATAAATATTAACATTATAAATATTTCCAAAAATGTCAAGTCTGTATGATATATACAACTTTGGCACTAACTACTGCCTCTTTTCCCATCATTTTGCCTCTTTTCGCATCTTTTCGCAAAAAGAGCCTCTTTTCGCTATCTAGTCCCACCCTTGAACACTGGGCTATCGAATAAATGGGTTTTAAAACATATTTATTTTCAACATTTGAAGTTATCTGCCCTTGTTTTTCCCATAATATACTTAATTTTCCTATATGTATTGTCAAACGGTAACCATAGCAACCAGGATGTCACAATATTAGACAAATTGATTCCGACAGATTGCTTGTAATGATGAAATTTTTGTGCTGTTTGAGCCTTATGTACGTTTTCATATAATTTAAGTTCCGGTCGGGTAACTGAGTGGCCGCTTATTGGGGAATAGCTGCTTACTCGGCTTACGATATGTTGTCTTGGTATAAGTACTTGTGTCATTTTATTTTTTTCACAACCCTCGGTTTATGGAGTGGGAATTTCTTTCTGATTGCGCCATTTCCTGATCATTGCCTTCTTGTACCTTTCCAGCCATAGTGCAGATTATATTTTCCTTTTTGGTCCTTTGAGATCAGCAAGGGTATTCTGAGGAATCGGAAATTCATTATCGGTTTAGAGTAGTTTTCTAACCAACGTTTTAAATATTTGGTCTGTTGGGATAATACTAGTCTTTGTATCGACTTTCCTGTTGAAAGTTGCAAAATTACAGTATTTGTCTTTGGCTCCATTTTGCCAAATTAAAAGGGTCACTGAAGAGGCTTAAGTAACCGAAACCGCGGTAGGGCCCATCCCTTTTCTCATTTATATACTCACTGCTCTTAAAGGATCTTAGTTTTATTTTTATTCAAACTAATCAAAAGTTTCTGGCCATTACTTGAATAATTTTAAGCGAATGTCTTGAGTTTTGTAGGCACATCAAACATGCAGAAATGCATTACGCAACTTTGGCGTCATTTTTCGGGACAATGACCTCTGTATGAGTCATTTAATAAATGTGTCATAACGCTAAAACTAACTTGAGTAATTTTGTCAAATAAAGGCTATTAGACTCAAGAAACAATATACACTCAAAGTAAAATTATTTTTCTAATGCCCAAAATATTGTCCGAATGTACATTTTCTCGCGTTGTGGCCCGTATGCAAAGATTTATTAGACTGTAAAAATGATAGCTGTTAGACGAACATTTGATTTTTGTTCTATTTTTCCTAAAACATAGATGGTGGTTATATGTTAAGAGTCGATTCTTAGAGTACAGCCACTCTATGTGTCGAGCAAAAATAAGAAAGAAAGAAAAAACAACTTCTACCCATGTACCATGACTCACTACCAGCCATTTTGCTACACATAACATGGGGTCTAAGGTTCACGGACATAATGTTATGAGGCATTTTCTAGCATTACTTTCCATGTTGTCAGACCTACATCCCGCTTATCATCTCACCAATCCGTGCACCCGATCAATCAGAAAAGAAAGGTACATTTGCAATTATGATCTATTTTTCAAAATGGGTCCATCTAAGTTTTAATGAGTTTGTTTAGCTGAATATGGCGAAGACTGTGCCTTGTTTTATTTCTTACAAGATACAACTAGCTCTTTTATTTTGGGGATTTTGTTTGGTTTCTGCTGATGCTCTGGTCGTTTTACTTGTATACAGATTCTTTACGATGCGAATAGTGCTATAATCCAATTTACCCTCGCTGATCTCAAAGGACCAAAAGGAAAATATAATCTGCACTATGGATGGAAACCTTCCATCATTACAAGCTATCTGTCGGAATTATTTTGTCTATTATTGTGACATCCTGGTTGCTATGGTTACCGTTTGGCGATACATATAGGAAAAGTAAGTATATTATGGGAAAAAACAAGGGCAGATAATTCCAAATATTGAATATAAATATGTTTTAAAAATCATTTATTCGATAGCCAAGTGTTCAATGATTACAAAAACAGTTTATTTCTAAAACATATGATTGTCCTGCATTTTGGCAGTTTTCTACTAGAAACGTCAGAATGTCCAAAGGTACAATTTATCATGTTGATGTTCATATAAGATTGCTTAATGATTGAGCGAGTTAGATGCTTTGCCTATTGGAAATCAGCAACCCTGAAGCAAGTTTGTGCAACCACCAGTGCGTTGTACCAATGATTCAAAAAATGCTCCCAGTGTGTTGTAATAGAAAATCCTCAATAAAACATTTGCTTCGATATGAAGAAAAAAATTGGCGATCGGAAATCGTGTTTCTGGAATGTTTGTTCATAAATATATGTCAATATAACAAAAACTATGCGCAAACATGCATTTTCCTCTCAATTTTGGCACGAAAACACACGCCATCGGTCATGCTGGTAGAACTGTATCGGATTTGGCTTCTAACCCATGAAATAAATCGCATATTGCGTGATAAAATCATAAACTGCAATGTTTCCGCCCTTCTCTGCGCTAGGTGACATGGCAAATAAAATACACACAAGTTTATAATGGAATGGTAATGAAAAGAGGTATAAGATTTATTTACCTTTTCCGCCATTTTAATCTTACTCCAGTGCGTAATTTAGACTGCACCAGTTCGTTGCAACGAGCTCCAGTACTTTTACATTTACCAGTGTGTGTATGTGGGAACAGTATGTTAGGTCAGGAAAATTTGGTTGCACCATCCCAACATGACTGAAAAATTGTTGACTGGGATTCAAACAAGCTCTCTCATCACGCGACTAATAGCTCTCTGTCTCTCCCAGTGTATTACGCCGCACAGGCCCTTCACTGTACCAAAGCAGAAGCAGAAGGATCGGGCTAGCTGCTGTTTTTCAGGTATCAAAGTTGGTGAGAAGCTGACTGAGGGAAAGACTAAGTGTATCTACGAGATACCAGACACGGCTGGTCATGTCCTGATACAGTCTAAAGACAGGATTACTGCTGGGGATGGGGACAGGGCGCATGATATGAAAGGAAAAGCTGCCATCTCAAATGCCACCAATGCTGCAATATTTGAGCTACTGAATAATGCAGGTACATGTACATAAGTTTTTTTCTCTGCTTCATGTTATGGCAAAATAATGTGAAAATGGCTTTTTTTTATTTATTTATGTCAATTTTTATGTTATTTCCCTGGCTCCATCTCATCATGGTTTAAAAATTGTTGATTGGGACATTTACTAATATAGCATCACAAACTGAAACAAAGACAGAAAAAAGAAGCATCAAAAGTATAAAATGAGCGACGCCATGAGTAACTGCACAGCTGATCAGCGCCTTTGTTTTCACTACACAAATAGTACAATTCCTCCTCTAGAAAATCCAAAATTTCAAGCCTCTAGCCTGCTTACATGCCTGTACAGGCCAGTTTGTGTCGCACCTGGACAGAAACCACTAAGACCAGTTTTCTCATGCCATGGCTCAAATGGTCCTTGATCTTATTTTCAGGCATTAAGACCCATTTCATCAAGCGCCATGGTGAGACGTCATTTATTGCCCAGCAGTGTGACATGGTACCACTGGAGTGGGTGACAAGGAGGGTGGCCACTGGGTCATTCCTGAAGAGAAATCAAGGGGTGAAAGAGGGGTACAGGTTCTGTCCTCCGAAACTAGAAACATTTTTCAAGGTACGCTTAATTCTACAATGTTGACTGTGATACTTTGAGGGTTGACCTTTCTGCCCTTCCTAACAATGGAATGGGCTTATAGTGAAATGAGTAACCTGTTTGCCAGATTTCTGACCAGGTCTAACACAAACTGCACTGTACAGCAATGTAAAACGTCTACAGATAGGTTTCAATCATCATATCAGTCATACTTTGGGCAACTTGTCAGGGATTTCACCATCAATGTGAAGGAAAATCAAACATTGTCAAAGGTGCAGAGGAGTTTGCTCTGTAGCTGAAGAAGAAATACAATACATTGTATAAATTTGATTCACGAATCCTTAATTCTACATGATTCTTGGCAAATTGTGCACAAGTCTTATTCTCTTTGCATACTGTGTAGGATGATGCCAACCGTGATCCCCAGTGGTCGTATGAGCAGTGTGTGGCAGCTCAGCTGCAGTGTGTGGCAGCTCAGCTGAAGCACGGTGGGACATTGATAGGACCTGATGAGCTAGATATTATGTCCAGGACTACAATGGCTGTGTTTGAAATCCTGGAGAAATCCTGGGCATCACTAGACTGCTCTCTCATTGACATGAAGATGGAGTTTGGAGTGGATATGAAGTCAGGTGAGTTCTTGGTAGTTTAATTACTAGTATACGGTATATAGACCATAAATTACAAAAGACTTACAAAAAGTTACTACAGTTATATAAATGAGCCACATCATTAGTAAATTTACATTATATAGCTGTTTTCCATGATTAAATTCCATTAGCAGGGCCCCAGATAAGGGTAGTATTTGAGTATTTTACTACCCTTACAGGGCCTGTAAACAGCAAATACTCCTCTTTGTCAATATTAAAGAGTACCATTTACACATACATTTTCTCAAATACTCCTCAAATCAAAAGTGTGTGTGTATTTTTCTCACCAAAGTTAAGAAATTGTGGTTTTGACCAACATGGAAAATAGGAAAATGTATGTATCTTTGAACTAGATATGACATACTATTGAGGTCAGCAACCAAATGACAATAAACATTTACTCTGATGGCTTGTTTTTGAAAGATATACCATTTAAAACAAGAAGTATTTTACAAAAACATATGACATAATTATGCAAAAATACTCTGGGCAAAATTTCAGGAGTAAATACTCCCAAGGAAAAATAGTTATCTTGGGCTCTACATCAGTGACTAAGTTTCGTAGATCAGACCATTCAGATTTAGATAATGTCACCTGAAGCTGTTTCCAGTGTGGATTTGAATCCCGGCATGGTGCATAGGTGAGACGAGCCAAGTTCTGCTTGCGGTTGTGCTTGGTGTATCTTAGGGCACTCCTATTTTTGCTCTGCCCACTGACTTGCCTCTCATAGGAGATGAAACAATCTTGAAAAGGACATCAAAAACACACACAGACCAAAAAATCTTTGCCTTTGCAAAAGCAGTTACTGTTAAACATAATTGTGCTGTTCAAAATTTGTAAAAATTGTATTCAGTACAATGATATGAGCTGCTACAAAAGAAAACCAACAACATGCAAAGGCAAAAAAAAGGCGTAGATCATCTGTGCAGTAACTGCACAGCTGATCAGCACCTTTATTTTTGCTGCACGGATAGTAAAATCCCTCTTCTTCTTATATCCAAAATTTCAAGCTAGCCTGCTTCTGTGAAGGTACACGAGGTTTGTGTCAAACCTGGCCAGAAACCCAAATTGATGGTTTTCTCATGTGATGGCTCAATTGTGTATTCCAGGTGAAATCCTGCTAGCCGATGTTATAGACAGTGACTCGTGGAGGTTGTGGCCTGCAGGTGACAGACGCCTAATGAAGGATAAGCAGGTGTATCGAGAGTTGAAGGAGGTCACTAGCGAGGCTCTGGATACGGTGAAACGTAACTTTGAATGGGTGGCGGAGAGAGTTACTGTAAGACATTGAGCAGTACTGTAAAATGAGCCGCCCCATGGGAAAACCAACGATCTGCATAGGCGAAAACAAAGGCGCAGATCAGCTTTGAGGTAACCGCGAAGCTGATCATAGCCTTTGTTTTCGCTACAAGGATAGTACAATTCCTCTTCTACTTAAATCCGAAATTTCAAGCTTCTAGCTTTTTTGTGTGTTGGTACAGGTCGGTTTGTGTCGGACCTGTTCGGAAACCACATTGCTGGTTTTCCCACGAGGCGGCTCAAAGATTTAAACCAATAAGGGGAGTGCGGTTGCCTTGTGGTAGAATGTCAGACTTTGAATTGAGCCACCTCATGGAAAAACCAACAATGTGGTTTCGAACAGGTCTGACACAAACCGGCCTGTACAGCTACAGAAGCAGGCTAGAAGCTTGAAATTTTGGAGTTAAGTAGAGGAGGAATTGTACTATCCGAGTAGCGAAAACAAAGGCGCTGATCAGCTGATCTGCGGCTTTGTTTTCGCCAATGCAGATTGTTGGTTTTCCCACTGGGCGGCTCAGTTGAAAAGTTCCAGGTTCAAACCCCACTGATAACGAGTTGTGCCTTTGAGCATGATACATTCCCCATAGTACTGGTTAATAAGATAGGATAAGAAGTTGTTTATCATAGTAATGTGTGCTTTATACAGTAAGTTATAACAAAATGTGAAAGTTCACATAAAAAGCACCTGACCACGGCAATGGACCTTTAAGTGACAAAGTCACTTCAAAATTGTTCGTAAATTTATTTATATGACCATACCAAGATGACTGAAAAAATGATGGCTTGGATGATAAAACTACAATACGAGCAATAGGATTAAAGCACATTAAAGCAATTGTTGAGATATAACAAGGTCAATTTCGGGTTGTAAGCATTTTAAAAAATACTGGTGTGCAAGTTGTTTTTCGCCAGTCTCATAAGATTGGCCCATCTCATATGAGCTGAAATTATCTTGAAAGGGACATAAAGCAGAATTATGTGTAAAATAATATGTCTAGCATTATAATAAAATGTTTTTGACATGATAGATTACCATTTCACTGATTTCAGAAACTGTCACCTAAGCCCCATGCCCGTGTTGCAGTGATCATGGGTTCCAGTTCTGACATGGTTCACTGTGAGAAGATCAGACAAGCTTGTAAAGGTTACGGGGTACCATGTGAACTGAGGGTGTCGTCTGCTCATAAAGGAACAGATGAGACAATGAAAATACTGGCACAATATGAAGGTAGGGTTGTTATAAATGGCTGAAAATTGGGATATTATACCAAGTACATACCCTATAAGCTATATCATGATAAGCCTATCTTAAGTGGTGTTGCAGAGGTCTTACACAAACCAGGTTGCGCAAACAGAAACTTGTAAGATGCTTTGATTTCAGAACTTGCAAAAAATGAAACAAAAATGTTTCACAAAATAAACCATTTAAACATTGAATATTCGAAAAAAAAAAAAAAAAAAAAATATTTGTTAATATTCTGAACTCAATAAGTCAAGAGCTGTATCTTCCATTCTGATCGCAATTTGTATGTTTGTATAGCGTTTGTTTATCTGTAAACATTAACACTTTCTAGGTGAAGGTATTCCAACAGTATTCATAGCAGTAGCAGGCAGGAGTAATGGTCTTGGCCCTGTCTTGTCTGGTAATGCCACCTGGCCGGTGATCAACTGTCCTCCTATCACAGCAGACTGGGGAACTGAGGATATCTGGTCATCTCTCAGACTACCCTCCGGTAAGACCCTTACTATTACAGAATATGAGTTACTGATGTACATGTAATATCTCACAAGAGGATCAGAAACCTTGTAGTAGGTTCAGTCACGGGCTTCTTCAGTCTTTTGAATGAGACATATAATTGAGGTCCTATCTCCATTATATCCTTAGCTGTCGGATGTAGAACCTGAAATCATCCAACCAAATGTTCTAAGGAGCATGTTACCAACAAGAACGCCCTGCAAGTTGATGCTAGACTGTGTGTGATTAAAGATTTGTCTGCTTGTGATAAATTCTTTTTCTTGGACACCTTTGGTTGCTGGCTGCTATATGTGCTCAATTAGTATATTGCAAAAAATACTTCCTGCTCACATTTGAGCCGCCTCATTGGAAAACCAACAATCTGCATAGGCGAAAACAAAGGCGCAGATCAGCTTCGCAGTAACTGCGAAGCTGATCAGCGCCTTTGTTTTCGCTACTCGGATAGTAAAAAAATCCGAAATTTCAAGCTTCTAGCTCTTTTCTGTGCTTGTACAGGTTGGTTTGTGTCAGACCTGTTCGGAAACCACATTGTTGGTTTTCCACGAGGCGGCTCATTTGCCTTTGGACCAGGTGCTATTGCTGCCCATAGTACTGGTTAATTCTGTGGAAGCTGATATAACTGAAAAATTTATTCACTTGGATGGTAAACCACAACAAAATCAAACATTTATGTAAAGATGCTGGATGATACTGCACTGTATGTCTATTGTTGGTCTAGGCTGCAGCACATTATGTCCCCTGATAGTACACAGATGTTATGTCTCAACAATTATGTGCTGTACTGATATTACAGGACTAGGCTGCAGCACAGTTATGTCCCCTGACAGTGCAGCCCTCTGTGCCACACAGATGTTATGTCTCAACAATTATGTGCTGTACTGATATTACAGGACTAGGCTGCAGCACAGTTATGTCCCCTGACAGTGCAGCCCTCTGTGCCACACAGATGTTATGTCTCAACAATTATGTGCTGTACTGATATTACAGGACTAGGCTGCAGCACAGTTATGTCCCCTGACAGTGCAGCCCTCTGTGCCACACAGATGTTATGTCTCAACAATTATGTGCTGTACTGATATTACAGGACTAGGCTGCAGCACAGTTATGTCCCCTGACAGTGCAGCCCTCTGTGCCACCCAGATGTTGTGTCTCAATGACCATGTGATCTGGAGCAAGTTACGAGCCAAACAACTCAACACCTGGATAGGGCTCGTACACGCTGATAAGAAATGCAGGGATGACAAGTAACTCTAAAGATCTCATATTGTCCCACTTAAATTTGAGCCGTGACGCGAGAAAACCGGTCTTCGGGGCTTCCGACCAGGTCCGACACAAACTGGCCAGTACACTGTCAGAAAAAGACTAGAAGCTTAAAATTACGGATTTAGGAAGAAGAGGAATTGTACTATCCATGTAGCGAAAACAAAAGCACTGATCAGCTGTGCAGTGATCTGCGCCTTTGTTTTCGCATAGGCTATAATCCAGTTTTCTCACGACACAGCTCATTTCCAGGCTGTTAGGTATACAAGCTAGCATCCTGTGTATTACCCTAAACTTCTGCTGAACTGTAAAGCCAGTATTTTCACTGTTTCAGTTATATTAACTTTTTTCTATGGTTAAACCTGTTTGTTCAAATAAAATGATAACACTGTATTATCAAACTTGGAAAAATATGTCATAAAGAATAAGAGATTATCATATGGCAATTTTCATATCATACCCCGTATCAACCTGAGACTTCCGTATCAGCCCGAGACTCCCATATCAGCCTGAGGGCCGAAGGCCCGAGGGCTGATATGGGAGTCGAGGGCTGATACGGAAGTCGAGGGTTGATACGGGGTATGATATGAAAATTGCCATATCATGATCTCTTTATCATATATTTTTATTGAAAAAAAAGTGTTTGATACAGTTCAATGCACAAAATGTTTCCCAACATAATTTCAAGTGGAAAAAAGAAAGAATGAAAAAAAAAATTCTGGTCACAAATTTTATTCAATAACATTTAACCATTAATACAGAAAATTCAAATACAAAAATTTGATTTATAAATTGAGAACAATTTACAACGTACTATTGAATAGAATAGAGCGCTCCGAATGTGGGGGTCACGTGAGATGTGATATGAGGTTTGGGGTGTGATATGGGGGTGTGATATGAGTCCATATCTCCCTAGGGAGATATGGATTTTGACAAATTTTGAACTGATACAGCTTTCGAGATTTGGGGTGTGATATGGGGGTGTGATATGAGTCCATATCTCCCTAGGGAGATATGGATTTTGACAAATTTTGAACTGATACAGCTTTCGAGATATGGTGTCCCGATACGTGCATAGGACTTGCGCCTGTATCGCATATGTAAAAAGAACGTATTTTACAGTAAATATATGATAAACCAGATTAACAATGAAATGGACCACACAGATTCACATGAAGACATTGATCAATCTTGCCTTAAAGTGGCATATAAGATATGAGCCTTCGCATTAGAAAATCAATGATTTAGGTTCATGACCTGGCCTGACCCAAACCAGCCTGTACAGTCAAAGAAGCAAGCTAGAGGCTTTAAATTTCAGATATAGTATGAAGAGGGATTGTACTATCCATGGAGCGAAAACAAAGGAGCTGATCTGTTGGGCAGTTACAGCATAGCTGATCTACGTCTTTGATTTTGCATATGCAGATTGTTGGTTATGCAGCAGCTGGTATATTTTGTAATTATATAGTCAGTAGTTGTTCTTATCCAATACGCTTTTGATCTCATTTATGTACATCTTTCAGTCTCGAAAACTGCTGTGTTCAGATAATTATGTTAAAAAACTTAAGTGTGTTTCCTAATGTCTGATAATGTTTTTTGGCAGAATTTTGCAATTGTTTAAATCTAGATCAAATATTTTCTTGGTACAATTGAGACTTTAGTTTGTCACAAAATTTGCAGCAAACATTTTGAAAATCGGTTGACAAATAAAAAAAGTTGTGGTCAAAAACATTTTTGAATAGGGATTTTCTGTACAAAAATCTCAAGAGAGGGAGGTAAAAATTTTCCTGCAGTATTAGGACAAACTAAGATCAACATTTTGATATGAAAATAATCGGCCTATCATCCTCCGCACAGAATTATTTTTACATAAGACCATTATCAGAGGCAAAGTTTCAAACTATAGGTAAGGTTGCTGCATACTATGTATAAAGTTTGTGCATGTGTTTTTGAATGTTTTTAAAGGATAGCCATGGTATTCAGATAATTATCTTGAATGTTGTTACAAATCATGTATGAAATGAAACTGTTTTTGTCTTTGACAGTCAGTGACCATAACTTTTACAGGTGATCAAAACAATAACTGGAGCCGCATCATGAGAAAACCGGATTTTTGCCTAGGCGAAAACAAAGGCGCAGATCAGCTTCGCGGTAACCGCGAAGCTGATCAGCGCCTTTGTTTTCGCTACTCGGATAGTACAATTCCTCTTCTACTTAAATCCGAAATTTCAAGCTTCTAACTCTTTTCTGAGCTTGTACAGGCCGGTTTGTGTCGGACCTGGTCGGAAACCCCGAAGACCGGTTTTCTCGCGTCGCGGCTCACTGTATTAAGTTATTAAAGCAATTAATATTATGTCCCTCACCAAGATGTTGGTGTTAACCTTTCTTGAATATTTTTATAACTTATATAAGTTAAGCTTTAAATCAACGATATAGTCAATATTAATATACATGCACTGTTATTATTGCTACCAAACTCATCTTCAAACCGTGTGGCACAGCTTTTTTGAAGATGCATACAAAGAAATTTGATTGTGATTGCCAAATTAGTTATGTTTAACTAGGAAAATCGTTAAAATGGTGCTAAGGTGTGCATACATCTTTTAAAATCATGAATTTCACCTTTCGAATGCCAAAAAATCAAACTAAATATATTATTAGCTCACCTGAGCCGTTAGGCTCACAAGGTGAGCTTATAGGATGGCCATGATCCGGCGTCCGTCCGTCCGTCGTCCGTCCGTCGTCCGTCCGTCGTCCACCATTTTCAAAGATCTTCTCCTCTGAAACCGCTTGGCAAATCAAAGTCAAATTTTGTATGAAGCATCTATAGGAAGGGGGAACCAATGTATATATAAATAATCCAGGTCACATGACCAAGATGGCCGCCATGCCCATATATGGTAAAAACCCTTCAAAAATCTTCTTCTCCAGAACCGGTGGACCAATTTCAACGAAACTTGGCATGAAGCATTGATGGCTCAAGCACTACAATGTGTTTATAAATCATGACCCTGTGATGACCTTGACCTATTTTACGGCAAGGTCAACATAGGTCGCCAATGCATTTGAATGGGGAAAACTTTTAAAATGTCATTTAAAGTGAAAGTCTTGCAGGAAATGGGCAGTAGGACTGAATATTAATGATTCTGAAAAAAAATGGACCCCAGGGGCTCATATGCCCCCACCCCGGGGCAATATACATGTATATCTCCATAATATTCAAACATCTTCTCCTCTGAAACCGCTTGGCCAATCAAAGCCAAATTTTATGTGAAGCATCTATAGGATGGGGTAATCAATGTATATATAAATAATCCAGGTCACATGACAAAGATGGCCGCCATGCCCATATATGGTAAAAACCCTTCAAAAATCTTCTTCTCCGGAACCGGTTGACCGATTTCAACGAAACTTGGCATAAAGTATTGATGACTCAAGTACTACAATATGTATATAACTCATGACCCTGTGATGACCTTGACCTATTTTACGGCAAGGTCAACATAGGTCGCCAATGCATTTGAATGGGGAAAACTTTTGAAATGTCATTTAAAGTGAAAGTCTTGCAGGAAATGCACAGTAGGACTGAATATTAATGATTCTGAAAAAGATTGGTCCCCAGGAGCTCATCTGCCCCCACCCTGTGGCAGTATACATGTTTATTTCCATAATATTCAAACATCTTCTCCTCTGAAACCACTTGGCCAATCAAAGCCAAATTTTATGTGAAGCATCTATAGGATGGGGTAACCAATGTATATATAAATAATCCAGGTCACGTGACCAAGATGGCTGCCATGCCCATATATGGTAAAAACCCTTTAAAAAGCTTCTCCTCCGGAACCGGTGCACTGATTTCTAATAAACTTAGCATGAAGCATTGATGGCTAAAGTACTACAATGTGTATATAAATCATGACCCTGTGGTGACCTTGACCTATTTGACAACAAGGTCAACATATGTTGCCAATGCATTTGAATGGGGAAAACTGTCAACATGTCATTTAAAGGGAATAAATAAAATAGAAATTGGCAAATGGACAGAATATTGATTATTCTGAAAACAAATGGCCCAAGGGCTTCATCTGCCCCTTCATTGGGGCTAAATATTCAAACATGTTTATTGGCATATGTAGCAGATCTCAGGTGAGCGTTTACAGGACCATTGGTCCTCTGGTTTTACGGATGATATAAAGCCATTCAGCTACTTTTCACAATATTGGAATAAAGTTCTAGTCTTGTGTCATCTTGCGAGATCATTTTGAAGATGCAAAACTTAGCAAATGTGAAATGAACATAAGAAATAGTGGACAATTTGGAATGATTTTTTTTTAACTGTTAAGGTTATGTCCCTGACTGTTTGAAGTATATGAGCCGCATCGTGAGAAAACCGGATTTTTGCCCAGGCGAAAACAAAGGCGCAGATCAGCTTCGCGGTAACCGCGAAGCTGATCAGCGCCTTTGTTTTCGCTACACGGATAGTACAATTTCTCTTCTTCTTAAATCCGAAATTTCAAGCTTCTAGCCTGCTTCTGAGCTTGCACAGCCCGGTTTGTGTCGGACCTGGTCGGAAATCCCGAAGACCGGTTTTCTCGCGTCGCGGCTCATATGTAATTATGCTATTGTGTTCTTGAAATGTTTCGTTAGGATGTTAAGATAGGTGCTTTATATTTGGTGCAAATTACGCATGATATTGGTGCATTTATGTTTTGAATTTTGCTAGGATGTAAAATATTTTGAGTATTCTTTATTTTTTCTTGTTTTTGATTATTGTGCTTTAATATTTTGAACATTCCTTGGTTTCAGCCACAGATGATACCACAATGTGTCATTTGTTTAATCTACATATTGAGCCGCCTCGTGGGAAAACCAACAATCTGCATATGCGAAAACAAAGGCGCAGATCAGCTTCGCGGTAACCGCGAAGCTGATCAGCGCCTTTGTTTTCGCTACTCGGATAGTACAATTCCTCTTCTACTTAAATCCAAAATTTCAAGCTTCTAGCTCTTTTCTGTGTCTGTACAGATCGATTTGTGTCGGGCCTGTTCGGAAACCACATTGTTGGTTTTCCCACGAGGCGGCTCATATGCAAAATACTGAATCATGTGGCTCAATTGTTCTTGTTCAATTGTTGGACCAAGTTGTTTTGAGGAATTGCATGTACATGTGCTTGACATTAAACTGAATTCCTGCTTCTACTTGTTTTTAATGACAACAATTATTTATTTTTTTCTTAGATAACTTTGACCAAGCATGAAGGCTTGATAGATACCATGAAGCTATCTGAAAATAAATCTGTGTGTTCTTTAATGAAAACTTAATGAAAACAATTCATCCTTTTCCATGTAGAAATGTGCACTATAGACTGGTAATCTTCCAACAGGTTGCCAGGTTTCCAAGTACTACAGTTATAGTACATTGTACTTCAACAGTTCACCTGATAAAATCAGCTTCTAGAGTTATACAGCCCTTTAGGAGATGAGCTTGTAGCCAGTTTTTAGCTCAACCCGAACCTAAAGCTCACAAGGTGAGCTTACAGGATGGTACTCGAGCCGGCATCTGTTTGCGTGTCTGTCCATCCATTCACATTTTCAATTATAGCGTTGTCGGGAATCAAACTCCATGTAAGCTATCATTTGCACACACAATTGTGACATCACAGAGAATTTCAACAATTCAGACTAAACCTAAGTTCGGAAAATTTGTGGTGCCGTTTACGAAAGGTATTTGTGAAATATTTTAAATATCATATCATTTGCAGCACACTTTTTTGGTTGTATAACTGTAAAAACTTTCACAATTCATCATCTGGTCACTATGAACACTTCGGAAACTTTAAAGTTCCTAAGTGTTCTTAAAGTTGACAATTGTTTCAAAGACAGAAACTATTGCTAATTAGAGATTATAATATGCCGCATATGATAGGATATGTGTAAAACACTTTTCTTTAATCTGAAAATAGCAACACATGATTTCTAAAATTATGTGGAGTACAAACGCACGCTCTCTCGTATGACATATACACAAATTATAGCATACACGGACTTTGTTTCCCCGACACTGTTTAGGGAGGGGAAGCAATGCACATATAAATAATCCAGGTCACATGACTAAGATGGGTGCCATGCCCATATTTGGTATAAACCCTACAAAAATCTTCTCAGGAACTTGACCTTTGGGCTACTTGTTATTTAAGTTACACAGAAAAGGAAAGTGCTAATGCCTAAATTGAAGTTTCTTTGTACAAGGTATTTCAATGAAGACATTAGTTCAAATATTTGACTGTTTATAATTTCAAATGATTCATGCTGAAGCTACAATAACAGCAGTAAATATAAACATTACGAAAACTTGCCCATGCAATAAACAGAGATTTTTTGAGCTTTAAAAATTGAAAATTTTCAGATGAAAAATTATGATATTTTTCTTATTTTTGCTCAAAACATTGATTGTGGGTACACGTTATAACCGCCTCGGCGAGGCGGTTCTAATGAGTACCCACAATCTATGTTTTGGAGCAAAAATAAGAAAAATAGGTATACCCCTGCATACCCCAGTTTTGTTATATAAAAGTGGGGTTCAAGGGGGTGTACATTACACGGACATGTGTAATGTTCCTGATGTGATAATGCACTTCATATGACAAGAAATAGCACAAACTAAAATGAGACATGCATTATAGACGGTCATATATTTATATACATATAAGATTGCATTGTCCTTTCTCTCTCATACAGTAATGGTCAAATGAGGCACAGAACACATACTACTGGTAATATGATGTATTTCCATTTGATAGATCAAGGCTTTTTATAAGGCAGTACCAATACAAATATGAGCTGGCAGTATGTTCTAATAGAATACCATTTAAAGCAGATATTAAATGCATACAATACTTAGCTTTTTTAATATAAATGTGTATTCATTCTATTTTGATAAGTATCTATTTTATAATAATTTTAATTGACACGTAGACTGAATTGCGATAAAATTATCCGAATTGAAAAACTGAAATACAAGGCATTTCAGTTCCCTACTGCCAGATGTGACAAAACAGAATGTTTTCTCTAGAATATTTCATCTTCTCCCTGAGAGTTTTCATCATCTGGTAGAGTCAGGTGTTGTTTTCGACCTTCAAAATACCGGGACGCCTTGTCAAGGGCAGTCGCCTGAAATAAATAAAAAGCAACTCATTCAAAAGACAAGTTATCCTTGTTTCTCTGTAAAAAAAAATACATTTTTCCATTTTAAAATTTTTGCTTGACAGTTTATATATTATCGTGGCAGGTCTAAGGAACTACCTTTGAATGCAAAAAAAAGTTAATCTCAATAAATATGAAACTATTTGGTTAAATTGCAGCAGAAAGATGAATTTTATAGTTATCTCAGAAAAAGAGATTTTTTGCTTCCATGCATCAACTTGAATTTCTCATGTGGTACATGTATCCAATGATAACTTACCGCCACCAGCCTGATACCAGCAGAACTGACAGATGGGCGTGGTTTCCTGTTGAAGTGAGACTTGATCTCTTGGGCTATCTGTGTGTGGATGTCGGTGTCGGATACACCCTCACCCTGTAAACATTGATAAAATTTCATGAAGAAAAACCTGAAAATTGGAGGTTTAGCTTTATAGCCGTTTCCTACAACTTAAAAATATGAATTTGGTGGGGGTGATTTTAAGTGTTCCTAGGTAATGCTGTTTTGTTTACTCAGTGGTGCCATTTTGCCTGGAAAGCATATTTAGGACTCCCCCTGCATTGTATGATCAGTCCAAAAGTGAAACATTAGCAGATTTTTATGGCTGTCATCAGCCCTTCCCCAGTAGGTGGGCAGGATGACTGGAGACTGTAGTAACATATGAATAGTGCATAAGTATTTCAAGCAAACAAAATTTTTAACAAACATATTTTTGGCTGTATAAAACTTTTGTTCTGTAGCTTTCTACTTACAGTGATCCAGACATGTTCTGTGACCTCAGCAGCTGATAGCCTGTCCTCAGGGTCAATGATCAACATCTTGCTCACTAGGTCCTAAAACAAAAACTGTTGTCAGAAATTTGGACATGAGTGATGGTGTTTACCTTCAGCTGCTCAAGTCAGATCCTTAGCGGCCCCCGTGGCCGAGCGGTTAAGAGCGCTGTTTCTTAATCACTTGATCATTTCACCGCTGTGTCTGGAGTGGGTTCGAGCCACGCGCTGGCCACATGTGAGACAAGCCAAGTTCTGCTTGCAGGTGTGCCAGGTGGTTTTTCTCGGGGTTCTCCCGTTTTTGCCCACCTACTGATTGGCCCCGTCTCATATGAGCTGAAATAAAACTGGGACGTAAAACTGAATTGAAAAAAAAAAAAGTCAGATCCTTAGCATCATTTTGAAATGCTGCATAATAATTACATGTAAGTTACTGTGTATGAAAACTGGCTGAATTATAGAACAGTAAAAACGTTCAATAAATATGCTGATACAGTACATTCAATGAATATCAAAAACCCTCAGCATTCAGAGTTTAAAATGTGCGAGTAAAAGCCAAAAAAAAAATAAATGATAAATTTCAATGACATACCTTAGCGGCTGGTGAGATAGTATCCCAGTAGGGTGATAGGAACTCATATTTTCCCTCCAATATTGCATCAAATAGCTCTTCCTGATCATTGCTTGAACTGGAAATTGGAGACTTTGAGCTTCACTTTGAATATACATATTATAGTAATTTAAAAAAAAAATCCAATGATTAAAGCAAATCATAGAATAGGGCCCCCATCCTTTGGGGTTTAAAGAAATAGATGGAGTGCTTGTGCTCCAGGCAAAGCTTATAAACTGCGGACTGACCATCTGATTACTAGTTTACTGCTCAGAAGGTCTGAGTCTGTCCAAAAAAAGTGGTTCAAGTCAAACCATCCACATACATACATGTACAAGCCTTTTTAGCTCACCTGAGCCGAAGGCTCACAAGGTGAGCTTATAGGATGGACATGATCCGGCGTCCGTCCGGCGTCCACAATTTCAAAGATCTTCTTCTCTGAAACCGCTTGGCCGATCTAGTTGAAATTTTATGTGGAGCCTCCTTGGGTAGTGGCATTCTAAGTTTGATCGCGAAATCCAGGTCACATGACCAAGATGGCCGCCACGCCCATATATGGTAAAAACCCTTCAAAAATCTTCTTCTCCAGAACCGGTGGGCCGATTTCCACGAAACTTGGTATGTAGCATCGGGGACTTCAGTCCATCATAGTTTGATAAAATGATGACACTTGGATGACCTTGACCTATTTTACGGCAAGGTCAAATTTGGAAACATAGGCTTTTACATGGGAAAAAGTGAAAACTATGGATTTTTTGAAAACTATTGCAGCCTGAGGCCTGAAAAGTGGTAGATGCAAACAACTAATGGAGTAGATGAAGGTATGTGATTAATATAGGTCAAGGTCATCTCTTGACCTTGGCCAGTCTGTTGTCCATACACACTTTTCAAAGATCTTCTTCTCTGAAACTGCTTGGCCAATCAAAGTTAAATTTTATGTGGAGCATCCATGGGTAGGGGAGACGAAAGTTTGATCGCGAAATCCAGGTCACATGACCAAGATGGCCGCCACGCCCATATATGGTAAAAACCACTCAAAAATCTTCTTCTCCAGATCCGGTGGGCCGATTTCCACGAAACTTGGTATGTAGCATCAAGGACCTCAGCCCATCATAGTTTGATAAAATGTTGACCCTTGGATGACCTTGACCTATTTTACAGCAAGGTCAAATTTGGAAACATAGGCTTTTACACAGGAAAAAGTGAAAACTATGGAATTTTTTGAAAACTGTTGCAGCCTGAGGCCTGAAAAGTGGTAGATGCAAACAACTAATGGTGTAGATGAATGTATGTGATTAATATGGGTCAAGGTCATCTCTTGACCTTGGCCAGTCTGTTGTCCATACACACTTTTCAAAGATCTTCTCTGAAACTGCTTGGCAAATCAAAGTGAAATTTTATGTGGAGCATCCATGGGTAGGGGAGACGAAAGTTTGATCGCAAAATCCAGGTCACATGACCAAGATGGCCGCCATGCCCATATATGGTAAAAACCACTCAAAAATCTTCTTCCCCAGAACCGGCTGGCCGATTTCCACAAAACTTGGTATGTAGCATCGGGGACCTCAGCCCATTATAGTTTGATCAAATGATGACCCTTGGATGACCTTGACCTATTTTACGGCAAGGTCAAATTTGGAAACATAGGCTTTTACATAGGAAAAAGTGAAAACTATGGATTTTTTGAAAACTATTGCAGCCTGAGGCCTGAAAAGTGGTAGATGCAAACAACTAATGGAGTAGATGAAGGTATGTGATTAATATAGGTCAAGGTCATCTCTTGACCTTGGCCAGTCTGTTGTCCTTACACACTTTTCAAAGATCTTCTTCTCTGAAACTGCTTGGCAAATCAAAGTGAAATTTTATGTGGAGCATCCATGGGTAGGGGAGACGAAAGTTTGATTGCGAAATCCAGGTCACATGACCAAGATGGCCGCCACGCCCATATATGGTAAAAACCTTTCAAAAATCTTCTTCTCCAGAACCGGCAGGCCAGTTTTCATGAAACTTGGTATGTAGAATTTGGGACTCCAGCCCATCATAGTTTGTTGAAATGATGACCCTATGATGACCTTGACCTATTTTACGGCAAGGTCAATTTTGGAAACATAGGCTTTCACATGGGAAAAGGCGAAAACAAACTGTTGCAGCCTGAGACCTGAAAGTTGCTAGATGCAGACAACTAATGGAGTCAATGAAGGTAAGTAATTAATGAAGGCCAAGGTCATGTCTTGACCTTGGCCCAAGGTCATTTAAATATCAAAATTAAAATTATGGTTTTCTCAGAAATCACTGGGTTTGGAAACTATTGCAGCCTGAGACCTGAAACTTTGCAGATGCAGACAACTTATGAAGTCAATAAAGGTGTGTGAGTATTCAAGGTCAAGGTCATTTCATTATGACTTAATACTCCAAGATCAGGCTTCAGGTGAGCGTTCTCAGGACCAATGGTCCTCTGGTTAAATTACTTGGCTGGTTATATTTTCAGGCACATTTTGGGTGTCATGGCATCATGTTGGGTAGAAGTCCCATAAAATGGAGGCAACATCCCGATATGACCACAGCTGTTGACTGGGATGCTAAGCCACAATCAAACAAACAAATCATATTATAGGCTGTTACAGGTTTCCAAGTGGGTTCTCATTTTACAACCTAAAATTATGCTCAGAGGCAAAAGTTTAGTCAGGGAAAATATATGTAAAATCCAATTGGGACTGTTTAAATCACTGTAGCTTCAAAATTCGTAGATAGATTTCAGTTGAAATTACCAGTAATAATGCTGAGAATAAAACGGAACATTTCCAAGAAAAACAACTGGAATATTATATGTGGTTTTGCCTCAGTACATACATACACCGGTTTTCCGTCTTATTTTAATTCAAAGGAAGGTAATCTCTAAATTCCGAATTTTTGACATGGTATTTCTTGAGACTGTGGCTGAATTTTGCTCAGATGTTTTGTTTTCGGATTTTTGTCACTGGCAATAGCCTCTATTCAGCAACGCTATATACAAAAGCAACGATTTTATCATTTATCTGGTAGTTACAAAAATGATGTTTTTTCGAAAAAGGACAATAACTGTGTCCAAATGTACAACTTGTAGATTTTCTTATCAAATTTAGAAAGGAAGTGGCTTTGCAAATTTAACAAGATGGATCAACTAAGGCAATCAGCGGTATAAAAGAGTTTCAGGGCTTGTCAAAGTTACTGACTAAACTTTATCCCCTCAGTATATGAAGAAAAATGCACATTTTTACATGCATGTAGTTTGTACATCTGATCTGATTTACCTGTGGCAGCCAAGAAATTATGACATTGTTACCAACTAAATGATGTGGGGATGGACAGGGGGGTATCCAATCCCCGCTTCCCTCCCCCTCTCTCCCTGCTTCCCTCCCCCTCTATCCCCGCTTCCCTACCCCTCTCTCCTTGCTTCCCTCCCCCTCTCTCTCCCCTCTTCCCTCCCCCTCGCTCCCCGCTTCCCTCTCCCTCTCTCCCCACTTCCCTCCCCCGCATCCCGCCCCCTCTCTCCCCGTACCCCCCGACCCCCCCTGTCCACCCCCCCAATGATATTACATGTCAAGCATGCTTGGTAGATCTATTACAGCTTTTTCATCAGCAGCTGTTATTTTAGATGTTTTAAAGCAAAAGAAAAAAAAATTCATTTTTCTGTGTAATTAAATAAACAGAATATGACAGATGTTGTTAATTCACAATTTAGAAGTTAGAAAGTTAATTTGGTTTCACTGTTTTTAGGTGGTAGGGTGTTAAATTTATTGAACTTTATTCTTGTCATCTTGATTCACTTACTTCGGCACAGTAATGAGGAAAAGCAAAAATTGAAAATTTCTAAATTGGTAAGATATAAACACTGTTAGGGATTTTAAAATTTTAATTTATTTAGCTCACCTGAGCCGAAGGCTCACAAGGTAAGCTTATAGGATGGCCATGATCCGTCATCCGTCCGTCGTCGTCATCCGTCGTCGTCCACAATTTCAAAGATCTTCTCCTCTGAAACCGCTTGACCAATCAAAACCAAACTTCATGTGGAGCATCCTTAGGAAGGGGGAACGAAATTTTATAAAAATAGTCCAAGTCACATGACCAAGATGGCCGCCATGGCTATAAATAGCAAAAACCTTTAAAAATCTTCTTCTTTCTGGAGAAGAAGATTTTTAAAGGTTTTTGCTATTTTGCCAGAAGGCCTATGATTTTGAAACTTGGCATGAAGCATCAGGGAGAGGAGCTCTACAAAGTTTATATAAGTCATGACCCTGGGATGACCTTAACCTATTTTACGGCAAGGTCAACATAGGTTGCCCATGCATTTGAATGGGGAACATTGTCAAAATGTCATTTGAAGGGAAAATCTTAAAGGAAATTGGCAAATGGACTGAATATTTATTATTCTGAAAAAAATTTGGGCCCTAGGGGCTTGTCTGCCCCCACCCCGGGGATTATATACATGTATATTACCATAATATTCAAAGATCTATTTCTCTGAAACCACTTGGCCAATCAAAGCCAAACTTCATGTGGAGCATCCTTAGGAAAGGGGAACGAAAGTATATATATAAATGGTCTAGGTCACATGTCCAAGATGGCCGCCATGGCTATGAATAGCAAAAACCTTTAAAATCTTCTTCTCCAGTACCAGAAGGCCTATGATTTTGAAACTTGGCATGGAGCATCAGGCAGAGGATCTCTATAAAATTTATATAAATCATGACCCTGGGATGACCTTGACCTATTTAATGGCAAGGTCAACATAGGTGGCCATGCATTTGAATGGGGAAAATTGTCAAAATGTCATTTGAAGTGGAAAAGTTGAAGGAAATGCGCAAATCGACTGAAGATTTATAAATCTGAAAAAAAACTGTACCCCAAGGGTTGGTCTGGACAAGATACATGTATATTACCATAATATTCAAAGATCTTCTCTGAAACTGCTTGGCCGATCAAAGCCAAATTTGATATGAAGCATCTATAGGAAGGGGAAACCAATGTGTACATAAATAATCCAGGTCACATGACCAAGATGACCACCATGTCCATATATGGTAAAAACCATTCAAAAATCTTCTACGGAACCGGTGGACCAATTTCAACAAAACTTGGCATGTAGCATTGTGGACTAGAGTACTTCATTGTATACATAAATTATGACCCTTTGATGACCTTGACCTATTTTACAGCAAGGTCAATATAGGTCGCCCATGACCATAATAGTCAAACAATTTTATTGGTATATGCAATGTATTTCCACATCTCAGGTGAGCGTTTACAGGACCATTGGTCCTCTAGTTAAGGATATAAGGTGAATAAAACAGTTAATAAGCAAACATGGCTATATGGGGCGTTTTTACCATGGCACAACTGGTACTATCATAGCTAGGGCAGAGGTTTGTACAGTTGCTAGAGCCTCACTTGTACTTTGACGATATGTATGTTTTCTGTAAGGCATTTAAATTATGGATGAATTGAGCATCTTTAAAGGTGGCTTTTAAGTGAGAGCATTAGATTTGATAGGTGAATAGGCATATAGCACACATTAAAGACTGCTGTTTTGTCAGAGCCGAGTGGAGACTATAGGTTAATACTTTGACCGTGCCACTTGACGTCTGACATAGATATGCATTTGTTGATCGGACTGCTAAATAGCTATGTTTCTCAATAATGCGACCCTATGGCAGTTAACAATATTTGGCTACATGCGTCACATGCCACTGGAAAAATGTGTAAAACAAATAGTGCCCCTTTTATCGTGTTTACAAAGCTTCATCACGTGAGTTCAAGCAGCACGGTCAAAATATTTTACCTATAGATTCTTAGCACTTTGATTGTAGTGCATTCTACGTACATGAAATAACAACAAAATGGACACTGATATGAATTTTAACCATGCCCAATGGTCTTGATAAACAATACTGAACAAAAAAAGAAACACAACAATTATATTCCACTAAATTTTGAGCAAACTATGGAACAATCAGAAATCATTTCATTTTTCCTTCTGCATTAGATATCAGGCTTCCGAATGCAAGAAACCGATTTTCATTTTGATGAGTATTTACGGAGTTATTCGATGCCGACCATGTGCATGCTGAAAGTAGTAAACCACACAGTGTGCATGCGCAAGCATTTAAATAATGGTACAATTTAAATCCGCTATGAACCCCCATTCAAAATCACCATGTACCACTTAGCAGCTAACTCAGATGTTAAAGAATTAAAATGAATAAAATTGAAATTATCCCCTTTCTATTAAACATATAGGGATTTACGAGCTTGTGTGTTGTTGAACTGTATTGCTTTTTCATGTATTTTATTAGGGAGCAGCTGACATTGTTTCTTTGATTTGGAGATTCAAGTATGCGCATTGCAGGGCAAATCTTTCCCAATCTGCATTATTTAAGACGACAAAAAATTCTCATTCAATTTGTATCGAAATGAAAATCAGTTTTTTGCATGATATACCCTAATATCCTGTGAATGGGAATCATACAGCAACATACCTGAAATTATCAACGTTTTACACTTAAACTCGAAAATCCTTGGTGGCCTATTGTTGCGTTTCTTTTTTTGTTCAGTATATATAAACTGACATGTAAGTGCTTCACACATTATCGTAGGCAGTTTAACATGCCTCTATTTTAATGAGATTTGGATGTCGTAAAACGTCAATTACCTGGTGAAAGGTGGGAATCCACACAACAAGATATACATGATTACTCCTGCTGCCCACACATCTACTTTACAACCATACCTGAAAATGCAGGAGAGCTTGCAACACAAGTTTGACAACTTTCTTATCTGTCAGTATCCACCCAAAATGGAAAGTACATGTACTCTTTAGGCAACACGTTTGTTGTCAAATTGTTTAGCTTCTGCATGTTAACATCGAGTTATCATCTTTTACTAAAGCGTCACTGTCAAAATGTGCCTTTTTCACATAAAAGCCCATAGCTTTAAATAATATAATGCTTCACATATAAAATGAGTTGAAATGCAAAATACATAATATAGTTATATACCCAGTTTCTGCTAGAATCTCTGGTGCCACATAAGTAGGTGTCCCACACACAGTGTATAGAGTGTCCGTAGCATCAGTAGCCAGACCAAAATCTCCAAGCTTTAGAGACTTACTACCATCTCCATGGTCACACACCTGGTAGAAATATGAATAGCTGGTTAAACAGGAGGTTCAAAAAAGCAAATTACTTTAACTCAGAATTCAGAATTTTCTCTCTGTTTTAAATATTTACTTAAAAATACATGACATTTTTTGTATTACTTGGTTTCATTTAATCATGTGGCAATTCATTTTTTGTCTTCTGTATTTAAGCCTTGCAATGTAAAAGTCTTTGTGCAAACATCAGGCACCTTTCGTTAAATGTTTACAGTTTACTATTCTGTGCAAGGAAAGAATAAAACAGTGTACCCGCTGCCATTTGTGTCAACAGTTTTTAAAGATGTTATAAAAAGTGATAATGAATATTTTCTTTACTTGACTTCAAAAAGTTAATATTTATCCATGAATGCTGTGGCTGCATTTAAAATTTCAATGATCAATCAATGTCAATCGGTATATTTTCTTTACCAGTAAGTTTTCCGGTTTGATATCCCTGTGTACAATGTTAAGTCCATGTAGGTACTGTAGAGCACTGGCTAGGTTAAAGATCATTGAACAGGCAGTCTTCTCAGTATACTTGGTGGACATAGCAATAGCATCAAACAGGTCACCGCCCTGTAGTAGTAGAAAACAAAATGTAAGAAATGTTTGACATTTAATTCATGTTAGTCATTAGGCAGTTTAGGGGACAGTTGGTTTCTCTTTAATCTATGCTATGAGATTTTTATTTTCATTTTAACATTTATTTGCTGCTGTTTTAATACACTGTTTGTAAGTATGCAACAGAAAGGGATTCAGGGCCCAATTTCACCTAAAGCTTTGTACTAAACATGTCACATTATCATTGTCTGAAGTTCCTAGGAAAACAATGACTTTATGAAAGTGGCATGGTAGACAGCCTTGATTTATGTAATATGCTAAGAGATTGAAACCTATCCCCTATTTTTGACTCACTTTGACTAGCTCCATAACAAGATACAATTCTAGATGAGAGTTAAACTCCTCCTTCAACTCTATAATGTTGGGATGTTTGACTTTCTTCAGTATTGCAACTTCATTCTGTATCATATGTTCCTGAAAGTAAGGCAGTAAAATTATTTTAAACAATGTCTTTTTGCGTAAACATGACACAGTGTGTGACAGAGTTAAAAACAATTTCCTTTAAAAGTTGAGATTGTTTTAAAATGCACTGATTTATGGTCCAAGGGAATGAAGCCATTACAGAGCATACCGGTAGTTTGGACTTTGGATAAATGAAAATATAGGGATCAACCATGGTTTTCAGTGTTCAAACATTCGATGGATCATGAGGAAGGTGTTTGAACGAGTGTAGGACATGTTCCCCCCCCCCCGGACATTTGCCCCCCCCCCCCCCCCTCTTTGAAAAATGATGTCTGTGGACATCTGCCCCCAAACTGATTGGCAGTGTTGGACATTTGTCCCCTAATCAATGTGCATACATAGGACATTTACCCCCTCCCCTTTAAGGCCTAATCAATGAATAGCTTGGTTTACAATCATTAGGTCAAGTGCAATGTTCACTGACAAGTAATCAAATTAAAATCATACAGTTAAGTGAGTGATATTAATAATAGTGAGTCATAATAATCATAATGTTTTGTAATAACAAAACAATGTTTAATCAGCATGTATAGTACAGTAATTAACTTCATTATAAAATAATAATTACACGTATAAGCATTATTATAATTCTAATAAGGGCAATAGACAATATTAAACCTGGTAAAGTTAGTGAATCGGTTTGATTCTCAAAATAGGTAATTAAGTGATCTTGCAAATTTATGACAAAAGCTCTGAGAAAAATGTTACTGTCTGTACAGTGTATGTCCATCTCCTGGCTGGGGAGAAGGGGGCAAATGTCCATCTTTATACATTTGATGAGGGAGCAAATGTCCGCCCCCTTAGATTAGCTAGGGGACAAATGTCTTGACATGCCATTTTTGAGCAGGGGGCAGATGTCTGGGGGGGAACATGTCCATCCCCCGTTAGAACACAAGGCCGCAGGCCGCGTGTTCAAACCCCTTCCGAGTGATCCAGCGAATGTTTGAACACTGAAACAAACCATGGTTGATCGCTATTCTTGTTCAATCTAATCCACTTAAAATCTCTAGAAAATAACATAAACAACGCAAAAACTTGACGAAAACCGCGGAGCTTCTTCAACGTTGGTCATTTTGTTTCTACGAAACACATGACGTCACGTCGCATTGACCAATGACGTTGACCAAAACCCATGTTCAAATGGCACGTTAATTTCATGATTTGAACATGGGTTTTGCTGTTTGAACATGGCTTTCGACCAATCGAAAACGGCTTCAAACAGCTTTGCGCATACATATCTATGCAAGAATTAATATTAAAGTCAGGATTTTGTTCAGTGGAAATAGCAGTTATTGTAATGCCATGATTTTTTGTGTGAAAATTTGCTTAAAACAATCCTGTAAAATTAAGATGTTTTTCTGCAATCTGGTAGATGTGAAAGACCTACAATTTGCAGTATGATTTTTATAGCCCCGCTTTGAAAAAGTGGGGGCTATACTGGATTCACCCTGTCCTTCCCTCGTTCTGTCTTTCCGTTATTCTGTTATTCCGTCCTTCCGTCCTTCCGACATTTTTGTTTCCATTCATTATCTTGAGAATGGCTTGACAGAATCTGACCAAATTTTGCATACACATTAACATTGACAAGACCTAGCTTGGGATTGTAACCCGTCATTTTTTGCAAAATTGTGATGGAGTTACGGCCCTTGATTTACGTCAGAATTTCGTTTCCGCTCAATATCTTGAGAATGGCTGGACAAAATCTGACCAAATTTTATATGCACATCAACGTTGACAAGATCTAGCTTGGGATTGCTGCCCATCATTTTTCGCAAAATTTTGACGGAGTTATGGCCCTTGATTAACGTCAGAATTTCGTTTCCGCTCAATATCTTGAGAATGGCTGGACAGAATCTGACCAAATTTTATATGCACATCAACGTTGACAAGATCTAGCTCGGGATTGCTGCCCGTCATTTTTCGCAAAATTTTGACGGAGTTATGGCCCTTGATTAACGTCAGAATTTCGTTTCCGCTCAATATCTTGAGAGCGAATGGACAGAATCTGACCAAATTTTGTATGCACATCAACATTGACAAGATCTAGCTTGGGATTGTTGCCCGTCATTTTTCGCAAAATTTTGACAGAGTTACGGCCCTTGATTGACATCAGAATTTCGTTTCCGCTCAATATCTTGAGAATGGCTGGACAGAATCTGACGAAATTTTGTATGCACATCAACATTGACAAGATCTAGCTTGGGATTGTTGCCGGTCATTTTTTTGCAAAAAATTGACGGAGTTACGGCCCTTGACTGATGTCAAAATTTCATTTCCGCTCGATATCTTCGATATCTTGAGAACAAATTGACAGAATCAGACCAAATTTTGTATGCACATCAACATAGACAATATCTAGCTTTCGAACGTTGCCCGTCATTTTTCGCAAAATTTTGACGGAGTTATGGCCCTTGATTGTCAGAATTTCGTTTCCGCTCAATATCTTGAGAACGAATGACAGAATCTGACCAAATTTTGTATGCACATCAACATTGACAAGATCTAGCTTGGGATTGTTGCCTGTCATTTTTCGTAAAATTTTGACGGAGTTACGGCCCTTGATTGACGTCAGAATTTCGTTTCTGCTCAATATCTTGTGAACGAATTGACAGAATCAGACCAAATTTTGTATGCACATCAACATTGACAATGTCTAGCTTGGGATTGTTGCCCGTTATTTTTCGATAAATTTTGAGGGACTTACGGCCCTTGATTGACGTCAGAATTTCGTTTCCACTCAATATCTTGAGAATGAATTGACAGAATCTTACCAATCTTTTTTTACGTGCATCAACATCAACAAGATCTAGCTTGGGATTGTTACCTGTCATTGTTTTTCTCACACTGGAAAAAAGCTCAGAAGCGGGGCTATAGTCAGATCCTCTGACAATTCTAGTTTTTTCCATTTTTTGATATATTGTTGACAACATTTACCTTTCCTCTACACTTCTCTTTTTCTATGATCTTCAATGCATATCTTTTCTTATCTCGTCTGAAATCAGAGGAGAATAGATTCATATGCAAATTATATACCATCTCTGTAAGAATATTAATAAAACAAATGTACTAGCCTTTTTCAATAGAGATTATATGCTCCTGCCTTTTTATGGCTGTAAAACATGTGTCTACTTTTCCTTCTACACTGCTCAAGACTGATTACATGTAGAACCATGTTGTTACTGTCAATGTTTTATGTTGGTAGGATACTCTCAATAGTTATACATGCACAGTATAATCATTACCATATAAACCCTATGTACCTTTTGTATGTTTATTGCCTCCCTTCACTTTTATAAAATTGATTACTAACTTACTTGTCAATACATTCTCTAACTATAGCAAAGTTTCCCTCTCCAATCTTTTTCCCTATCTCATATTGCTGGGCTAAAGTTGGTGGACCTATGATTAACTCTTCTGAAATTTAGAAAAATATATACCCATCAAAAGAAGTTTTGCACCATTTAGATTTTTTCATATTTCTAAGTGACATTTTGACTAACAAATTTTCAACCTAGCTTTTTGAATTTGCACAGTCTTAAAGAGTTTGATAATGTGTGTGATAAGACCAAAACGAATTGCGGAAACGATTTTAGGAAAAATTAAAAATTCCCATTTTCTGTAAATACAGAAAATTGGAAAATCGAAAAAATGCCACCAAAAATTACACAGAGTTAAGAACACATTTTTGTTTCCCAATTTACACACAAGAGCCCCAAAGCTAAAGATTAAGCCTAAAACAATTTTAAAAATCTCAAAATTTTGGTATTACCAAAATTTTGAGATTTTTAAAATTGTTTTTAGAAAAAAATGTATTTTTTGACAAAATTGCACATTTTGAGAAAAAATCATAAATATTGGAGAAAATGAGTAAAATCAAAATTCGTTTCAATTTTTGAACACTATGAGATGTTTTGACACCAAAACCTGCCGCTTGTTTTCTTTCTGTTAAAGGCGATCTCATGTCAAAGATGCTGCATGAGTATGTTTTTGATATGCAGCTTTTAAAAAAGGCAGAATTTGGATGGGTTGAAAAGCAGTACCTCCAGTTAAACATGAAGGGGTGTTGCATGCTGTGTTTGAAAGAAAAACAATCCATTTTATTGGAGAGACGAGTTACCGGTATAAGCTTTATCTTAGAATTTAAACAAAATCTCAAAAATCGTTATTTTTGGTCAAAAATAGTGTTTTTGTTAAAAAAATTCAGTTTTTAGTTTTTTGCTTTAAATGATTGCTTTCAGTATCTTAAGTGAGGATGTGAAACAAATTCAGGTTTGGAAGCCCAGAAAAAAAGATAGGCTTTTTGCTGCATCCCAAATTTTGGTGTTTTTAAAAACATGCATTTTTGCACATTTTTACTTTATCTTTTTAAAAGAAAATATTGATTTGTTATTCATGAAGTCCAGGCCTTTAACATGGTATTAAGTTTTAAAAGTTTTTTTTTGAAAAAAGATCGATACTTAACATTATTTTAAAATGAGAAACATATTAACTGGTGCAAAACTTCTTTTCATCAGGAAAACATGTCCGTGAAATGCATACCCCCTCAAACCCCTCTTTTATATAGCAAAACTGGGGTATGCAGGGGTATACCTATTTTTCTTATTTTTGCTCCAAAACATAGATTGTGGGTACTCGTTAGAACCGCCTCGGCGAGGCGGTTCTAACGTGTATCCACAATCTATGTTTTGAGCAAAAATAAGAAAAATATCAAAAATTTTCAGCTAAAAGTTTTCAATTTTTAA
This sequence comes from Rugalucina vietnamica, assembly GCA_964017185.1. NCBI lineage: Eukaryota > Metazoa > Mollusca > Bivalvia > Lucinida > Lucinidae > Rugalucina > Rugalucina vietnamica. The sequence goes on from OZ024869.1 coordinate 95,155,082, forward strand.
AGCTAAAAAATCTCTGTATATTGCATGGGCAAGTTTTTGTAATGTGATGAATATATATCAGCCTTCGCATGGGAAAACCAACAATTTTGGTTTCCGACCAGGTCTGACATAAACCAGGCTCTTCAGCCTCAGAAGCAGGCTAGAAGCTTGAAATTTTGTATTTAAAAAGAAGAGGAGTTGCACTATCTGTGTAGCGAAAACAAAGATGCTGATCAGCTGTGCAGTTACTGCACAGCTGATCTGGGTTTTTGTTTTCAACCTATGCATTTTGTTGGTCTTCTCATGCGGTGGCTCATATAATTATTAGCACATGCATTAAGATACATTTGATAAGCGCGGTGGTGTAGTGGTAGAGCATAGAGGAACACAAAGTGTTTAATTACTTCTTAATATTTGGTTGGAGTTATAATTTATAATTGAGCCACCACATCACAATCTGCATATGTGAAAACAAAGACGCAGATCAGCTGTGTAGTAACTACAGCTGTGTTGTAACTACACAGCTGATAAGCACCTTTGTAGGTTGTACAATCCCTCTTCAAGCCTCTAGCCTGGGCCGATTTCTGCCAGACCTGGTCGGAAACCCACATTGTTGATTTTCTCATGATGCGGCTCAATTTATAAAGTCTGATACAAACCTCCATCTATACCACTGAATGTTCTGTACTTGGGCTGAAATCAGAAATAATAAAATTATACATTTTTTGTGCTTTTCAAGAGGATAACCCACCATTAGCTATCATGAAGTTTTGGAATTTGAAAACCAATGATATTCTCATAAAAAGGAAAATTGATTTTTAGAAATAAGTTATTATAAAAATTGCTATAAAAAATCATTGTAAAGGGGAGCATAATGCATGCAGGTCTTTCCAGACTTATTTGGCTAGTATACCTTTTTGCATGAACTGCTGCTGCATATGGCACCAATTACGTTGGTTTGAGACTATACATGTAACCATATTTGTACCATTAATTAAAGCACATTTCATGGACTTTAACGGCGATAACATTTTAAACTTACAGCACTGACAGGCTTTGATCTTTTAGGAGATTTGGGTGGGACTGGGGACTCTCCTGGGCTGATGTTTTCTGCTGGAAGAAAAATAATTAACTTTTATGGTAGTTTCTTAAATATAGACTAATACATGGTGATGATGAATAATGCAAACGTTGCCTTACAGGAACTTATCCAAAAGTACTGCTGTTGCCCGTCAGTGCTAACAATGTTGAATGATGCCAATGCTAATCTATTGTTTGTATAGTGGCCAATGCTAGTGCTACTCATTTGCAATACAATGTATATATTGAGCCTACACCCCTTTCACATGCAGTGAAAGCCCCTATTCTAAAAGCAAAACAACAGAGATGCCTTACCATTACCAGGCGACCTGTTTCCGGTACTGTTTGAAGTCACTGACCGTCTCCCGGCCTTTGCCGACCTCAGGGTCACCCGGGGGTCTGTGGACCGAGGTCTGTAGGGATTGACTAGTTTCACCTCTGAAAGATCAGGTCAATTAGCCAACGTTTCTCAAAATCAGCGTCGAACATGGAACTAAACTACGCCCATAGTTGACCAATGATCAATGTTTCTGAGCATAGCTGAACACAGTACGCAATATAAAACAGACCATTGATCAATGAGAAAATAAAAATGCAAAATTATAGGATCTATGCCAGACCGAGATGGAAAATAAATGCTCGTAAATTGACTTCAAACAAAGCAGATTCCGGCCTGTTAAAACACCAGCTGCAAATGACAGGGCAAGTAAATGAGACACAATTGATTAGGGACATTTTCTACAAATATAATGACTAATCCTTAAAGTCCTGCCATTCATATTGAAAACTTCAGCGCCCACTGCATCCTCTTCTTGCTGCATGCAAATAAAGCAAAGCTTTTTCGTGAAAGGGACACAGCAATAGTAAGTGGGTATATACTCATATGGTTATATTCCAGTCGTATGGCGACATAGTTAAGGAACTGGCCACTTTTTGAATGAAACAACCATCGAAAGGTTTCTTACCATTATTGTTAAGGTTGAAATCATCATTACTCCGTCTCTCGTGACCATACGCCACAAATATCGTGTCATCTAGGAAGAAATCTGCCAGACACGTTACCTAAAATAAAAAAATGAGACAAATGGTTGTCAGATGCCAAAAATCTTCTTTGCATTGAAGCATGGGACAATGCCGAGACACTCTAAATTCGGCATTCATAGACTTTCAACTTGAATTTTGGTCACACTTGACACAGTGGTTTCAATTAAATTTATCTGAGTTCTTGTTGCTAATGCCAAAGTTTCGTTTCATCACCTTGTTCGTGTTCTTGTTAACCCAAAATGGTCCGGTTATGAATTAAATCGATTGAATCGCATGTCCATATCGTGCTATTTAATATAGATGATGTACACTCATGCATACGTCTCTGTTTTAAGACCGTACTTTGTGTCTCTTTTGTGCGTGCTTATGTTACTTTCTATTTTACGATTAGATACTTCTTTTATTTATGTTTACTTTTATTATTATTTCAATTTTGACGATAAATGTCAGTTTTAATCCGTTTAAAGCTGATACAGCAAACTCCAAAATGATCCATGGCGACATTCCTTTTTTTTTTATTCAGTTTTACGTCCCTTTCAAGATTATTTCAGCTCAGATCAGACGGGTCAATCAGTAGGTGGGCGAAAACGGGAGAACCCCGAGAAAAAACACTTGGCACACCCACAAGCAGAACACGGCTTGTCTCACATGTGACCAGTGTGGGGCTCGAACCCACACCAGACACAGCGGTGACATTTCTTTTACATTTCCTGTACATTTCTTTAACTCAATAAAGATGCTGGCATCCTTCCACGGGACACTTACTTGAATTCATGCTTACATTTAACAAGGAAATTGCTTGGCAAGCTTAAGGCAATCTTATAAACCTATTGGCTTCGAATCTTGTTTTTAAGAGTAACTTTTGCACCCTTCAATGCCTTGGAACTGAATGAGCTGTTGTGAGCATATCGAGAACCTTAAAGTGTTGTTGGATTATACTGAAATGCTAAATTGATTTCCCCAAGTTTCCGGCATGCCGAGGCGATCATTCAAACGTGATAATTTTATTTGTACAAACTTAATTGGCTGATCCATTTCCTAGAAATGCTTAAAAGAATTGATTTTCTCTAGTGTATTAAACGTAATGTTGAATTCCCTATGTTTTCAGTCTCGTCATATTCCATAATTCCGACATTTATCATTTTATGGCCTGTGAATCAACATGTCCCAGTGGATGAATCCTTTTATGCAAAGTTTGGGTAAATTTGGCGACAGGCAGAAAAAAAAATAGCCATCAATCAGCCTGTATAATACTTACGCCATTCTAATGTCTGAAAGCTTTCATGAAAATAAAATTACGAAAACAGACGTTGTCATCTTCCTAGCTTCATAAGTCAAGTGTGTGTGTTTGGACTCTTTGGAGTACATTTTGGAATGAGTCTGACTCACGACAAGACGAAACACACAAACGACTAACATAACCAGGAACATGCCAATCACATCTGGGCAGCCAGTGCCGATAAGAAAATGAACAGCGTATATAAATGTACCATTGCATTTGAACCGACGGTTAAATTTTTGCCATATAGATTCTGCGAAAATGCAACATTCCTCATTAGAAATGCTACAATGAACTCGACAATGGAGAATCATCGACAATGGCGAATCACTCGTAAAGATATTGCAGAATTTCTTGAAACTTAGACAAAATATTATTTATTATATACTCGATTATATAACTCAGTCATTTACTTTCATCTATGCCTTGAGGTTTGGTAAAAGAATGGAGTCAAAATTCCACCGGACAATAAAATGAGGGTTGCTGAAACGCTTGACCCCTTAACTATTTAAAGATGCCTAGTTTATTGTTCCACAAAAAGTGATGTTCGGATAAAATGTGTTTCTTACCTCGTTTCTAAGCACTTGATTATGACCACTTTAGCATTACTTTAATGCCTAATATCCCTAGTTATGCAATATTCCTGTTTTTGAAGGTAGATATAAGCGGGGAAAGATGTACATGTAAATTCGACAATAGCGAATCATACTTTGTATGGTGAAAAGAATGTGCACAAAGTAATGATAATCTACATTTGGAAGGCTTGAGGAACCATTTGGTTTGGTCAATGGCGTAACTAATATTGATGAAAGTCGTGGTTTAACCATCTCGCTTTTAGGCTTACATTGATTCGTTAAATCAATTCGGTATAATTGACCTTTCCGATATGGCATTTGCTGTTGACAGTGAATGTAAAGCACAAAAGCAAATTAACACAATGTTATCGATTACCCATGATGGCACCATTTGTGTGCAAAAATACCCTTCTAGAATGGTTTCTTTTGGGCTATAGACTATTTGATTCGCCATTGTCGAGTTTGGTTCGCCATTGTCGAATGCGGGAGGTATCAGATCAACAGAGTTATCTCCCATTAAGAAATTGAATGAATTAAAATTATTATTTTTCTGTAAAGCTGAGATACATGTATCATTAGATGTTCTTAGTACCAAATAGAATAACATTCCCATGATCATGTTTAAAATAATAGCGTTTGACCTCTTGGTGATTCGCCATTGTCGAGTAATGGGACTATGCATATTACGGCGTTTTCAGAGCCGGGCAAGCCGGAATAACGCAGTCATAATTTTCGGATTTTTTGTCGAAACCAAACGGATATTAAAGTATTAGGCTATTAATCTGTAGCAAAGGAAGAAAAAATGAGTATAATTTAAATAGAAACAGCCTCATATGCCAATTGGGTTACTTGTTCATTATCGAGACTGCTGTCTTGCTTTTTGAATATATGCATAATAAATGGTATCGTTTAAATCACAAGAACGATCAAGAAATAATGCTTTCGAATTTCATGGTTTTGCATAAAGTAATAGATCTAAATCAATTCTGTCATATTATGAAAAGCCTGTGTGCAGCATCCAAAGAGCACTTTGGACTATTAAAAGTATGAGGACAGCGAAAGTCACTCGGGAGATCTGCGACGTACGGCGTATATAGTTTTACACATGTAATAATGTATTTGTTCCTTTCTGCTGATTTCCATATACACATTTTTCGATCGAGCATATTTGCATAGAACGAGTCATAGATAACAATAGGCACAGAAGTATTAGTTCGGTGCTTATATAGTAACGATAACATAACGATAATTCATGGCTTTGTACCGATGTGTGATATTGTAGCATGTATTCTGTTGACTCAGTTGTTCAATATTTCCTGAGAGATGATTGAAGAGCTATCAGGTGCGAAAGCAATTAGACAACAATCCAAGAAAAATACCCATAAGACCTGAATCATATTTTTATAGCCTCAACCCTTCAATGTATTATTCTATAGCTATAATTGTAATGGAAAAGGCCCATATAGATATCCATCCGAGAAAAAAAGAAGTCCGGTTTTAAAAGATTGTTTATTCGTCAATATGATTATTTTAGGATGTAAAGCTGTAGACATACAAAAAGTAAATCGATTGTTTTGTCAATTGGGACACTTAAAAGTTTGAAAGTTACTAACGTTTCAAATTAAAAGGAATGCTTAGAGTCCATGGGTAGTGATTCGGTCGGCGGTCATCAGTCTGCGGTCTTTGCAAGCCTTAGGCATATTCGTCCCCAATTATTTCGATACAAATTGTTATTTCGGTTTCTAATCTATAAACGACATGCTTAAGACATGATTTTATCATTGATTATGCCTGTAGTGCCTGTCTGTTCTTCATAATAATAATAGTTCATCGCGGTTTGTATTTAGCGCTACACTGCCGTGGTCACTTCAATAGTTTTTTTTTATGATAACCTTGAAGGTACGAATGAAGCCGAGATAGCCTGATTCTCTTTTCTCTTCTAGTAATCTAGGGCGGGAAAATGATTCGGTATCAATTAAGCATGGCACTGGTTCCTATTCCGAATATATTTACATATAACATAAACCTGATAACGGGAAACCAGCCGCCATGATAAATGGCAACTATTTTTAGATTATTATTTATAGACCATAAATATTAATAATAACATGGGTAATGCCGTTAAAAGTCTGTCGGCCCCATTAGCTCAGTGTGTTTAAGCATCGGTCATCTAACCAGACTCTTACAGGTTCGAATCTCGCCGCGTATCCGGTATTAATTTTTTTTTTTTTTTTTTTTTTTTTTTTTTTTTTTCGTTATCATAATAAGTTTCTTTTCTTTCTTCATTCGTTTTTATTCTTCCTTTTTTATGGAGTCTATTTACCAGTACGCTGAAAAAAGTTGTTCAGTACTGGCGATAACTGGTAGGCTCAGACAGATGAATGTTGCATTATCAAATGAGCCGCGTCATGAGAAAACCGGATTTTTGCCTATGCGAAAACAAAGGCGCAGATCAGCTTTCGCAGTAACTGCGAAGCTGATCAGCGCCTTTGTTTTCGCTACACGGATAGTACACTTTCTCTTCTTATTAAATCCGAAATTTCAAGCTTCTATGCTGCTTCTTGGACTGTACATGTCGGTTTGTGTCAGACCTGGTTGGAAACCCCGAAGACCGGTTTTCTCGCGTCGCGGCTCATTAATACTGAATTTTGAAATGATGTTTAACCGTATCTTCAATGGCAAAAAAGATAAATGTATTACATAGGTGTAAATTATGTAAAGTGTATGTTGAGATATCTGATGATTTTCACAAGTGATTGATATCAGCCGATATTTTAACTGTAAATTTCTGATAACTTTTGACGTTTCCATTCACTTGACGTCATTAAAAAGTGTTTCACGTCAGAAATTCTAACGCCTTTAACTCAGTTATTTAAGAAATAACATAAAGTATTGGTGTTCATGTTCTTAATTTTTTTATTTAGAACGTAAGGAAGAGTGTACCAAAAATATTTGTGTTTTCAATATTTTTTTGTTTTGCATTTTCACCGCCTGCCTCTTCAATGGGAAAATGTACAAAATCAACACACTCGATTAAATATATTTGGTATTCAATTCAAAAAAGTAAAATATACTCTAAGTATATACCCATACCCATACATACACGTCAATCTTGAAAAGTCAGTCGCACATTAACGTACAAGACAAACGCGACCCTGGCGTATGAAAAAAATCTCAACACGCTGAATAAGAAAATTTGCTTCTTAACATTTAATTACCTATAGTATAGGACTTACGGCTAATCAATTACTAGAATCTAGTAAAACCACAACATGGAAGTATGGAGAAATTTGCAACCTCTTGGCGTGATTTGTTTGTTTGAATTGATGCTTTACGTCCCAGTCAACAGCTAAGGTCATGTTGGGATGTTGCTTCCATTTTACAGGACTTTTACCCAAAATGAGGATGTCATCACATCCAACAAGCTTGAAATATAACTATCCAACTAAGACCCAAAAGGCTTATACGTATGGATGGTTTGACTTGAAATGTTTCCTCGGCAGGCTCAGACAAGCGCGGTTAACCAGTAATCAGACGGTCGGTCAATGTATTTAGCTTTACCTGGAGGCACAAGTAGCCTATATCTATTTCTTTAGGCCCCAATGGGAGGAGGGCCCATAGTCTCTATGGTGAAATTAGCAGTCACAAATGATTAGCGTGTGTCTAAGGTGTGTACAGGTCGTATAATAATCTCAGCATGCTGAAACTTTTGGATTGCATGTACTTTTGTACAGTTATGTTAAGCACACAATACAGTATACGCGCGTATCAAACGTTTAATGTAACGCGTGTTGAACTTATTCGTATAAGACACATACCCGAGACACGCCGAGCTTTAAGCATGCTGCATGCTTAAAATACTTTAACGTACACCAAGCGTACAGAACGCACATGTTCGAGGTTTGTGGACACCTTGGCTAGCAGGAAAAGTAAAGTGCTGTTGTTTAAGTGTTTTTGTTTTTGTATAAATATAAGCAGCAATATCTTATGAGCATATTTGAGGAATTTGTTTCAATTTGAAGTATCAACACGTTAAATATGACATATTTTCTACTTAAGCGTACGTAGGGCCACACGGGACAGGTGCCAAAACGTCAACAAAATGTGACGATTTTCATATTGTGTTTTTTCCCTGTCAAACGGCACTTAAATATGTTATAACATTAAAATATTTCGTCCTAAAACCATATAACACTGACTTCAGTTTCAGAAAGATTCCGACTTGGCGGTAGTGTTGTTTGATTTATGTGAAAAAAAAAATCAGAAGCAGACCGAAAAATCTGTTTGAAATAATGGCGTAATTTGACGTCGGAGAACAGCCGACGCCGATTGTATGTTTCGTTAAGGAAATCACCCACAGATACAATGAAAATGTTACAAACAACAGAAACGTCATCGGTCTGTCAGTTACTATTTAGTTCACAGTAGTTGTGGCACAGACGATTTTCAGCTGCTCAGAAGTCCACATATGATGATAAACGGAAGATCACCTGTCTGGCATGCTCGCCGCAAGAAATTGTTACACATGTTCAACAGGTGGACGAACAATTTTGCGAGAATTGGTACGGCGTATCTGCATTTGACAGCTGGATACACAGACATAAAAATGTTGATAGCCAAGGATCTTTTGTTTAAATAAAATACCCTGAAACAAATGTATAACGCGATGGCGGCTTAAAATGTCAAGTAACGTCATATAGAGACGTTGACCTTTGCCCCGCACTCGGTTCGGAAGTGCAGGGAAAAGGCTGTAGATGACGTGTTTTTGTCAGATTTTAATAAAATTTCTTGTATATTTGCTTATAAAATACTTTTGCAAAAGCAGATATATTCATTTTTCTGTTGAAAATATAAATGGTGTACACGAACTTTTCTGACAAACCATGTATGTATTAAACGCATTTGTTACGCTTCTGATGTTTGTTGAATCAAGGTATCTCTATGTCTATGGAAATACATTGGTTGAATTTGCGGCATATTTTTCCACACGCTCGGTGCGCGGTTTGTCTTATACGTTATTGACAGCGATAGAAAATTGAGGCTATTGATATGATACTTGTGTCATATCTTTTCTTGTTCCATTAATAGGCATGTGGTTAGTTGAGTCGATTGCATTTACAAACCGTCAATCATTTTTCTTTGGCAAGTAACTGCTTATCATTATTTTTGTGTGCTATGTGTATTCGCATATCACAGCGGTTTCAGTTCGTTGTCTACTGCCGTTCATGGCCCTTACTCGGTACCTAACTGCTGTTAGATTGTGGAACTTTTTCTCACTCATTATCCTTTTATTACCGCATTACCATAAACCATGGCGCTGGAGTTCATTATATTACTACTGGTTACTGAGACTGTCCATCATACCTTAAGTGGTTATCAGAGGAAATTAAATGGACAATAGACACTTATCGGGTATCACAGCCAATAAAAGAGTCAGTAAATTAGTTGTTCATGGTGACTCAAAATCGATTGACCGGTTCTTATCAGTCGCCAGTTGAATTAATTCCAGGCTTTCTCAGACTTTCAGTTAGTCAGAAAACAATTAGATAAACGATTGCCATTTTAAAGCTTTATATTCTACGTGTGGGCATGGTTATCACTCCAAGCTCAGAAGAAACTTCCATTTAACAAAATCGAGACAAAGTAGTGGCATTTAATTTTAAAGGTCACCTAGCAATTAATGCAATACTATGCATACGTTGCATATATGATTTAAAATGCAGGTGTTGACATTTCCTAGGAACAGTTCCATGTTTGCAATATTTGAAAAACACCTTTATCGTAGATACAGACGGAAGTGCTGGTGGGTTAGAGGTTGTTCTCTTAGAACGATTAAACCATATGTTTGGTTTGCCGTAGCGAAATGTTATACCCGACATCAAAGTTTAAAACAGCAGATGTATACACTGAACAAAACAGAGTCTCAGAGATCAATTAACAGATTAATGCCGTTTATCATATTAAAAATATTTGTGTCCTGTACATAAGTTGGTATGGCACAACCCCAATGTCTGATATATTTATTTGAACATTCTTTCACTCGTGATCTTGTCTGACCTGTAATAATTTCACGATGATCTAAAATTTATTTTGTTGCATATTAGTTGATTAGAATTCATTCACTCATTATTGATCTTGAAATGTGAAATATACATTTTCAAAATCAACTCAGTTACTAGACTCCTGTTTTGAATTTCTTGTATTTTAATGAACTGTTTTAAAAGCGTCTACAAAGCCGGTATTTAAGTACTGCTTAATTGAAATCTTACCAAATCAGTGCTTGCATCTTTGATATGATCTGTTTTTATAGCTTCAACCCTTCAATGTATTATTCTATAGCTATAACTGTAATGGAAAAGTTCCATGTAGATATTCATCCGAGAAAAAAAGAAGTCCGGTTTTAAAAGATTGTTTATTCGTCAACATGATTATTTTAGGATGTAAAGCTGTAGACATACAAAAAGTAAATAGATTGTTTTTTCAACTGGGACACTTAAAAGTTTGAAAGTTACTAACGTTTCAAATTAAAAAGACTGCTTAGAGGCCATTGGTAGTGATTCGGTCGGCGGTCATCAGTCTGCGGTCTTTGCAAGCCTTAGGCATATTCGTCCCCAATTATTTCGATACAAATTGTTATTGCGGTTTCTAATCTATAAACGACATGCTTAAGACATGATTTCTATCATTGATTATGCCTGTAGTGCCTGTCTGTTCTTCATAATAATAATAATAGTTCATCGCGGTTTGTATTTAGCGCTACACTGCCGTGGTCACTTCAATAGTTTTTTTTTTTTTTATGATAACCTCGAAGGTACGAATGAAGCCGAGATAGCCTGATTCTCTTTTCTCTTCTAATCAAGGGCGGGAAAATGATTCGGTATCAATTAAGCATGGCACTGGTTCCTATTCCGAATATATTTACATATAACATAGACCTGATAACGGGAAACCAGCCGATAATGGCAACTATTTTTAGATTATTATTTATAGACCATAAATATTAATGATAACATGATTAATGCCGTTAAAAGTCTGTCGGCCCCATTAGCTCAGTGTGTTAAGCATCGATCTTCTAATCAGACTCTTACAGGTTCGAATCTCGCCGAGTATCCGCTATTCAATTTTTTTTTTTTTTTTTTTTTTTGTTATCATAATAAGCCTCTTTTCTTTCTTCGTTCGTTCATTCGTTTTTATTCTTCCTTTTTTATGGAGTCTATTTAGCAGTACGCTGAAAAAAGTTGTTCAGTACTGGCGATAACTGGTAGACCCAGGCAGATGAATGTTGCATTATCAAATGAGCCGCGTCACAAGAAAACCGGATTTTTGCCTATGCGAAAACAAAGGCGCAGATCAGCTTCGCAGTTTTTTTTTGTTATCATAATAAGCCTCTTTTCTTTCTTCATTCGTTCATTCATTTTTATTCTTCCTTTTTTATGGAGTCTATTTAGCAGTACGCTGAAAAAAGTTGTTCAGTACTGGCGATAACTGGTAGACCCAGGCAGATGAATGTTGCATTATCAAATGAGCCGCGTCACAAGAAAACCGGATTTTTGCCTATGCGAAAACAAAGGCGCAGATCAGCTTCGCAGTTTTTTTTTGTTATCATAATAAGCCTCTTTTCTTTCTTCATTCGTTCATTCATTTTTATTCTTCCTTTTTTATGGAGTCTATTTAGCAGTACGCTGAAAAAAGTTGTTCAGTACTGGCGATAACTAGTAGACCCAGGCAGATGAATGTTGCATTATCAAATGAGCCGCGTCACAAGAAAACCGGATTTTTGCCTATGCGAAAACAAAGGCGCAGATCAGCTTCGCAGTAACTGCGAAGCTGATCAGCGCCTTTGTTTTCGCTACACGGATAGTACACTTTCTCTTCTTATTAAATCCGAAATTTCAAGCTTCTATGCTGCTTCGGGGACTGGTCATGTTGGGATGTTGCCTCCATTTTACAGGACTTTTACCCAAAATGAGGATGTCATCACATCCAACAAGTGCTTGAAATATAACTATCCAACTAAGACACAAAAGGCTTATACGTATGGATGGTTTGACTTGAAATGTTTCCTCGGCAGGCTCAGACAAGCGCGGTTAACCAGTAATCAGTCAGCAGTGTATTTGGCTTTACCTGAAGGCACAAGTAGCTTATATCTATTTCTTTAGGCCTCAATGGGAGGGGGGCCCATAGTCTCTATGGTGAAAATAACAGTCACAAATGATTAGCGTGTGTCTAAGGTGTGTACTGGTCGTATAATAATCTCAGCATGCTGAAAATTTTGGATTGCATGTACTTTTGTACAGTTATGTTAAGCACACAATACAGTATATGCGCATATCAAACGTTTAATGTAACGCGTGTTGAACTTATTCGTATAAGACACATACCCGAGACACGTCAAGCTTTAAGCATGCTGCATGCTTAAAATACTTTAACGTACACCAAGCGTACAGAACGCACATGTAAAAGGTTTGTGGACACCTTGGCTAGCAGGAAAAGTAAAGTGCTGTTGTTTAAGTTTTTTCGTTTTTGTATAAATATAAGCAGCAATATCTTATGAGAATATTTGAGGAATTTGTTTCAATTTGAAGTATCAACACGTTAAACATGACATATTTTCTACTTAAGCGTACGTAGGGCCACACGGGACAGGTGCCAAAACGTCAACAAAATGTGACGATTTTCATATTGTGTTTTTTCCCTGTCAAACGGCACTTAAATATGTTATAACATTAAAACATTTCGTCCTAAAACCAAATAACACTGCCTTCAGTTTCAGAAAGATTCCGACTTGGCGGCAGTGTTGTTTGATTTATGTGAAAAAAAAAATCAGAAGCAGACCGAAAAATCTGTTTGAAATAATGGCGTAATTTGACGTCGGAGAACAGCCGACGCCGATTGTATGTTTCGTTAAGGAAATCAACCACAGATACGATGAAAATGTTACAAACAACAGAAACGTCATCGGTCTGTCAGTTACTATTTAGTTCTCAGTAGTTGTGGCACAGACGATTTTCAGCTGCTCAGAAGTCCACCTATGATGATAAACGGAAGATCACCTGTCTGGCATGCTCGCCGCAAGAAATTGTTACACATGTTCAACAGGTGGACGAACAATTTTGCGAGAATTGGTACGGCGTATCTGCATTTGACAGCTGGATACACAAACATAAAAATGTTGATAGCCAAGGATCTTTTGTTTAAAAAAAAAAAAAACACCCTGAAACAAATGTATAACGTGCTGGCGGCTTAAAATGTCAAGTAACGTCATATAGAGACGTTGACCTTTGCCCCGCACTCGGTTCGGAAGTGCAGGGAAAAGGCTGTAGATGACGTGTTTTTGTCAGATTTCAATAAAATTTCTTGTATATTTGCTTATAAAATACTTTTGCAAAAGCAGATATATTCATTTTTCTGTTGAAAATATAAATGGTGTACACGAACTTTTCTGACAAACCACGTATGTATGTCTATGGAAATACATTGGTTGAATTTGCGGCATATTTTTCCACACGCTCGGTGCGCGCTTTGTCTTATACGTTATTGACTGCGATAGAAAATTGAAGCTATTGATATGACACTTGTGTCATATCTTTTCTTGTTAAGTATAGGTCACATAAATAAAATGATATGATTATCTATTAATGAATAAAATGGCGAATACAACAAACCCGATGATAGTAGCTTTGTTCCTTTCTGCTTTCTGGTATGTCAAGGCGCAAAATGATCTACGCAAAATGTTAAAATGTTATTATAACATTTTAACATTTTGCGTCTTGACACACCTCTAGCTCCTTTTAAATCAATAATTCCGATTATAAATAAAATATATTGAATATAGATGATGTATGTAAATTTATGTTTATGCCGGTACTTTGAATTTCTTTAGTGCTACAGAACTTAAACGCTTATGAATTAATTGGCGAAATAGAATGTAAATTATCATTTTACAACGATACTTCTACAGATTTATTGGTTTTGAATTTTATTTTTAAGATCGAACCTAATTCAAATGATACACGCCAAAATGGTTCTTTACTCTATAAAGCTGCCGGCCTTCTTCCTTGAGACACGCAATTGCATTTATGCGTACGTTCAATAAGGAAAACTCTTGGCATGAGTAAGGCAACCTTATAAGCGTATTGGCACCTAATCGAGTTTTATGTGTTTCTTATACAGACTCCAATATCTTGGAACTAACTCGGCTTTTCAATAACCTTTAGTCCTGTTGGAATCCTGGAATACGACCCTATTTTCCTTTTTATAAATTTCCTTTTTATTTTCCTTTTTATAAATTTCGGCATATCGAGCTTTTAAACAAGACTTTATTTGTTCAAACTTAATTGGTTGATCCTTTTCCTAGAAATGCTATAAAGAATTGATTTTCGCTCGTGCAACCATATGTTCCATTCCTTATGTTTCCAGTCGTCATATTACATATTTCCAACATTTTATCATTTTATGTCCTGTGAATCAACATGTCCCGTAGGATGTATCATTTATGCAAAGTTTCAGCAAATAGGGAGGCTGGTAAATAAAATAGTCATTTATCGACACATATAGCACATACGACATTTCAATGTCTGAAAGCTTTCATGAAAATGAAATTAATGAAACGCATACTGTCACCTTCTGGCTTACAATGTACGTAAAAGATTTGTGGCTGGGCTCTTCAATGCGCAACGTTTTTTTAAATTAGATTCACGTTAGTCAAATCAAGCGTTCTTACCGTCCAGGAATGCAAAAACTAGGTCCCTACAAAGTTTGAAATAAGTGTGCCAGTGCTGACAAGAAAATGCAGAGAAGCGTAAACCACTGACTTAAAACGATGGTCAAACAAATCGAAATCGGCGAAAATCACACCCATTCATTGTAGAGGGAGGTGTACTGTGTAATATGACGTATTTAGAGATGATTAATCTTTTCATGGGTAGCAAGGACAAAAACGACAAAGCTCGACTGCCACACGGATTCCATCGAAATTCTTCGTAACAGTAACGCGTTTTATAGCAAGAAGATAAATCTAAATAGAAGCTGCCATATAGGCCCATTAGGTTACTAGTTCATTCAGTATCGAGACAGGCGCCTGGCTTTTTGAATACATGCATATAAATGGCATCGTTTTAATCCAAGAACGAAGAAATATTCATCGAATTGTTGTGAGTAATAAATCAATTCTGCTATATTTATTAGAGGTCTGCATGCAGCATGCAACTGTATGGCAGTCTCTAAATAAGATTTTACGTCCCTTTCAAGATTATTTCAGCTCATGTGAGAAGGGCCAATCGTTAGGTGGGGCGAAAACGGGAGAACCCCGAGAAAAAAACACCTTGCACACCCGCAAGCAGAACTTGGCTTGTCTCACCTCTAAATAAGAGCGTTCCGGTTCAAAGTACATGTATGATGATGATGTCTGTAAAGTTCCATTAAAATAAATCCACTGCAACATAAAATTTGCTCAGTCTTATCTGTTGAGGAGCTAATCATAACATATTTGGCCAAAGCAGAAACGTGTCTTAGAAAATTAAAACAATGTTTTCTGAGGAAAACTATGTCCCCCCAACCGTTTAGTAATTGAAGTGTAGTTACCTTGTGATATGAAGTTTTTCTAGGGAAGACACCATGTAAGGTGTGATAGTTTAAACTTGTTTTGGACCCTGTCTAAAATTGGGTCACAATCACCAAATTCTTATAAACTCTGAACCTCCTCACAACAATGCTTCTGTGCAAGTTTGGTCAAAATCCATCAATTAGTTTACAAGATATCGTATCGGAAAAACTAATTTCAACAGTTTTTATGGACCCGTGACCTTGGAAATTAGGTCAAGGTCATCAAAATCTAATCAACTTTGAGCCTCCTCCAAACAATGCTTCTGTGCAAGTTTGGTCAAAATCCATCAACTGGTTTACAAGATATTGCAGTGAAAAGACTAATTTCAACATTTTTTATGGACTCGTGACCTTGAAAATTAGGTCAAGGTCACCGAAATCTAATCAACTCTGAGCCTTCTCGCAACAATGCTTCTGTGCAAGTTTGGTCAAAATCCATCAATTGGTTTACAAGTTATCGAGTTGGAAAGATTAATTTCAACATTTTTTATGGACTCGTGACCTTGAAAATTAGGTCAAGATCACCAAAATCTAATCAACTCTGAGCCTCCTCCCAACAATGCTTCTGTGCAAGTTTGGTCAAAATCCGTCAATTGATTTACAAGATACTGCGTTGGAAAGACTAATTTCAACATTTTTTATGGACTTGTGACCTTGAAAATTAGGTCAAGGTCACCAAAATCTAGCCGACTCTGCGCCTTCTCGCAACAATGCTTCTGTACAAGTTTGGTCAAAATCCATCCATTCGTTTACAAGTTATCGCGTTGGAAAGACTAATTTTAACATTTTTTATGGACTTGTGACCTTGATTATTAGGTCAAGGTCACCAAAATATAATCAACTCTGAGCCTCCTCCCAACAATGCTTCTGTGCAAGTTTGGTCAAAATCCATTGATTGGTTTACAAGATACTGCATTGGAAAGACTAATTTCAATATTTTTTATGGACTCGTGACCTTGAAAATTAGATCAAGGTCACCAAAATCTAATCAACTCTGAGCCTTCTTGCAACAATGCTTCTGTGCAAGTTTGGTCAAAATCCATCTATTGGTTTACAAGTTATCGCGTTGGAAAGACTAATTTCAACATTTTTTATGGACTCGTGACCTTGAAAATTCGGTCAAGGTCACCAAAATCTAATCAACTCTGAGCCTCCTCCCAACAATGCTTCTGTGCAAGTTTGGTCAAAATCCATCAATAGGTTTACAAGATATTGCATTGGAAAGACTAATTTCAACAGTTTTTATGGACTCGTGACCTTGAAAATTAGGTCAAGGTCACCGAAATCTAATCAACTCTGAGCCTCCTCCCAACAATGCCCTTGTGCAAGTTTAGTCAAAATCCATTCATTTGTTCAGAAGATATCGCGTCGGAAAACCTAATTTGATCAGTTTTCATAGGCTGGTGACCTTGAAAATTAGGTCAAGGTCACCAAAATCTAATCAACTCTGAGCCTCCTCCCAACAATGCTCTTGTGCAAGTTTGCTCAAAATCTATTCATTTGTTCAGAAGATATCGCGTCAGAAAACCTAATTTGATCAGTTTTCATGGGCTGGTGACCTTGAAAATGAGGTCAAGGTCACCAAAATCTAATCAACTCTTTCCCCCCTCCCAACCATGTATCTATGCAAGTTTGGTCAAAATCCATCCACTGGTTCAAAAGATATCGCGTAAGAAAGAAGCTACGCGGACGCGGACGCCGACGCGGACGCCGACGCCGACGCCGACGGGAACCGCACCAAAAACAATATGTCCCCCACCTTCGGTTGGGGGGACATAACAATAGGCATAAACCCATATCTGGAGTATGGATTCAAGTCATCTGTATACCGACATGTTCATTATGTTGATCGACTCGGTTGTTGCATTTTCTGGAAGATAATACAGAAAATTACAGTGTAATAAGAGCTATCAGATGCGAAAGCAGTTAGAAGAACAATCTTGGAAAAATACCTATTCCATTCCATTTAAAATCTGACGTGCTACCCAAACCTGCCAGTACGTGTCTGCATCTGTATCTTTATATGCGTTTTTGAAACAACTCATGTTGCAAAGGCAATGAGATCACTCAGCATCCTTTAATCCGAAATGTCACTTTTGTTTCTGCGTTTGTTTCTTTGTGATTATTTTGAAGTGATACAATACCCTCTCGGCATGGAATATAAAGTTGTAAAATAACAATCATTTGAGTCTCCCCATGAGAAAACCAACAATCTGCATATGCGAAAACAAAGACGCAGATCAGCTTCGCGGTAACCGCGAAGCTGATCAGCGCCTTTGTTTTCGCTACACGGATAGTACACTTCCTCTTCTTCCTAAATCCGAAATTTCAAGCATCTAGCCTGCTTCTGTGACTGTACAGCCTGATTTGTGTCGGACCTGTTCGGAAACCACATTGTTGGTTTTCCCACCAGGCGGCTCATTTATCTAATTGTTTTCTGACTAATTGAAAGTCTGAGAAAGCCTGAGATTGTTTCAACTGGCGACTGATAGGACCCGGCCAATCGATTTTTAGTCATCATGAACAACTAATTTATAGACTCCTATATTGGCTATGATACCCGATAAGTGTCTATGCCCATTTCATTTCCTCTGATAACCATTTAATATGATGGACAGTCTCTGTGGCCAGTAGTAAACTAATCACATGTTCTGTTTATGGTGATGCGGAAAAACTGAATGATCTTCACTGGGGCCTTTATTCGTATTAGCTACTTCGTATACACATTTCTATGTGCTTGCTGACTGTTCATAAACTTGACAGAATTGGCTTATAACTTTATGCAAAACAACAATTCATGGAATTCGAAATTCCTCTTTCTTCTTTAAACGATGCCATTTATATGCATGAATTCAAAAAGCCAGGCGGCTGTCCCGATAATGAACTAGAACATCATGAAAATACCCCACTTTTATATAGCAAAACTGGGGTATGCAGGGGTATACCTATTTTTCTTATTTTTGCTCCAAAAAATAGATTGTGGGTACTCGTTAGAACCGCCTCGCCGAGGCGGTTCTAACGTGTACCCACAATCTATGTTTTGAGCAAAAATAAGAAAAATATCAAAATTTTTCAGCTGAAAATTTTCAATTTTTAAAGCTAAAAAATCTCAGTATATTGCATGGGCAAGTTTTCGTAATGAACCCAATGGGCATACAAGATCGCTTCCTATTTAGATTGATCTGCTTCTTGTAGAAGCACTCTACTATAGGCCCGATGTTCAAAATTGACCCACTGCATTTCTAATGATTCACCAAATAAGTATGCGTTTCTGTGCCAGAATCAAAAGCGAAGTTTTAACCGAGGTACATTATTTCAACAAAGTGTATGTAAATGCTTCGCAGCGATTGTCAGTGAATAGCTTGTACGTTTTACAAGAGAACGTCTGTTTCCTTAATTCCATTTTCATGAAAGCTTTCAGCCATTAGAATGGCGTAAGTGATATACATATTTTATTTACCAGCCTCCCAATGTGCCGAAACTTTGCATAAATGACACATCTTATAGGACATGTTGATAAACATGACATGAAATGATAAATGTCGGAATTATGCAATATGACGAGACTGGAAACATAAAGAATGGATCAGGAGGTAGCTCGAGTAAAAATCCATTCTTGTAAGCATTTCTAGAAAATGGATCAACCAATTAAGTTTGTACAGACTTTGTACAAATGAAATCTTGTTTAACAGCTCGGTATGTCGAAAATTTAAGGAAAATAATGTCGTATTCCAGTAATCCAATAGGACTAAAGGTAACCACTTAAAATGCTCACAACAGCCCATTAGTTCCAAGACATTGGAGCCTGTATAAGTAACACATAAAACTAGAAGAGCCGCATCGTGAGAAAACCGGATTTTTGCCTAGGCGAAAACAAAGGCGCAGATCAGCTTCGCGGTAACCGCGAAGCTGATCAGCGCCTTTGTTTTCGCTACTCGGATAGTACAATTCCTCTTCTACTTAAATCCGAAATTTCAAGCTTCTAGCTCTTTTCTGAGCTTGTACAGGCCGGTTTGTGTCGGACCTGGTCGGAAACCCCGAAGACCGGTTTTCTCGCGTCGAGGCTCAGGCTTGTAAGGTTACCTTACTCATGCCAAGCTATTTCCTTATTGAATGTACACATACAGTAAGTGTCTCAACATCTTGGAGTTGAAGGATTGTCGTCATGGACGTATTTAGGCGTGTATCATTTGAATAAAGCTTCGATCTTATAAACATAGAGGATAATTGCTTTTTGAGGTGAATACCAAATATATTTCATCGAGTGAGTTGAAAACATCAAAGTTTTCACGAGTGCGCAGCACGAGTGAAAATTTTTATGTTTGCAACTCACGAGATGAAATATATTTGGTATTCACCGAAAAAAGCAAATTTTCTTTTTATTTTATACAATACACGGGCATTTTCCAATTCACAAGGCAGGCGGTGAAAATGCAAAAACCAAAAATTTTTGAAAACACAAATAATTTTGGTACCACATTGTTCCTTACGTTCTAACTAAGAAAATGAATACCCACACTTTATGTTTTCGTTCATAAATAACGGAGTTATAGGCGTTTGAATTTCTGAAGTGAGACACATTTAATGACGTCAAGTAAATGGAAACGTCAGAAGTAATCCAAAATCTACAGTGAAGATATAGGCTGATATCAGTCACTAGTGACTTTTAATATCAGTGAGATTTGATATCAGTGAAATTTCATATCAATGAATGAAAATACCAATTTTATCAAGTTTTGATATGCATTGGTTTTCACTGTAAAGTATAAAATAAAAAAATTCAAACCCAATAAATCGGTGAGAAAAGTATCGTTGTAAAAGGATGATTTACATTTTATTTCGCCATATAATTCATAAGCATTTAAGTTTAGTAACACTAAAGAAATTCAAAATACTGACATCAAAGATAGATTTACATACATCATCTATATGACTCAAGCATGCGACATGGACATACATAAATACGATTAAATTTAAAAGGAGCATGAGATGAATGAATAAATCTGCACTTTGGCATAAGAATCAAGAACGCTGTCAAATAAACAAAACCACTTATACACATACAAGTAAGGCGTCATATTATAGTATATTATAGTCCCGGTTGTTCATGGCAATTCTTCATGCTTCTGATTTTTGTGGATATGAAACTTTAAAACTTCGCCAATTTTCCCTTTTTACGAGAGCTGAATATGTCGAGCTACTATCGTCGCGTTTGTTGTTTTCGTCATTTTATTCATTAATTGGTAATCATAGCATTCTATTTCTGTGACCTACACGTCTTTAAGAAACGGATCATATCAAAGATGCAAACACTGATTGGGTTAGATTTCAATTGATCAGTATTAAATATCGGCTTTTAGACGCTAAACACACAATTCATTAAAATACAAGAAATTCAAAACTTTAGATCAATTTGATTTTGAAAATGTGTATTTCACATATCAAGATCGATATTGAGTAAATTAATTCTAATATGCAACAAAATTCATTTTAGATCAACGTGAAATTTATACAGGGCATATAAGAGCACGAGTGAAAGAATGTTCAAATAAATATATCAGAAAATATTTACTTACTTATATCAGACATTGGGGTTGTGCCATACCGATTTTAGTGATGCTTCTTATTCACAATGTTGTTTTTTTTAAATGATAAACGATATTAATCTCTGAGACCCTGTTTTGTTCAGTGTATACATCAGCTGTTTGAAACTCAGATGGGTATAACATTTTGATACTACGACAAACCAATCATATCTCTTAATCGTTCGAAGAGTACCAGCGCTCGCGTCGGTATCTACGGTGTTTTACATATTGCAAACATGGAACTGTTCCTGTAGGACTTGGCAGCACTTGCATTTTGAAGTATATATGCAAAGTATGCATAGTACTGCATAAATTGCTAGGTGACCTTTAATCTGCCACTACTTTGCCTCGACTTTGTTACTGAACTTGGAGTGATACAATACCACCCACTCGTGGAATATAAAGCTGTAAAATTGCAATCGTTTATCTAACTGTTTTCTGACTAATTGAAAGTCTGAGAAAGTCTTGAATTGTTTCAACTGGCAACTGATAAGGACTGGTCAATCATGAACAACTAATTTATTGACTCTTTTATTGGCTATGATACCCGATAAATATCTATTGTCCATTTCATTTCCTCTGATAACCACTTAATATGATGGACAGCCTCTGTGGCCAGTAGTAAACTAATCAACTCCACCATCATGCTCTGGGTTTATGTCTGCCTATGGTAATGTGGATATAATAGGATGAAAAACAGGATCCGCACTCTAACGACGGTTAGGCACCGCTCTATCGTCGCGTTTGTTGTTTTCGTCATTTTATTCATTAACTGACAATCATATCATTCTATTTCTTACATACCTCTTTCATAAAGATAGAAAAATTCCGGTATTTTAGCGGTGGTAGACTATAAGAATCTTATATGGGGTTCTGTTCTAGATGGAAGTTTCCAACCCAAGGGATGACCGTGCTGAGCGGAACCGAGGCTCCGCCGAGGTTCCGCTCAGCACGGTCATCCCGAGGGTTGGAAACTTCCATCTAGAACAGAACACCATATTAGATTCTTTTTCTTGCACAACAACCCCCAAAATCTGGTTTATTTCAAGGTTTTGCGTATTTTTTTTTGGCGCACTTAGCCTGGGTGAGAACACCAGGGTGAGATGCAATTTTATCACCCGGGCAAAAAGGGTGGCAATTTCAGTCTGGTGTGCAAGAAAAATCTTTCTTACATACCTCTTTCATAAAGATAGAAAAATTCCGGTATTTGAGCGGTGGTAGACAAATCTATCTTACACTGCTCGCTTGGTTGCTCATACAAGATAAGAAAAGCACGCGACTAAATTCGATCGTTTCTAGCCCAAAGCAGCTGCTTCCAGCAATATTGTTCAACAAAACTAGACTACATTGGTGTGAATTCATAGGGTTTATTCTTGATTCACACTCGTTTTCAACGAAAAACAAATCAAAACTGCATCTCTTTTCAATTTGACAACGATTTATTTACATTTGACGTCATATCCGCAATAAACACAACGTCATCAGACTGAGTTAATTAAAGCACGGTACCAGGTGACGTTACCGGTAAAATGAATTTAGGCTTAATCGGGGTATATAAGAAAAAGAATCGATCATGGGTGGTCAGTGGAGAAAGGAAAATCCCAACCCTCGGGTCCACCGTTCCGGTGGGAAACTCGGCGAGCCTCGTTTCCCACTGGAACGGGTGGACCCTCGGGTTGGGATTTTCCTATCTCCACTGACCACCCATGATGGATTCTATTTTTCTTACACATACCTCTATCATAAAGATAGAAAAATTCCGGTATTTTAGTGGTGGTAGACAAATCGATCTTACACTGCTGGTTTGGTTGCTCATGCAAGATAAGAAAAGCACGTGATATAATTCGATCGTTTCTAATGCTTGCAGCAATGGCGTTCACCAAAACTAGACAAAACTGATGTTTTTCACAGCGAGTATTCTTGAATCACGCTCGTTTTAAAATAAAAACAAATAAAAACTACATCACTATTGACTTTGACATGTTTGACAACGATTTATTTACATTTGACGTCACATCCGTAATATGCACAACGTCACAAGGGTTGAAGCACGGTACCAGGTTTTCTTGCACACCAGACAGAAATTGCCACACTTTTTGCCTGGGTGATAAAATTGCATCTCACCCAGGTGTTCTCACCCAGGCTAAAAAAATTACGCAAAACCTTGAAATAAACCAGATTTTGGGGGTTGTTGTGCAAGAAAAAGAATCTAATATGGTGTTCTGTTCTAGATGGAAGTTTCCAACCCTCGGGATGACCATGCTGAGCGAAACCTCGGCGGAGCCTCGGTTCCGCTCAGCCCGGTCATCCCTTGGGTTGGAAACTTCCATCTAGAACAGAACCCCATATAAGATTCTTATAACGTTACCGGTAAAAGGATAAAATCGGAGTATGTAAGAAAAAGAATCGATCATGGGTGCCCAGTGGAGAAAGGAAAATCCCAACCCTCGGGTCCACCGTTCCAGTGGGAAACTCGGCGAGCCTCGTTTCCCACTGGAACGGGTGGACCCTCGGGTTGGGATTTTCCTATCTCCACTGGACACCCATGATGGATTCTATTTTTCTTACATACCTCTTTCATAAAGATAGAAAAATTCCGGTATTTTAGCGGTGGTAGACAAATCTATCTTACACTGCTCGCTTGGTTGCTCATACAAGATAAGAAAAGCACGCGACTAAATTCGATCGTTTCTAGCCAAAAGCAGCTGCTTCCAGCATTATTGTTCAACAAAACTAGACTACATTGGTGTGAATTCATAGGGTATATTCTTGATTCACACTCGTTTTCAACGAAAAACAAATCAAAATTGCATCTCTTTTCAATTTGACAACGATTTATTTACATTTGACGTCATATCCGCAATAAACACAACGTCATCAGACTGAGTTAATTAAAGCACGGTACCAGGTGACGTTACCGGTAAAATGAATTTAGGCTTAATCGGGGTATGTAAGAAAAAGAATCGATCATGGGTGGTCAGTGGAGAAAGGAAAATCCCAACCCTCGGGTCCACCGTTCCGGTGGGAAACTCGGCGAGCCTCGTTTCCCACTGGAACGGGTGGACCCTCGGGTTGGGATTTTCCTATCTCCACTGACCACCCATGATGGATTCTATTTATCTTACACTGCTCGCTTGGTTGCTCATACAAGATAAGAAAAGCACGCGACTAGATTCGATCGTTTCTATCCCAAAGCAGCTGCTTCCAGCAATATTGTTCAACAAAACTAATGTAGACTACATTGGTGTGAATTCATAGGGTATATTCTTGATTCACACTCGTTTTCAACGAAAAACAAATCAAAACTGCATCTCTTTTCAATTTGACAACGATTTATTTACATTTGACGTCATATCCGCAACAAACACAACGTCATCAGACTGAGTTAATTAAAGCACGGTACCAGGTGACGTTACCGGTAAAATGAATTTAGGCTTAATCGGGGTATGTAAGAAAAAGAATCGATCATGGGTGGTCAGCGGAGAAAGGAAAATCCTAACCCTCGGGTCCACCGTTCCGGTGGGAAACTCGGCGAGCCTCGTTTCCCACTGGAACGGGTGGACCCTCGGGTTGGGATTTTCCTATCTCCACTGACCACCCATGATGGATTCTATTTTTCTGTGACCTACACGTCTTTAAGAAACGTATCATATCAGAGATGCAAACACTGATTGGGTTAGATTTCAATTAATCAGTATTAAATATCTGCCTTTAGACGCTAAATATACAGTTAATTAAAATAGAAGAAATTCAAAACTTTAGAACAACGGGATTCGATTTTGAAAAATGTAGATCACCGATCAAGATCGATACTGGGTAAATGAATTCTTATCAAACATTCATTTTAAGACCACCGTGATCTTCATACAAGGAAGATATGACCACGAATGTTCGAACAAATATATATCTGTCATTGGGATTGTGCCATACAAAATTTTAGTTATGCATTTTCTGTACAATGTTGTTTTTAATGTACTTATTTTCGTAAAGCGTCCTCTAATTACTTCCGCACCTGACAAATACTAGTCTAGGAAATGCTTTAAGTGAGTCCAACGTTCATAGTATTCAGTCACGCTCTCTTGATACCTTCGATAGTTAGTCCGAAACTCTCTTACAGAGCACAAACCAGTTAGATGTTGCTTGCAGACATTCCATTAACATGACAGAACTGATTTAAAACTTTATGCAAAACAACAATTCATGGAATACTCAATCACTCTTTCTTCTTTAAACGATGCCATTTATATGCATGTATTCAAAAAGCCAGGCGCCTGTCTTGATAATGAACTAGTAACCCAATGGGCATACAAAACTGCTTCTATTTAGATTTAACTTCTCGCTATAAAATGAACTGCTGCATGAGAAAACCAACAATCTGCATATGCAAAAAGAAAGGCGCAGATCAGCTTGTCAGCGCTGTACAACCCCTCTTCTTCTTAAATCCGAAATTTCAAGCGGCTTCTAGCTGTCTTTTGTGGCTGTACGGCCCGCTTTGTGTCGGACCTGGTCGGAAACCCAAATTGCTGGTTTTCACATGCGAAGGCTCAAATGTGTTTCTGGCTATGAAGATTCTCGATGAGATCCGCGAACCCTAACAACAAGGCCGTTCAAATGAGTCACCTTGTGACTTAGGCCGTCCAACTGAGCCACCTTGTTTGTGACTTAGGCCGTCCAACTGAGCCACCTTGTGACTTAGGCCGTCCAACTGAGCCACCTTGTGACTTAGGCCGCCCAACTGAGCCACCTTGTGACTTAGGCCGCCCAACTGAGCCACCTTGTGATTTAGGCCGCCCAACTGAGCCACCTTGTGACTTAGGCCGCCCAACTGAGCCACCTTGTGACTTAGGCCGTCCAACTGAGCCACCTTGTGACTTAGGCCGTCCAACTGAGCCACCTTGTGACTTAGGCCGTCCAACTGAGCCACCTTGTGACTTAGGCCATCCAATTGAGCCACTTTGTGATTTAGGCCGCCCAAATGAGCCATCTTTGTTGTCGTCCTCGCTATCCATGGCTCTAAGCACGTCGTAATGCACCAGTCATTTGCAACCACGGCCCCCTCGGGGCCGGGAATAGCGGGGGCATAGCCGGGCTTAACTGCAGGGTTTTGATTTCAGCATTGTCCCCGCAGTGCCGTGGAATAGCAGGGGTTTTGATTCCTGTCACAAAATGGCCATGAAAATTTACATTTACCTGCCGGGATTTGAGCGGGGACTTTCGCAGAGCTTTGACCATAAGAGTATCCCTGCAGTGCTGGGCATATACCCGGGATTCGGAAAGAGAAAAGTCAATATCCCCGCTATTCCCCGGCCCCGAGGGGGACGTGGTTGCAAATGACTGGTGCATAACATTAAGAAGAGACTCACTACATTCCTAATGCTGATTTGCCACACTATAAATATGCCCTTGTTGCGCCAGATTTAACCGTTACATACATTATTTAAGCAGAGTGCAAGTAAAGTTTCGTCTTGCATCTTTAGCGATTGGCAGTGAATGTACGTATTGTACGTTTTACAAGCTAGAAGGATGACAACGTCTCTTTCCTTGATTTCGTTTTCATTAGAATGGCGAAAGTGTTATACAGGCTGATTGATTACTATTTTATTTACCAGCCTCCCTATTTGCCCAAACTTTGCATAAATGATTAATCCTATGGGACATGTTGATTCACAGGACATAAAATGATAAATGTCGGAATTATGTAATATGACGAGACTGAAAACATAGGGAACCAACATTACGAAACTCGATGGGAAATAAACTCTTGAAAGCAAAGCATTTGAGCTGCCTCATGAGAAAACCAGCAATCTGCATATGCGAAAACAAAGGCGCAGATCAGCTTCGCGGTAACCGCGAAGCTGATCAGCGCCTTTGTTTACGCTAAACGGATAGTACAATCCCTCTTCTACTTATATCCAAAATTTCAAGTATCTAGCATTTTTCTGTGCTTGTGCAGCTCCGTTTGTGTCAGACCTGGTCGGAAACCACATTGTTGGTTTTACCACGAGGTGGCTCATTACTTGGAAGTGTTTCAGTCAATCAAGTTTGTACAAATAAAATTATCATGCTTGAAAGTTCTACAAGCCGAAAACTGAAGAAAATTGAAGTTGTATTCCAATAATCCAACAACTAAAGTCCACACGACAGTCCATTTAGTTTCAAGACATTCACAAGTGTGCAAAATTAACCGAAGAAAAAACAAAATTGGACGCAAAATGCCTTATAAGTTTGCCCCACACTTGCCAAGCCATTTTCTTATTGAATGTAGGCGTAAATGCAAGTAAGTGTCTCAAGAGAATGTCAACATCTTATATCGACATCTTACATGTCGCCAATGAACAGTTTTGCGTGTATGCGGTATCAGCCTATACGAATCACAAAGTGACATTTATCATTTGAATAAAACTTCGATCTTTAATATAAATCAGATTCAAAACCAATACATCTTAAAAGAAGTATCGTTGTAAAATGAAAATTTGCATTTTTATTTCAGCATACATGAGCAGTATCCAAATACAAAGGAGATTCATAGTACCGTCGTAAAACATAGATTTACATACATCATCGATAAGACTTAAGCATGCGACATGGACATACATTAATACGATTAAATCTATTTGATTCAAACTCGGAACATAGCATGAGATGAATAAATAAAACTACAGTTTGCCATTAGCATCAAGGATGGTGTCAAATAAACTAAACTAAAACAGTGTGTGTGTGTGTGTGTGTGTGTGTGTGTGTGTGTGTGTAAACAGTCGGACAGGAAATAAAACTGTTTTCATGAGCATGCGTTATTTCTCGGATTTCTTCCCCTTTTACAGGTGCTGACAAAATTGACCGTATACGTCGTTCTATCTGTGACCTATACTTGCTTATGGAACAGATCATATCAAAGATGCAATTACTGACTGGGTTAGATTTCAATTAAGCAGTTCTGAATATCGACTGTTAGACGCTAAACATATAGTTCATTAAAATTTAAGAAATTCAAAACTTTAGATCGATTGGAGTATAGTAACAGAGTGCTTTTAAAGAATTTGATTTTGAAAATGTAGATCACATATTAAGATCGATATTGAGTAAATGAATTCTTATCAATTAATATGCAACATAATTCATTTTAAGATCATCGTGGTATTCATACAGGGCAGATAGGAGCACCAGTGAAAGAACTTGTTCGAACAAAGAGGCGTTCAAGACGCGAATTATATCAGACATTAGTAGGAGTGCTATGAAATGAAAAATCTATGAAAGTATGTTTTATTCATTGTATGTACCTACTTTTTCAAACTCATCTCAGTTGTTCTCTTCATCGCGACAACTTGTGACCCACCATATTATTTAACAACCTAACCCATCAGCACTTCCGTCTGTATCTACGGTAAAGGGTGCTTTGAAACCTGGGGGAGGATATCTCGTTCTTTTCGATGTAATTAATGAAACGAGCCGCGTCATGAGAAAAGCGGATTTTTGCCTGAGCAAAAACAAAGGCGCAGATCAGCTTCGCAGTAACTGCGAAGCTGATCACAGCGCCATTGTTTTCGCTACACGGATAGTGCAACGCCTCCTCTACTTATAAAACGACATTTGAAGATTCTAGCTCTTTTCTGTGGCTGTACAGACCGATTTATGTCAGACCTGGTCGGAAACGCCGAAGACCGGTTTTCTTGCGTCGCGGCTCAAATCTAACATAGCAATACCTACCGGTCGACCATCTAGTGTAAAAATCCTCTTGACGACACCAGAATCTAACTTAATTGCGTCTGTTATATCCGTCATCACTTGCTCGAACGAATGTGCCGTCTTTCTGTTCAACAGAACACGAACCGCCTTTCTAGGTTTAGCACCATTTCTAACAATTGTTATAAGTTTGGGCTTAATAAAATCCCGATTTTCGTCAGTTTCGTAACGTTTCGGGGAAATAAACCGGCCTGTGGAGAATGCATCTGAGATTGGGGACTCCCGGGACTTTCCCCGAGGGGAGGGGGAGCCCCAGCCTGGTGTAGGTTGATTGTCATACTCCGCTCTTCTGAACACATCTGTGGACGCACACACATAACTCTCTCCCTCTTCTAAATCATCTAAATCTGTCAGTTTTCTTGAACCATCCATTGAAAATATATGACGAACTCCATTTGGTAGAACATTCCTATCACCTATCGGACTGTCAGTTAAATTTGCTAGGAGTGATTCAAAAGTTCTAAAACGCTCTGGTGATACTGCATAAACCATTCCTTTAAAGAACCTATCCCCGTTTCTATAAAACCTTATCTTCTTTGCCTTTTTGTCATCGGTGATTTTCATGAGGCTGTGTCTTAGTAGATTACCATGCGCACTGTTACAGGGACTGGTGCGCCCTGCCCGGGACTCCCGTCTTGACTCACGTGACCTCTCTGTGTTGTTGGGGAGGCTGTAGGCGAAGTGTTCATCCCAACCCTTCTCCATCTCGGTCGGGTCCATGGTTAACCTAGCAAATATTTTGACATATGAGCCGCCTCGTGGAAAAACCAACAATGTGGTTTCCGAACAGGTCCGACGCAAACCGGCCTGTACAAGCACAGAAAAGAGCTAGAAGCTTGAAATTTCGGATTTAAGTAGAAGAGGAATTGTACTATCCGAGTAGCGAAAACAAAGGCGCTGATCAGCTTCGCGGTTACCGCGAAGCTGATCTGCGTTTTTGTTTTCGCATATGCAGATTGTTGGTTTTCCCATGGTGCGGCTCATATTTGAAAATATTGCAATTGGAGAAAAGTGATAGCACCTTCGCTATTTCCAGGCAGGTTTGCCATTGTTTTGTCGGGAGCTAAAAAACAACACCGATGTTATGGCAAACCACCAGGTCACATCCTGAAACAAACATTTCATCATATATACAGTACATGTAAGTGTATATTACTTTGTCTGTAACAGGTAACTTTCTATGCTTGAAACAAAGGAATGTGGGAAAGAACAAGATGTTCTGGACACGACAGTCAGTGCTATTTGGAGAAGTGTGATACTGTACTCAACACTACTCACAACAGCACTGGCACTGGGTAAGTTCCGACACTTATACGTATTATTATAAGCTTAACACGTTGACTGGTACACGTACGTACGTTTTTACACAATTATCTATCAAACAAAACTTATTGGTTTCAAGTTTTGCTGAAAGCATCCATCACTCGTATGCTTTGTTGTTATGTTTTCAACCTTAAAATAAATTAATCAGTTTATCTTTCCCATTCGTTCAGAATAGGTGCCACCATATGCAAATGAAAATCCGCCGAAAGGCTGAGCCGATATCGTTTCGTATAATTCACATGTAAGCAGTCTCTTGCGGGTGATAACACCTTGGGCCTCCTGAGCAACTTTATTTTGAATGTTTGCAGTCAGGTCTTTATACAAACTTAATGCCCTATTCCAATGACACTATTAAAGATTAACAACTTTGTGGAGTAAAACAAAGAACAACAGTCTCAATAATGCATAATGCTTGGATAAGATTTTAAGATTAGAGTAGCGATTATTATGAATCATTTCATTGATTGAGAAAATCTTAACAAAATATTTATGCCAAAGAACATTAGAAACCCCACAACACAAGAATTAAAGACGACAGGCGGTTAAAATGATAGCACAGATCATGAACAATGCTCCTTTATCAGCCAGTAATCAGACAAAATGAGAACGCAGAGATTTAAACCAAATCGTTTACACCAAATCAAAGCCACAATGCGTTTTAGCAGCAAGACAGCATGATTTTGTCGCTTGAAATAGTTATAACAGGTTATAACAGCAGCAAAACAGTCAGGCAACCGGTACCGATGAAAAATAGCAACACGATGCCAAACAAATCAGATTTGTAACATTACGAAAACTTGTCCACGCAATAAACAGAGATTTTTTTTAGCATTAAAAATTGAAATTTTTCAGCTATTTTTTCTTATTTTTGCTCAAAACTTAGACTGTGGGTACACGTTAGAACCGCCTCGTTGAGGCGGTTCTAACGAGTACCCACAATCTATATTTTGGAGCAAAAATAAGAAAAATAGGTATACCCCTACATACCCCGTTTTTCTATATAAAAGAGGGGTATAAGGGGGTATTTATCTCATGGACATGTTTTCCTGATCTTACCTGTGCTCAAATTTAATCACTTTCGGACGTCTTGTCCAAAAATGATGGGTCATAAATTTATCCATATTTACTCATTAACAACTGTCCAAAAGATAGAACCAAAAAAGTGAAAGTTAACAAAATTATAACAATATTTAATTCAAGAAGTTATAATATAAATGTGAATGAATAACATTGCTTTATGAGGTTAAACATGCCCCGCGACTTTCGTTTATCAAACTTTTATAAAAGGACGTCAATTTAATTCATCTTTGTATACAAAGTACCTCGATTATTGGGATATTTATTTGAATTTAATCGTAAACCTGAATGTGTTGAGTGACAAAATGTAAATAAATTCAGAAGTACCTTAATGGAATTTTGCCACGGAATATCAAACTACTTCAAAATCGCTGACAGAAGAAACATAAAACTTTTACCAGTTTTGTGTTTAAGATTTCACATCTACGGGTATAATTAGAAAGAAATGCTATGGATATAATTAGCAATAAAAGAAACAAGTAAGAGAGAGAGAGAGAGAGAGAGAGAGAGAGAGAGAGAGAGAGAGCGTACCTTAAATCCGTCAACATCCCTGATTAGTTGTTTAAACTATCACAATAACTGTTTAAATTATCACTGTAACATTCCATTTACAAACACTAGTGTCCTAAAACTTGTAATAATCCCATCAAAAGGCAACTTTGAAGAGAAATCTGTTCCAACATTCTTAATTCCTATTAAAAGCTAATCCGTAATATTCTAAACTTTAAATCTTCTATTTCTTAAAGGAATCTTTTCAATGTGGTTTTAGTAAAATGCATTCAAGACGTGAGAAGTTGGCCTATATACACGGGGTCTATTCTTCAAGCCAATATGCTCGGGAGTTGTGCTGGTTAAGGTCAGTTTAGTCTGGTGTTTCATTGCTTTCTTCAAAAAAGTGAAAAAAATATAAGAACTTAGGTCAGCAATGTACATTTTTTGAAGTGCAGTCTCCAGATGCATGTTAAAACATCAAATTAACATTAACAAATCTTTGCAAAAGTTTGAGAAGCGTTCAGTGGAAATGTTCAAAGCTCATAAAAGCACGTGCCTCATCCGCGAGAAGATAAACTAGCGGTACATTTTGGTTGATTTGTCGACACACTTGTGATTTTGAGCAAATTGCTGAAGGTGAGAACACTTGTTGGTCTTCAATGATTTATATATTCAAGAAATAACATGTCATTTTGCTTTGGAGGAAGAACAGCATGTAAACATGTAACGTATAAGAATAAAATGTAGGGGTGGTGTGAATGCAAAGCACAAAATCATGGGTTGTGAGATATTTCCAAAAACATGAAACTGTTAAGACTTTCGTTAAATTGTTACTGTAGATCGAAGAGTAATAGGCGTTATAAGCATTACAACTAATTACGATTAATAGTGAAAGTATTATGATTATGCCCAAGTTACATTTGCACCGATCATCGTATGATTTTTCAGTCTGCGATTTTTTCCTACGATTTTAGACATCGGAAGTGATCGTTAGCTACGACGTATGTGTTAACAATTCAACGATTTCTTGCTCTGGCTTTCGTCAATGATTTGAGTCAGAACCGTATGGATATCGTATGGAAGTCGTAGGGTATCTGCACTCTTTAATTGGAAATCGTATGGAGCCCGTGCGACGTCCGCGAGGAGTCGCTATGATTTCTGACTGAGCCCTTGCGGTCTCCCTACGATTGCCGAACTATTTTTTGTCCATACATTATCATAATAAATCATGCGGCGATCGTACGATCATCGCAGTGTCTACGTACGGCGCGCGCTCGACGTGTCTACGGGCTACGGTTTTGCGACTTTTAAAAATTTGTAAAAGTGCAGACTATTACAAATTCGTAGAGGCTATGATGATAGTTGAACATCGTAGGGTTATCCTGTGGACACCGGACGAAAATGCCAAAATTGGCATCGTGCGATCACCGCACGATAATCGTAGGCCAAATGTAACCTATGCATTAGTCATAGTAATCATTGATGTGAGGATGAGTTGGGCATTACGTCCACTGGATAATTTAGGTCGAACGGAGGCAAGACCTAGGTCTAAAGTCCCATTTGAAACACTGGAGAAGCACGAGATTGAATCAACGATGATTGAATCAATCATTACAAAATACGGTTTTTGACTCCGCCTTAGCTGTTGACTGGGACATAAAGCATCAATTCAAACAAACAAACTTCTATGAACTACTGTATATGCTATCACGCACATGCAAAAATACACTAAAACACTATTTGAGTAATAAAATGGGATCGTATTAGAAAGAAGTGTCTTAATCGATCTTTAAACGATCTTTTACATCCCAGTCGACAATGGTTGAGTGATGTCGTGAGGGATTTAAAGCTCCCTGTGTAGAACCAGATATATGGTTCATAAACGTATACGCCCGCCTACAAATGCAATAGCATATTTTTGCTAAAAACATTTGAGCCGCGTCATGAGAAAACCAACAGTGTGGTTTCCGAACAGGTTCGACACAAACCGAGCTGTACAAACACAGCAGACGGCTAGAGGCTGAAAATTTTGGATTTAGAAAGTAGATGAATTGTACTAGCCGAGTAACGAAAACAAAGGCGCTGATCAGCTTCGCAGCTACTGTGAAGCTGATCTGCTCCTTTGTTTTGGCATATGCGAAATATTGGTTTTCTTACGATGCAACTCATTCAGTACATTTTAGAGATGTCTTGTAATGTCATTTGCATACATAAACAGAGTTAGCAAGCACTTCGCAACTATTTCCTATGCAACGGTGTGTTTCCAAAATAATTGTTCGCCAGCGCTACGTAACGTTCGCCGTTGCTAAGGAATAAGGAAGATCAAATGGCGTCATCAATATCTCAAGGGTTCGCGTTATGCATCTCATGCCAGAATTACGAGGAACCATTTTATGTTTTGGGATGGAATAAGATCCTTGTTACGCTTTTGAGCGAATATGTCTCTCAGCCACTATAAACAAGCTCAATTATTTCAAATTTGAGAGTGCTTGCGACTGCATAAACAATTTGAGTACCTGGTACAGTGTCAGTCAGATTGCACGTCTACCGTACTAAAGCGTCTTAACATTCACGACCACCTGAAAAATGTGCTTATACCAAGATTTTTTATTTTGGACTCGCTTTCGTGAAACGATTTCGATTCCCAGGAATGTACGTACTGGTTATATTTGTTTGTGGGTCAAATCGGACAATGTCCGGTGCATAAATATTCAAAATGTAGGGCAAACTTGTGAATCTGGCCGAAACTGTTACATCAAAACAGCCACGTATCGAAACTTTGAACATCGAAATCTAGTTTCCAATTGCATCTTCGCCACTCTAGTTTTGATTTCTACTAGCGTTTGTAAATTCTCTTGAGACTGCACATCAGGATTTTATTCAAAATCAAAAGATAAAACAGTAATAATGCAACTTACCTGTTCACCTGTCTACTCCATTACTTTGTTTGCATTCAATTTCTCAAATCCACTACCGGAACCTGCTTATACCTGGACGACACCAGATTATATAGGCTTAGAGAATAGACCCCGTGATATAATATCCAACTGAAAGACAATATGCTATTAACTAAATCACGTATAAATTCACGTACAATCAAAAACGCATACAAAAGAGGTGTATTTTTACTGATGAGATAAAATATCTTACAAAATATTTTATTGCCAGTGTCGAAGAAAACAATTCTGATTTGATTATAATGATCGGACATTCAACCTTTGTCGCACATTTCGTAATATAACTGGCGACAAAATCAAATGAAACCGAATTGTACCCAGAACCCTTTTTGGACTAATTCTCAACAGGAGTAAAATAGCGGAGTTTGTGTTGTATGTATATCTTAATTTTTGCTATTTTTAAATTTCAGGTTGCACTAAACTGAAATACATTACCCGCGTTTCTGGCCCATGTTACCAGTTTTATAGGGTTAACTGAACCAAACCTCCGCCTCCTTAATAATTCCACTACTGTTAACTGATCTCGATCTTTTTGTTTGATTGTGTTGAGGTTCGTTAAAACGTCCCAGTCATTATGATCAGTCATGTCGGGACGGACTTTTTATTTTTTGATGGTATACATGTACATGCTATTATTAATATAGAAACTAGATCGTGTCTGTCAACACAAGGACCAATGATCCACATGTATACCCTTTTGTTACATAAAAACAAAATGCTTACGGCAAGTTCGTGTGGGAAGACGAACGGTGCATAATCCCTGCTATTACATTAGAAAAAGCCTGCGTCAAAGCAGTCGTTATAATTTTTTGAAGTTTGCAATAAAGATAAAAAAATCTTATTACCTGCTACAGGGAATTCTGACCAATTCCAGCTAGTATCACACACGGACAGCCGTGACTCGCTGCTGTTTCTCTTATTTTTCCTATAATTTCATCTTCGTCGAAAGAAAGCATGTCTTGAGGGGCTCCAACACAAATTGGGGTTGCACAAACACGGAAGCTGGATAGAGGCTAGAAATTTTGGATTTAAGGGGGTACAGTACATAATACTGCCAATGTAGCATAAAAGCGCTGATCAGCTACGCAGCTAATCGGTTTTCAAGTACACGACGTTCGAAAATCAGAATTTCTCGTGATCACTAATGCGGCTCAATTCATAAAATGTGCAGACTCGAGACAAACCCAGACAATAGCAGATCAATAGAAGCATGATATTCTTCCGTTTCTCTAGTGAGCTTTCAGCAAATGCATTCATTTGCGCGATTTAACAATTTCATGGAGTTAATTGGTATCACTTAATGTGCTTTTGCGCAGAATTTGTCCTTGAAACGCACAGGCATAGTTATGCTACAATACTCCATCCATATTATCTCCTACGCCGAACTCACCAGATACAGGAGATTGTCCTCCAATAATGCCTTCGATTGATACACCCAGTGACCCACCTAGCGGGCCACCAGGCGAACGAAGTCACCAAGTGACCCTCCGCCAAAGACTATCCTCCTCCACTTCTAAGTGACACAGGCTTTTGGGCTGGATTGCAAAAAAAATA
Organism: Rugalucina vietnamica; assembly: GCA_964017185.1. Classification (NCBI taxonomy): domain Eukaryota; kingdom Metazoa; phylum Mollusca; class Bivalvia; order Lucinida; family Lucinidae; genus Rugalucina; species Rugalucina vietnamica. Next base: position 95,191,371 of record OZ024869.1, read on the forward strand.
ATCGCAACGTGGTTAAAAGTTTTGATTTAATCGATGATTCATAAAACAAAACGGCCACGTAGACGGATCGGGTCAACCAGTTTAACATATTGCAGTATGATTTTTACCCGAGGCCGTGAATGGCAACAAATATATACTGAAAGTCAAAAATCTTGCACCACCCTGTTTTTGTTATTTTTATGATTAAGTGAATTATTTTTATTACAAACATTAATTGGGATTAATTCCAATATCAAATCTTTGACTTTGCAGCAAATTCAATGATGTGGATGACAATGCCAAAATTTTGGGGCAAAAAGTGTAAAATTGCAATTTTTGGGAAAAAATGATTACCAATGAAAGTTTTCAATGATTTTTCATTGTAAATGTGATCTGAATCATGACAGTAGCAGAAAAACAACAAAACATTTTGAATTTTACGGAATTTGGAGTTTACAAAATTTTGAAAATTGGCATTTTCGGAAAATTAACAGTTGGTTTTGAAAATTTCATTTAAACAGCAAAGAAAACAAACAAAAATGATTTCTTAGGCTATGGCAGGCAAGTACATACCCCACTTGACTCTTTTGACAAGTTTCATAAACAGGAGTCATGTTCGTTTGCTGTACTTCCGGTTTGCATGCAGGAATTTTTAATTTTGATTTTACAACTGCCATTTAGCGATTTTTTTGGGTTTTATGCGCCATTGTACTGCTTTGTCATTGAACAACTTATCCCATACAGTCATGTTTTTGGACCAAACACACAGTCCCAGCTAAACAGCGTAAAGTTGGTGCTTTATTTGGTACAGTTTTAAAACAAAAACAAAGAGCATCAAAATGAAGCACTAACTTTACGATGTTTTCCTGGAACAATTTGCTTTGTTCCTATCAATTTATTGTTTTGAACAAGTTGTTCTATCCTTACTCATTGCAATGGCACATGTATAAAAATTAAAAACATAAGGAAATTGTAGCTGTAAAATCAAAATTAAAAATCATTGCATACAGACCGGAAGTACAGCAAATTGATATGACTTCTGTTTATGAAACTTGTCAAAAGAGTCAAATGGGGTATGTGCCAACCTACCGTAGCCTAAGAAATCATTTTTGTTTGTTTTCTTTGCTGTTTAAATGAAATTTTCAAAACCACCGGTTAATTTTCCGAAAATGCCATTTTTCAAAATTTTGTAAAAACTTCAATTCCTCTAAAATTCAACTTGAATGTTTTTTCTACTACAGTCATGATTCGGAACACATGTGCAATGAAAAATTATTGAAAACTTTCATTGAAAATCAATTTTCCCCCCAAAATGCGATTTTTTGCACAGTCATCCACACTATTGAAAAGTCAAAGATTTGAGATTGGAATTAACCAAAAATAATGTTAGATATACAATAGTTCTGCTTAATCATAACAAATAACAAAAACTGGGTGGTGCAAGATTTTTGATTTTCAGTATATTTTAGTAATCAGTGACTATTTCACCAAGAGGGTTGATGCAGTTGCCATTCCCGACCAAACAGCTGTAACCATAGCTCGTGGAAGAATTGTTACCACACCAAGAAAGTTGTGACCCAGTCCTAACATGACTGAACAATTTGTTGAATAGAACGTTAGACCATAATCAAACAAAACATTTTAACCTACAATTACATGTATATGTATATATAGTTAGTGAACTGGACATGATACCAATTGTTGTCCTGTATTTAAAGATTAGGCAACAATATCAGGACTCCAGTCAACATTCAGGCACATTAGTTTCCAACTAGTTTTATTTGACATTTTATGGACATAATAAAAATACATTTATACACTGTTACCGCTGCACTGCCAAGTGTAATGGTATGTCACACTTACATAAGTCATATTCATAGTATAGCTTTGTACATCGTAGAATGCAAATGTACTGTAAATGTAGTGTACATGTAGTTGTCATTTTTCATCTTGTATGTATGTTATATGTTTCCTTCATAATCCTGTATGTTTTGGATTGAATGCAGATTAAATTTTGAATCTTTGAATCTTTGAATCTTTGTATAGAGGCGATTTTGAGAAACGGTTCATATACATATTACAGGTTTTGTTTGTTTTCATCTCGTTAAACTTTGCAACTTGCAACACTCGGCGCCCCCGTGGCCGAGCGGTTAAGAGCGCTGTTTTCGATCATCTCACCGCTGTGTCTGGTGTGGGTTCGAGCCCCACTCTAGCACATGTGAGTCAAGCCAAGTTCTGCTTGCGGGTGTGCCAGGTGGCTTTTATCGGGGTTCTCCCGTTTTCGCCCCACCTACTGATTGGCCCGTCTCATATGAGCTGAAACAATCTTGAAAGGGGCGTAAAACTGAATCGAAAAAAAAAAATACTTAACAACACTCAAATGACATAAACAAGGACCTAGATCTTGTATAGAATGTTATCTCACAATGGACTGTAAGGACTGTCTGAGTACCAAACAAGGTACTAAATCTGGCTGAATGTCAAAATCCTTATTGGTTGTGGTAAAGGGGTTAAAAAGAAAATTGAAGAAAGTTGGCTATTCAAACGGATATGAAGATACCCTTCACATATAAAAAGAAGGCAACTAAAATCCACAGCGTAACATCCATGGAATCAACAAGCAATGCAATGGCGTGACTGCCAGGCGTGATGCTCCAGAAAGTTTCGAAAGGTTGATTAAAAAACTCGTGTGCAACATAGATCACAATAGAGTTCATCCCAGGGAAATAAAATGGTGCACCAGTCCACAGGCCGAAAACATCCACCATTAAGTAGCAGAATGTGAAGAGGAAGAATGCCATTGCGGACAATGCCAGAATATATGAAAGCGACCACAAGTTCTTGTTTACAGGAATCCAGCCGTCGTCCTTGCTGCATTTGCACAATATTGCAGCTATAGCGCCCAACACAACACCCCACGCCAGGAAACGGACGACTCTCTCCAGGGCGTCCGAGTATATCACCAGAATTTTGCCAGCCTGTAATCCCAGAAAACACAGGAAGCATGATGTCAGTGTTCCTAGTAGTCCATTTGAGTCATAGTTTAAGGCCGTCTCACACAGAACACGGTTGGGCACACGGTTCCAATACGGTTTACTCGGTTATACACGGATTGACTGGTACGAGTATTGAGCTCCAACCGTGCCTGAGGTACGATTTAGACTCGAATGTAGCAAGAGTGAGTACGAACAAAGCACGGATATACTCGATCAAGCAATGTTTGTCACGGTTTGGACACGATTTGCCTACGATTTTCATACGATTGTTTTACGGTTCCACGTACGGTCTAGTTCTATCTGTTACGGCCTAGTACGATAAAACACGACGTTAACACGATTTATATACGGTCGATTCCATACGATTTATATACGATTTTGACACGGTTGAGCTTACTCGTGCTTTTTGCTTCATGTACGGTTGTATATACGGTCTCGTACGGGCTCACACGGTCTCTCACGGACTTGTACGATCGCTTATACGATTATACACGGACATCGCACCCGTGCTAGTTTTTTAAAAGTTTTAAAAATTATACACGGCTTACACGGATACACTCGAATGGCCCGAGTGCAAGTCGGATAAGGCCACGGTTTATTCGGTCGTATGTACGGTTTACACGGGTGGCCAACCGTGTAAACCGTGTGTTCTGTGTGAGACGGGCTTTACTGTAGTCTCAAATACATCAATACAGGTAGCATGTGTATAGAGGTGGTTCTCTCCAAACACATGTCTATCTATGTATCCTGCCGCTCCACCGGTACATTCCGGGTGCTGGCCATCATCAGCCAAGCCCCCTGGGCCCAGATACCCCGTGGGACAGCCAGGTACCTTGAGGAAAAATGTTAATAGTGTGTGTATCATCAGTAACATCAGATGAATAATCCACTCTTGCCAATAATTCAAAATGTCCCTAAATGGTCTTAAGGCCATGTCTGCATTCTCATTCATGGGTGCTGTACATAACAAATGTACTGTTGCAACAACAAGGTATGAAAGAGATAATCTTTGCAAAACGCCCATGATTCTGATTTCTGTGAAGTCAATAGGGTTGTGTTTTCCATGAGAGCTCACAAAAAGTCCCAACGCAAAGAGGACAACTGATCTGCGTAGAATCTTGAGAAATATTTTCAATCTTCGAGTTCCTTGCTGGTTGATGGAGCGAAAGGAGAAAGCCATGGCTGTGCCCATGATCCATACAAACCATGGCATCACAAGGTCAGCCACGGTCAGACCGTTCCACTTGGAGTGGTTAAAATACCAGTAATGTCCACCACCATAATTCACAAATATCATGATAACTAGAGAAACTCCCCTAAAGGTGTCCAGGGATTTCAGTCTCTCTTTGGTTTTCACTTCCCCTATTTCACTGTCCAGAATGCCATGTGTAGGTGTATTATGATCAGTAATCAAGAGAGGGTCAGGCATTATAGACGGTGACATAGTGTAAATGATTCTAGCCATCAGTCTTGATCGTTGAACCCTAATTGAAATTGCCCATAACACACACAGCGCCGCTATGATCCCAATAGCAACGTAAACAGGGATATTACTGTCCGCAACATCATTTGTCAGATATGGTTCCACACACCAGATTGAGTCATTACTGCTCTCAATTACAGTGTAGTAATGGCCGCCATCCATGTAGTGTTTATCTAGAACATTATCGCTACAATTACCAAACTTTGTATCATCCATTCCAATCAATTTTATTTTCATATACCAGCGTGTGTCTATAATCACAGTACAGCTACTCTGGTTCACATCAATGTAAGTGATATCCTGAAACCCACAGGAATAACACTCCTGACTGAGAGTCTGGACCAGAACTTTCTGTTTGAATCCTGCCCTAGATATGTTAAGGTATGCCTGGTCAATACCTAAATCTTCAACTTTCTCTGAACACCTTGGCACTGTAGTCCCTTTTACAGCCATTATGTTTATAATCCCAAATGCCAGAATCAAAATCACTCTCATAGTGAATAGGCACTACTGCTGAAAAGTGCTTATGCTACTCAAAGAAAGGTTTCAAACTAATTTTCTCCAATTTAACAGTTTCCTATCTTATTGTTTAACTATAAAGATAAACAATCAATGCTATCTGAATTTAACTTTTTCAAGAGATGTGAATTGATACTGATTTATCTGCCTTGAGAAAACTTGCATTGTAGTCTTACATGAAATGCAGGGACATTGGGCTCACTGAAAAACTGCCAACTTAGTTTTTAAACAAAAAATGAGTCACCTCGTGGAAAACAGGTCCGACACAAATCAGGCTGTACAAGCACAGAAGATGGCTAGAGGCTGGAAATTTTGGGTTTAGAAAATAGTAGAATTGTACTATCCGTGTAGCGAAAACAAAGGCGCTGATCAGCTTTTCGGTTACCACAAAGCTGATCTGCGTCTTTGTTTTCGCATATGCAGATTGTTAGTTTTCCCATGAGGCGGCTCAAATATCAATTTTCAAATTCACTTTGACATAAAATTTTTTAATCGTGGGTTGCTGCTCATATCTTTTTATACTTAAGAATTTAGCCTTTAGAAAGACAAAAGTGATCAAATTTTCCTCTAGATATGTTTGAAATGGGTGATTTTGAAAAAGGCAGTTTCTGAAAGATGGATTTTAGACAGTAATTTATTCTGAAGTATTTTTAACCTTAGCAATAGCACAAAACCAGAGGACCAATGGTCCTGTAAACGCTCACCTGAGACCTGAGATATATACCATTAAACTTGTTTGACCAGAATGGTAATATACATGTATGTAACCCCAGGGCAGGGTCAGAGCAACCTCTGGAGTCAATTTCTTTTTTAAATCATAAAGATTCAGTCCATTTGCCAATTTACTGCAAGTTTTGCCCTTCAAATGACATTGTAACAATTTTCCCCATTCAAATGTGTGGGCAACCTAAGTTGACCTTGCCGTAAAAAAGGTCAGGGTCATCCCAGGGTCATGATCTATATAAACTTTGTAGAGCTCCATTGCCTGATGCCAAGTGGCATATAAGCGCTTATATGCCACTTGCTGATGCTTCATGCCAAGTTTCAAAATCATAGGCCTTCTGGTTCTGGAGAAGAAGATTTTTAAAGGTTTTTGCTATTTATAGCCATGGCGGCCATCTTGGTCATGTGACCTTGACCATTTATACAAACTTTCATTCACTCTTCCTAAGAATGCTCCACATAAAGTTTGGCTGGTTTCAGAGAAGATGTTTGAATATTATGGTCATACACATGTATATAGCCCCGGGGTAGGGGCAGACAACCCTCTGGGCCCAAAATATTTTCATAATCATAAATCTTCTGTCCATTTGCTAATTCCTAGCTCGAAGGAAGATCATATTGCTTCGAGTTCCTAGCAAGTTTTTTGCCATTAAATGACATTTTCCTATTTTTTCCCATTCAAATGCACGGGCGGCCTAAGTTGACCTTGCTGTAAAAAAGGTCAAGGTCATCCCAGGGTCATGATTTATACAAACTTTGTAGAGCTCCATCGCCTGATGCTTCATGCCAAGTTTCAAAATCATAGGCCTTCCGGTTCTGGAGAAGAAGATTTTTTAAAGGTTTTTGCTATTTATAGCCATGGCGGCCATCTTGGTCATGTGACCTTGACCATTTATATAAACTTTCATTCCCCCTTCCCAAGGATGCACCACATGAAGTTTGGCTTTGATTGGCCTAGCGGTTTCAGAGAAGAAGATGTTTGAATATTATGGTCATATACATGTATATAGCCCTGAGGCAGGGGCAGACAACCCCCATTAACATTAATCTTCTGTCCATTTGCCTATTCCCAGTAAGTTTTACCCATTAAATAGCATTTTACCATTTTTTTCCCATTCAAATGCATTGGCGACCTAAGTTGACCTTGCCGTAAAATAGGTCAAGGTCATCCTAGAGTCATGATTTATATAAACTATGATGGGCCCGCGTCCCCGATGCTACATATCAAGTTTCGTGGAAATCGGCCCACTGGTTCTGGAGAAGATTTTTAAAGGTTTTTGCTATTTATAGCCATGGTGGCCATCTTGGTCATGTGACCTGGACCATTTATATAAACTTTCGTTCCCCCTTCCTAAGGATGCTCCACATGAAGTTTGGCTTTGATTGGCCAGGTGGTTTCAGAGGAGATCTTTGAAATTGTGAACGACGGACGGACGTGGGTATACTATAAGCTCACCTGTGAGCCTTCGGCTCAGGTGAGCTAAAAAGCTAAAACCAGAAAACCAAAGGTCTTGAAACTCTCACAGGACATTATTTTCTCTACAAAGGAGGCATTATTTGGTGTGAAATAACTAAAAACATTATCATCATTTTTTTCTTTTCTTAAAATAAGTCTGTAACAAGAAATGAAGATCAATTTCCCAGACAAGTAATGATTTTTCTGACATTCCTTTACAAAATCTCATCAGTTTTATCAGTATATACACTGGTGAAGTATTGGGGATCATATCGATACAGAAACAAAATAGCTACATTTATCTATAAATGTTGACAGTGCAGTTTAACACAGAAAATCAAAACATGGAACCAACAATTAAGAACTCATAAAGATATTAGAGCTGAACTGCATATACATGTACCCAAAGTCACAGCTTAAATGTCAGTATAAGGACCATTGATCAGTCAGAGGCATTCACTTCTCCCATCTGTTTAAAGTCTTCACTACCAGCCAAATGAAAATATTGGTTAGAGATTGCTTATACCCATGTGAGTTTTTGCTATCTCGATATAAGCCGCCTCGTGGGAAAACCAACAATGTGGTTTCCGAACAGGTCCGACACAAACAGAGCTGCACAAGCACAAAAAAGAGCTAGAAACTTGAAATTTCGTATTTAAGTAGAAGAGAAATTGTACTATCCGAGTAGCGAAAACAAAGGCGCTGATCAGCTTCGCGGATACCGCGAAGCTGATCTGCGCCTCTGTTTTTGCCTATGCAGATTGTTGGTTTTCCCAAGTGGTGGCTCATATGTAGCCATTTCCACATTTTCTTTTTGTTTGTTTGCTTTCAGGTTCCACTTACCAGTCAACAATTTTTCAGTCACATCGGGACAGAGCCACCTGTTCCTGGGTCTTGACCAGTGCTCTGGTGAGTAAAGATGCCTTGCTCAAGGACACAACACCTTGCCAAATTTTTAAGATCTGATTGTATCAGTTCCTTGACTTTCCATTCTTACTTTCCATTTGTCATCAAACCATCAAGACATAGCTGGAGATATTTGCTTGTCTCTGTGTGCCAAAAAATTTCTATAACAAGCCATGAACAGGGATTTTTTCGTCTCTAAAAACTGAAAATTTTCAGTGAAAAGCTTACAGTTCTCTTATTTTTGCTCATTGAGGCAGTTCTAACCAACATGTCATATAAACATCAAACATTGTCTTTTTTTTGCAGTTTTAACATCCTGTAAGGCAGCACCTTTGTTTTCGCTACTCGGAAATTGCAATTCCTCTTCTTCTTAAATCCGAAATTTCAAGCTTCTACAGGTCAGTTTGTGTCGGACCTGTTCGAAAACCACATTGTTGGTTTTCCCACAAGGCGGCTCAAATAAGTGTATACATGATGAACCCTTGATCTGTAATGTCTTGAGTATTTGGGATGAAAAGCTGCAGGTCTTGGTAATCAACATGAAAGTGCCATCAGAGACTAGCCATTAGAAATCTGAAGGGCATGTCTGTTCCTATTGGTCAATGTACTTGAGCCGCCTCAAGAGAAAACCAACATTTTGCATATGTGAAAACAAAGGCGCAGATCAGCTTCGCAGTAACTGCCAAGCTGATCAGTGCCTTTGTTTTCACTACATGGATAGTACAAGTTCTTTTCTTTCTAAACCTAAAATTTCCAGACTCTAGCCATCTTCTGTGCTTGTACAGCTCGGCTTGTGTCAGACCAATTCGGAAACCACATTGCTGGTTGTTGGTTTTCTCATGACATGGCTCATTTATTACATTCATATTTCCAATGTAAATCTCTAATGTCACTCTCAAATTGATTGCCAAGACCTGTACTGTGATTGGTTATTTAGAGAAATGGCAAAACAAACAAAAATGATGATAAATGTTTCAATAAATATCATGATGCCCTATAAATATTATTTATAAAATGGATTTCAAACTCAAAGAAAAAAACATAAAGGCACATTAAAAATCCAAATTCTTTAGCCTTGCCATTACTAAGCTGAATGTTATACAGATACTAGTCTGTGACCTTGAAAAAATATGAGCCGCCTCGTGGGAAAACCAACAATGTGGTTTCCGAACAGGTCCGACATAAACCGACCTGTACAAGCACAAAAAAGAGATAGAAGCTTGAAATTTCAGATTTAAGAAGAGGAAGTGTGCTATCCGTGTAGCGAAAACAAAGGCGCTGATCAGCTTCGCGGTTACTGCGAAGCTGATCTGCAGCTTTGTTTTCGCATATGCAGATTGTTGGTTTTCTCATGAGGCGGCTCATATGTCAAAGTTAACAGACTTATTCAATCATTAGACGTTTACTATTTCATTTTTCTTAACTATCGGTTCTCTTAAATAGTATATAAATACAAAAGTTACCTAACACTTGAGCTGAAATGTCTGACATCTTAACCCTCTTAATATCTTTATTATGCAGAATACCTGATGTTTAATCTGACAGTTTTCATTGAAAACATGCAGTATTATTCATATGAGCCATCTCATGGGAAAACCAATAATCTGCGTAGGCGAAAACAAAGATGCAGCTCAGCTTCGCAGTGACTGCGAAGCTGATTAGCGCCTTTGTTTTCGCTACTCGGATAGTACAATTCCTCTTCTACTTAAATCCAAAACTTCAAGATTCTAGCTCTTTTCTGTGCTTGTACAGGCCGGTTTGTGTCGGGCCTGTCCGGAAACCACATTGTTGGTTTTCCCACGAGGCGGCTCATATTTCACATTGTGGCAGAGTAAAAATGCAAATGCTGAGCCAAATGAAAACTTGGTTTGAGGGTATTTATGTGTAAACTATTGAAGTGCATCTTAAAATGAGCCGCCTCATGGGAAAACAATGTGGTTTTTGAACAGGTCCGATATAAACCGGGCTGTACAGCAACAGAAGACAGCTAGAAGCTTGACATTTTGGATTTAAGAACAAGAGGGATTGTACTTTACGAGTAGCAAAAACAAAGGCCCTGATCAGCTTCTCACGAGGTGGCTCAAATGTAAAAAAAACAACTGATTTCACATGAATTCTTTGTGACTTATAAGATCAAATGGAAATGCAGATCTTTGTTCAAGTGAAGTTTGCATTATCAGCTACAGTTTAAATGTAAAACATTTTTTATAATGTTTTTTACTTCTAACATTCTTTAATGCAACGCAACATCTTATAAAACCTGAACCAAACTGCAGAAAAAGTGAAAAATCCATACATACATCTACCAAGCACAAATTAAATTACACTGACTCGAAAATATGATCAAACATTTGCTTTTTCGCACACAAGAATGGTTTCGTTTTCCATGTCAATATGGGTGGTAACTGGGCTGCTGAAAGAATCAAACAATACATCATTACGAAAACTCACCCGTGCAATATAAAGAGATTTTTAAACGTAAAAAATGAAAATTTTCTGTAGAAAAAAAATTGATATTTTTCTTATTTTTGCTCAAAACATAAATTGTGGGTACACGTTAGAACCGCCTCGCCGAGGCGGTTCTAACGGGTACCCACAATCTATGTTTTGGAGCAAAAATAAGAAAAATAGGTATACCCCTGCATACCCCAGTTTTGCTATATAAAAGTGGGGTTCAAAGGGGTATACATTTCACGGACATGCTGTCCTGATGAATCAGGATCTGAAGTAGCCAGGCAACATCAGCAAACTGGAGCTATCCTCGAGCCATTTCATTAGAAAATCTGCCTTCATATATGAGCCAGTTCATGATCAATGCCTTTATTTCTTAACTTGCATAAATTTTGCTTGGCTGGTTACATCCACTGTTAACAGCTAGGATCATGTCTGGATGGTCAGTTATCCTTACCATTGAGTCACAACTCTTTTCTAGTAATTAGAAATCTGCCTCTGGGAGGCGTGTCCGGGACAAAGAGTGGTGACCCAGAGGTAGTAGTACTTAGTGCACATTTCTGTCAACACTAACTGACAAGTGCAATTCATGAATCAGCATTAGAGATAGAATGGTCATTGAAATAGTTCATTACCAAATCTTCATGACAGAAATAAGCCAGACTAAGGAGCAATTGATGGTGCACTACATCAAGAATCTGACACACTATTTATCAAACTATCATACCTGGTACACTACTACACTATTTCATAGAGTGGACTGATTCTCTCTAGCTCCTAGTGCCAATATAATTTACAGACATGCAGAGGCTGGCCTTTGTCCAAACTAACCTAGATTTTCATGCTCAACATATAATAGATAGCTACTGGCTACAGGTTAAAGCAGATAGTGTAGAAACAATCCCCCCAAAAAGCTCTTCTTATCATATTTAAATTTCTTGAAATGAAAAGGAATGACTGAAAATTATTAACTACAAATTGTTGCACTCCACTCATCCAGTATATCGTCTAAATGGTGAACTTGTCTCTGCTCTTCTGGCTCTAAATCATCAAGTATTGTCAGTTCAGAATGGTTTATCTTAGCTGCACTTGTCTCCAATATAGAACTGTCCATCAAAACAATCTTCTCAGATGATTGGCTGCTTGTCTGAGAGGATGTCTCATTTGATTGGTTGGTTTGAATCACAGTGGGACATGACTGGTTGGTCTGAATGTTATCGGCACTTGACTGGCTATCACATTTTTCCTGATTATCACAAGGTTTGAGGACTACAGATTTACCTGAAGGCAAGTTACTACCATTGTTTGAGGCAGTTGTAGAACTGAGTTGACTTTGTTCCATGCTAAGAACCACAGTAGTCTGGGGAAGAATTTCACTGGCCTGTGTAATTGTGCTACCATTTTCCGAATTGCCAATCAAATTACCAACAGAATCTGTAGTCTTATTTTCAGCAGAAATCACAGAACTGCTGCCATCACAAGGTTCTGAACTTGAAACTAGTTTTGAACCTGTTAACTTCTGTGTACCATTATCATTTAACCTTTTCAGCTGCTTCACATTGTTAATACATTCAGCATCAACAACACTATCTTCTGTTAAATCCACAGACACACTTTTAACAACTTTAGCAATTTTCTTAAGCTGAGACATAGGATCTTTTGATAAGTTGATGTGAATATCTGAGAAATTTGGTTGGCTCATAGGAACTATTGTGGCACTTGATTGGTTGGTAGGATTTTTCCTGACACTTGATTGGCTGGTAGGAATTATTGTGGCATTGGACTGACTGGAGGTAACTTTTGTGGCACTTGATTGGCTAGTATGAACTACTGAGGAACTTGATTGGCTGGCAGGCACAGCTGTGGCATTTGATTGGTTGTTTTTCTTCTTTTTTGGTTTTGGTTTCACATCCCATTCACCATCAGGGTTTTTCATCCTCATTTTGACAGAACTTGCAACACCCTTCAGGAAATTACTGACAACAATTTCAGAATGTCCTTGCTTCATAAAAGAGTCTAAAATTGAGAAAAGGAAAAACAAATGTGCCATGTCATGAAAAAAGAAAATGGATTTTACTTCAGAAAAAACAAAGGTGCAGCCCCTTTGTTTTCACTACATGGATGGTACAATCCCTCTCCATCCTAAATCAGAAATAATTTCAAGCTTCTAACCTTCTTCTGTGATTGTACAGGCTGGTTCGTGTCAGACCTAACCGCGAAGCTGATATCAGCGCTTTTGTTTTCGCTACTCGGATAGTACTCATCCTCTTCTGCTTGACTCCAAAATTTCAAGCGTCTAGCTTTCTTCTGTGACTGTACAGGGCGGTTTGTGTCGGACCTGGTCGGAAACCCCAAAGACCAGTTTTCTTGCGTTGGGGCTCATATAAACTTGGACAGTCACAAAGAGCCCAAGAGCATAAGCTATGCAACAGACATGGAATGGCAGCAGAGAAAACTTCTTCTTGGTGCATAACTAGCACATAGATTAGCTATTCTACAATCAAGGCTACCAATTAATTTTGGATTGCTGTTAAGTCTACATCCAAAACTAAAAATTTCATGCCCCTAGTGGGTGCTTTAATAAGCTTCTCTCACTCCACTGCATGGTCTGTTTTTTGTTTTGGTTTATTGGCTACAATCCCAGTCAACAATTAGTCATGCCAGACAGAGTCACCACTTGGCAAGTTGCTGAGTTGCTTGAAGTGTCTTTCAACATGAAAGAGACAGGATATGAACACAGAAGCTCTCATACCAGAGTATATTCAGCCCGATCCAAAGATTTTTGTCAGTACAGTTCAACCTCATTATAACATGCCTCATTATAATGCAGTTTTCAATATAACACGACCATGTTGTGACTCCCAAAATGATCATTTTACTATATATCTAATTTAAGCAACCTCATTTTAACATGGTTCACTTATAACACAGTCTGATTCTCTGGATGCAATAGATAGTGTTATAATGAGGTTTACCTGTAACTCTAAATACACACCTGTTAATTTCTTGAGTTTGTTTTTGAGTGCTTCGTTGTACTGTTTACCATCTGTGAGTAGTTCATTAAGGCACTGGTATTCCTCCTGCAGATGCTCTATTAAATCTTTAGCCTAAAACATGTACAGCCGTGTCATGAGAAAATTCATTTTTGGCAAATGCAAAAAACAAAGATGCAGATCAATTTTCGCTTCATGAACAGGTCATTCTCTCTTCTTCTTATATCCAAAACTTCAAGCTTCTAGCCTGTTTTGGAGACTGTATAGGCCGGTTTGTGTCGGACTGGGTCGGAAACTCTGCATACTGGTTTTCTCATGATGCAGCTCATGTATTTTAAGCCTTTGGTCAGGTCAAACAACTTGGTTAAATAAATGCAGTAACTGCGAAGCTGATCAGCGCCTTTGTTCTGGCCAAAGATAGTACAATACCTCCTCTACTTATATCCAAAATTTCAAGACTCTAGCTTTCTTCTGAGAATGTATAGACCAGTTTGTGTCAAACCCGGTCAGAAACCCGAAGACCGGTTTTCTCGCGTCGCGGATCATTTATCATTCTATATATATCCTACCCCATCCAGGATCTTCATCTTTGGCAGCTGTACGGTGGAGTCGGTGATAAAATTGATGTATTTCTCTTTCACGTCAGGGTTGAACATCAACACCAGCTTGGCTAGTGTCGTGAACTTTTTCTTCATCTCTCTACGCCTATGTTTCTGTAGGGTATCTGGGAAGTTCTGAAGGAAAGAGTCTGGTTTCACCAGATACTCGGTAGGGCTAACGGTACCGGCAACCTAAAACATAATGGATAGGGTTCAGGTTTACTGACGATACCTTTGAAATTTGCGTAGTGTTTAATCTTAAAATAAAGCTCTCTCCAAGTTTAAAAACAGTTCTTGCCCACTCTGACTACATTGTATTAACTACATGTATTGAAATGGTGGTGTTAACTACATGTACATACATTGTGTATGCATTTCAATAATTGCAAACTATAAAATCCAATAATTGAACCTTTATTAGAGAGATCTGTGAAGTTGTTGCTGGAAAAACAATGTTTTCTAAGGGGTACGCCATAACCAAACCAAAAAAATGAGGTGTTTGCACATACATGTATTACAAACTCTGACATTTACCTGCGGTTGTACTGGCATTATGGGGATAAACATGACTTTATCCTTTGTTAAAGGACTCCGCTTTCGTTTTCTCTTTTTCTCCATAGCTGCCTCTTCAGGACCTGGAGCCCCTAAATTGGAGTTGATAATCTCAACCTCACCCTCATCCTGAAGCCAAAGGTTATGGTTTTCATGCTTAACTCAGCTTGGGCTATATTTAAGCCGCGACGTTAGAAAACCAACAATGTGGTTTCCAAACAGGGCAGACACAAACTGAGCTGTACAAGTACAGAAGATAGCTAGAGGCTTGAAATTCTGGATTAAGAAAGTAGAGGAATTGAACTATACGTGTGCGAATATATAGGCACTGATCAGCTTCGCAGTAGCTGCGAAGCTGATCTGCCCCTCGTTTTCGCATATGCAGATTGGATTTCACATGACGTGGCTCATTTCATGCTCATAAAAAGTTAAATTACAATTGTTGAATAAATGACAGACTTCTATTATTTAACTTTTAATAGTAACTATTTCATAGAGATACCATAATTCTTCATGGAACTTTCTAAAAATATTATCAAGATACTAGTGTAAAAGTTATGAAGATGTCAAAAATTTACAGAGATTAGACTAGTAACTAATCAGACATATTTCCATGTAGCAAGATACATGTATCTTACCCCAGAGTCTTCAATACAGATCTGTGTAGCGTCAGCATTCTGTGTAGTTTCTCCCGGACTTCCAGAGTCTGTGTCCCTACATCTCTTGTTCCCTGAGTTCTCCTCTACAATATCCTCAAGTTTGCGTTTCTTGCTCGAACCACCTTCCGGTAATTCAATGTCCTGACTACTAAAAGTTTTCTTTGTTGGTGAGACATAATTTTCATCAATAATCAAGCAGCCATCAGAGTCCTGAGAATCATTATCAATTTCTGATACTTCTTCCAAAACTGCCTCAGGCTCCTCCAAAACAAGAGCTTTAGGCTTTTCTTTACTAACAATTGAAGGTCCTTCTAGAACTGACTCGTTTTCCTCCAGATCAATTACTTCTGGCTTTTTGGTTACAGATATATCATCTGAAGGCCTTATTTCTTTAGCAGTTCTATTGATCACTGGACTATCCAGGGTGTTACCTAAAGCTGATGCCAGCTGCAGACCAGCATTTTTAGTATTGTCTATAACAGCACTTATGTTGACAGAACAAGTATCACTTGACTCAGAAAGCACACTAGGAGAACTTTCAACACTGTTTTTGAAATAAGAATCCCCATCCAATGAATCAATTTCTACAGATTTTTGTGACTTGCCACTCTTTGTATTGAGATCACTTTTCAATTCATCAGAACAATCTGTTGTATCTTCTGAAGGTTTATGTAGATTAATAATGTCAGTGCTTAAACTTACATATTTAGCATCATCAGCTAGACTGACTGAATCAACACTTTCTTGACTATCCCTACACTGTTCAATGTTTTCATCACCAGATACAGCACCTAAACAGGCAGGCTCAAGTTTATTCAAGTTGACTAGCTTAGCAGCATAACTTTTCCTTTTTCTCCTTTGAATTCTGATTTCAGTCTCACCAAACACATTACTTTGCAGTGTTTCAACATCATTAAGGTCTCTTTCATCTGATTTTTCAACTTTTTTGTCAAATTCATTTAAAGCAGTTGAATCTTTTTGCAGTTTGTATGAGCCTATGTACTCAATTTCTGGAACAGCACTTTCAGTTGTTTCATTTTTATCATAATTCTTCACTTTACTTGTACCTGCCTTTGTTGTGGGATAGTTTTCTGTATGAGGTATTGTGATCATCTTAATATCACTTTCTATGTGTTTGCCCAAACTAACAGGAACAAGATTCGTTCCTGGACTAATGGCTCTGGGATTTGTAATTGGGACAGCCTGTAGCACCCCATGAGGAGTATTAATGAAAGCTGCTGCTGGACTCGAAGATCTATGAAGTGTTTTCATTCCAGAAGATGCATTATCTACACCGTTAACTAGAGTCTGTGGAACATAACTACTGCTTTGACTAGCTACGTGACTTTTATCAAAATGAACAGGTTGTACTGGCACCGCAATAAACTCGGGCTTTGTCCCTGGGATTGATTTCAGAATACCATCTGAATTCATTGTAGGAGCCGACGTAACTGGAATTAACTGTACGATTGTGTTTGAGTTGTTTGCCGGATTAATGAGACGAATTGGCAGCATCTGTCGTGGGCCGGCTTGAACCAGATTTGGTGGAAGATTGGGAACCGGCTGTTGAGATCTGATATACGGCTGTGAGACAGGCACAAACTGATTAGATTGATTAGCTGCTGTAAGCAGTTTTCCACCAATTTGCTGTGGATTAGCAGCTACAAGTCGCACTGGGGGATAGTGGGGATTAGACATAGGACCTGTCTGTGGGCAAGTTACCATGGTAACAGGCTGATGTGGCCTATTTACACCAACAGAGGATGATTGAGTGATTCCTTGACTAGTCTGGGAGACAACTTTCTTAAGAGTCTGACCAGTATCTGCTACATTTGCAGTTAGGGTTACTAAATTAGCAGAACTTTGAGCTACAGTGTTCGAAATTGAAGTGTTTACTGTAGAATGGAGGGTTGTTGACACTGCTTGACTTGGCTGCGAGGGATTCACCTTCTGAATGGCCAATACTTTCTGTCCATTGATAGTTCCACTGAGTATCATTGGTGTTGGACCTGGTGGACCACCTGGGGAAGCCCCCCGAATATTCTCTGGATGTCCATTCACAAGCATTTGCATCCTAACAGGCTTCCCTACTGATGAAGCAAGAACTGGTTTAAGCATCCTTGGAGTTCCTAAACTTGATGTTACTGGTGCCGCTAGGGTTGTTACTGTCAAGGGACTTGTCAAAGGTGCTGTGGACACTGGTACAGCTGTACTTACTGCTATCGGTGCACTTGTACTAGTAGTCAGTGTCTTTAAAGCTGCTAGGCCGGCAGTAGCTTCAGATTCTGTGATCTTAAAGGCTGTGGTAGAACCAGGAACAGGTTGAAGACTAACCACACTGGTGGTACCATCGCTTGACATCAAATTAAGCTTTCCAGGCATAGCAGCTGGGGATGTTGCACTTTCTCCTGTAACTGGCACTAGATAAATATCCGACTGTTTCCCTCCCTGTGTGATTAGTCGTGTCATTGGTGCCTTACTGGAAGCTACAGAATGAGCATTGCCTTTTATAACTATTCCCTGATTGGCTTCTATCCTTGCTTTAGCGGATGAGGACAACGTTCTGAGGTCTGATCCTGGTTTTACAATCGCAGAGTCTGTTACAGACTTTGTAGTCTCTGTTACAGGCCCTGAAACTGAAGTGTCTGCAACTGTTGTTACAGGGCCAAGTCCTTGTGTATTACCTTCAGCACTCGTTGCACTAACTACTGTTGCATCAGACTGTGGGGTTTCATTTGTGCTATCTTGAGCTTTCTGTTCTATTGCTGTAATTGCTTGATTAATTTTCTCAGTGTAGTTTGAACTTTTGGCCTTCATAACAGCCTCTCGCAGTTGCTCCAAAGTCATATTAGAATTTCCTGTATATGCCCTCCATAGTTGAGTCTTATACCTTTTCAATGCTTTCTCAATTCCATCTTTAGATATAGAAAATTTTGAAGAATAAGTCCCTTTCTTTTCCTCCTGTTCAATCAATTCTTTCAACTTTTCAGCAAACCTTATTTTATCTATCAGTTTCTTCTGACCTGTTAAACTTGCATATTGTTCTTTATCTTTATCCGACAATGAGTTCACTTTCTCAGCCAACAACCGTTCACTAGCAGTAGCATCACTGTCTTTACCCGATGCATTTTCTGCTTGTTCTATGTCATGCAAATTCTGTGTTACTCTTATCCTTATGGAATACATAGAATTGGGAAGTTTCGCTTTTAGTTCAGGGGGAATAACAGCAGGTTTATTAGCCTTTGGAAGAAACTGTAATGCATAGTTGTTCCATAATACGACATTACTTTGAGAGTAATCCTTTGAAATGATGTGAGAAATCTTTGACAACATATTGGCTCTGTCCATCTCCCAGTTACAGTTAGAGATTATCTCCAGAAGTTTTATCTCTGATTCAGCGTTAGAGGGTTCACTATCTGACTGTGCTTTCTTCTTGGCTTTCAAACAAACCATCTGCGTTTTCCATTTTGTTTCTGATGAAGGTTTCTTACTGTCCTGGGACTGAAAAAGTGGCAAAAATATAGCTTAGTTGTAAGACCACATAAATTTTAGCAACATAAAAAGGTACAAGTAGGCAAAGATCAGGAAAAGGCGCAATCAGAAAAAGACTCCCACTCCAAAAACCGAGGTGGGAAAAAACCAAACCAACAATCAGGTACTTATACCATGAAACAATCGTAAGCCGAATGGGCAGCTATTTTCCCAACAGGTGGCCACTCAGTTACCTTAACTTAACTAAAAACACGAAAACACACATAAGGCGCCAACAGCACAAAAAAATTTTAAACACCAAGACATAAAACAAAAAGAACCACCACAGAAGTATCGACTTGGAACGATCAGTAACACAAAGTTACTGGCGGGCTTAAACCGGTTTTACATGGCCACAACCTCACCCTCAGCTTCTGCAGTGGTTCATAACATTTAGTTAGTTATTCGGTCCTCGTGGTGAATCTCTAACTAGTCAATGAATCATCAAGAACAAACAAATAAATCATGATAAACATCCTGATGAATCAAAAACCAGGACTCACAGACTGAGTAAGCTGCCCGACGATGGAGATCCCTGGGCGCCGAATAACCTACTAACTCCGGAGCAAAAGAAAAACACCAGTTGGACCCCGGTGGGCCAAGCAACAGACAAGAAGCTCCGGCCCCAACCAACTAAAATGAATAGCTTTATGTCGGGGCCATCATAGAGTCTGACGCCCGACCCACCGGCGTGCAATTAAAGAAGGCAGCATAGTTATCAACCATGATTGGGTTAAAAACTAAGCATGCAGACTGTCGCATGACATTCAAGTTATAACCTATACGTTTGTAACGTGTTATGATTTTTCTGAACTGAAAAGAAAAATCATTAATTCCTTTAAGTTTCTTAAATTTGTAAACCAAGTCACCATAAAATTCAGGTTCCGAAAGGCCCTCACTTAAAAGCGTCTTTAACCCAACATTATATTTAGAAATCAATTCGTAGTGTCTATGATAAAATTTAGAAAATGTTTTTCGAAGTTTATGATACCGATAGCCCTGTTGGAGAAGTTTTGCCGTTAAACATTTATTTTGAGCGTTGAAGTCTGTAACATGATTGCAGACTCTAGCAAACCTAATAAGTTGCGAAATGTATACACCATAAGAAGCACGACGAGGAACGTCACCATCCAAAAAAGGAAAATTTACTATATCAAAATCAGAAACAAATCCATTTGCAACAGAAAGATGTAGATCTAAAAAGGGGGCTTCAGTATCTGAGATATTGGCTTTGTTCAACTGAAGTTCAGGTGGATAAATTTGATTGACCATACCTTCGAAATAAGGGTTGTCAATGTTCAATAGGTCATCGAGGTACCTAGATGTGGAATTAAAAGCCTCGATAACATCAGCTTGATTATCATGGTTAAGAGAATCCATGAAATCTCTTTCGTAGCAGTATAAAAATAAATCAGCTACGAGAGGTGCGCAATTTGTACCCATCGGAATTCCAACAATTTGTCTGTATAACTTGGTCCCAAATCTAATATAAATATTATCAAGGAGATAGGATAAGGCGTCGCATACATTCTGACATGACCAAAGTGAATACCGACTTTGGTCAGAGGAAGTGAAAAAAGCCTTTCTGTCATTACATGCCAAATAAAGTGAACCATAGTTTTTTAATGCCCTTTTGAAGATCCAATCTATCAAATCCAGAAGTTTTTCTTTAATTAGATTATGTGGTAATGTTGTATACAGAGTAGAAAAATCATATGTGGACAAGCTTGTCGCACGGAACCCTCTACACTTCAATTTACTGAGCACCTCACCAGAATTTTTAATTGACCAAAACCAATTTTTATTTGAAGTTTCATACACTGTCTCACAGTATCTTATAACATGAGATTTGATAGCAGTAAGACAGGAAGTTAATAATTTAGAAAGTTCAGTGGTAGTACAAGAGCTAGAATTTGCAATAAATCTAGCTTTGTATGGTCTTTTGTGAAGCTTAGGTAACCAATACATCGTAGGAAGTTTGTCTTGGCCTTCATTGACACAAACAGAAAACTTAACAGGTAAATCGTTTAAGTGGGCATTAACTACAGACACCTCATCAGTATCTGTCTCCAGATAAGCCCTGGTACCATCAAGCTCCTGTTTTAAGGTGTTAACGTAGTGAAGCCTACAAACGACAACAACATTGTTTGCGGCTTTATCTGCCGGAACCAAGACATACTTTCTATGAAATTCTTGGATACCCTGCTTCAAATGCCTAAATGACGATTTGGGTTTAGGAGGTAAAAGATTAGTATTTTGTGAATAAAACTTAATAAGTTTATCCACGATAGTGAAGATACTTCTTTTCCATTCTTTAAGAGCATTATCCTCAACACCCTCTCGTTTACACCATCGATTACCGAAATCATTTAATGCAGATGAAATCTCCTCTCTACATTTGTCGAAATTAATGTAGGAAGGGAATCTATATTTCGGACCTTTAGAAACAATTTTGCGAATTCTAGAATCCGAAATTATTTTTAAATTTCCAGTAACAATATGTCCAGCGGGTTGATAAACATATTTTGAATCTTTACAATCTCAAGACTTAGGAGTATTAGCATGGATATCAAGATCAGAAACAAGTTTATTGAAATTAAAAATTGTATTTCTGATTGGTTTGTTATATTTGTAACAAATAATAGGAGGTTCTGAATTTTGGAAGTAGGTAGGTATAGACTGTATCACTGATTTATCCTGGAATATGCTTGGTAAATCAATAAAGTCAATTCCTTTATTGATGAAAGGAATTTTAATAAAACTTCTAATGTGATAGGATTCGGAATCGATAAATGGACGAAGAGCATGCTGAGTATAACATCTTGTTAACAGTGCAGTGTCATACATTTGATGATTTCTATCGTAAAATCTATTAGCCTCTGTGTCCAAGGAACGTAATGCAGCAATAGGTAGAGAACTAAGATACGACAGCATTGGATGTCGACCGTGAATCCTTAGTTTAACAGCTAAATCATTAAGAGAAATGTTCAATTTCAATGCAGCACACCGTTTACGTTTGTCATTTCCCCTTTTCCGTATACCATGAGATCTAGATTTACGTTTACGAGAGTCCGAAAGTGTAAGTACATCAAAATCGGGCATTTTGGAAATATTGCCTTCATGGTAAATGTTGTCGTTAAATCCCAGTGGAAAGGGTGTTTGCAGTAATTTTATCCATTTAAGTTCAGTTTCAAATCGTTTAATGTTTTTGAATCTAACTGAAGAATTTTCATCATATGAGATTTTCTCCACTGGTTGAACTTTAACATCATTGGGAGAATGACCAGTGCGCTTAAAATGCTGGTACAGAAAGGTATCATTATTTTTGGGTTTTCTGATTCTACGATAGTGCTCACCAAATCGTTTTTGCAAACTTCGACAAGTTTGTCCAATATATTGCATCCTACAATTGTTTGTATTTCAAGTAAGAACATATACAAGATCCATTGATTTTCAGTCTAAATCAGAATCATTAACCACTGAAAATGTCCTACCATTCACAGATGAAGTGATAGTAGTCTTAGAGCATAAATGACTGCAACAGTTGCACTTCTTGGCATTGCACTTAGAAATACTAGGGTACATTCCAGGTCTCTTGAACGGATTAATATATTTACGTAAAATTGGTGATTTGAGTGGAGATAACCTAATCTGAAGATTATTACGAAACATATTAGAATTAGAAGCTCCGTGTAGATTAACAGTAGATGCCGAAAATAAATTAAGAGGTGTCACCCTTACAGTAGGTAATAAATTTTGAAAATTGTTAGTTGAATGAGGAATCCGTACAGTAGACGCGGCATGCAACCTAAGGGGAGTTAATGTAATTCCTAATCTTTTTGTGATAGTCATAGTTGGGAGTATTGTGTTGATACTGCCAAAAGGAGCGCGACACTCATACCAGTTATAGAATAAATAATGCACTTAATCGTAATGCAAAATCTTTCGAATGAAAGAAAAAGGTATAACCGAAACCCACACCTCAGGTCCATGTCTAATACAAGTCCATGGATAGAAACGTAAGAATCGCTTATACAACGAGATACGAGTGACGGTCAACTAATGACCTTCAATACGGTATCGAAGAGTTGTGGTAGTTAGAGATAGGAAAATACAAACTGATTGCAAGCAATCCCTGAGGATTGGAAAAATAAGAGCATTAAATGGATGTACGGGGAGACTTTTTAGGGCCGCCACACGGCACAACCACAAGAACTCTGATATAAAAAGGTACAAGTAGGCAAAGTATTAAAGTATTAAAGTACAAGTATTAAAAAAACCATTTAATTCACACATGTGCAGTATTATATGTTCCGAAATTTTCATGTGATTTTTATTTCGTGAATTTTTTATTTCTGAATTATTAGTGAGCTATTGAATTCACAAGCGAATACTTGTGCAATGGATAAGCTCATAATGATTATTTATTAGCCAAAAAAGTATTTTCGAGAAGCGCCCAATTCACAAATATTAACAAAATTTGAGTTCTTGCGAACATTTCTGAATCGACAGTAGTACAGGCCAACCTCATTATAACGCTTTGGGGTTCATAGAAACAGACCATGTTTTAAGTAAATCATGTTATAATGAGGCTACTTACAAAAGGAATATAGCAAAAACACATTATCCTGATGAGTTTTTGGTGGCAACGAACAAAAAAGACAACTACAGTCATCCGTGGCTGTGAATGTGGAGCCGTGGCATATTGAAAACCGTCTTGTAATGAGGCGCATAATAATGAGATTGAAGTGCAAGAAAAACAGGTTTTGATGATATATTATACAGCATTCTGACATCATTGATGACATAATTGTCAAATCTGATTTATCAATATATTTTCATATGCTAAGAGCTTCTGTTGTTTAAATAATTGTATCTTTTGTAAATGGAAAGATATTGTGTCAAATGTGATAAATTATGCAAAGTCTTACCAGTCTCCTTTTATTCATTCCCAGTTTCTCACTGGCCGTCAACTCCCTAGGTCTGTCCTCAGCCCGGGGGTGGGGCTTGGTCTTCTCCTGTCTGACCTCTGTCACCTCACAGTCGGAGTCTACCAGGTCAATCAGCACCGTCTCTTTCTGCTTAGATGATCCTTGGTTGTGACTGTCTGAATGTTTCTCCGGCGAGTCTTCAATCACATGTGGCTTGTTACTAAGAAAGACAATAAAACAACATTACGAGTTTGTTAGAATAGATGACGTATACATATAACAAATGTAACAAATACCCATATTAATTCAGCCATATTGTTAACATCAGGAAAACATATCAGTGCAATGAATACCCCCTTAAACCCCACTTTTATATAGTTAAACTGGGGTATGCAGGGGTATACATTTTTTTCTATTTTTGGTCAAAAACATAGATTATGGGTACTCTTCAGAACCGCCTCAGCGATGTGGTTCTAACATGTATCCACGATAAATGTTTTGAGCAAAAATATCAAAATTTTCCTGGTTTTTACAACTGAAAAAATCTCTGTATATTGCACATTCAAGTTTTCATAATGAAGAGTAATCAATGCTGTGTGGTATCAGAAGAAGCTGCTTAAAAGGAATCAACACTTTCTTAAATTCTATATGTTAAAGCAAACATCTGGTACGCAGATCAGTCTTAGTCTTCGAATTTAGATGGAAATAAGATTTTGAGAGCAGGCAACTTTGATATACAAACTATGTGAATGTAAGTTCTTAATTTTTCATCAGAAAAACATTTCCGTGCAATTAATACCCCCTTAAACCCCACTTTTATATAGTAAAACTGGGGTATGCAGGGGTATACCTATTTTTCTTATTTCTGCTCCAAAACATAGATTGTGGGTACTCGTTAGAACCGCCTCGGCGAGGCAGTTCTAACGTGTACCCACAATCTATGTTTTGAGCAAAAATAAGAAAAAATATCAAATTTTTTCTGATGAAATTTTCAATTTTATTTTTAGGTGAAAAAAATCTCTATATATTGCATGGATAAGTTTTCGTAATGTTGTGTAACTTTTATTACAAGATTTTTCTATTTTTGAATTTTTAGTGAGTTCTTGAATTTGCAAGCAAAAACTCATGTATGTAATCTATAAAGCCTATTGCAACTCTTTATTTTAAGCAAGATCTTTGAATTCACAAGGCAACAAATTCGAGAATATTAGCGAAAATTAATTTCTTGCAATTATTTCCAGATTAACAGTTACTGTATTTAAGCACAAGCGAAAACATGGGCACATTACAGCTTCACAAAGCTTCTTTATTTGAAAATCCAAGCCTTTAACCATCCCCTTTAGTGTAAAGCATGTGTTGATTTGCTCAGACATCAAACATTTTTTGCCAGTGCAGCTCACACTGGAGCAGCCTATTTTATCAGGACAACATATCCGTGAAACGCATACCCCCTTATAAACCCCACATTTATATAGTACAACTGAGGTGTATTGGGTTTGCCTATTTTTCTAGATTTTGCTCTAAAACACAGATTGTGGTTGCTCGATAGAACTGCCTCACCGAGACTGGGTTCTAATATGAGCCAACTATCATTACTTTGAGTAAAAACAAGAAAAATATCAATTTTGTTCCACTGATTATTTTTCTTCAATTTTTACAGCTTCAGAAAAGTCTATATTCAGCATGCCCATGCTTTTGTAATTGAGCCACCACATGGGAAAACCAACAATCTGCATAGGCGAAAACAGTAACTGCGAAGCTGATCAGTGCCTTTGTTTTCGCTACACAGATAGTACAATTCCTCTACTTTCTAAATCCAAAATTTCCAGCCTCTAACCATCTTCTGTGACTGTACAGTCCGGTTTGTGTCGGACCTGGTCGGAATCCAAATTGCTGGTTTTCTCACGCACAGGCTCAATTTTCTTACCATTTCCTGTGTCCTGAGTATCCCGCAGTCCTGGCACAACTCAGTGTCCCCTGGGGAGGGACCCAGTCCTCATCTTCCACCTCTGATAGCTCAGGACCTGACAAACTGGTGCTTGGCTGGAAAATAAAAGAGCGGTGTCACGAGAAAACAAGTCTTCAGGGTTTCTGACCAGGTCCGAAACAAACTAGTCTGTACTGTCACAGAAGACGGTCAGAAGCTTAAAATTTCAGATTTAAGAAGAAGAGGGATTTTACTATCTACAAATTGAAAACAAAGACACTGATCAGCTGTGCAATTATTGCACAGCTGATCTGCATCTTTGTTTTTGCATAGGCAAAAATCTGGTTTACTCATGACATGGATCCACTGAAAGACAGTTGGAAGCAGTTCACTATACTGGTACAATATATGAGCCGCCTCATGGGAAAACCAACAATCTGCATAGGCAAAAACAAAGACGCAGATCAGCTTCGCGGTAACCGCGAAGCTGATCAGCACCTTTGTTTTCGCTACTCGGATAGTACAATCCCTCTTCTACTTAAATCCGAAATTTCAAGCTTCTAGCTCTTTTCTGTGCTTGTACAGGCCGGTTTGTATCGGACCTTTTCAGAAACCACATTGTTGGTTTTCCCACGAGGTGGCTCAATTATAGCTCCTACATCCTCAGGGCCAATCTTCTCAGGCCTACTCTATTTACATTCAGTTTCCATTTAGGCATCACTCTATGAATTTTCTGAATTTTCAATGTCACATATCGCTCATCAATCAATGTAAACAGTGCTTATTACTGTTTTTTTATAGTTTTTGTCACTGTGCATCCAAAGTTTCTTGAATCTTAATATTGTTATGAATTCACAGACAAACTCCCAGTTGCATGGGCAATGTTCTGAAAGGCAAGGATTATTCAAAGGAAAATGGCACCTTGTTGAAGGTCTGTGCAAAACCTGAAATGCTTTGTAGCAATACTAGTGTATGAACAATTTTGACAATTTTGAACAACTGTACCTGCATAGTGTCACCCTTCTCTTCTCTAGCCTGTGTCCTCGATGCAGATCTAGATGTAGAGGTGCTGGGCTCCATGTCAAAACTGTCCCTCCAGTCTGGGGGTAGGTGGTCCAGGAAATCACCATCATTCACCATCTCTATTACTGGGTCCTGACAGAAAGAAAACATGTATAGCCAAATTGTTCTGATGGATCCCAGTATAAGAAAACTCTTTACAAAATTACTCATTTGTGAAATGGCTTATATATATTTTTCTTCTTAACATCAATGAGATCCACAAGCCTTCAATTGGATCGTTGGTTTAGGAACCTGGTTTGTTTTCAAACACAAAAGTTCTTACACTGCGTCTTCTCCTGACTCTCTGCTCCATGTACATCTCACTCGACTCGTAAACTTGTTTAGCTTTCCTGGTGACAGCATCAAGGTTCTTAGCCAGCCGGTACCTGGTCTGTCTCTTGGGTAAGTCAGCATACCGGGGACCAGAACCTGCTGGAGTCTTGGTGCTCTCCCTTTGTTTCTTGGCTGGAGGTTCCCAATCAGACTTGTCTCCCTTGGACTCTTCAATCTCATTGTTCAGCTCTGCTATGTCTTCGTCATCAAGAGAATTCTGGAAATTGACAAATAAACTGCCTTGTTATATAGCAAGTAATGTGGCATGAAACAAGACGTCAGGGTACCTTTATTGCAATATCATATTCACTATTTGATCATTATCCTTATTTGGTTAAATTTTATGTATTTGTGTTTTATTTACCACTCTAAAGCTACCATTATACGAATTGCATCTAGAGACCAGAGGACCAATGGTCCTGTAAACGCTCACCTGAAACCCGAGATATATACCAATAAACTTGTTTGACTAGAATGATAATATACATGTATATAACCCCAGGGCCGGTTAAGAGCAACCCCTGGAGTCAATTTCTTTTTGAAAACATAAACTTTTAGTCCATTTGCCAATTTACTGCAAGTTTTGCCCTTCAAATGACATTTTAACAATTTTCCCCATTCAAATGCATGGGCGACCTAAGTTGACCTTGCCGTAAAATAGGTCAAGGTCACCCAAGGGTCACGATTCATATAAACTTTGTAGAGCTCCATTGCCTGATGCTTTATGCCAAGTTTCAAAATCATAGGCCTTCTGGTTCTGGAGAAAAAGATTTTTAAAGGTTTTTGCTATTTATAGCCATGGCAGCCATCTTGGTCATGTGACCTTGACCATTTATATATACTTTCATTCCCACTTCCTAACAATACTCCTCATAAAGTTTGGCTTTGATTGGCCAAGCAGTTTCAGAGAAGAAGATCTTTGAATATCACTGTAATATACATGTATATTGCCCCGGGGTGGGGGCAGACAGACCCCTGGGGTCCAAATTTTTTCAGAATCATAAAAATTAAGTCCATTTGTCCATTTCCTGCAAGGTTTTCCCTACAAATGACATTTTAACACTTTTCCCCATTCAAATGCATGAGTGACCTATGTTGACCTTGCCGTATAACAGGTCAAGGTCATCCCAAGGTCATGATTTATATAAACTTTGTAGAGCTCCAGTCACTGATGCTTCACACCAAGTTTCAAAATCATTGGCCTTCTGGTTCTGGAGAAGAAGATTTTTAAAGGTTTTTTCTATTTATAGCCATGGCAGCCATCTTGGTAATGTGACCTTGACCATTTATATAAACTTTATTTCCCCCTTCCCAAGGATGCTCCATATGAAGTTTGGCTTTGATTGGCCAAGCGGTTTCAGGGGAGAAGATGTTTCATTATTATGGAAATATACATGTATATAGCCCCGGGGCAGGGGCAGACACCCCCCCAGGGGCTAAAATTTTCCATTAACATTAATCGTCTGTCCATTTGCCTATTCCCAGTTAGTTTTACCCATTAAATAGCATTTTACCATTTTTTCCCATTCAAATGCATTGGCGACCTAAGTTGACCTTGCCGTAAAATAGGTCAAGGTCATCCTAGGGTCATGATTTATATAAACTATGATGGGCCCACATCCCCGATGCTACATACCAAGTTTCATGGAAATCGGCCCACTGGTTCTGGAGAAGAAGATTTTTAAAGGTTTTTGCTATTTATAGCCATGGCGGCCATCTTGGTCATGTGACCTGGACCATTTATATAAACTTTCGTTCCCCCTTCCTAAGGATGCTCCACATGAAGTTTGGCTTTGATTGGCCAAGCGGTTTCAGAGGAGAAGATCTTTGAAATTGTGAAGGACGGACGACGGAAGGACGACGGACGGACGGACGACGGAGCATGGGTATACTATAAGCTCACCTGTGAGTGAGCCTTCGGCTCAGGTGAGCTAAAAAGCAGATTTTTGCCTGTGCAAAAACAAAGGCCCAGATCAGCTTAGCAGCACCTGCTCTCCACGGATAGTACAATTCCTCTTCTTCTTAAATCCAAGATCTCAAGCTTCTAGCCTTTTTCTGTGACTGTGCAGTCCGGTTTGTGTCAGACCTGGTTAGAAACCCTGAAGACCAGTTTTCTTGTGTCGTGGATCATATGGCGATGGGACCACAGCTTTTAGTCTCTTCCAAAAGACTTAGCCTATTTTGTAAGAGCAAGTCTTTTTGCAATTTGCAAGAAAAGCTGCTTGAATAGTTCTAAATCGAATAGCTTGTGTTGCAGAAATAGCGATGCCCCTCTGTTTTCTTCAGACACAGTCTGAAACAAGTAACGAAGAAATTATGTTGTATATACATAAATCAAGACAACAGCAAACCTTTCTAGACTGAGGCTTCCTCCTCCTAGATCTTTTCTTCCCCTTCTGCTGGACACTATCTTTACTCTTCCTCCTGTCTTTAGTTGTCTCCCTTTCCTCCTTACTGGTCTCCCCTGTTTCTCTAGAAGTTCTCTCCCCTGCTGACTTCTGGTTCCTGTTCTTAGGTCTACATTTACAGCCAAACATACAGTCTGGTTTCCCGCAGTGAGACTGGTCCTCTGTCTTAGTGTCTATACTGTCACAGATGCAGCCCAGTCTACAATATTCCTTGTCACAGGGAGGCTTGTGATCAGAGTCCTCCTTTTCTGAGTCTTTTTCCGCCGAGAACTTGTACAGGTGACAGATACAGCCATAGCGACAACCTGAAAGAATAATATATTTAGCATGTTCTTTGAAAACTAGTCCATCAAAGATCATTGCTTTGATAAATCCTGCTTTGAAGTGAACAATAAATACAAACCTTGACAACCATGCTCATTTTCATGCTATTTGAGGTTTTGCTATGTATGGTAGTGCGTTTTTAGGTATTTTCCATGACATAACGTAACATCATGGCGCGAGCACGTGTCGTATTTCAAAATACGACTGACGCAAGAATAACCACCAGAGGACCAATGGTCCTGTAAACGCTCACCTGAGATCTGCTGCATATACCAATAAACATGTTTGAATATTATGGTATTTAACCCCAGTGCAGTGGCAGATGAAGCCCTTGGGCCATTTTCTTTTTTCAGAATAATCAACATTCTGTCCTTTTGCCAATTTCCTGCTGGCTTTTCCCTTCAAATGCAATTTTTAAGTTTTCCCCATTCAAATGTATAGGCAACCCATGTTGACCTTGCCATAAACTTGGTCAAGGTCATCACAGGGTCATGATTTATATATACATTGGAGCAATTTTAACAGTTTTCCCCATTCAAATGCATAGGCAACCCATGTTGACCTTGCCATAAACTTGGTCAAGGTCATCACAGGGTCATGATTTATATATACATTGGAGTACTTTAGCCATCAATGCTTCACGCCAAGTTTCCTTGAAATCAGTCTACTGGTTTCAGAGAAGATTTTTGAAGGGTTTTTGCCATATATGGGCATGGCGGCCATCTTGGTCATGTGACCTAAATTATTAATGTACACATTGGTTCCCCCATCCTATGGATGCTTCACACAAAATTTGGCTTTAATTGGCCAAGCGGTTTCAGAGGAGAAGATGTTTGAATATTATGGAAATATACATGTACATGTATACTGGTGTGGCCACATAAGCCCTTGAGCCCAACTTTTTTCAGAATCATTAATATTCAGTCCTACTACCCATTTCCTGCAAGATTTTCATCTAAAATGACTTTTTAAAAGTTTTCCCCATTCAAATGCATAGGCGACCTATGTTGACGTTGTCGTAAAATAGGTCAATGTCACCACAGGGTCATGATTTATATATACATTGTAGTACTTTAACCATCGATACTTCATGCCAAGTTTCATTGAAATCGGTCCACCAGTTCCGCAGAAGAAGATTTTTGAAGGTTATTACCGTATATGGGCATGGCAGCCATTATGGGTCATGTGACCTGGATTTCTTATATATACATTAGTTCCCCCTTCCTATAGATGTTTCATATAAAATTTGGCTTTGATTGGCCAAGCGGTTTCAGAGGAGAAGATCTTTGAAATTGTGGACGGATGGACGGACGCCGGACAGACGGACGCCAGATCATGGCCATCCTATAAGCTCATAGTAAAATTCGTACTAAATGACGTAAAAGCTACAGCTTTCTCCGGTTCAAAAAGGCGAGACATAAGAACGTCGAGTCTCGTTCCACTGGCGTCGCAAGGCAACGTCGCACGTAACGCTGCATAATGACGTTTTACAACACCCTGACCTTAAGCACCTGGCCAACCAGGGTAAACACTGCATCTTCAAGACACATACAACCATTTTATTGCTGTTATCGATCAGCTCTTTGTTAATGTACCATCAACAATTTCAAGGTCATACAGGGACAAGACCTACAGTAGGCATAAGGATACCTCAGGAAGACTGATTTACAAGCAGGTAGTGTAACCACTATGCTACAGAGCCTTCGATGGCTAATTTGTTCAGCTGTAAACTGAAGCAGACAAAAAGATGAGGTACAGTATTTACAGTACATATGAGCTGCCTCATGCGAAAACCAACAATCTGCATATGCGAAAACAAAGGCGCTGATCAGCTTCGCGGTAACACTTAAATCCGAAATTTCAAGCTTCTAGCTCTTTTCTGTGCTTGTACAGGCCGGTTTGTGTCGGACCTGTTCGGAAACCACATTGTTGGTTTTCTCACAAGATGGCTCATATATTACCTGGCTGGTCACAAGCCTTCGACTTCTCAGAGTCATCTTTCTCTTGGTGATCTACTGAAATATAGAAATTGATTTAAAAAGATCAAACATATCTATACAGCAGAATTAAAATCAACATCTATACAAAAGAATTAAAATCAGTCTTGGAAAATGCCACATGAGAAAGTTATGCAGAGCCTTTTTAAAACTCTCAGGTTTTGTTATGAATTTTTGTTACTGCAGATAAAAACCAAGTTCAAAATTCTAGTGTAATAACCTCTATCAATTTGCTTGCAACTATTTTAAGACGCCCTTCTTATCTTGTCCCATTGAGACAAATAATTGGTTGAGAAAACATAGCTCAGAACATGTTTTATGATAAAAAGGTACAAGTAGGCAAAGATCAGGAAAAGGCGCAATCAGAAAAAGATTCCCACTCCAAAAACCGAGGTGGGAAAAAACCAAACTAACAATCAGGTACTTTATACATGAAACATATCGTAAGCCGAATGAGCAGCTATTTTCCCAATAGGTGGTGAATATTTACCAGATTTCCTGGGCCTGGTACCATTATTTCCTTTCTCCAATATTTCCCCTTTTTCTTCATCTTGTATTTCATTGTTGATTTCATTTTCTGGGATTTCTTCGTACCCATCCGACCCCTCCCCATCACTCCCACTAGAGCTCTCAAGTTTATCTCTGATCTCATGTACGGTATCATTGTCTACTTCATCAGCCTGTTTGGCCTTTTCAGATTTTGCTTTCAGTTCTTTTTTCTTTTCTTTTTGTCTGGCAATGGCCTTTGCTTTTATAATCAGTTTTTTGTTCAGTGCAGAAACAGCTTCTAAAGCCATACTATGTGACAACTTAACAACATATGTAATTGCTTTACTTTTCCTAGGTCTAGATTCAGTATCTGCACTTCTTTTCTTTTTCTGACAATCTGCTGCTATTTTCTGAGACCCTAATTTCTTTAATATATTTTCATCTTCAGCATTCATTTTCATCTGTTTCACAAACATTTTTCTCTTCCCATATTTATGCTGACTATGATATCTCACAGAATAAGGAATCTTTTCCTGAGGTTCTTTCGGACTCTCATCTTCTATTGTGTCCAAATTGTCAGGTGGACCTAATGGAAGTGGTTCTTCACTTTCATCAAAAGCTTCAGAATGCTTTGTCTTATCAGTCTTGGATTCCCCTTTACGCTTTGTGAAATGTACAAGTTTCCTTCGTTTCTTTTTGAGATCTAAGCCTATTTCTTTGACCTCATCTGGCTCCATCTGTTTCATAATCCGCTCTTCAGTTCTCCAGTGAAGCTTTCCAGCCTCAGAGAAATGAAGTCCTGTTGCTTCCTGAAGTTCAGCAGTATTAGCAAATTTCTTCTTCCAACCTTTGATTTTTGTAATATCTGTGGTCTTTTCTGGTGTTTTAGTTCTAAGTGGAGATGGAACCCTATTTTCTTTAGCCTTTAAGATAATGTCATATTCTTGTTTTAGCATTTTACGATATTTTGTCACCCTTCCTGGTACACCCCTCATATTGTGTTTAGTATGAAGTGATTTAGAAGGTGTAGGTGTATCGTGATCGCAGACCTTATCCCTATTCATCATGTTCATCATTCTCTTTAAGTTACTTTCATCAAGCCAATCTAACTTCTTCTCCAGCTCAACATGTGCTAGCAGAGCTTCTTCGGAGGCAAAGGATAGAAACATGCAATCATCCACCTCATCCAGATCTGGCCTTGGGCTGTGCAATTTAGCAACAACATCAGCTACACATTTATCAGCTGCATCCAGTTCTGATGATGCTTCAGCATCGATTGTCTTACCAAGATCTGAATCTTTTTCGTTTTCTGTTTTAGAAAGCGGTTGCTTTTCTAATGCTGTTTTTGAATTTTCATTCATTTCAACATCTGGCACATAGGGTTTCAAATAATCATCAAGTTCAGGGCACATAAAAGCAAGACTTTTGTCAGTTGTCTCCTTCTCAACTGATTTCAGTACAGCTAAAGAACTAGGCTCAGAGAAGTTTTTCCTCACAGTGGAAAACCTTGGTACTGATCTTGGTGAAGATCGAAGTTGTTCAAAACCTCTTCTATCAGTTTTTAAGGTATTTGAATTATTGTTCTTATCATCAGTTTCATTGTCTGATAGCACAATAACATCAGAAGACTTTGGCTTTATAGTTTGAGATACAATTATAATATCATTGCCATTATCATTTGCTATCTTATCTTTAGATACATTCTCTGATTTACAGTCCTTAGTTTTCTGTGTATCATTTGTACCAGCATTCTCAGTTTTGTTTTCTAGATCAATGAACATATTCTCAGAAATTTCTGTAACCTTTTGACCATTAGAATCAACCTTATCCTCTAGCACTTGATTAGACACATCATTTACCCTAAGTGGAGCACTGCTTTCAGACGACATATTATCGTACGAGTCAAGAATATCTGGGATGGAATCTTCACTGACATGTTCTATCACTTCATTGTCTGAGAAACTGTCTACAGCAGGAGGAGGAGTTTCTGAGTTACTATTATCCATTTTCTCATTATTATCACTAAACAAATCAAAAACATTTCTTTCTTTCAAATCATCTGAGTGTTGATCACCTTTTTTGGATTCAGAAAGGTCATCATTAGAAATTAGCACAGCACTACACATATCCCCTTCTTTACCAGTCAGATCAGATGAAACAGGGTTGTTTTGTATGTCCTGTGAAATACCAATACCATCTTTTGATTTTATCACTTTGTCTGCCTTTGGAGAAATGTCTTTACCATACTCAATGGTGCTATCTAAATCACTGTCAGTTTTTTGTTTACTAACATTCTCTTCACTTGTATCATTACCATTGCTTTGCCCAGTCTCCTGAATGCCTTTAATACTACTTTCATTTGATTTTTCTGTGTGTTCAGCAGAATCTGATTCCTTTTCTACTAATTTTTCATCACTATTTTCCTGATTTTTGTTCACAGTTTCCTCATCTTCATCACTGAGGTATGTAACATCATCGTCACAATAATCTGGCTCTTCAATCGAACCAAAGAGATTCAGTAGTTCTTCATTTGGTTTATCCACAGCACCACTTACTTTTGAGATCAAGTCTGAAAGTCCAATAGGCTCTGTCTTAACCTTATCTTGAGCAGTATGTAACAGTGACCTATATTTATTTGTATCATAAAGTCTCTCCCCTATTTTGCTATACTCATTTGCATTAACTTCATCAAAGTTAAGCACTCTCGCTGCACAAAGTATACTATCACGTGAGGGTACTTTAGCTGCACTTGGGCTTTCATTTTCTGCATTATTGTCTGTTGTTTCATCTGAACTAGATTCCTCTGAGCCTGAACTGTCATCTTCCTTTGATGTACCAGCTGTGGGCGATTTATTTGTAGGCGATTTCTTTGGTGATTGTCTTTTCTTTGGAGAGTCCCAAGGATACATGATCATATCTTGTTTATATTTAGCACTGGGGGATCTTACCCTTCTTCTGGTACTGCTAGTAGATTCAACTGTTAAACTTGCTGGAATGTCATAGAAACTATCATCATCTAGAAACTGATCTGATTTATCGGGACTTGAGGTACTTGACTTCTTCTTACGTCCCCTTTTCTTCGGAGATGCCTTTACTTCTGTTTTAATGACTACAGAAGTTTCTTGTTCTGAAACAGTGTTTGTCTTTTTCTTTCTCCCTTTTTGGGGGCTTTCTTTTTTGGGACTCTCTTTCACTTTCACACCTTTTGGGTCTGTGACTGATATTGTCGGAACAGGTACCTTGTTCTTACTCTCAGGTGACTTTTGCAAGCTTGGTGCCCCAACTGAATCCCTTCTTTCATTTTGTTTTGAGTGACATGCTGATTTTCTCATCTCATTTGTTATTGCTTTCTTCTGTGGGCTCCTAGCTTTCAATTTTCTCAATGTTTTAATTGCATCTAATTCTCTAGGAGATAATTCCTTCTTCTCTAGGGCAGATGTTTCTTTCTTTTGTGGTGAATAATCCCCATAAGGTCTAGGAGATACACTCTTAGGGGATCTTTGTGCAGAACTACTATAAGCCTTGTTTTCAGGAATATCTAAACTGACAGGACCACGTAGTTTATCAGGGCTTTCTGGTTTCTTTTTCCTGGGACTTCTTGTTTTAGGACTGTCATTGTTAGATTTTTTCCTAGGTGACTGTGACCTACATCTCAGATCTGGTGATTGCCTTGTTGCCACTGAAGGCACCTTAGGTGATAAACTTGCTTTTCTCATTTTGCTGACTGTTAGAACTGTATCCACATGCTTTAAACATACAACTGGTTGTAGGTTACTGATTTTAGTTTTACTTCTTTGCTGGTCTGGAAGCTTGTTTTCCTCTGGTTTTATCTCTGTAGACTTGTTTAACAACTCTCCACAGTCTGAAATAGAATTTTTTGTGGTTTTACATCATTTGTTTGAAAGTTTTGTGGATACTAACTACTACAGTGACATGCCAAATTAATTTCTACAACATCACAAACTCCATAGACTTCAAAGTATTTTCATGTTTACAAGAAAAATCAGTCTCTCCTGATCAACTTATTTCCATAATTTCAGTGTCATTTGAAAGGTAAATGAATAAAGCTATAAATAAGATTTTTGAGGAAATTTTTAGACTTTGAATTTTTCATATACAACAATTTAAAATTGTAGTAAATTTTGAAAAATTCATTTTCCCAATCGACGTCAATGGTTACATTGCCCCCGCCCCCCCCCCCCCCCCACAACTAAATAAGCTCACATTTTCTTTAAATGATTGCAGCCTTAAAATGCATGAATAGAAGTGAATGAAAATATCTTGTTTATTGCTTTATTAACCTTTCAAATGACACCAAAATTGTGAAAATTGGTTGACCAGGACAGGCAGGATAATTTCTCTTGTAAACGTGAAAATACATTGAAGTCTATGGAGATTCTTACATTGTGGAAATTAATTCGGTTTAAACATATTTATTCTCCATTTCAAATTGACATGCAAACATATATACATACAATAGCAAATTGTTGGATTAGAACGAAAGCTTTAAGCTTACAGAGTTCCTTTCCTATCAAAATTAATTTGGCACACAACTGTACTAAGGAAGCTCAAGCAGACAACCCAGTACCATAAAGTTTTGAACCTTGCTTCAGTTGTTGCTCAGCAGCTCAGTCAACAAGTTTACAGTCTTGAGGAAGGAGCCACCACTGCCCTCTGATAAAACAGCACTATTACTTATGGAGCTCATGCTCGTATCAGTGACATTAGGTTTCACACCCATGACTCACACTTTGGAGTCTGAGACCTTAGCAGTCCACTGAGACACAACACTGCCAACATACGTACAATTATGAGCTAGAATCTTCTTTTTTCTGTATTTTTAATGTGATTCATAAC
The DNA here is from genome assembly GCA_964017185.1 of Rugalucina vietnamica. Lineage (NCBI taxonomy): Eukaryota > Metazoa > Mollusca > Bivalvia > Lucinida > Lucinidae > Rugalucina > Rugalucina vietnamica. The sequence goes on from OZ024869.1 coordinate 95,228,546, forward strand.
AAATTACTGTGGCTGAGTCACCTACTGTCCTTACACCATTTTTCAGAAACTGCCTTTCACAAATCACATACCAAATTTCAAGATCCTAGCTCTTACGATTCCTGACCGAGTGCTAAGCTTTACTCACGCACTGAACTCACTGGACCGACAGACCCAAACCAATACGCCCCTTCAACTTCTTCGAAGTTGGGGGCATAAAAAAGGTGGTTTCTGAAAGATGGTGTATGGACAGTAGTCTCTAAGTTACTTCAGTTCAGCTGATATGAGCTTCAAATGTCATAATTTTTCAAAAGAAGCTAAAAGGAGCAGAATTTTCACCTTAAAATCACGAAAACTTGCCCATGCAATATACAGAGACTTTTGATCTTTAAAAATTGGAAACTTTTCAGCTGAAAAATTTCGATATTTTTCTTTTGCTTCAAAACATAGATTGTGGGTACACGTTAGAACTGCCTCGGCGAGTACCCACAATCTATGTTTTGAAGCAAAAATAAGAACCAGAGGCCCAATGGTCCTGTAAACGCTCACCTAAGTCTGCTGCATATACCAATAAACATGTTTGAATATTATGGTATTTAACCCCAGTGCAGGGGCAGATGAAGCCCTTGGGCCATTTTCTTTTTTCAGAATAATCAATATTCTGTCCATTTGCCAATTTCTTGCTGGCTTCATATGACATTTTAACAGTTTTTCCCATCTAAATGCATGGGCAACCCATGTTGACCTTGAAATAAACTTGGTCAAGGTCATCACAGGGTCATGATTTATATATACATTGTAGTACTATAGCCATGGATGCTTCACCATACATGTGATATTTTCCTTCTCCGCGGTCGGGAGATTTTCAGTTTGATATCGTAAATTTGCCTGTCATATCGGGAGGTTTCTTTTCTCGTGATCATCACCAAAAACATTCAAGAGCTCAGTGGTTTCGGGGGATATTTTTGAAGTAGAAAAGAAAGATTGTAAATTCTTACCATTTTATTTTAACAAAGCAACAATTACATCCAAACTATTTTGAATATGAAGTGCTTAAATCCAATGTCAGCATTACAATGGGATTTTCTTTGGACTCACTGCGATACGGTCCATAAGTTTTGGTCATTCCATAATTGATTGAAATCTTTCTAATTGTATCTATTTTTACAGCGCTTGTCACTTGAAGGCACATTGTTTATTTTGGTGATCAATTAAAAAGCTGACACCAGGCTTGATTAATCAGTTAATTTTAAATAATCCTTCTTGTAAAAACATCAATTATTTGACACTCCAACACAGGCTATACATGTCTATAAATAGCCTCCAGGTATCAGTGACACAAATTATCGAGTCAATATTGAATACACACTGCTGTATTGGGTACCGTATTTATACTACACTTTACATAAAGAAATGGACACTTGGATAAAAAAAAAAGTGTAAAATAAAGTACACAAATGGACTTTTTGTCATATCGGGAGATAGGGCATATCGGGGGACCGTCGGGTAAGGGGCATATAAGGGCCCTTGATATCGGGGGAATACGCCGATATCGGGAAATATCACATGTGCTTCACGCCAAGTGTCATTGAAGTCAATCTATTGGTTTCAGAGAAGAAGATATTTGAAGGGTTTTTACCATATATGGGCATGGCGGCCATCTTGGTCATGTGACCTAGATTATTAATATGTATACACATTGGTTCCCCCATCCTATAGATGCTTCACATAAAATTTGGCTTCAATTGGCCAAGTGGTTTTAGAGGAGAAGATGTTTGAATATTATGGTAATATACATGTATATTGCCCCGGGGTGTGGGCATATGAGTCCTTAGGTCCATTTCTTTTTCAGAATCATTAATATTTAGTCCTACTACCCATTTCCTGCAAGATTTTCACCTCAAATGACTTTTTAAAAGTTTTCCTTATTCCAACGCATTGGCGACCTATGTTGACCTTGTCCTAAAATAGGTCAAGGTCACCACAGGGTCATGATTTATATACACATTGTAGTACTTCAGCCATTGGTGCTTCATGCCAAGTTTCTTTGAAATCGGTCCACCAGATTCTGAGAAGATTTTTGAAGGGTTTTTACCTTATATGGGCATGGCAGCCATCTTGGTCATGTGAACTAGATAATTTATATACATTCCATAGATGCTTCACATAAAATTTGGCTTTGATTCGCCAAGCGGTTTCAGAAGAGAAGATGTTTGAATATTATGGTAATATACATGTATATTGCCCCGGGGTGGGGGCAGATGAGCCCCTGGGGTCCATTTTTTTCAGAATCATTAATATTCAGTCCTACTGCCCATTTCCTGCAAGACTTTCACTTTAAATGACATATTAAAAGTTTTCCCTATTCAAATGCATTGGCGACCTTTGTTGACCTTGCCGTAAAAAAAGGTCAAGGTCATCACAGGGTCATGATTTCTATATACATTGTAGTACTTGAGCCATCGATACTTCATGCCAAGTTTCTTTGAAATCGATCCACCGGTTCTGGAGAAGAAGATTTTTGAAGAGTTTTTACCATATATGGGCATTGCGGCCATCTTGGTCATGTGACCTGGATTATTTATACACACATTGATTACCCCTTCCTATTGATGCTTCACATAAAATTTGGCTTTGATTGGCCAACCCGTTTCAGAGGAGATGATGTTTGAATATTATGGTAATATACATGTATATTGCCCCAGGGTGGGGGCATATGAGCCCCTGGGGTCCAATTTTTTTCAGAATCATTAATATTCAGTCCTACTGCCCATTTCCTGCAAGACTTTCACTTTAAATGACATTTTAAAAGTTTTCCCCATTCAAATGCATTGGCGACCTATGTTGACCTTGCCGTAAAATAGGTCAAGGTCATCACAGGGTCATGATTTATATATACATTGTAGTGCTTGAGCCATCAATGCTTCATGCCAAGTTTCGTTGAAATCAGTCCACCGGTTCTGGAGAAGAAGATTTTTGAAGGGTTTTTACCATATATGGGCATGACGGCCATCTTGGTCATGTGACCTGGATTTCTTATGTACACATTGGTTCCCCCTTCCTATAGATGCTTCATATAAAATTTGGCTTTGGTTGGCCAAGCGGTTTCAGAGACGAAGATCTTTGAAATTGTGGACGGACGACGGGACGGACGACGGATGGACGGAAGACGGACGGACGCCGGATCATGGCCATCCTATAAGCTCACCTTGTAAGCCTAACAGGTGAGCTAAAAATAGGTATACCCCTACAAACCCCAGTTTTGCTGTATAAAAGTGGGGTTCAAGGGGGTATACTTGTTACAGACATGTTTTCCTGATGAAATCACCAAAGCCTGGAATCCTGCCAGTAGATGTGGTATGCCAACAAAACTTGGTATTTGAACATTTTTGAGCAGAAATAAGTTCATGCTCATTAAAAAGTTGATAACCTCTGTAATGGTTGGAAAGGCCTCAATAGCACTCAAATGTTCAAAGGAGGCCCATAAAATTTACAAACCTTTCAAAACGGATGTCTTGCTATCTGGCACTGATCGCTTTCTTTTCACCCCAACCACACTTAGACCTATAGATGGGCTTCTGTATCCTATGGGTTTGACTTGTAAGGTGGAAGGCCTACCTGATGACATTCAATCTCCCTACAAATTAACAAATTGAGATACATGTACAAGACAGTCATAAAATATATGTTTCTTAATTTTAAATTTGATTGTACAATCTCTGCACCTTCTATTCTAACATCTTAATTATACTTTATCTTGTGAGGCCATGAAACAGAAACCAGAGGGCCAATGGTCCTGTAAGATCTGCTGCATATACCAATAAACATGTTTGAATATTATGGTAGGCAGGGCTGGACTATATAAAGGGGATTAGCATTCATTTGTCATTTTCTCACTAGACTTCAGACCATTCCCATCAAATTTCAGCCAATAGATGATATATAGTCCTAAATACAGTAATGTGATTGGCTTATTCCTGTCACCAAAAATCAATAATTGATTACCTGTGTTTTACCTGTATTTTGACCCCCCGGCACAGAAACCCTGTCTTTAACCCGAGTGCAGGGGCAGATGAAGCCCTTGGGCCATTTTCTTTTTTCAGAATAATCAATATTCTGTCCATTTGCCAATTTCCTGCTGTTTTATCCCTTCAAATGACATGTTAACAGTTTTCCCCATTCAAATGCGTGGGCAACCCCTGTTGACCTTGCCATAAACTGGGTCAAGGTCATCACAGGGTCATGATTTATATACACAATGTAGTACTTTAGCCATTGATGCTTCACGCCAAGTTTCATTGAAATCAGTCCATTGGTTTTAGAGAAGATTTTTTAAGGGTTTTTACCATATATGGGCATGGCGGCCATCTTGGCCAGGTGACCTAGATTATTAATATACATATTGGTTCCCCCATCCTATAGATGCTTCACATAAAATTTGGCTTTAATTGGCTGAGTGGTTTCAGAGGAGAAGATGTTTGAATATTATGGTAAATGTATATTGCCCCGGGGTGGGGGCATATGAGCACTTGGGTCCAATTACATTACGAAAACTTGCCCATGCAATATACAGAGATTTTTTTAGCTTAAAAAATTGAACATTTTCAGCTGAAAAATTTTGATATTTTTCTTATTTTTGCTCAAAACATAGATTGTGGGTACAGCAAGATTTTCATCTAAAATGACTTTTTAAAAGTTTTCCCCATTCAAATGCATTGGCGACCTATGTTGACCTTGTCGTAAAATAAGTCAAGGTCACCACAGGGTCATGATTTATATAAACATTGTAGTACTTTAGCCATCTATGCTTCAAGCCAAGTTTTTTTGAAAGTGGTCCACCGATTCTGGAGAAGAAGAGTTTTGAAGGTCATGAGACCTAAATTATTTATATACACATTGATACCCCCATTCTATAGATGCTTCATATAAAAATTGGCTTTGATTGGCCAAGCAGTTTCAGAGAAAATGTTTGAATATTATGGTAATATACATGTGTAATGCCCCGGGGTGGGGGCAGATGAGCCCCTGGGGTCCAATTTATTTTCAGAATCATTAATATTCAATCCTTCTGCCCATTTCCTGCAATACTTTCACTTTAAATGGCATTTTTAAAGTTTTCCCCATTCAAATGCATTGGTGACCTATGTTGACCTTGCCGTAAAATAGGTCAAAGTCATCACAGTGTCATGATTTATAAATACATTGTAGTACTTGAGTCACTGATACTTCATGCTAAGTTTCGTTGAAATTGGTTCACCGGTTCTGGAGAAGAAGATTTTTTGAAGGGTTTTTAACTGGTGGCTATCTTGGTCATGTGACCTGGATTATTTATATACATGTACACATTGATTACCCCTTCCTATAGATGCTTCACATAAAATTTGGCTTTGATTGGCCAAGTGGTTTCAGAGGAGAAGATGTTTGAATATCATGGAGACATACATTTATACTGCCCCGGGGTGGGGGGCATATGAGCCCCTGGGGTCCATTTTTTTTTACAATCATTAATATTCAGTCCTACTGCCCATTTCCTGCAAGACTTTCACTTTAAATGACATATTAAAAGTTTTCCCCATTCAAATGCATTGGCGACCTATGTTGAGCTTGCTGTATAATAGGTCAAGGTCATCACAGGGTCATGATTTATATATACATTGTAGTACTTGAGTCATCCATACTGCATGCCAAGTTTAGTTGAAATGGGTTCATCGGTTCTGGAGAAGAAGATTTTTAAACATTTTTACTATATATGGGCATGGTGGCCAACTTGGTCATGTGACCTGGATTATTTATATATACATTAGTTCCCCCTTCCTATAGATGCTTTATATAAAATTTGGCTTTGATTGGCCAAGCGGTTTCAGAGGAGAAGATCTTTGAAATTGTGGACGGCCATCATATAAGCTCACCTTGCGAGCCTAACAGCTCAGGTGAGCTAATAATTTGAGGGTCTGCGCAAACACCCTAAAGATCTGCTTTGTTTGTATGCCACATGTCAACAACATCATATCAGCCCTGGGTATTCACCAGTACTATGGGGAGAAAATGTATAGCTCAAGGGCACAATCAATCCCGTGCCCTTGAGGTTCAAATATATGTCTTCTCTATTAATAGACTGATGCACTAACCACTAGGGCCATAGGCCCCCTTTAAATCTGCAATGCATAAATTGAAAAATTATTTACTGCAGAACTTAATTAAAACACACAAAATAAATAAATCAGTTTTTACTGCACAATGTATTGCTATGGGCAATATAAAATTGACTATAATGATGATAAATGAAAAGTCTTTTTTAGCTTCAGTTTTAACCGCATGTTAAGTTATACCTCCCGAAAGCTTTGCCTAGTGAATGGCAGCTCTGGGTAGTCTAAAACATCTACTAATTGTCTGGTTTATGGGCCTTTCAACACAACTTCAGTAGCCTGAGTTAGACCAGTCACCATACTTCATCACTAGACACACTGGCAGCTACACTGATCAGCCTGCAAAAAAACACAAAACACCTGTCATTCTTGAAATAACCTTAACATTGACAGAAGGGGTTGATCTAACATCTAATTACCACAGACCATCACAAAATACCACAAGAAGCATCTTTTTTCTGTTTCCACAATCCTGAAAATTTATTAGATTTATTAGCAATGTCAAGAGAAAATCTGACAATGCAACATTGGATCTTTGCTCTACATGTATGTTATTTATGTATTGTAAATATTGTATATGGTGACATCCTGTCATTGAATTTTATACCAATAAATTTATTTGATTTGATTTGATTTGATTTTGTATAATTTTGGGATTTGTTAGCATGTTTTAAAGGAAAATGAGCCGCCTCGTGGGAAAACCAACAATGTGGTTTTTGAACATGTCTGACACAAACCCACCTGTACAGCTACAGAAGCAGGTTTTCCCATGAGGCGGCTCATAGAAGCATTCTGTTCAACCAACCCTAGAAATATTAGAAATACCCAGTTAGGCCTCAGAAAGGTAATTATTAGATTCTCTCCCAAATTATGGGGTCGGGTGCTGGTAGCCATGAGAAACAAAAAACCCTAATTTTTATCGCACCTGCTTATAGCAGGGTGCGATATAGGAGTTCAAATTTCCGTCCGTCCGTCCGTCCGTTCGTTCGTTCGTCCGTCAACATTTATGTCGAAGTTTAGTTTTCTCAACATCAGAGATAGCTGTGAGTCTGAAACCTTGCATAGTAATTGTCCCTGGCATACCCTTCAAGCACGCACCTTAACCCAGTGCCCTTGACCTATATGTCACGGTCCACTGACTTTGAAAATTTTTTACGTCAAAGTTTTGTCAACATTTACGTCGAAGTTTGGTTTTCTCGCCATCAGAGATAGCTGCGAGTCTGAAACCTTGCATAGTAATTGTCCTTGACATATCCTTCAAGCAGGCACCTTAACCCAGTGCCCTTGACCTATATTTCACGGTCCACTGACTTTGAAAATTTTTACGTCGAAGTTTGGTTTTCTCGACATCAGAGATAGCTGCGAGTCTGAAACCTTGCATAGTAATTGTCCTTGACATACCCTTCAAGCATGCACCTTAACCCGGTGCCCTTGACCTATATTTCACGGTCCACTGACTTTGAAAATTTTTACGTCGAAGTTTGGTTTTCTCGACATCAGAGATAGCTGCAAGTCTGAAACCTTGCATAGTAATTGTCCTTGACATGCCCTTCAAGCACGCACCTTGACCCGGTGCCCTTGAACTATATTTCACGGTCTATTGACTTTGCCCGATGCAGGTGCGATATCGACCTCCGCGGAGTTCTTGTTAATTTATAAGCCATGTTCGAAATTGAATGATTTTTTGCCTAAAGACGTGTCTTTCAAGTAAGTAAAGTTGCAAAGTGTTCAGCAATAATTTTCTTTCACTAAACACGTTTTTCGTGTAAAAGTGCAAAAATTTTATTGAAATGAGGAACGGGTGTCATCAAAGGGGCCATTCCAGTTGGGAAAAACATCAAACATTCGAATTTTCTCTCAACTTGTAGAATTTTTACGCGTTTTTAAAAAATCGCTATTTTCGAAATTTTTGGAAAAATCAACAATGTGCCTCTTAAACATGTTAATCCCTGTTAAATTCACTTTATGAGGCATGGAAATGAGAAATATACCTCGAAAGAGCTGTATTATATGATTTTCGAGGACAAACAGGTCATGACTGCCGCACACTTCCGGTTTCAATGCCAAATTTTAATGATCAAAATAACAAAATCTGTGGACGATTTTTAAAATTTTCAAAATCTATCAGAATCAAGTATTAAACATAAATAATCGCTGAAAATTTCAATGCCGTGCTCTGCTAATAATGCAACTGGAGAGGAACAAAGTTTGTATGCAAATTGCATACAAAAAGCTGAATTCCTGTTATTCATGTTGCTGTCTTTTTGCATTCACGAAACTGAAACGAAAATTCTTATTGCAGCAACACATTTAACATGATTTTATCATACATCATAGCAGTCAATAACACTTTTAAATGAATTAAAATGTAAATCACAAGGCTGTGATATGACATTTAATTTGGTGTTAATAAAGTGTGATTTTTATCGCACCTGCTTATAGCAGGGTGCGATATAAGAGTCCAAATTTCCGTCCGTCCGTCCGTCCGTCCGTTCGTTCGTTCGTTCGTCCGTCCGTCAACATTTACGTCGAAGTTTGGTTTTCTCTACATCAGTGATAGCTAGGAGTGTGAAACCTTGCATAGTAATTGTCCTTGACATACCCTTCAAGCACGCACCTTGACCCGCTGACCTTGACCTATATTTCACGGTCCATTGACTTTGTTAATTTTTACGTCGAAGTTTGGTTTTCTCTGTATGATAGCTGCGAGTGTGAAACCTTGCATAGTAATTGTCCTTGACATACCCTTCAAGCACGCACCTTGACCCGCTGACCTTGACCTATATTTCACGGTCCATTGACTTTGTTAATTTTTACGTCGAAGTTTGGTTTTCTCTGCATCAGTGATAGCTGCGAGTGTGAAACCTTGCATAGTAATTGTCCTTGACATACCCTTTAAGCACGCACCTTGACCCGCTGACCTTGACCTATATTTTATGGTCCATTGACTTTGTTAATTTTTACGTCAAAGTTTTTTTTCTGCATCAGTGATAGCTGCAAGTGTGAAACCTTGCATAGTAAATGTCCTTCTTATACCCTTTCAGAACACACCTTAACCTGGTGCCCTTGGCCTATATTTCACATTTTTATCGCACCTGCTTATAGCAGGGTGCGATATAGGAGTTCAAATTTCCGTCTGTCCGTCCGTCCGTCCGTCAACATTTACGTCGAAGTTTAGTTTTGTCGACATCAGTGATAGCTGCGAGTCTTAAACCTTGCATAGTAATTGTCCCTGACATACCCTTCAAGCACGCACCTTAACCCGGTGCCCTTGACCAATATTTCACGGTCCACTGACTTTGAAAATTTTTACGTCGAAGTTTTGTCAACATTTACGTCGAAGTTTGGTTTTCTCGACATCAGAGGTAGCTGCAAGTCTGAAACCTTGCATAGTAATTGTCCTTGACATACCCTTCAAGCAAGCACCTTAACCCGGTGCCCTTGACCTATATTTCACGGTCCACTGACTTTGAAAATTTTTACGTCGAAGTTTGGTTTTCTCGACATCAGAGATAGCTGCAAGTCTGAAACCTTGCATAGTAATTGTTCTTGACATACCCTTCAAGCACGCACCTTAACCTGGTGCCCTTGACCTATATTTCACGGTCCACTGACTTTGAAAATTTTTACGTCGAAGTTTGGTTTTTTCGACATGAGAGATAGCTGCAAGTCTGAAACCTTGCATAGTAATTGTCCTTGACATACCCTTCAAGCACGCATCTTAACCCGGTGCCCTTGACCTATATTTCACGGTCCACTGACTTTGAAAATTTTTACGTCGAAGTTTGGTTTTCTCGACATCAGAGATAGCTGCAAGTCTGAAACCTTGCATAGTAATTGTCCTTGACATACCCTTCAAGCACGCACCTTAACCCGTTGCCCTTGACCTATATTTCACGGTCCACTGACTTTGAAAATTTTTACGTCGAAGTTTGGTTTTCTCGACATCAGAGATAGCTGCGAGTCTGAAACCTTGCATAGTATGTAATTGTCCTTGACATGCCCTTCAAGCACGCACCTTGACCCGGTGGGGGACGGACATGTTCCCCCTCGGACATTTGCCCCTTGTCCAAAAATGGCATGTAAGGACATTTGCCCCCTAACTCATCTAAGGGTTTGGATATTTGCCCCCTCATCAAATGTATAAAGGTGGACATTTGCCCCCTCTCCACAGCCAGGGGATGGACACACAGACAGCAACATTCTCTTAGAGCTTTTGTCACAGAATTGCAAGAGCAATTACAAAGTTTGAGAACCAAGCTGACTCGCTAACCTAATTAGGCTTAACATTGCCTATTGTCATTTTAGAACTGTAATAATGTAATTATTATTTTACAATGAAGTTAAGTACTATACATGCTGATTAAAATTGTTTTAAAATTACAGAATATTAGGACTCACTATTATTAACATCACTCAGTTATATGATTTTAATTTGATAACTTGTCAGTGAAAATTGAACTTGCCCTAATAATTGTAAACCAAGCTTTAAATCCATTGATTAGGTGTTAACAGGGAGGGGGCAAATGTCCTAGCTATGCACATTGATGAGGGGGCAAATGTCCAACTCTGCCTATCAGTTAGGGGGCAAATGTCCTTACATGCCATATTTGGGCAGGGGGCAAATGTCCGGGGGAGAAAATGTCCTACACTCTGACCCGGTGCCCTTGAACTATATGTCACGGTCTATTGACTTTGCCCGATGCAGGTGCGATATCAACCTTCGCGGAGTTCTTGTTTCCATACTTTGGGAGAGCTTTCTAAGGCCTAACTGGGTATTTCTAGGGTTGGTTTGTGTCGGTGTTTTGAACAGAATGCTTCTATGAGACAGCTTTTTAATACTGCATGCATTAGTATGTGGGTAGTAGTGTTGTACCCACAGTTTGTTGTAACTTAAACTAACTTGTAAAATTCTGTCTAAAATCAATGATTGCCTGAACACTTAAATGACTCGGGTTTAGTGGCTCATTGACTGAACAAATCAATAGTTTTCAGCATAAAGCCAACAAAGTAGTATGACATACTGATTCAGTCTTTCTACATACATGTAGAAGTAGATGTACAAGTTTTCAGTTTTTACTTTTATCACCCAATTTTGCAGTAGCGAACAAATAATGATAAAACATAAACTGGATTTGATTTAGCCAATTTTGCTTGACAGAATATTTTCATCAATGTCATTTTTATTTTTTTCTTTCAAATTGTGTTCAAAACACAGACACAAACCAACCCTAGAAATACCCAGTTAGGCCTCAGAAAGGTAATTATTAGATTCTCTCCCAAATTATGGGAGTCAACCTCAATTTTTACATGTTTCTGGGACTATACAATGTAGCTGTTCAATGGCATAGCCATTACATTGTAAACCATACATGTGAAGATAAATGCTCTACTACATGTAGGTGAAAATGAGATCTTAACCTGACAAACCTACTTTTTATTATGTGTTATTTTACATATATGAGCATGCAAGTAGCGAGAGCTATGCAAATTTTTATATGCACTGCCCCCGCCCATGAAAGCCATGAGAAATAGATGGGCTGCTTGTGGTCACTTGTGAGCTTATTACCCACTGACCAACCATCTGGTTGTTCAAAACTTTGTTAGCTTAACGTCATTGTTAAGACCTTAACTTGTTAAGTAAATGCCGACTGCATAAGCAAATACACTGTTATTTTTTGTTGATAAAATGTGAGAATCCTTCGCATGTTGATAAAATGTGAGAATCCTTTGCATTGCAAAGGATTCTCACATTTTATCAACAAAAAATAACAGAGTATTTGTAATATTCATGTTTGAAATTTTGACAAATCGTCGTCTAACAATACCGTTAATTTTGAACAACTGGGCCCTGATTACATTTTAATCTTAACTGAAATAAGCCTGCCAAGGAAAAAGTTGATCAGTCAAATCATCAATAATATTGATAAATAGGCAAGTAGCTGTTTATTTAGGTGGTTATAATTTGAAGCACATTTCGCATGTCATGACAATGCCAAATGTTGGGTAGAAGTCTATACTTTATACAGTGGACTCGACAATGGGGAATCAATGGAGAGGTCAAACACTATTATTTTAAACATGACCGTGGGAATGTTATTCTGTTTGGTACTAAGAACATCTAACATATATATAACTCAGCTTTACAGGAAAACAATAATTTTGATTCATTCATTTTCCTAATGGGAGATTACTCTGTTGATATGATACCTCCCGCATTACACAATGGTGAACCAAACTTGACTAGTCTTTAGCCCAAAAAAAACCATTTTAAGGGGGATTTTTTGCACACAAATGGTGCCATCATAACGTGAAACTAAATGGTGTTCGATGATATTGTGTTAATTTGCTTTGGTGCTTTACGTTCACTGTCAACAGCAAATGCCATATCGGAAAGGTCAGTTGTACCGACTTAAGGCTTTAACGAATCAATTTAAGCCTATAAGCAAGAGGGTTAGCCCATGACTTGCATCAATATTAGTTATGCCATGAACCAAACCAAACTGTTTCTGGACAAACATTCCAAAGGTAGATTATCAGTACTTTGTGCACATTCTTTTCACCACACAAAGTATGGCTCGCTGTTGTCGAATTTACCTGTACATCTTTCCACGCTCGTATCCACCTTCAACGTCAAAACTTTTATCAAAAACAGGCATACTGCATAACTAAGGTTATTAGGGCAATAGGCTTTTAAGTAATGCAAAAAATGGAAACAATCAAATGCATAGAAACAAGGAAAAAAACACATTTTATCTGAACGTCACTTTTTGCGGAATAATATACATGTACTATGCATCTTAGTTAAGCATTTCAGTAACCCTGATTTTATTGTCGAGTGGAATTTTTACTCTATTCTTTTACCAATCCGACATAGATGAAAATAAATGACTGAGTTATATAATGATATATAATGATATTTTGTCTAAGTTTCAAGAAATTCTGCAATATCTTTATGAGTAGTTCGCCATTGTCAATGATTCTCCATTGTAGAGTTCATTGTATTGAAAGCAACGTCCCAACATGAAAAGAGACCAGGTGACAGAGATGTTAAGCCCAAAATGAAATAAAGAAACAAAATCTTATGGATGACCTTGGAACTCTCTACCTAAAGAAAAAGGCAGCCCTCCTAGTGAAACATTTGATGTGGTGACTGGACACTTCCATCGGAAATATCATCAACTTATGCCTACATACTTATCCCTTAAAAATTGAGGATACCTATTAAATTCCTTCTTTTCCTTGGTGCTAACTACAGTTGAAATGCAGGCCCAAACTTAGAGATTGCTACTTTATAGTCTATATCGTAACATCATGGCTACTTATGCTACTGCACCTGTTGGTTGGATGATATGGGGTTTAACTGCCGATAACACCTAAGGCCATATGGAAAAAGGACTGGGGCTAGTTGTCTCAACTAAAAGACACGAGAAGCCGGCCTTGGATAGAACCTGTCACCCTGATTTACAACAAGGGCGTAACCAAAAATTTTCAAGTTTTACACACAAAGAGCAAAAATAGTCAAATTTGGTTTTCGAAATCAGCTATCTATCTGTATCACAAGTACAATAAAGAAACTTTGGTGTCGTAGCAGTTATGTCACTCTCCTTGTACATAGGCGTTTCACCCCATACTCACTGTACTCACGTGCGCAATGTAAAAAATGCATATATGCTCATGCGTACAGCTTTGCGCTAGAACCATATAAGGTTTCCGCAAAAGCCACATAGTTTAACTTGAACCACAATTCTTGAGGCTTTCAACCACCCTAAACAAATTGGCAGTACCAACAGCCACCCTTTAATAAAAACTTGAAAGTGCGTACTCCATATTTTCACCCTGCTACCCTGGAAGGCTTAACCCCGGGATGGAATAATGAATCCTTAGTCAATTATCAAATGACCAATGCTCTCAAAATGTCACACTTGTCTAAAAGTAAAACTGTCTCATTTGGGGTTCTAATAGAGCCTTACTGTCTAAAACTGGAGTAGACCTTAAGATCTCAGAATGAACCATGTGCCAGTTGCTATAAACATGTTCCCAAGTAATGTTCATAACACTGTGCAAGACACCCATTGCCAGGAGGCAGGACAGTAATCAAATTGAGCAAACTGAAGCTTTGTTCTGCTGATTAGTGATCTATGTTAGCGACACGACCTACATTAATTAATTGCGGAAGGTTAGAACCCTTCCGTATCTACGGAGGTAAACATTACTTTTGTTTTCTTGTCCGACTCGTTAATTTCACAATAACTGTGTAGCACATGCTTGTCAGTGTGAAAAACTCTGTACAGTACTACTTCGGGACTATGGAAATAAACTAGACTGTGACAAAGAAAGAAGCATTATCGACGTATGTTAAAACGTGCTCAGAAGAATTTTGTTAGCATGAACGCTCGCCTGTCTTCTTTACGTACGAATCTTAACCTCTTTACGAGTTCGTATGTAAAAATATGACTGCTTCAGGTAAAATGTAAATACTTGCAGAAACTAATGTGTAACAGATATGTTTCATGCCTTTGTATGAAAGCTGATAATAAGCTCAAAATATTTTGCAGTAGCTGCACTCACAGAGTATCCGCCATTGTTGTGTAGAAAATGCATTCTGCGCAGTGGACTCTGGGTAGCTTCGCCCAGGACACGTGGCTGGTCACATGGTCATGAATAATCTATTTTTAGTAAGATCGATGCCCGCGTTGCGATGTGACGTAGAAATAATTGGGAAAGCCCACGGAAACACGGGCTGTTACGTAGTAGTTTTTCGGCTCAATGTGTCAATTCTGCGGCCATGGTCAAATGATCCCATATGATCCAATCATGACTGGACTTTGCACGGGGCCCGGGACGGGGCCTAAGAAAAGCGGACAAAATGATACAGATTCGAGAAACCAGTTCCTGGCGCATTTTTAAATAATTTACGACCCCAAATACGGAAAGTGGTACGAAGACATAAGTAGCCCATCCCGGCGAACATTATCTTTCAAAAAAAAAAAAAAAAAAAAAAAAAAAAAAAAAAAAAAAAGAAGAAGAAGAACTCAACAACATCCATTTGTAGACATCAACGTCAGGTGCAGAGTCTCACACGGGGTTACCCCCTCTTAATCCCCGCTTTATTCACACTTGTTAGCCCTAAATCACGGCTGGTAATCGGTAGCCCATACAGGTGGCTACCGTATTTGTTTTAATAAACGCACACAGCCATAAGCCTTGCCTGAGTAGCTGCGCACTCTCCCGGCTGTTTAAGCTCGGATCCAAAAACAGTTTGATCGGTGGGTTAAGTTAATATCATTGTAAAAATGTATGAAGCAGGCATAAACAGATAAACTTCCCTTGTTAGGGGAGCATGCTTTTCCACCGACGGGATTGTTTTTGTCTGACAGCCTAGCTATGTTTGTTTTAGAAAAAGAGGGCGAACCATCACTGGGACATCACTGATACCCGATACATCACTGCCCCGACCCCTTGATATATTCTAGACACCCTTGATAAATATTCTATGCCGGGTTTAGAACAGCTCGGCCCAAAGACAACTCGGCCAAGTAAATCTCGAGTCGGCTCAGGTCAACTCGGCCCAATTCAATATGGGCTAGTTAAATCTCTAATCTGTTATTATGCACCAGTCATTTGTATCCCCGGTCCCCAGGATAGCGGGTACTCAGCGGGACTAAAGTGCCAATTTTTAACCTCTGATGAGTCCCGGCAGTGTCAGGGTTGTAATTTCCCGCCAATACACGGTCACATTGTTTCAAATTAGATGTTAATTGTATTTTTAACATGATTACTTTTATGGCGGTACTGTTATTTACCAAAACTACCACGAAATACCGGAACTACTACGAAATACCGGAACTACCAAAACTACCAGCACAACCAATGCAGCAATGTTAATATGGCAAAGCCTGTACATAGAATGGTTGGTTAGATAGATAATTAGATACTGTTCATAAGATAATTAGATACTGTTCATAACATATCTTATTTCAAATACGCACTCGGATATGTAGAACATGCACATGTTTAATGTTTCATTTTAGCAGTCTGTTTAAAGTATCAAGCTGTGTTTTGCCAAAGGCACCGCACTTGAAGATTATACAATAGATGACAAACAATCCTTAATTGACACCTTTATCAATTGTTTGGTAAACATATTATGTTGAACAATAATCAAGCATTTTAGTACATTATTATCATTAAATAATTAAAGAAAGTAAAAGTGGAATATGTAGTTATGCGCGATTTTTACTGTTTTCAAGAGCATATATATTACTATTTGACTTTGTCAGATCTAAATAATTGAGAATTAAAAAAAAAAAAAGTTTTTTTTTTTTTTTTTTTTTTTTTTTTTTTTTTTTTTTTTTTTTTTTGCTAGCAAAGACCAGGCAACGCGCAAATCTTCTTCTAGCTAGCTAGTATAGGATATGCATGCTATACATAGGGTATTCGGATGATTATGAAGTGTGTCTGTTGATTCAAGATAAGATACTTTTTGTCTATTCAATGTCGCGTGGCCAAAGTTTGCGCATTTGTTTACAGCATTTCTGACTTTTTTTTAAAGGTGACAATAATATTTATTTATATTAGGCATGTGCGTATCAAATTTGATAAAGATTGTGTGCTTAAAGTCATTATGGAGTGTGTATTTTCGAAGAACATGTAACGTTTGACGCTTTAGGCATGTACCAATATTAGGTACTTGTGCATCTAAAAATGTTCAGTGAAATTCTTTATTTATAGAGGGTAGCTCGTTTGGCATTGTCAATCTTCCAGGAGGCCCTCTATTAAACAAATTAACATATACTCAAGGCCAAAAGTAACTTTACACTGTTTTTGTAGATTTTTTATTTTCAGGTATAGGTGAGCGGTATCATCTGCTGTATCAGTTTCAGATGACAGTATACATGTACGTTCTCTTTTTAGAGTTTTCGATTGTATAATGATGCTCTTTCGTTCATTCATTCATCTAGATAACATGTCCACAAAATGCATAGCTTCTTACATCCCACTTTTATATAAATAAACTGGGTTGTTTTAAAGTGTATACATTTTTTCTTATTTTGATCCGAATTCCAAAACATTAATTTTGGACACTAAGTCTTGTTACAACCGGCTCGCCGATGCGGTTCTAACGGGTTCCCGCAAATTTAAGAATATTACATGTAGGTGCTTGCACCGTACGTCTGCGCGCGTAAGGAACAAATTACAGTACAGTTTCTCTTTCTTTCTTCCGTCTTGCAAATAATGTCGTAAATCAATAGGCCCATAAATAAATAAATAAAATTATATCTTGATGGAAAAAAATAAGGCAGGTAGATTTAATTTTTAAAGTTATTAAATTTATTAAAGATGTGTATTGGGTGTCATTTTCGAGTTATTGAGTAGTGTTGCTGACTGTTTATTACCTGGCACGTGGCTAGTGTGTATTCAAGGTGATATAATCTTGGACATAGCTTCTTTAATTGTTAGGTGTGAAATATCAATGTAGGTGTTGACTAGCACGCACATATATTGCCTAATGACACCTTTGTTTATTTAACCTCTACTACCATGACTACCATCGTAATCATGATCGTATATCATCGAAATTTTCAAAGGAGTAAAAATCATCTTGTACCTCAAATAAATGGCAAAAAAAAAAAAAAAAAAAAAAAAAAAAAAATGAATTAAACACTTTTCGCTATCTAGACCTACCGGTGGCCGGCTTTATATCTCGGCAAATTGTTACTTTATTATTTTTTTACGCTTCGTTTGAAAAGTTCCTTTTATATGTTTTTTATGTTTTGTTGGGGAATCAAAAAGCATTTACAAAACTTGATTGGCGTTTTAATTATTTAATTTTTGAATATACAGAGTTTGATTTGATGAATCTGAAATGAATTTGTTGAGACAGAGGGAGAGAGAGTTGATATCACGTGTTTACTGATAATGTGTAATACAGCATTTTCAAAATATTTTACTCTTGACTTTATTATCAAACTATCGAACTCAATATTCAAACAGACAAAAACGAAAATGTCATGCAGCATTTCCAATTTTTGATTTTTAACACATGCACAGCGAAAGAGATGCTGATCAGTTCACATGAGTGCACATGATCGATCGATCGATCGATCGATCGATCGATCGATCTATCTATCTATCTATCTATCTATCTATCTATCTATCTATCTATCTATCTATCTATCTATCTATCTATCTATCTATCTATCTATCTATCTATCTTCAGGCCTTGCATAACATGCAATACGAGTAGTAGTTTTGGTAGTTCCGGTATTTCGTAGTACTTAGTTCCGGTATTTCGTGGTAGTTTTGGTAAATAACAGTACCCTATGGCTATTTAAAAACTGAAAAGTATAAAGCCCCGCTATTCCCCGGCCCTAGGGGAATGACAGGTGCATTATCAGTAAACCCCATTTAAGTCCTCAGTCATTAGACAACTAGGTCCAATTTAAAAAAGTTAAGTCAGTTTTGCTGGCACCTTAAATTTCGCTTGCTCAGTATTTGAGATCATAATGTAATGTCAAGTGTGCTGGCAGGCACAAGCACAAATCCATATAAATAAATAAATAAATAAATAAATAAATAAATAAATAAATAAATAAATAAAACATTAGGCCTAATTCACTTTTAAGCCTGAATTAAAATTTTGTCGTCGTCTAATATTCGGTATTCATGACTGAAATTAGAAAGTATTCAAGATTCAGGGTAAAACTTTGTCTACATGGCAATACACTGTCAGTTTAGGGCATATTTTAATGATTTATGGCAATAACTTCAAGCGCCTGTGGTCTCAAGTATGTCATTTGTGCTGTTTAATAATGATATTGAGCAATCGTGCCAGAATACTATTAAAGAATTTGAAAATTTTGCGGGACATTATTTAGCCTACCTCCCTTCCATGAAATTTTTGTAGGCCTACAGAAAATTCCTATTCCAAATGTTTTCGACCAGAACTTTTTTTTATTTGTCAACCCAATATTTTCACGGAGACGATAGATAGATAGATAGATAGATAGATAGATAGATAGATAGATAGATAGATAGATAGATAGATAGATAGATAGATAGATAGATAGATAGATAGATAGATAGATAGATAGATAGATAGATAGATAGATAGATAGATAGATAGATAGATAGATAGATAGATAGATAGATAGATAGATAGATAGATAGATAGATAGATAGATAGATAGATAGATAGATAGATAGATAGATAGATAGATAGATAGATAGATAGATATTCTTTCCACAATTTTGCGGAATAAAAATTAGGAAAAGCTCATAATCTGCCGAAACTCTTTATGTTGTAGGACTAACTAACATTATCCAAGATCTGATAGGGACTACTTAATTTACATTCATCCAATGAGTATTGATCCATCCAATAAGTGTTATCCCCGGTATGAATTATCTCCAATTTTACCATAGATGATGCTTATTCTATTCTGCATTCAAGTCCACCATCTTGGAGACAAATGACGTCATTTTTGAAGATCTGTGACGTTGCTTAACGACTAAATTACGTGACGTCAACAGCTTCAGCAGGGCATTGCTCAGTATTTGAATACATATCGCATATGCACCATCTGTAACGCCAGTTAGATTATTCACAGTTTTTATGCGCGTGTCAGCTTATAGGATTTTTTCTCGTCATTAGCTCACCTGAGCAGAAGGCTCACAAGGTGAGCTAACATGTAGGGGAGACCGGGGCTAGTTGGTCCGTGGGGCAAGTTGGTCCTTGGGCAATTTCTCTAAATTGACAACAATTATGACGACAGATATATGACCCAATAGAACTTTTCATTACGACACATTTACTGAAGTAAACGATATGGCTGCTTGAGATCACGTTAAAAAATTAGAGAAGAAAATCCAATTTTGCATCACGTTTGTAACTTTCTCGCCCCTGTATCGTTTTGCTTTTTTCTTCCCTGTGTATCAAATAACATGTACATGTTATACATTTTCTGAAAGCTCAATATACCTAAGGTATTCCATCGTGTGTGTTTTCTTTTTCTAAATTCAACGACGCTCCGGTCATGCGTGAAGATTTACAATGCGGTATGGTCGGGGCAAGTTGGTCCATTTGCGACGGGGCAAGTTGGTCCATTAGAAAAACGGCTATATTTGCTAGAACATTTCATTGTTTAAACTAAAAACTATATAATTAGATAGAAAAATGATCATTCTGAGTATAAAATGTCAAACTGATAGCAGCAAATTAATATAAAAATCAGAATTCCGAAATATTGGACCAACTAGCCCGGGTCTCCCCTACTTAATGTGCTAGTAGTTTACTAACATGATATTTTAAGCCCTATTATCATCATAAAGTTTCATCGAATCGGTTTCTAAGAATGTATGTGTTTGTGGTGGATATGCACGGTTTGAAAACAGTTTCATGTTATTTATTGTTGTTTAAGATAAAATATGTTTGTTTGAGACTTACGTTCTTTTTCCATTCAGATTACCTCGGACCAACCTACCCCGCTGCACGGACCAACTTACCCCGACATCGGGGCAAGTTGGTCCGGTTTACCGTGTCTCGAAAAACGGCTATATTTCCTAGAATGTTTCATTGTATGAACGAAAATCTACATAATTAGATAGAAAAATGATCATTCTGAGTGTAAAATGTCAAACTAATAGCAGCAAATTAACATTAAAATCAGACATTGGAAAAATGCAATTTTCGGACCAACTAGCCCCGGTCTCCCCTATAGGCGTCTGTTCGTCTGTCCGTGTGTTCACACTTTCAAACATGAATATCTCTGAGACCAGCAGGCCAATATTTAATTGCAACCAAATTTTATCTGAAACATCATTTGGCAGTGGGATTGACTGCACTAGCTTTTAGACTAGAATGGATCACAGCTATCAGATAGCTCACATAAGGTTATAATGGGGATTTTGTTGTTAAGCACTCTAGCGCCTCCAATTTTAATTGGATCTTCTTCATTCTTGCAGGTAATAAGGACAACCATTGTATCTCGTATGAGTTCGAATTCCATACAGATTGGATCGTGGAATACATATAGTTAGCTGCCCGTATGTGCATTGAAAAATCTCCATAGACTTGGGGCATTGATTGAATCGTCTTCATTCTTGCAGGTAGGCATACCAAGAACAACCATAAAACCTCTGACGATTTTGAAATTCGGCCAGATCCCACCTGTGATTGCAGAGTTAGCTGCCCTTGAGTGTTTGAAAAAAAAAATAGTGTTGTTAACATTCTAGCACCTTCAGTTTAATTGAATCTTCACCATTCTTAAGTAACGAGGACAACCTTAATATCACGAATGAGTCCGAATTCCGATCAGACTGACTCAGGCACTGTAGAGTTAGCTGCCCTGGAGTGTTGGAAGAATAGATATTTATTGTTGTTTACGCTCTAGCACCTTTAGTTTTTGATAAGATATTCCTCATTAGTTCTAATTCTTCATAAGATATTCTTCATTTCTGGCAGTAACAAGAACAACCACAATATCTCATATGAGTTCTTTTTTGACTAGTTCCCACATGTGATTGCAACGTTGAGTGCATGAAAAAAAAAAGAAAAAGATATTTGGTGTTGTTAAACACTCTAGCACCTTTATTTTTAATTGGATCTTCATCATTCGCGGTGATAATAAGTTATAACCATGATATTTGGGAGGAGTAACCAGATCGACTCATGGACTGCGGAGTTAGCTGCCCTTGAGTGTCGAAAAATTGAAATTTTATTGTAAACAGTCTATCGCCTTCATTTTTTTATTGGATCTTTTTCATTCTTGCGGGTAATAAAGGCAAATATAATATCTCGGATGAATTTGCATTTCGACTGTTTTGGATCATACACTGCATTTACCTGCCCTTTTGTGTCTTGAAAAATCTTTATGTTAGAGTTAAAGTACCGAGTAGAAAAAATAAGTAAAATAAAGCGAATCGAAGACGAGCTGTTTTTACTTATTTTTTTTTCTACGAGGTCTTTAACTAACTTGTAGTATGACAGACCACCAGTTGACAGATTCGTACTGTAACTTCCAATATACAGTGCAGTTTACATTCCGCCTCCTTCCTTAGTATTAATATGTAGGCCCGCCTCGTTTGATATTAACTTGGATTTACTGTTACATAAACTTCAAAGAAAAACAGAAAGTCATATAAAGACTTTTAATGGGGGAGAATTTTGTTAACAGTAAATCTGCTGCATTTAAAATTGTATCTTCATTCTTGCGGGTTAAAGGACAACCACGAAACCTTAGATGAGTTTGAAATTTGAAATAATCCCACTTCGGACTGTGTGGAATTACGTATGTGCCCTTTAGTATTTTAGTATTAATACTTAGTTTTCTACTGATGACACTTAGCATGTTGGTTCTCAGGTGAGCGATCGTTGACTTCATGTTAATAGTTGTAACTATCGTGTGTTTCACTTTGACTCAAATAAGATTGCTAAACGTTTAAAGTTTTTCTCTTAAGAGAACCCTAATATAGGCCTAAACCTATCGATAGAAGCTTGCACGTGCACGGCCTTAAAAAGCCTGCAGTTTTTCACTATGACCCATGTGGATGATAATCCTTACACTTGGGCTGATTCATGTTGGAGATAAAATTTACACAAGGGCTGGCTCATATAGGAGATAATCCTAACACTAGGGCTGATTCATGTTGGAGATAAAATTTACACAAGGGCTGGCTCATATAGGAGAAAATCCTAACACTAGGGCTGATTCATGTTGGACATAAAATTTACACAAGGGCTGGCTCATATAGGAGATAATCCTTACACTAGGGCTGATTCATGTTGGAGATAAAATTTACACAAGGACTGGCTCATATAGGAGATAATCCTAACACTAGGGCTAATTGATGTTGGAGATAAAATTTACACAAGGGCTGGCTCATATAGGAGATAATCCTAACACTAGGGCTGATTCATGTTGGAGATAAAATTTACACAAGGACTGGCTCATATAGGAGATAATCCTAACACTAGGGCTGATTCATGTTGGAGATAAAATTTACACAAGGACTGGCTCATATAGGAGATAATCCTAACACTAGGGCTGATTCATGTTGGAGATAAAATTTACACAAGGGCTGGCTCATATAGGAGATAATCCTAACACTAGGGCTGATTCATGTTGGAGATAAAATTTACACAAGGACTGGCTCATATAGGAGATAATCCTAACACTAGGGCTGATTCATGTTGGAGATCAAATTTACCAGGGCTGGCTCATATAGGAGATAATCCTAACACTAAGGCTGATTCATGTTGGAGATAAAATTTACACAAGGACTGGCTCATATAGGAGATAATCCTAACACTAGGGCTGATTCATGTTGGAGATAAAAGTTACACAAGGACTGGCTCATATAGGAGGTAATCCTAACACTAGGGCTGATTCATGTTGGAGATAAAATTTACACAAGGGCTGGCTCATTTAGTAGATAATCCTAACACTAGGGCTGATTCATGTTGGAGATAAAATTTACACAAGGACTGGCTCATATAAGAGATAATCCTAACACTAGGGCTGATTCATGTTGGAGATAAAATTTACACAAGGGCTGGCTCATATAGGAGATAATCCTTATACTAGGGCTGATTCATGTTGGAGATAAAATTTACACAAGGACTGGCTCATATAGGAGATAATCCTAACACTAGGGCTGATTCATGTTGGACATAAAATTTACACAAGGACTGGCTCATATAGGAGATAATCCTAACACTAGGGCTGATTCATGTTGGAGATAAAATTAACAAAAGGACTGGCTCATTTAGGAGATAATCCTAACACTAGGGCTGATTCATGTTGGAGATAAAATTCACACAAGGACTGTCTCATATAGGAGATAATCCTAACACTAGGGCTGATTCATGTTGGAGATAAAATTTACACAAGGACTGGCTCATTTAGGAGATAATCCTAACCCTAGGGCTGATTCATGTTGGAGATAAAATTTACACAAGGGCTGGCTCATATAGGAGATAATCCTAACACTAGGGCTGATTCATGTTGGAGATAAAATTTACACAAGGACTGGCTCATAAAGGAGACAATCCTAACACTAGCTCATAAGGACTGGCTCATATAGGAGATAATTCTAACACTAGGGCTGATTCATGTTGGAGATAAAATTTACACAAGGACTGGCTCATATAGGAGATAATCCTAATACTAGGGCTGATTCATGTTGGAGATAAAATTTACACAAGGACTGGCTCATATAGGAGATAATCCTAATACTAGTGCTGATTCATGATGGAGATAAAATTTACACAAGGGCTGGCTCATATAGGAGATAATCCTAACACTAGAACTGACTCATGCCGGAGATAATCCTAACACTAGAACTGACTCATGCAGGAGATAATCATAACACTAGAACTGACTCATGCAGGAGATAGTCCTAACACTAGAACTGACTCATGCAAGAGATAATCCTACCACTAGAACTGACTCCTGCAGGAGATAGTCCTAACACTAGAACTGACTCCTGCAAGAGGCAATCATAACACAAGAACTGGTTCTTGCAGGAGATAATCCTAATTCTATAACTGACTCATGCAGAAGATAATCCTTACTGAAGTTAACCCTAACAAAAGTACTGGCTAACGCAGGCGTTGTTCCTAACAGAAGGACTGGCGCAAGCATGAGATTATCCCAGCACCAGAGATGACTCATGTTGGAGATAATAACTTGGACTGCCTCGTCTAGGAGATAATCCTGACACCTAAGTTGGTACATGAAGCAGATTTTCCCTTACACGAGACTGAATCTTATAAGAGTTAATATTCACACTACGACTGTATCATGTAAGAGATTATCCTTATACCCCCAGAGCTAATTTGATCTACCTTGAGAATGGGGGGGGGGGGGGGGGGGGGTTACATACAAAATTAGTCATATCTCTGTTGTTACTTACCCTAGACCACTGAATCTGGTCTCATTTTACAGCTAGGACATTGCCCTTTCATCCTATGATAAGTAGAGCAAGTTATCTAATTTGTATATTCATGAATTTTAATGAAAAAAAAATAAAAATGACTAAACAAAAATCGTTAAAAATCCATTAACAACTATTAAGTAATTTCAGGCCCAAACTATCATTGTAACACGTTTTTATTGAGCCAGTAATATCATATGACAAATTTATTGATGTCGTGGGCCTAAATGAAAATTATCTCATTTGCATATTCATTAATATTAATGAAACTGTCGAAAATCGAGGGAAAACATGGGAAAAACTATAGTCATTGCAAGGTTTTGATGGGTTATCTTGCATCCTGAAACCAATTCTCATGGCTGCCAGTGTAGTCAGAGGGACCACCTTAATGCCTTAAAAGCGGCTCCCTTGGCCGAGCGGTTAAGGGCGCTGTTTCTTAATCACACGATCATCTCACCGCTGTGTCTGGCGTGGGTTCGAGCCCTGCACTGGCCACATGTGAGACAAGCCAAGTTCCGCTTGCGGGTGTGCCAGGATATTTTTCTCGGGGTTCTCCCGTTTTCGCCCACCTACTGATTGGTCCGTCTCATATGAGCTGAAATAATCTTGAAAGGGACGTAAAATTGAATAAAAATAATAACAACAATGCTTTAAAATATTGTCCTCAACACCGAACACATTTGCATGGTGTAAATTTACATAGTTTCCACACCCACCCCTAGTATGATTCTAAAGAATAGGATGTAGTTACACAATCATTTACCAACAATGGCATGCTCTGGAATACTATCATTGGCCTGATAGTGATGCATGGACCTAGAAATTTAACTTTAATATAATTCGGCAAATGGGTCACTGTATGGGCGTTGCCTCATGAATACGGTGTGGGTATGGTCTACCTTTGACTTAGGTAAAAGCTAGGTCTAGGCTGACTGAGTAATCTCCCTACTTGAACAGATGGACTAGCCGACCACGACCAGATATGAATATTAGAGTTGCCGCCCATACAGTAATCTATTTGCCCAATTATACCTAGTATTCAAATCGTTGAATTTGTATATTCATGAAAATTAATAAAACACACAAGAAATCAAAGAAAAATTGGGGGTACACGTACAAAATCATTTGTACCAGAGCTGTTAACAAACACAGAATGCTGAAAGAAGTATCAAATGAATGCTATGGCAATGTAGTATGACCCTAAAGTCTGATATAAGACATATACTGATTTTCAATTTCATGAATTTTAATCAAACACATAATAAATAGGAATGAAAAAGTGGAAAAATTAAACGTTTAAACCTACAAAATGGCTTGTATCTCGGCAACCGAAAGCCGTAACATGCTGAAAATGGCATCAAATGGTTGCTAGGGCAATCTTATACCACCCTGTAGTACAATATATAAGTCATTGATTTTTCTTTTATGAATATTAACAAAACCTTTCGAGGATTACAGAAAAGGTAAGGCGATATACATAGAAAACCAGATGTATCTAAATGTTTTCATTGTTGAGGACAATATTTTATGGCATTCAGGTGGTCCCTCTGGCCACACTGGCAGGCATTAGAATTGGCTCCAGGGATGCAATATAGATCTTATAACCCATCCAAAACCTTGCAATGGCTATAGTTTTTTTTTCATGATTTTGGACATTTTTATTAATATTCATGAATATGCATATGAGATAATTTTCATTTAGGCCCATGGCATCAATAAATGTCAAATGATATAACTGGTTCAAAAACAATGTGTCACAATAATAGTTTGGGTCTGAAATTAGTTTATTTATGGACTTTTAACGATTTTTTTGTCATTTTAATGTTTTCGTTAAAATTCATCAATATGCAAATTTAATAACTTGCACTATTACCATAGGTTGAAAGGACAATGTCTAAGCTTTAAAATGAGACCAGATTCAGTGGTATAGGGTAAGTAACAGCGAAGATATGACCAATTTTGTATGTACACCCTCATGCTCAAGAATCACGTTAACGGTTGCCATGGAAACCATGCATTTTTTATTGTGCAAAAGAGTTTATCTTTGAGCACAAAAATTCTTTGCAATTCTGGGGTCCCAATGAACGATAAATGACACCCATGAAAAACTGTCCTGGGGGTGCAAGGTAGGTCAAATTTGCTCCCGGGGTAATACACTTTGACTAACTCATGCAGGAATTAATCCTAACACTACAAGCATGGTATAATCTAATAAAAGAAAAACTTCTGGATTTGATAGAGTGGACCTTCAAAAGGACATTAAAAACTATGGTTCACTTTATTTGGCATGTAATGACAGAAAGGCTTTTTTCACTTCCTCTGACCAAAGTCGGTATACACTTTGGTCATGTCAGAATGTGTGCGACGCCTTGTCCTATCTCCTTGATAATATTTATATTAGATTTGGGACCAAGTTATACAGACAAATTGTTGGAATTCCGATGGGTACAAATTGCGCACCTCTCGTAGCTGATTTATTTTTATACTGCTACGAAAGAGATTTCATGGATTCTCTTAAACATGATAATCAAGCTGATGTTATCGAGGCTTTTAATTCCACATCTAGGTACCTCGATGACCTTTTGAACATTGACAACCCTTATTTTGAAGGTATCGCCAATCAAATTAATCCACCTGAACTTCAGTTGAACAAAGCCAATATCTCAGATAACGAAGCCCCCTTTTTAGATCTACATCTTTCTGTTGCAAATGGATTTGTTTCTTCTAAAATTTATGATAAGCGCGATGACTTTGATTTTGATGTAGTAAATTTTCTTTTTTTTGGATGGTGATGTTCCTCGTCGTGCTTCTTATGGTGTTTACATTTCGCAACTTTTTTTTTTTTTTTTTTTTTTTTTTTTTTTTTTTTTACGATATGCTTTCTTTTTTTTTTTTTTTTTTTTTTTTTTTTCAAAATATTTACACATAATTATCATAATGGACACAAAAAGATTTAAGATAGTCTCTTGTACTGGTTGTCATCTGAAAAAAAAAGCAGAAATAGATATCAATATACATGTCTTAATTTAGTGGGGGAAAATTATACCGGAAAAACACTCCCAAGAGCTGGCAAAAACGAGGAGACTGACGAGTGTCTATGCACTGGTTTGTCTACCCGCTTTGCCAGTCTCCAGGGAGGGTCTTATTCGGTGTATTTTTTGCGTGGTGTTCTGCTTACACCGGCGGAATTTAGAATATTTAGTGATTCAACGGTACCGGTTAATATAACAATTTCGCATTTTAGTGTAAAAAATAACTTGAAACGAGCCGACTAAGCTGTCATGACGTCATTCTCATTCACGTGTTGTTTTTCGTGCAAATCATGGAATTAAAAAAAAAAAAAAAAAAAAAAAAAAAAAAAAACATTTGTGTGTTGTATTTCGGTTCGATTCAGTGGCATAATATTGAGCTTATGGAATATATTGATATTAGCTGCGTATGTTTATATAATGTCTAGCTTCTGGAGTAATCTATTTGACTCATAATTTGCTTTAGGGTATTTTGGTATTCTCTCATTTGAATTTTTTAGTTTTATTTGTATACATGTTAGTCTGTTGTAGTATGTTGTTTTATCTAATGCTTATGTACTAAAGAGATAATAAAAACAATTTCAGCGCCTTCTGTTATTTTGTTTTCCTATATTGTACAGTAAATTATCCAGTTCCGGGTCAC
This sequence comes from Rugalucina vietnamica, assembly GCA_964017185.1. Lineage (NCBI taxonomy): Eukaryota > Metazoa > Mollusca > Bivalvia > Lucinida > Lucinidae > Rugalucina > Rugalucina vietnamica. Next base: position 95,257,282 of record OZ024869.1, read on the forward strand.
TTTTTTTTCGAAGTGGTTTCCAGATAATTGCTCACAGCAAACTAGGTTATGACCTTACCATTAGAAAGTATAATCCTTCTTCTAAATAATGAACTTTAGTCTGATTAATTGTGAATATTCTGTGGGCCACACGATGGCTTTGAAGCAGACCACCAATTTATCCAGTTCCGAATCATTTATCCAGTTCCGAATCACTTGCGATAATGGCGTAACTGGTTGCAGATTTTTGCAGTTAAGAGCTGGTAATCATGGGCTGTGCATTGGTTATTTTCATTTTTGTTTGTTTGTTGGTTTGTTTGTTTGTTTTGTTGTTGATGTTTTATGAGTTTAACTTTCACCTGTTTGAATAACATTGAATTTCAAACACAGCTTTAATGTTGCGTAAACAGAGATATCTAACAGGAATATGTCAACTAGACAAATCCAGACAGCATGTTTTGTTCGCGATGCAGACCGACTGCACAAAGAATCACCTGCGTAAGGAAACGACCATTTGATTTATTTGATTTTTATTATTGGGGAGGGGGGGGGGGGGCTGTAAGATTTAAAAAAAAAAAAAAAAAAACAAAACAAAAAAAAAAAAACAAAAAAAAAAAAAAAAAAACGAAATACATATCTAGGGCATAGTAAATTCTGTATTACTATCTTACATATTGTAATATATACCAATAAAAAGACAGGACCGCGTCGTGAGAGAAAAATAATATCCAGCCCCGGAAACATCTTCCACCCCCCCCCCCCCTCTTAAAATTCATTCATTTATTTATCTATCTATCTTGGATCAGTTTACTTCCCCTTTAAGATCATTTAGCTCATATGAGACGAGCCAGTCAGTTGGTGTGGTGAAAACGGGCGATCCCCGAGAAAAAAAAGGAAAAAAAAAACTGGCATATCTTCAAGCAGAACTTGTCTCACATGAGCCCACAACAAACACAGCGGTGAGACGATCGAATGAAACGCGTTAATGAAATCAGCTCTTCACCACTCGGCAACGGGGTGGGGGGTTTGGCATTCATTTATTTAGTTACGTTTTGGTAAATGAATAGCCACTTTTTGGGAAACAGCTACTCACTAGACTACTATGTCAAAAGAAGAAATCAAAATAATAGACAGAACAATTTTGAAAGAGAGAGAGAGAGAGAGAGAGAGAGAGAGAGAGAGAGAGTGAAAAAGAGAGATGTTGCTAGATTCCTTATATTAGGACCAAAAAGCATAACTCGGCGCTCAACGTGAGGATCGAACCCAGTGTCTGTCCTTCTTGGCTTTGTTGTGTGGTTATATTTGAAGCACGTTTAGTTTAGGATGTCAGGGCATCCTAACTTGCCCCCCCCCCCCCTTTCATGATTATTTCAGCTCATATGAGACGCGCCAATCAGTAGGTGGAACGAAAACGGGAGAACCCCGAGAAAAACAAAACCACCTGACACGCTCGCAAGCAGAACTTGGTTTGTCTCACATGGCCAGAGCGGGGTTCGAACCACACTAGACACAGCGGTGAGAACTTTGGGCACAAGTCCCATAAAATGGGGGCAAAGTCCTGACATGACCATAGCTGTGGACTAGAACGTTAAGCATCAATTCAAACAAACTGCATTGCAAATGAAAGACTGTGGTATTGTGGCGACACGCACGCACGCACGCACGCACGCACGCACGCACGCACGCACACACACATCAAATAAAATACTTACTGAGATTTAAACACTCCCTCCTCAGTTGCTAAGACGTGTACTGCGATATTAATAGATTTACGAGTACATGTACTATGTCGACACAATTGATTTTTACTGACCCGAAACTAGCTAAATTGGTAGATAAAATTAACAAGCTCCTACGCAACAGAAAATCAATAAATGAAGTTCAGTTTTCCTGGTGTGTTATAATTAATGTTGGAACGCATGTTGGAACCAAAAGTGTAAAAAAAAATGTTCAAGTTTCATGCATTTTGCGGAAACCTGCACCTTGCGGATAATTACACAAGTGCAATATACATTCTAATTCGACAGGTCATCTCGAAGAACAGATTTATTTTTAGCATGCAGATAAGTTTTCAAAATCTGATTTCGTTCAGAGGAAGAGCAAAAGATAGACTTCATGACCATACAAAATATTTGTTTTTTAATTGAACAGCTGCTGTATAGTTCGTGACGATACGACCACTTGATTCGGAACTGGATAAGATTCGAAACCGGATAAATTACTGTACCATTTACATACAGGATACAGCATTTTTAAGCTTGGGTAAAAAGGACAAAATACGTTGTATAAAATTAACACAAGTTTTGTAGCATTGTGAAATGTGTGACAAAGGTAACCCTTATGCACATGAATCATGCCAGCTTCAACTTTTATTTTCAGCGAAAAAAAGAAATCTAAGCCATTTCTTATTCACACAAATTATGTTAAAATTTGGCAACCCTAATTCACGTAACGTCTGTCCACTGCAAAAAGAAATTTTAGACTCGATAATCTTATACTCCCAATGCTTTAACACAGTTTTTGCCCATTGATGATGCATTAATACCTTAAAGTTAGTATCTTTGAATAAATTAAGCCAAATGCAATTTTGTGCAGCCATTTAAGAAATTATTCACGTCCGAATTAGATCGCCTCGATGTCTGTCCACATTTCTGTGTTACGTGAATGGGTGAACTTTGAACCCTATTTCGTCATGCTGATGCAGCATAATCACCCAATCGGTGACACGTATTATAATTTGTCAATCGGATAACCTCTAAACCTGTAAACAATATCCCGTTGGCTTTTATCGAGGCCGATAAAAGCACAAAACCATCGTCTGTCCGAAAGTTACGTGAAATTGTAAGTTACGTGAATTTGATGTATTTTTTATCTGGCGAGAGTATTTGGTGTTGTTTTCAGAAGAAAATGGTGCTTAACAGTCATTAGAGTTTGATAAATAATGCGAGCAAACACACATTGAAGTCTGTGAAAGTCTTGATCTATTTTTGTGAGATTTACCGAAATCAGACAGACGCTCGCCCAAATATGCACGTAACAAGACAGATGGGTCACAGATCGGTTATTTTGTAAGTTTGGGTTTGTATTGCCTGAATAAACCAAAATATTTGTTTTGGTAGTTCTATAGATGCTTTTCATGTATTTTCAGAACATGTTGTGTAAAAATAGATTCACGCTCACCTATATTTTAGGCTTTCCTCGCTTCACGGCACTGGACAGCCACAACGTCTGTCTTTGTTACGTGAATTTTAGTTCATCGTCTGTCAAGTTGCGTGAATGTCTAAGCTTCGTCCGTCCAAGTTACGTGATTTATCTATCTTATATGCTGGTTCTGGTTCTTGAGAATGGAATTTGGGGGTCAAATTTAGTATGCTTAGAGCCTTAGAGGTAGGCAAAACATATTTGGTACATATTCGAATATTGGATTGGCGATCGAGATGGCGATTTTTACTCGTTGAAAAATCTAATATGTGTCGAGTTTGCAAGGGAGGTGACACTGTATGTATGATATTGGCCATGTGCAAAAAGTGGTATTTTTGTATTCAGACTCCTCAAAGGAGTTAAACCGATAATAAATTAAATGTGTTTTATTTGTTCTATACTTTTTCAATCCCAGTATTTAATTTTTGTACGGTTTCTATCACACGACAAACACCTCGATGGACTGTGTTTACAGCCTTTTGTTATTTGTTCTACTCTAAGTATTAAAACAGATCAGCTCCTTTCTAGATGTTCGAAAAGTCACACGTTGCCCAGGGGTCGCAGGTTTGATCCCGGGCTTCTCCAGAAATCAACAAACAATAAAACTTACATACAATAAATCCTCCTAACCGGTTGAGCCTTCCAGTTCGGGTGCTCCCGGGACAAACAACCTCCTAGTACTGATCTCGACCAGGAAGAAAAAAAGTCACACGTTGCATTTGTATGCACTATGACTAGTAGCCACACCCCACCCCTGGGGAATAGCGGGGACTGACTTTTGGTCCAGCAGATTCCCGCTAAAAGTCCCGCCCTGCTTTCTTTTGTTGAAATGATTATACAAACCAGTGTACAACAGTAAATTAATAAAAAGAAAACTGTAAAACAACAGCGTGCCTTATTGGCATTATGAAAACAACGTGTCAAACTGTCAATTTCAATTTGCATCAAAGATGCCTAAAGAGGTTGTCTAAACATTGACCACCGTTACATCACGCAATAATTGTACTGCTCAGAATTTTTAAAAGAACACTGCCCCCTTGAACGTTAAATACCCCAGCTTTGGTCAGCTTTGCTACCATGTCAGGAACTGGAGTGACTTCGTCTGTGTCCTGGAACATTGCAACCATGTCAGGACCTGGATTGACTTGGCCTGTACCCTGGAACATTGCTACCATGTCAGGAACTGGAGTGACTTCGTCTGTGCCGTGGAAAATTGTTACCATGCCAGGAACTGCAGTCAGTGTCCTGGATCATTGCTACCATGTCAGGTACTGGAGTGACTTCGTCTGTGTCCTGGAACATTGCTACCATTACAGGTACTGGAGTGACTTCGTCTGTGTCCTGGAACATTGCTACCATGTCAAGTACTGGAGTGACTTCGTCTGTGTCCTGGAACATTGCTACCATGCCAGGACCGTGAGTGACTTCTGTTCCCTGGAACATTGCTACCATGTCAGGAACTGGAGTGACTTCGTCTGTGCCGTGGAAAATTGCTACCATGCCAGGAACTGCAGTCAGTGTCCTGGATCATTGCTACCATGACAGGTACTGGTGTGACTTCGTCTGTGTCCTGGAACATAGCTACCATGACAGGATCTAGAGTGACTTCGTCTGTGTCCTGGAACATTGATTCCATGTCAGGTACTGGAGTGACTTCGTCTGTGTCCTGGAACATTGCTACCATGTCAGGATTTTGAGTGACTTCTGTTCCCTGGAACATTGCTTCCATGTCAGGTACTGGAGTGACTTCGTCTGTGTCCTGGAACATTGCTACCATGCCAGGAACTTGAGTGACTTCTGTTCCCTGGAACATTGCTACCATGACAGGTACTGGAGTGACTTCGTCTGTGTCCTTGAACATTGATACCATGTCAGGTTCTGGATTGACTTTGTCTGTGCCCTTGAACACTGCTACCATGTCAGGAACTGGAGTGTCAAGGTCTGTGCCCTGGAACATTGCTCCAATGTCAGGAACTGAAGTGTCAATGTCTGTGCCCTGGAACATTGCTACCATGTCAGGTACTGGTGTGACTTCGTCTGTGTCTTGGAACATTGCTACCATGTCAGGTACCGGAGTGACTTCGTCTGTACCCTGGAACATTGCTACCATGACAGGTACTGGAGTGACTTTGTCTGTGTCCTGGAACATTGCTACCATGTCAAGTACTGGAGTGACTTCGTCTGTGTCCTGGAACATTGCTACCATGTCAGGTACTGGAGTGACTTCGTCTGTACCCTGGAACATTGCTTCCATGACAGGTACTGGAGTGACTTTGTCTGTGTCCTGGAACATTGCTACCATATCAGAAACTGGAGTGACTTCGTCTGTACTCTGGAACATTGCTACCATGTTAGGTACTGGAGTGACTTCGTCTGTGCCCTGGAACATTGCTACCATGTCAGAAACTGGAGTTACTAGGTGTGTGTCCTGGAACATTGCTACCATGTCAAGTACTGGAGTGACTTTCTCTGTGCCCTGGAACATTGCTACCATGTCAGAAACTGGAGTGACTTCGTCTGTACCCTGGAATATTGCTACCATGTTAGGTACTGGAGTGACTTCGTATGTGCCCTGGAACATTGCTACCATGTCAGAAACTGGAGTTACTAGGTCTGTGTCCTGGAACATTGCTACCATGTCAAGTACTGGAGTGACTTTCTCTGTGCCCTGGAACATTGCTACCATGTCAGAAACTGGAGTTACTAGGTCTGTGTCCTGGAACATTGCTACCATGTCAAGTACTGGAGTGACTTTCTCTGTGCCCTGGAACATTGCTACCATGTCAGAAACTGGAGTGACTTCGTATATGCCCTGGAGTATTGCTTCCATTTCAGGAACTGGGGTAGCTTCGTCTATGCCCTGGAGTATTGCTACCAATTCAGGAACTGGAGTGATTTTGTTATGTCCTGGAACATTGTTTCCATGTCAGGAATTTAAGCGACTCCGAATGTGCCCTGGAACATAAATGTTTTGTCAGGAACGGGAGTGACTTCGTCTGTGCCCTGGAACATTTCAATCATTTTAGGAACTATTTTTGTCTGTCTCCTGGAACATTGGTACTATGCCAGGAACTGGAGTGACTACATCTTTTTCCTGGAGCAATGCTACCATGTCAGAAACTGAAGTGACTTCGACAGTGCATTGGAAAATTTCTGTCAGGATCTGCTGTGACTTCGTCTGTGTCCTTGAACCTTGCTACCTTCAGTGTTTTTAAAAGAATGCATAAAATTTAAGATTGATATTTGAAAAACAAGATGCCATATTTTTGACGAGCAGATGCTCAGACTAATCTGAGTCTTTGCCGGGTGCATATGCCAAATGCTGATGCCTAATTCATGGAAAAGTTTGCAAATTTTGGCAGATATCTATCTTTAAAAGTTCTAGCACAGGAGTAAATGTGCATACAAAAATACCAAATCATGTTAGTATGGAATAAGAAGACGCTCCAGCAGTCAATGTTACCAAGTAAATGGAATCAATATACACAGAGGACTATTCTAAGCATGCTTTGCATCCTAAGAGCAAGTTATAGCCCACAAACAAATCAAACTAGAAATTGGCTGCAAGCAAGGCTTTCAGTATACCCCCCGCAAAATTATCTGAAGCTGGCCAATAACTTCCTAAGTCAAACATGCAGAAAAATTGTCAAAGATATCTTTTCAGCATTATAATCCTTCATGTACATTCCCAGTATGCCAGTCACATCTATAAGATATTAAAAGAATATATTGAAAGCTTGAGGTTGATTTCACTGTATGCACTATGATCATTGTTTATCATGAGAAATGGTAAAAATTGGCTAAGCTAAATAAAAGCTGTAAGTTTGTCAAAAATTAAATTTTCAGCATGAAGATTATTCATGCACATCTAAAATATATCTGGAACAAATCTACAAAGAATCTAAAAGAAACATTGAAAGCCCTAGGAGGAGTGGATTTCACAAAGTATGCACTACCAACCATTATTGTATATAAGCAATGGTCAAGAAATGGCTATGTTGAAAAATGATGTAAATTTGTCAAATATCACTTTTTCAGTATTATAATTATTCATGCACATCTTCAATATGTATGGAACATGTCTGCAAAGTATTGAAAAGAAATACTGAAAGCCCTAGGAGGAGTTGATTTCACAAACCATCATTGTATATAAGCAATGGTCAAAAAATGGCTACGTTAAAAAATCCTGTAAATTTGTCAAAAATTAATTTTTCAGTATTATAATTCTTCATGCACATCTTCAATATGTGAGGAAGATGTCTGCAAAGTATCAAAAAGAAATACTGAAAGCCCTTGGAGGAGTTGATTTCACAAAATGTGCACTACCAACCATTTTTGTATATAAGCAATGGTCAAAAATGGCTATGTTGAAAAATGCTGTAAATTTGTCAAAAATTATTTTTTCAGCATTATAATTCTTCATGCACATCTTCAATATGTGAGGAAGATGTCTGCAAAGTATCAAAAAGAAATACTGAAAGCCCTTGGAGGAGTTGATTTCACAAAATGTGCACTACCAACCATTTTTGTATATAAGCAATGGTCAAAAAATGGCTATGTTGAAAAATGCTGTAAATTTGTCAAAAATTATTTTTTCAGCATTATAATTCTTCATGCACATCTTCAATATGTGTGAAACATGTCTGCAAAGTATTGAAAAGAAATACTGAAAGCCCTAGGAGGAGTTGATTTCACAAAATATGCACTACCAACCATTATTGTTTAAGCAATGGTCAAAAAATGGCTATGTTAAAAAATGCTGTAAATTTGTCAAAAATTATTTTTCCAGCATTATAATTCTTCATGCACATCTTCAATATGTGTGGAACATGTCTGCAAAGTATTGAAAAGAAATACTGAAAGCCCTAGGAGAAGTTGATTTCACAAACTATGAACTACCAATCATTATTGTATATAAGCAATGGTCAAAAGATGGCTATGTTGAAAAATGCTGTAAATTTGTCAAAAATTACTTTTTCAGCATTATAATTCTTCATGCACATCTTCAATATGTGTGAAACATGTTTGCAAAGTATTGAAAAGAAATACTGAAAGCCCTAGGAGGAGTTGATTTCACAAACTATGCACTACCAACCATTATTGAATATGGCAATTATCGAAAATTGGCTAAGTTCAAAATGCTGTAAATTTGTCAAAATTCATTTTTTCAGCATAATACTTCTTCATGCATATCTTCAATATCTCTGGCACATATCTGCAAAGTATCAAAAGAGAATATTGAAAGCTGTAGGAGGAGTTGATTTCACAAAGTATGCACTATCAGCACTATGGCAAACATTCTATGTATAGGTTTAAAAAGTCCCATAACTCTTGCAAAACTGACCCTTTGGCCCCTAAATTCATACCACCCATGTGTTGTCTTATGGTGCAGGTGTGTTGAAAATTTAAAGAACATCGGGCAAAAACTACTTAAGTTATTCAGCAAAGATGTCAAAATGTTGACGGAATGACGGAATCACGGAATCACGGAGTCACGGAATTACGGACAGACTGAAAACAGTATACCCCCCTAAAACTTCGTTTTGCGGGGGGTATAAAAAGATTAAAGAGGTGCTCATAAGTTGTTTGATCCATTAACCTTTTTATTCAATGTATTATTGAGTTTATTTAACATATTGAAGAAACAAAAGAAAAAAATGTTCGGCAAAGCCTCGCATATCATCTTTTCCAAACGTGTTTAATACATCTGATGGTACATGGGCATAAAATATCCTCTTTATTATTGTAATACTAAAGAATACAGCTTTGTGCTATGACATTCTGGAGTTTCATTAAGAAAATACTGCTGTTATGCAGAAGATTCTGTATTATATGCATGTCAGGAGTATTTATTTGATGCGCGTCTGTCCTGTTACGTGATAAGGGTAAAGTCAAGAAGCCTATTAAATGTGATGGTAATGTCAAAGGATGTTCATTTCAATGCTTCTTTTTATACAGATATACTGGTCAATGGCCCTTATTTAGTTTATTCTTGAAGAGGTGATTGCACAGTGCTGCCTGACGCTGTAGAAAGAAAAAAAATATTGTTTCATTCTATAGATAAATATTTTTTAAATATAAATTTTCCAGCCTTAATATATCTGTTACTAATTCTTTAGACAGTGAAGTTTCTCTTTCTGAGAAGACATATGGTTAATAAATACAAAATTCAACCATTGAATGTTATTCTGCTATACATACACCTGAGTAAGTATTCAATGATTCTATATGATTAAAAATGTCTGTCCTGTTACGTGAAATTTGACAGGCGTTTTAAAGACTCAAAAATTTTGACACGGCAAAGGTGATTTATCCCCAATGTGTAATATAATGATAATATAGATATGTGCCTTTGGGATAGAAACAATATACCTCATTTATATTCAGTTTTAATTTTTTGACCACATTGTCCCCCATTTTTGGCTGTAAAGCAAATTATGAGTCATTTACTGCATTCAAAATGTGTTTACGAAAATGTTGGTTGTGTCATGGAGTCTTGATGTCATTTGGTGGAGTTTCGAAATTGCGCGTATAGTTTGAAATGTGAAAAGATTAAAGAGTTGATACTACAAACGATGGTTCTCTGCTGCTTTTGATCTGCTGGTGGTAGGCTGGTAGCTTTATTGACTTTGGATGG